>CM068840.1:63236335-63873835 GCA_028554795.2 Sinohyriopsis cumingii
TCCTAAACTTATACTAAGTACCGAGCAGAAAAGATGCGAATGTCTTCTCCATTTGAAAATCTGATATTCTCGGTGCTTACCCTTTCAGTTCACTTTGGTTCTGCTTTCGTTTTATCAGGATCGTGCCAAGAATGTAGCGTGCATATGTTTCTTCATGGGTTCTCTTTTCACGTGGACTACATCTACACCTCCTATCCAGCAACCTCTCTCTGATACAGGATCCAACACAGACCTACTATCCAGCAACCTCTCTCTGATACATAATTCAACACAGACCCACAATCCAGCGACCTCGTTCTGATAAAAAATTCAACATAGACCTACTATCCAGGAATATCTCCCTGATACAGACCTCTTCGGTGTCCTAGTGGTTAGATTGTCCTCTTCGGAAGCTGGACATCGCGTGTTCGAACCCCGGCCGAGTAATATCAAAGACTTACAAAATTAGTACTAACAGCTACCTCGCTTGGCGCTCAGCATTAAGAGGTTAGTATTAGGACTGGTTGTCAGGATAACGTGACTGAGTGGGACATCATGCTACGTGTCTGCGGAATGATGTCCCTGTGCTAGACATCACGATAAACTACCACACTGCAGACATCGTAGCGATATGATTGAAAAGTTGTTAGAAAGCTACGTTAAAATTCATAATCACACACACACACACACACACACACACACACACACACACACACACTGATGCAGAATCCAACACAGACCTACCATCCAGCACTCACATTTTGATATACAATAAAATGCACATGTTGATATCCAATAGCCGCCTTTTATTATTATCCTCACAAACCTCATCTTCCCAACGAGGTGGTAGGATGGTTTATACACAGGCTATACTTACATACATACAAATATACTATTATATACAGGCAAGCGGCAGAAAGTTTTAAAGTCATCTACGTTTCTCGGATCCTATCAATACGCCTTGTATAGTGCTTAATACCCCATACTACTCTCCACTATGCCATTAAAATTGTAATCGAACAAAATTCTTTCTTCGCCAAATAGGAGGGTGTAATAATATATATTTTCAGACATTTTGCAGGACACTAAACGTTGTAAATGTTGCAGATAAATATCAGAAAGCGAAAAGGCATTGAAAAGCCAGAGATAGATTAGTTTAACCAAGGCACAATTATATCCGGCAACAACCTGAACACATGTTAAGAAACCCTAGTAAGCTCACACATAAATAAAATCGGTCATTGCCTAAGACACTTATCGAGAAAGAATGTACGTGATTCTGTCTTAGACCTAATTGGATTCTGCAATAATATGTTGTATGAAACTGACACAACTTCGTCCGACAACTCTTGGCTGGAATAAATACATAAAATTCACAGAATGTAGGGGATATAGTAGTTTTTGTTGTTTGTACAGTTGGTTTGCTTTGCACACATGCTCCAGACACGATCTTCAGCGTTTGGTCGAATAATCAGATTTTAAATAAGTAAGTAAATGCAAAACAGTAGCAAAGATTTATTGAGAAAATGTAACACATTTTACTTTTGAAGACAATCAAACAATCCTGTATTTTGTAATAAAAATCTTTTTAATTCATAACACCTAAGAAGTCGTTGCATTTGATCTTTCACTATGTGCTTGCTTTTGGATCTTTTCAGAAGAATGTAATTGTCTACTAGACAATGTTTCTATGCAGGCTAGAAATTATAAGCCGACTAATGCATGACTTATTTGACCATATGAAGGGACCGGTAGCGGATCAGGCGTTAGGGGGGTCGAACTCACAATCGCTGTCTAGACGTTCACAACTGGTAGTCGTGTTGTTTCTTAGGGTTATATCAAAGCAAATTTATGTTTGCATGCATTTAAAACGTTATGTAAAACAGCTTATAGTTCTTTAATCATGTCAAATGCTTTGAGGCATTACTCAAAATAGTAAATTAATATAGAACATCAAGCATTACCCAAAATGGTACATTGGTATAAAACATCAAGCATTACCCAAAATGGCACATTGGTATATAACATCAGGCATTAATCAAAATGGTACATTGGTATAAAACAGCAGGCATTACTCAAAATGTTAGATTGGTATAGAACATCCGGCATTACTCAAAATGGTACATTGGTAGAGAGTATCAGGTATTACTCAAAATGGTACATTGGTATAGAAAATCCGGCATTACTCAAATCGGTACACTGGTATAGAACAGCAGGAGCAGGCATTACTCAAAATGGTACATTGGTATAGAATATCAGGTATTACTCAAAATGTTACATTGGTATAGAGTATAGAACATCAGGCATTACTCACAAAGGTAAACTGGTATAAAACACCAGGCATTACTCAAACTGGTACATTAATAAAAAGCATCAGGTATTACTCAAAATGGTACATTGGTACAGGGCATCAAGCATTATTCAAAATGGTATATTAGTATAGAACATCAAGCATTACAATGGTCCATTGGTATAGAACATCAGGCATTACTCAAAATGGTACATTGGTATAGAAAATCCGGCATTGCTCAAATCGGTACACTGGTATAGAACAGAAGGCATTACTCAAAATGGTGCATTGGTATAGAATATCCGGCATTACTCAAAATAGTACATTGGTATAGAACATCAGCAAGTTGATCAGAAATAAAGCATGAACACTAGACATAGCCCAGAGCTGGATTCCTTCTGCATACATATTACTTTCTTGACAAATAGTCTCATTCACTACGAAATGAAAGCATAGCACATTTCATCCCTGGTTGCCTCACCAAAACAGGTTATTTCGGACCTTGAGGTGGATTTGTATACTCATGTTGAGGTCAATGTTGAGGTCAATGAATCGTACTTATTGACTTTAACCGGATCTGCAAACCTTTAGCAATAAATGAATACTATACATACATTACATAACTACAATTTACTTTACGGTTCTTGATTCACTAACATAGCAGATATTTAAAAACCTTTGAAACGAAAGAATGACTTTTCTTTTACAAACAAAACATGTTTCAAGAAATATCCGTCTATAATATGTTAAGTTTCAAGCTTTCTATTAAAAGCATAACGTCATGCCAACTTGTATATACACTTGCTTCGATTCTGGCAAGTATTAAAGTATAAACGCGATCACACATTGACTTATAACGATGCATGGGCGTAATTAGTCCACTGTCTATAAATACTCATCCGATACTCTTCATTGTGGATATCCCTATAAGCTTTGCAAAAACCGCCATGTGTCACGAGCATACCGTATACCCATCACCCACTTGTTCATGCTGACACGATCTGGTGTTGCTGGGTTGCTCCAGATTGTAATTATTTTGAATGCAAGTCTATAAAATAGAGATCCAATTACTCACTTATGAAATATATATCTCTCAGCCTTACAAAACAGATCAAACACATGTGTAGTCAGCATTCATGAAGTATAGAGATATGTACATTTTGAGTACTTCTTTTGGATTTATGGAGATTGCAAAGGTCTTGCGCGGAAAGAAATAACTTTTAATTTAAACACGGTTCCTAATTTGATCAGCTATAATCACTAAAGTATTCATTGTTTGTAAATCTTAAACTGTACTTTCATGTAGAGGATAACTTCATTCCTACATTTTATAAAATAACCAATAAAAATCTGTTTTCCAAAATCTGAAGAATAACTTCCCGGACAGATAAGTCTGTGGCATTACTCAAAATGATACATTGGTATAGAACATCAAGCATTACTCAAAATGGTACATTGGTATAGAAAAGCAGGCATTACTCAAAATGTTACATTGGTATAGAACATCCGGCATTACTAAAATTGGTACACGGGTATATAACAGCAGGCATTACTCAAAATGACACATTGATATAGAATATTAGGAATTACTCTAAATAGTGCATCGGTATAGAACATCGGGCATTGTTCAAAATGGTACTTTGGTATAAAACACCAGGCATTACTCAAAATGGTGCATTCTTATAGAATATCCGGCATTAATCAAAATGGTACATTAGTATAGAGCACCAGATATTACTCAAAATGGTATATTGATATAGAGCATTAAGCATTACTCAAAATGGCACATTAGTATAGAACATCAGGCATTACTCAAATCGGTACACTGGTGTAGAACAGCAGGTATTACTCAAAATGGTACCGTGATATAGAATTTCAGGAATTGCTCAAAATAGTACACTGGTATAGAACATCACACATTGCTCAAAATGGTACATTGTTATAGAACATCAGGTATTACTCAAAATGGTACATTGGTATAGAGAATCAAGCATTACTCACAAAGGTACATTGGCATATAACATCAGGCATTACTCAAAATGGCACATTGATATAGAACATAAGCAAGTTGATCAGAAACAAAGTATGAACACTAGACATAGCCCAGAGCTGGATTCCTTCTGCACACACATTACTTTCTAAACAAATATTCTCATTCACTATTTCGTTATCGCACGAGTCCAAGGCCTTGTAAAATGAAATGTATTGTTTGTTACTTCTGGTGCGTGCCATATCTCTGTAATAAAGATCAACGCTTCCTTTGAAACATGGCTGCTTTTTTACTTCATTCGCTACAGGTATGCATTCTGGATGACATGTTCCATTGCTTGAACAGACTGAAGTTACATTGCTGGTGACGTGTTGTGCAATGAATGAAAACTCTTGAAGATTGCAACCTTCAACCACCACATCGACTCTCTTACAGTCTGAGATAAGGCATCTATTGCTGGTGAGATTTTCCTTCGGGTAGTACCAAATGATAGCATAGCACATTTCATCACTGGTTGCCTCTCCAAAATACGTGTATTCGGACCTTGAGGTGGATTTGTATTGGCATGTTGACGTCAATGAATCGTACTTATTGACTTTAACCGGATCTGCAAAACTTTAGAAATATATGAATACTATAGATACATAACATAACTACAGTTTACTTTATCGTTCTTGATTCACAAACATAACAGATATTTAAAAACCTTTAAAACTAAAGAATGACTTTTCTATTACAAATAAAACATGTTTCAAGAAATATTCGTTTATAATGTGTTAAGTTTCACGCTTTCATTTAAAAGCATAACGTCATGCCAACTTGTATATACACTTGCTTCGATTCTGGCAAGTATTAAAGTATAAACGCGATCACACATTGACTTACAACGATGCATGGGCGTAATTAGTCTACTGTCTATGAATACGTAAACATCCGATACTCTTCATTGTGGATATCCCTATTAGCTTTGCAATAGTAATATATATCAGCGTGGCCACCATGTGTCACGAGCGTACCGTATACCCATCACCCACTTGTTCATACTGACACAATCTGGTGTTGTTGTGTTGCTCCAGATTGTAATTATATTGAATGAAAGTCTATAAAATACGCATCCAGTTACTCACTTATGAAGTATATCTCTCAGCCTTACAAAACAGATCAAACACATGTGTAGTCATCATTCATGAAGTATAGAGAGATGTATATTTCGGCAATGCTTTTGGGTTTATGGAGATTGCAAAGGTCTTGCGTGGAAAGAAATAACTTTTAATTTAAATACGGTTCCTAATTTGATCAGGTATAATCACTAAAGTATTCATTGTTTGTAAATCTTTAACTGTACTTTTATAGTCATGTAGAGGATATCTTCATTCCTACATTTTATACAATTACGAATACAAATCTGTTTTCCAAAATCTGAAGAATAACTACTCGGACATATGAGTCTCTTCCATCAGAAGGAGTATATGCATGCACAGGATGTCACGGCACAAAAGTGGAATCCTGGCTGCATTGTGCCTACCATAATTAGGACCAAATTACTTAACAATTGCTCTAAAATATGTCTGTGTGTGTTTGGTGCACACACACACACACACACACACACACACACACTACCTACATTAGGATGACCTTGTAAATCGACATACATTGGGAGGTCCACCTCAAGGAAAGCATTTTACGCTTCCTTTGTAGAAGATTTTATTTGATTGTCTATGAAACCATGACCCAGGGGCCTAGATGTTTTGTAAAACTACATTTCTATTTGACTCATATGATGTGTTTTCCACATACATTTCGGGGTGGGGGATGACACACATGTGATAAATAGCATGCACTACGAGGACACAGGTTTACACACTTGTAGTACAGTATTCTTGAGAGCGCTTTGCAGAACTACATCCTCCGTGCCCAAGGAAAAGTTTCAACATTAAATTGCTTCATAAATTGTATTTATTTAATTGATATACGTTTCCAATTTTACTTGGTGAGGTATAAATAAAAACAGAAACGACAAAATATATAAGTATACAAATTTTCCCTGTATTTGTTTTAATTTAGTATCAGCCATTCTGATGACTACAAATGACACAGAAACAGCTAAATATCACTTGTCGTTTTTTAATTTTATGAGACAATGTTTTAAAAATTGGGATTTAATGGATACAAGAAAGACAACAAAATCATGCGAACACACAACAGTAAATTGTTTTGGCAGTAGCATATTTTCAGATTGTCAAACGTTGTCAATTAAAACACTATTCATTACTTGAGAAATGTAAGCTCAAAAATGTTAAAAATAAGGCAACCATAATCGTAACCAATACAAAAAATTGTTGAACTATTGAAGTTTTATGCCCAGAAAAATAAGACTGAAACATCATGAATCCAGACCAAATAAACACCAACTTACATTTCTATGCAAAAATGGCAACTGGTTCAAGGCTTCCTTAATTATAATATCTCCGATTGCACCAGTTGTTAGTGACAAAGCTTATGACTTAAATAACTTCAAATCAATATAAGTTGTCTTGGCTACAACTGTTTCTTCCTTCAGCCAACCGACAAAGAATTACATTATCTCCAATAATAAAAGGGTCCTTTAACAATCGTAATAATCATATTCCCAGACACTGTTTTTGGATAGAAGGAAATATCAAATGTTTCTTTCTCGACTTATACAAATTGCATCTCAATTAAAGAACATTCTTTTAAAAAATATTTAATTGGATTACCTCTGTATTGATGTTTAATTGAAGAAGTATACAACACATATTTTTCTCTTGCGAATATTACCCAGAACAACGCCATGCAATGTTCCAAACCTTAATCTATATAGTAAATTTAACTTTAAATATTTAAAGTATGGTGATACAATGCCCCATATAAAAGTAGCATTCGTGTTTTCAGGTCAATCAACATTTGTTTAGCAATCATGCCTGCTGAGATTCGAACAACCAGACTTTCATTCAGAAATCAGACCACAAAAAGACGATATTTACCTTTGATGAAACTGATTTTTCGACTATCTGTTTGTATTTTATGTGGTATCGGTTGGCAGTTTAAATATTTTATAGAAGGAAATAAAGGACTTTATTATATTTGTATAAAACAGTACTGAATTTCATAACTCAATATGATTTGCATTTTATTTCTTACGTGTAAAACATTTTTGAAAATGATTTATACTGTAGAAACTTATTAATTGTTAACTAAGGATATATAACTGTCTCAGTTCTAGAAAGACCGCTCCGGTGACCTAAGTGGTTAGAGCGAGAGGTTGCGGTTTCAAACACCGGACGAGTCTTACCAAAGACTTATAAAAATGTTACTAATGGCTGTCTTGCTGTGCGCTCAGCATTAAGAGGTTAGTGATAGGACTGGTCAGCCTGGTGTCAGGATAATATGACTGGGTGGGACATTATGCTACATGTCTGCGTCATAATGCAGGAAAGAAAATGTAATATATATCATTAAATGTAAGATCTGTAGCCTTCAGCATGTCGAGGAAACTGAAAAGCTACACAAATGAATCAAGCTTCATAGATCTGATAGGATGACAAAGAAGCTGTACAGAAGCCAGGTCGCAGACCAGTTCTCCTCCCCTGGCCACACTTTCAGTGATATAACACTTATTGCAACTGCTCACAATGCCAACTGGAGTTCCGAAACCAGGAAAGAAAAGAAATCTTACTGGATACTCCGTCTTAGAACATTAAAACCAAGCGGTTTAAACCAAGAAAACTAGAAAAAAACAGTCATGCACAAATACAATTATCTTTTGCAGCCGATACATTTTATATATAGACAGGGTATAGCAAGTAGGTATATAATTATATGAGAATGTGGTAGTTTGAAAATTTTGAGAAAGATAGATCATGCTAAATTTCAAGAACTATTTTAGAATTTACTGCCTTTATTTTACAACTAAATTAAATTCAATATGTTGTTTCCAGGATGGTCGGAATATGTTTAAATGTGCTCAATGTTTAAGCTTCATAAAAGGAAATAATTTGTATTTGGGCCGAGTATATAAAAGGAAGCAAAATCGTTCTCAAAGACCCTAATTTGCTTGGTGTATTTGTTACATCTCAAAATATGTAACCAAACATTGTTATCTGACGAGTATAATCCATATGTATGTGTTGTCTCATTTATAGTATTAATTTGTAAATGTACGCTTTGATTTAAGATGATAACACTTTACATACATGTATAAACACCACAATCATGATATGCTTACATGAATAAACTCTTCTGAGTTCTACTGAATTCAATTATACAGCGAAATTTACAATAACATGTGGACTAATTCATAAAAGTGTTTTCTTTACTTGGTTTGCTGCAATAATTTTGTAACGCAATACTAATAAAACCTGGCCATACATGACGCCCCAAAGAAGCAGCTGTAATTAGTTATTGTTAAATTTATACTATATTGTTCAGGAAATGCGTTTGTTTTTTTCTTCATGGCGTTGTAATAAAAGACGAAAATAGAATTCAACATTGAAACACAAAGTCCAAACTGTACTGGTCATTGGTAATTGTAGCATTTGCTCGATCGCTATATACAAATGTTTGAAATTCCTTATTTTTCTGCAAGGTGTTAGTGAAGTGTACAGATTTATTGAGGTTTTAACTAACATATTTGTTTAGTTTCTTTGCGTTTATTTAAGCGATGAAAATTTAAGGTAGTCACATAGGTCACAGGCATGTTTCGAATTCTATTTAGGCGATACAGTAACGAAGCACTTCCAAGAAATGCAAATTAAACTTTACATTTATTACTATTTGGGTTTTGATCATGAAAAAGTATTAAAACTATTTAGACCCGTACGTGACTGGTAGGGAACTAACTGGACACAAACTAGATTGACGGTGAAAGAAGCCACAGACAAGGTTTCCATATATTTTGTGAAGGTCGCTAAATCGCTATTGAAACGCGGCAAACATCCTACTGGTTAAAAACTCTGTTCATAATCTTTAATGAGTTTTGCCAAAATTATACCAAAGAATGTATAATCGCTAAGGAAACACGATTTACTTTCGAATGGATAAAACTACAAATACTGATCTTAAATGACAGTGTGTGTGTGTATGTGTGTGTGTTGGGGGCTGGGATATTGCATGGTGTCCAACGCACAACGACGATACATTGACTTATCATAACAGTCATGCAGAGCAAGATACAATCTGTTGCATGAAAGGTCTATAAGATTTATGAGTGGATTTAAGAATTTCGAACAAGCGACGGTAAAGGTGTACGTCAAACATCTGAAACAAACCCTTGTCTCGTATCAGTTCCATCAGTTCAGCTTATCACAAAGACGGTGAAGCCATGTATCTTGACAGAACAATCAGACAGATTTCATGTTGAAGTCATTCAGGAAAGATATTTGCCTTAAAAGGAATATATCTCTCAAAAAAACTAGCTTCGTTTTGAATGATGACACAAAGAAATGCCATCCTTTATATTTGTTATGCAGATGTGTAATGATGTTTTTGGTCCGCCTTTCCTTTTGTCCTATGCTTGTTATTACGATTACGCAATAACCATTTAAACTAAAGAAATTAATGTAATAGGCTAAATATTTTAAGGAATAGATGGTCTGTCTGATCTTTGAAAATTCAAAATGAATACTTAATTGTTCACTTTTTGTTTGTCTAGACTTACATTTTGGGTTAAAAACTGGTCGGAAAAGCATAGATGAATTTTTTTCTGCTGATGTATGTATGTATTTAGATCATCTCATTGGATTTTCGTCTGCTTAGACAGTTTTCTCAGTGTGGTGTGTTCATATCTTTTTCATGGCGGTCGTGTAGCTTGGCAGCATAGTTAAACCTTCAGGTGCAAAGGGTTGCTATTTGCTTCCTAATGTTAATTTAATGACAAGCTTTTATTCAAGGATTTAGAGTAAAATTAATTTATTCCCAGTAATGTCTTAACTTGGTATTTCTAATACATTGCCTTTAACTCATTCATACAGACCCTCAAAGCAACTAAATAAGCAATAGTACAACGAAATCAAACATTACAAGCTGTGCTAAAAGGGCTAAGTACAAAATTGTGTTTAAATGTGTACATTGGGATTTATTAAACTACCTGCACGAAATAATAAGGTAGGATCAAATAGATACAAAAAGTTCGTTTAACCACCGATTTTAGAGCGTTAGCCATGCCTTCTCAGGTATTCAGGTGTGTGGCTTAGAGTTGCATGATAAAACACTACAACACTACACCAACCAAACATACTAGATAATATAAATGAAGAAATAAGTCTTTCTCATTATCATACAATTATTTTCTATTGTGACAACAGCCAGTTGTAGTTTCTATTCATGACGGAAACATTGAGTCTAACATGAATATAGTGAAATGTATTGGTAGCGAGAGTCGTACATTTCTGTAGTCAGATGGCTTAAAGAAGAATATGGGCAATAATGCAACACGCACCGGACACGACAAAAGGATGTGGGTGGACAATGGAAGATGACCATTGGAGGCCTATCTGGATGCCTTTTTATGAATCGTCTGAAGCTTGCAGTAAGCTAATAGAATGCGGTTTCAAGTCTGAAGGTTGTCAAAGCTGAAAGTGTCCCAAAGCGGGACTGACGAGCACTGAACTTTACAATTGCAGCTGTCAGACATATTTGGTTGTCTTCGTTTGACTCAAGCAAATATCATGATCACATTGTTTTATTTATGTTATCTTGGTAGAAATAATTTTGTTACTATAAACCTTGCTGAAGAACGTTTCTCGTGTTATTACTCAGATCATTTGGAGGTACTTCAGTCAATAAAATAATGTCGTGATATGATAACACCGCCTTATGTTTTTCTACAACTTATATACAGACTAAGTAAGAAAAAGTGAAACACTCAATTCTAACCGCTCCAATACTTGTATGGTAATTTATATAGCGTATATCTGTGTTTTGAGACATGTTGATAGCATTAGCACCAATATCCCCCGCTCATATGATTGTTTGGAGCTTATAAGTTTCTGAATCTGACCCAATGCGATACTTGTGTGAAAATATGGTGCTTTTGTCTGGCGCGTAAGTTCAATTTCATTAAGCCACATGACTACTAGCGACTACTTCAGCTAAGTGGTGTTACGCTTTCCTCTTATATGTTTAGGATTTCTTTACGCGAGTTGTTACAAAATATTCTGTGATATCTGTTTCTGAGATCATCCATGTGCATTGCAAACAAATTGTCCCATGGTTTCACCTTTCATTTTTGACTAGAAACATATTAAATGGAATATACTTCCAATAATAATTGAACGATGCGTATGATATTAGATCTATAGGTCAAACTGCTAACTGTGATGGAAAACCTGGCAGTATATGGCAGTGTCAGATGGGCGTCGGTTATCAGACAATGGTCACCTTTTGCATTATTCACATATTTCCCTATTTTGAGTGCGGACAAATTGATCGTTTGACAAAATCTAAATTAATCTCTGGGATTCATGTGTAAGTTTCATACAATGTACGCTGTTGTCCCCATTGTTTATTTGATTCCATGATCGTTTAACTGAACCTCTTTATTATCCTCTCTAAATCATCTTTTGTTGACTAAAGATAATACATTGCATAAGCAAGGCAGAACGCAAAACGACATTGTCCTTCCACGAGTACATTGAAAGTATTTAAAATAGTTAATACACTTTCCAGGTAAGAATAATATTGTAACAAATTTGGCTTATGCGCATTTGTTGATAGGTCTCCATTTTAAGGATTTCTTAAATGTTTTTGATTATGTGCTTAATTATGGGAGGTCGGTACTAAGATTATAGTCATCAGACTAATAATTAGCCAGTTACTAGGTGCAAACGTCACGGAGCGAAGTGTTAGTGAGTTTTCAAGATGCCATGGTTTACTTCACTTGAATTCAGGTCAGAACCGCATGAGTATCCCTGTCGCTCAGTAGTCCCTATTAAAATCTAATTGTGTAAATTGATCGTATGACTCCCTGTGCAGTATTTATGATTGGAGACTGGTAAATATTCGATGGAATAAACGAGAAGGGACTGTTCCGCCAACGACAGGCGCCGTTTACTGTTGCTATGGAGGTAAATATCGTGCTAATTTAGAGGCAAAATGTGGCATAAAATCTAGATTTGACTGGCAGAAGGTGGCGTAGTAAAACTAGTTCCCTGTATTTGGTTGTTGAGTTGCATAGTTTCTTGGCGTGAAATACAAGCGGTAAGTTACGGAAAGTTAATGAGAATTAACCATGCCGTTGTGCGGTTGACAGACAATTGGGAAGTTGTCAGATTTGTGATCATGTATTAATTAGAGAAATATCATTTGCAAAACGGACACTTTGGACTTTCCAGTTTACAAAAGTAGTTTATGAGAGTCTTTGGAATCTGAGGAAACGTATGACTAATAGCGGAATTCGCGCAAGGGTTTGACATAATTTGACATAGCACGGTCATGAAACCCCTTTGGTTGTTATAATGTTTCTTGTGTGAGCATAATGCAAATATGTAAACTGGCGTGTACTATTTTCAGCTATGATGTACAATATTTAAATCTAAGTCGGTAAGGATATTCTTTAACTACGATATCATTTATCCTAACACTTCGGTAACTATAGTTCCATTTCAATACGGTACCATTTACACTTGCAATAAATTATATCAGTCGGGTTTTGAGGATGAAATTATCGATTTTCAATGACTCTACGTACTTGTTTGGTCAATGTTCTGATCCGATTAGCTGGTTATTGTCAAAACATATATTGATTATAATTAAATATAACATTTGTTTTATGATTATTCAAACATTTGATATCAATCCAGCGTGGTATTAGTTAATATTTTGACGTTATTGTTACATATGTCCAGTACATTTGAACAGCTCTGTTTGTAAACATTAAAATTAGGCATTTTAACTGCAGGAAACCAAATTATCCTGGAAAATGTTTCATCAACATAAAGAACTCAGGTTTGTCGAATCCAGGACTAGACAACATTTTATAGTACCTATAATTGCTCTTTTCAGGCAAAGTTTTCACGTAATGGCTCATTTTAGTAGATATTTGAATTCTCTTGCTTTTCCCCCTGCCCCACACAAAATGCGCATGCGCGGAATTTCATTTCCGTTGCCAGACCAGGACATTTAAAGGTGGGTGAATTGATCAACATGCCTTGAAGCACAATAGTATAAAGAGCTGTAGAATTTACATAAATGAAATAATTTTAAAGTTCTAAAATAGACTTCTCTTTGGATTTCTATACATTCGTATTT
The DNA here is from genome assembly GCA_028554795.2 of Sinohyriopsis cumingii. Taxonomy (NCBI): domain Eukaryota; kingdom Metazoa; phylum Mollusca; class Bivalvia; order Unionida; family Unionidae; genus Sinohyriopsis; species Sinohyriopsis cumingii. The sequence goes on from CM068840.1 coordinate 63,249,862, forward strand.
ACCCTATAGATATTACATTTCTCAGGTGTTAATGACAAACATTTGACAGTAAATTTTATAGATTTAATATTATTTATAAGTACATATTTACTTATAATTTCACATATTTAAAAGAGTTTTTACCTTATTTAAATATTAAGCAGATGCCAGTAATTTTTTAACTGTATGAAAAATTAAGTTTATATCACCTGAATTATTTGTAAGCGTTTGAAAATTTGAAATTTATGATGTGATAAACATTTCATGAATACTAAGTTTGGCATTTAAAACGGTTTTCTGCCTATGCCGTTTGGTTAAAAATATACTCATTGCTCATAAATTTTGTGACTAATACTTTTTTAGAGTGTCATTTCTTCACTGGTAACTAATTGTTTAGCTTTGAGAAATAAGGGGTTGGGTATCATGCTGAATATTAGTAATAGTTGTACTAATAGTATTAGTAGTGGTACAAATGATAGTGGCAGTAGTAATATTAGTAGTAGTTCTCGAGGCTGTCTTTTGATAATACAACAACAACAACAAATAATAATAATAATAATAATAATAATAATAATAATAATAATAATAATATTATTATCATTATTAGTGAGCCGCTGTGGCTCAATGGTAAGTGTGCCCGACAGGCTAACGTAAGGGTATGGGTTCGGATCCTATCGTTGGACTAGCTTGTGTCACTTATAGATGAGTGTCTTTGAGCAAGACAATTGACTCCTCATTAAATAACCCATTTGTGTTACTTTGCTGTAAAGCATCACACCAAACCAAAATTATTAATATTATTATCATGAAGTATAAATTTTTCAGGAATTGAATGCCTAATACGAAACATAAGTTTTGAAATATAAAGTTGTAAATAAAGTCAGAAAGAAAAACTTCGTTATTTCTGAGTCTGAGCATCAGCTTGTTCACCTAGGGAGTTTTACAACATTAGACAACACCTATAAGATAAAAAACATATAATGATATGATTACAAAAACAAACACCATAAAATTAGAAAACATGAAAAAACATGCTGAGAATATTTAAGGTAGGAATCATTATTAGATCTTTAAGTTTGTTCTTGCAGTCGAAATAAGTGAGTTTTGAAAGCACTTTTGAGTGTGATCACTGTATCTTTGTGTCTAAGTTCAGTGGGCAATTCCTTCCACGTTGCTGGGCCCTATTATGCAAAAGAACGCTGTCCATATGACTTTGTTTTCATAGTGGGAATAATAAGTATACGAATGTCAGAAGAGGAGCGTAATTATTTTGTTGGTGTGTACACATGGGTGAGGTCGGATAGGTATGTTAGACTATAGTTCGACAGTGAAACGTAGTACAGAGAACAAATTTTGTGTTTGATCCTGGATAGAACGGATAGCCAGTGTAGGGTACAGAGTAGCGGGGATGTGTGCTCTGATCGTGGTACTCTAAGTAAGATCCGAGAAGCTTTATTTGGAACTTTGTGAAGTTTCTGAAGCAGATATTGAGATGAACCAGACAGAATTGAGTTACAATAGTCCAGTCTTGAAAGTACTAATTAACACACGAGTGTTTTAGTGGCATCAATTGAAATATATTTGCGAACTGAGCTGATGCGTCTCAGCTCAAGATATGCAGCCTTGCATATGTTCATGACCGGTGCAATTTGAGAGTACAGTCCAGAGTAACACCTCGGTTTCGTACTGATTGTATGAATTTAATGTTGGTGTTCCTGATATTTATTGTTTGAGGTAAAGGATGTGAATGAGAAAGTCTTTGTGTTGTGATCAGAATGGCCTCAGTTTTATCATCATTCATCTGCAGCTTGTTCCGTGTCATCCATGATTTCACATCAGAAATCCACCTCTCTACACCTTGGATGGTAGCATCAACTTCAGTTGGGTGCTTAGTTTTGTATATTTGTGTGTCATCAGCGTACAATTGGTGAGACACTGGATGATGATCTATGACACTTGAGAGCAGCTGAGTGTAAAGAGTGAAGAGAACAGGACCAAGAACAGACCCCTGAGGAACACCACAACATAGATCAACTGGACTGGAGTGTATTCCATTTGCATATTCAATGTGTGTCCTGTTGACCAAGTAGGACTTGAACCACAATAAGGCTGTATAATGAATACCAAATGCATGCTGAAGATGGTGAAGTAATATATCATGGTCTATTGTGTCAAATGCTGCAGACGAATCAAGGAGTGTGAGGACTGTAATCTTTCCGCTATTCCACGCAAATAGAATGTCATTAACTACTTTTATAAGAGTAGTTTCAGTACTGTGGTAAGGGCGATATGCAGATTGTACATTGCTAAAAAGAATCTTCATCAGGAATGAACGCACGAAATCCATAGAGACAGGTTCAAATGGTGCTAATGGTTGCCGCTCAAATTCTGAATCCCAACTGTATGGTGACGACGAGTCAATTGAAATTGTGGTGTAAAGCTTATCTCTAATGGTTTGTAGTTTGTCACGGAATAAATTTGCAAAGATGTCCGGTAGGTCGACTGGAGAGAAGGTAGTTGGAAATTGTGTAGATTTATTCACTAACATTAGCTTGTTAGTAATCTCGTTGAGCTATTTGCAGCTGAAACTTTCCATGATCTTAGTAGTGTAGTGGGCTGATTTCGCTGCATGGACTATATTTGTGACATTCTTCTTAGCGGCTTCATAGATTTGCTTATGAATAGTGAGTCTGGTGGAAGGCCAGAGCCTCTCAGGTTTACGGCGGTCTCTTTTAGCAACACCCGTTTTTCACACAATTATCGCATGGGGTCAGATATTCAGAACCTTATACGCTCCAAACAGTCTGATGAGAAGGGGGATATTGTGGCACCATTTTGATGCCAATGCTATCAAATTGTTTAAAACACAGATAAACGTTATATAAAATACCATACATACCAGTGAGAAATAACTTGCTTTAGGTCGAACATAGGAAAACGTTACTTCTTTCTTAGGGCTATATTCCAAATATATATATATATATATATATATATATATATATATATATATATATATATATATATATATATATATGCAGTTTAATTGTTCTACTCCATAGTTTGATAGTTTGATTATAAACTCCATTCATACGCTACAGGCAGAACGTTTCATATCCTACATTTTAATAAAGAGACTAGACATGATATAAGAGCAAGATTGTAATGCTCAACGATGCGTGACCATGTAGGTTTCTCGTAACCAACTCTTTTTTTCTTAAATAGATGATGGACAGTTTCAATGGATGCAGCACAAACATAGTGAGTAGAATATGAGTAATATATTGAGCAAACAAAGTTTGCCCTAGTGCCCTCACACGACGAGTTGATGCGAGCTATTAGGGACTGCAGCAAAATGCAATAACAGCTCAAATAGTGTTGTGAAACCTTGCCTTTTCAGATCTACATTTACGCGTCAGTTTCCAAAACATTCCTGAAAACTTACATGAAACTATTTTCAAGTTCATCAAAAATAATGGTAAGAACTAGTATTTACAAAAAGTATAACACTTCCCTTTCAGGCAGAATAAACACCTATGAAACGAAAAAGAGTATCCCCTCAAGAACTTGCCAAATTTCGTATCAGGGAGCGAATGCAACCCGATTATTTGGAAATAAGAATAATTAATGATGAAGCCAGTGATTAGTACATTCATTATAAAAATTAAGAGAGGATTGAAATACAGGAAAGGGTGCTACAGGAAGCGCGTCATGCTCACTGTACCATTATTTAAACATGTATTCTAAGATGTTCCATATTAAAACTACAGCTAAGAGAATATAGACTTTTAAAATAAATATGTCCCCGTATCTTCCAAAATCTGACCAAGAAGGTAGATGCCAAAGAATAATTACATTGAACTCATGGCAACAAATAGCGTCCTAATCAAGTGTGTCTATATTTATATTAAGAAGAACCTCCCATCCCATTTCAGGTGATGCAAATTCGTTTCGTTAGAATATGGATACATATTTTGTCTTCATTTATATAAATCCAGCGTAGTATTTTTTATATACTCCCGAACGTTTATGAAATAATAATTACGAAAAGGCCTATTATCATTACACGTGCTCTTTGCCAGGCTATTATAACAGCAGTGACAACATTACGTTAGTTACAATCCATTTAAGCTGGCTACTAAGTAATCTAAAATGTTGTAAAATCATTTTTCGCCATAATTTCATTTATAGCCTCTACATATAAATAACAGTAACATTTGACATGGCGTTTTAGAAACTATCATTTCACGTCGAATCAGAATAATGGACATACAGTCCTATCACTAGGAAAAAAGATAATGCATCGTCAGTTAGATGCGAAAGCTCTAATCTGTATTTACATCGAGAGTAAATACACACGGGACTAAAGTAATGATAGTAGTAAGGTGGGCCACTATACGTACAATGGAAATTAGCATTACGGAGACCCCTGGGCCACTATACGTACAATGGAAATTTAACATGGCGAAAAATCGTGGGTCAATATACGTACAAGGGGATTTAACATGGCGAAAAATCGTGGGTTAATATACGTACAAGGGGAATTAACATGGGAAAAAAATTGTGGGCCGATATACGTACAAGGGGAATTTAACATGGGGGAATAGAGTTTGGGGATTGTTTAGGGACAAAGGGGAATTGAATATGGTTTTTTTTTTTTAAATTTTTTTTTAAAAAAGGGGTAGGCAATGGAAAGGCTATTTCTTTTCGAGAAATATGGCTGGCCCTGAAAAGGGCCTTTGGGTTTTCTTCTGCTTCTAGTTTCTTCTTTTTCTCCATCAAGTTCTTATTTTATCTCCAACACTCTTTCTCTTCTTTTCTTTCTTTTTTTTCTCCTGCTCTTCTTTCTTCTTCTCTTCCTCCTCTTCTTTCTTCCTCTTCTCATTTTCTTCTTCTTTTTCAATCTTTTCGTTCCATTTGCTTATTCTTATTCTTTCCTCTTCATCCTCCTTCTCCTCCTTTATCTCTTTCATGACACCACTAATCTTGTCCTTTACCTTTTTTAAGTTATTAATTTCCATCTTTACACGATGGGGACTATAGGAATAATGGTCTTCAACCAGTCTTATCAACATTTGCTCCATCATTCCTAAGTTGTCTAAAACGTCTTGTAATGTTTGTATTTTGTCCATTTGGTTAGAAGCCATCTTCTTTTTTTATTCTTTGCAGAATGGTTTGAACGACGAATACTGTGGGTTCTTATACTTAAGGCGCGTACGTGAAGGAAAACATCCCCCTAAAACGTAAAATTGATCTTACCTAGATCATGACCAAACAACGCGCGGACGTGAAGGAAAACATCCCCTACTTTTTCATTTCATATAATAAAACCCAAACTATACTCTCCACATACGCTAAGAAACAATAAACAAATCCATAATCTACTATCCACACAATCGTACGTGAGCGGGTACAAACACAAACACACAAACACATACGCTAAGAAACAATAAACAAAATCCATAATCTACTATCCTCGCAATCGTACGTGAGCGCTTACAAAACCCAAACTATACTCTCCACATACGCTAAGAAACAATAAACAAATCCATAATCTACTATCCACACAATCGTACGTGAGCGGGTACAAACACAAACACACAAACACAAACACACAAACACATACGCTAAGAAACAATAAACAAATCCATAATCTACTATCCACACAATCGTACGTGAGCGGGTACAAACACAAACACACAAACACATACGCTAAGAAACAATAAACAAATCCATAATCTACTATCCACACAATCGTACGTGAGCGGGTACAAACACAAACACACAAACACAAACACACAAACACATACGCTAAGAAACAATAAACAAATCCATAATCTACTATCCACACAATCGTACGTGAGCGGGTACAAACACAAACACACAAACACATACGCTAAGAAACAATAAACAAATCCATAATCTACTATCCACACAATCGTACGTGAGCGGGTACAAACACAAACACACAAACACAAACACACAAACACATACGCTAAGAAACAATAAACAAATCCATAATCTACTATCCACACAATCGTACGTGAGCGGGTACAAACACAAACACACAAACACAAACACACAAACACATACGCTAAGAAACAATAAACAAATCCATAATCTACTATCCACACAATCGTACGTGAGCGGGTACAAACACAAACACACAAACACAAACACACAAACACATACGCTAAGAAACAATAAACAAAATCCATAATCTACTATCCACACAATCTTACGTGAGCGCTTACAAAACCCAAACTATACTCTTCACATACGCTAAGAACAATAAACAAATCCATAATCTACTATTCACACAATCGTACGTGAGCGGGTACAAAAACAAACACACAAACACATACCCTCACACTATCTTAAAAAAGAGTTAGTGTTTATATTCACACTACTCTACCTACACATTGGCAAATTGATGGTTATTTCTTTTCTAGAGTATTGGGTAGCCCTGAAAAGGGCTGTTTTTTTTTGGGAACTTCATGGACACCTGGTTAATGGTGGCACCTTCCAGGCCTGGCGCCACATACACATCTTATCCCCCAGTTACTTTTTACTTTTTTGGGGGAGAGAGCAGAGGCAGGATATGTCGCTTCAGAATCCCAATTTTCGCTCTCTGGGATTCTGAAATTTATTCTTCTTCTCTTCTTTTCCTTCTCCTCCTCCTCTTCTTTGTTTCTTCTCTCCTCCTCTTTGTATCTTCTTTCCTCTTCTTCTTCTTCTTTATATCTTCTCTCCTCCTCTTCCTTTTTTCTTCTTTCCTCCTCCTCTCTTATCCTTCCCTCCTCCACAATGGCTTCCGCGGCCAGTTCATTCAACAGGCGCCTGGCATATTCCAGATGCACATGAAGTTCCAACAGTTTAGACAGTCTCGTGTTCATTTTTGGTGTTGATCAATCAACAAGGGTAGCTAGACTTCCCAGCGAGTTTCAATTTATAGTGAAAGCGCGGACGTGAAGGAAAACATCCCCTTAAAAAACATAAAATTGATGTTACCTACATCATGACCAAAAACAACAACGCGCGGACCTAAAAGAAACACTCACTCACTTTTTTATGCTACCCATCACTATTTTAAAATTTTTTATAAATCACTTCAATAGACTATCCACATACGCAAAGCAATCCAATCTAACCTCAAATCTACACCTCAAACACCAAATAAAGACATCATTTTAATCTACTATCCACACCAATGTACTTGATCACTTACAAACACACAAACTCACAAACACATACCCTCACATTTTTTTAAAAAGAGTTAGTGTTTATTTTCACACTACTCTACCTACACACATTGGCAAATCGATCGTTATTTCTTTTCTAGAGTATTGGGAGGTAGCCCTGAAAAGGGCGGTTTTTTTGTTTGCTATGGCATTTTTTAGTTTCTAAGAATGCGATGTCCTCTGAGGATAGACTTTCTGGCGATAGGTCTGCTTCTTCGGAAAGAGAAGAAGAACTCTTTGGTGTCGATACGACAATCGACAAAGCCTCTGTCAGCTTCAGGTTGCTGCTGCTGTTGTTGTTGTTGTTGCTGCTGTTGCTGCTGTCTCTGAAGTCTGTACTTCTCTGTCCATTCTTCTTTTTCCCTGTTCATTTCTTCTCTGAAGAGCTCTTCTATCAGGTCTTCAGTGATTTTTAACATTCTCACATTCTCTATTTCTTCTGGCTTCGGTATCAGACTGTGTCTGACCCTATGCAAATTCACGTAGGCTTCGTTGAGTTTAGCTAGTTTGGAGCACATCTTCTTAGGAGGATGAGTCGACAATGGATGGTTAGACTGGAAACAACCCGGTTCTTAAAGTCAAAGCGCGGACGTGAAGGAAAACATCCCCCACACGGTTTTTGAGTCGCAACGTTTAGTGAGTGTCATGAGAGGGATAGTAAGAAATGAAAGAGCATCAATCCAACATTCTTATAGCTAAACAAAAGACAAAGGCATTTTTTTCAAAACACAACATTTTTTATTCAAAAACCACTTAACACTAAACAACAACTCTAACATTTTTAACAATAATCCAACAATATAACATCAAACAATTTTTTCAAAACACAACATTTTTTATTCAAAAATCACTTAACACTAAACAACAACAACTCTAACATTTTTTAACAACAATGCAACACTAAAAGTTTCTCCACTAGGTAAAGACTGATAACAGTCTTCCATGGTTTCTAGCAATCTAGGATGACTTCTCTCAAACTGTTGATTTCTATGGTATTATCGAATTCTGCATACATGATGACGTTCACCGTTTCATCAGGGTCTCGGTCTTTAAACTGAATTTCCACACGAATCTGGCCGGATTTTATAGGGTGGAAATGTCCCTCGTCGCTGCCTTGGTCTGGAGTGAAATCGAAAGCCCACAAAGCGTAGCCTCCTGCATAATCCTCGTACGTAATACCGTGACTGGTATTGGTTCCTAACTGTCCGGTGGCTTCGTACAGGGACAAGTACGATCTCAAGTAATTCTTCTTGGTAAAGTCAGGTTCGAAAGGTCGGGTACACCAGGTCTTGCCATCGCGACTGACTTCGATTTTGGACACGCCAAAGTGTTGAAAGTAGAAAGGATTTTTTTCGGCAGCTCCGTTGAAGGCTGTATTCTCGACGATACCAACGATCAAACGTTTGGGTAACTGTCCTTGGAACAGATGATCTTCGATCATGGATCGCTGTCCCTTGGGAATGGTGAAGGTTTTCACTTCCACGCGTCGTATGGGATACTTGGCGGTCGTTCTGCTCAACGTCTGACTGATGTCGTTTCCCACTTTAGGTAACACTTCCACACGACGTACGTAGAGTCTGGCTTCTAGGATTTTGGTTTTGTAACCGTCACTATCAGCCATCAAATGGAAAGCGGCACTGCTACGATTCAGTCTCAGACGGACATCCACCCCGTTCAGCAAATACTTTTCTTGCAACCACATGTCCAAATGCAAACGATCCATCAGTTCTAAACTTGTGTCGGCTCCCGTGATTCTCTTTCTCCGTTCTACAAATCCATCATTGTTGTCTTTCTTTTCATCAGTTTCCAATATTTCAAACTTGGTAGGTTCGTCAGCTTCCCATACCACACAGGCATTGAGATGAGTGTTCTTGGCATCTATTCCGTACGTCAAGAGATTTTCCAGGTAGGCACGATAAGGGTAAGTATCCATGCTGCTACTGACCAGTTTGTTATTCAAGTACAAGTCCACTCCACTGAACAAGGAATGCATGAAATTGTTGACGGGAGCTACTGCTTCATCGTCTATAGCACCTCCAGTCTTATCTAGAATTTTGACTTTCAGGTACAAGTAACTGCTATTCAGATCGATGTAATCTTCGGGCTGTCCTTTGATTTCAAACTCGATTGGAGCGGAATCGGTCAGTGAGGAGACGGGGTGAAATTCCACCCACTGGGATTCTTGCATCGTCATCATCGTGGGGGGCATGGCAAACAGGTCCAGTTCCGTCTTGGAACAAGCGCAAGATTCTCGGTGCATCATTTTTTTGTCTCTTTTCTCAATAATCGAAAGCGTCTAAGTCTCGAACGGTTCTTCTTTTCTTGGCCTTTCTCGCTTGAAGTCTGGTGAAAGGGTGTTTTCTTCGTCGTCTCTTTCTGCCTTGTCCTTGCTGAATGCCTGACTCGGTAGCGTGCAGGGCATTTATAGGTGTTTCTCGTTGGCCTAAAATGTCTTTGCCCGTTTGCAGCAAGACATTTTTGCCTGCCCTCATGAAGGCTTCTTTAGGGTTTTGTTTGTCGATGATGACATTTTGGAGAAATTCTTTGCCTTGCGTCAGTGCCGCATCTTTCAAGGCGTGCAATCCACGTGTCACCATCGGTTTCAACACCGGGGCCACCGAACGAAAGGCCGATTTTAAAATATCTCCTAAACCGTGTCCTCGCTGTCGAGCAACCCCTCGGTACACTGGATACATGACTTACTTACGAGTCGTGAGAGAACCGTTTTCGAAAATGGAGTTTCACCGTGACTTTTCCTTTGGTGAATGGAATATTTTGTCCCAGATCTCCTTTTATAGCAATGTTGACCGTGTCCAAATACGACTTACTGACAGGCAAATAGTGAGGATGTACAAATTCGCGGTGGACGTGGTAAGTGTTTCCACCTTCCTCGTCAGCGCCCGTGGCAGAATCTACTTTGAAAGGAATGACACGCAGTAACGGTACGGAGGTGTGTCCCACCACGTTATACTCCACCACATCGGAGTACACAAACATCAAATTCAGTCCTTGGTTCAGTTCTACCGGGGCACGAAATAACTTGCTAAAAGACTCGTTGTCGTAAACGATGGGTAATTCGTTTTTCTTGAGCATGGTCTTTCTCATGTCCATGTCTCCGCCCAACATGTCAAACAATTCAGGACAAAATAAAATGGACATGATTTTACTCCGTTCAAATTTCATCAAGAAGCGACGAGCTGCTTTGTGGTACTCCATGGTGACACTTTTGTTGACATGCTCCAAAGCTTTCAGAAACACGACATTAAACCTGGAGGTTATGGTGCTGACCAAATGTTGACCACTAAAATAATAGCCTGGTGGAATGAACAAGTGATAGGTGGTGTACTTTTGATTTTGTGTACGGGTTTTCTTGTCATATTTGACATTGCTATCCATCCACTGTTGCATTTGCTCGTCATGAACTTCCACATCAAAAAAATTTTGATTGGGAAGGACATTGAGGACTTGGGTCGGGTGAATCATTTCTACTAAAGCCACTTCCCAATGGGCTTCGTGATCTAACTGGATGGCTTGAGGTAATTTGGCCGTGTAACAGCACAACGTGTTCTTGGGAAACACCTCCATGGAACTGTCACTGGGTAAGGTTAAGTAAAATTGGTTTTGGTGACTCATAATTCCAGAGTTCTGTGGCTGTCCGAGGGGATATTACTGGACGTCAGAGGCGTGTCTCCGTCTAAAATGGGGTTCTGGTTGTGGTTGAAGAGGTGACTGGCACTGGCACTGGACACAAGGTTCCCGGGCTTCCCGTTCGAGGAGAATTTCAGGGAGGGATTAGGAAGCAGGTAACCGATGCAACTGCTCAATAAAATGGTCCACAATTGTTTGTCTCCTTGTTGCAAACTCAAATTGGCGATGGCTGCCCCGATGACACAATACACCACGAAGATTTGGCAGAAAAAGACGATTTGCGTTTTAGGCACACGTTCTCCACACCACACCCACAAGGGTTGTTTTTGTAAATCTTGCACAGAAGAACTAGGTGAAGGAGGAGTGGTCGACGTAGCTGCGTCTGCTGTGTGAAAGGGCATGATGGTCACTTCTTTTTATAGTCGATCACTTGCGAAGCGTCGATCCAAGAATCGAAACTGGGTGGATATCCTTTCCAACGTACTTTGACTTCTTTGACACGTCGTTTGCCCACTTTACGGGTTCTCCGTTTGAGAATGCTTTCGATGTCGTACACGTCGTCTTCTTTTTTGGTGACACGTTGTAACTCGGGCAAATTAAACGTTCCTTTGAGCACTTCTCCGTTCATGTCTTCCAATTTATAGACGGCAGGATGACGGCCATGCACTCGTCCAGTGACGCGAAACAATTCGGTCGTCCAGTTAGGTAAGTAACCTTTGTCGAAAGTGCGTTTGGTTTTGCCAATGCGCACTCAATCTCCTACGGCCAACATTCCACTTTTCTCGGGGACAGCCCTCGTCGGGGACGTACCAAACAGACGCTCAAACACCAACACTTCGTTGTCGGGAGTCACGTCTTGCGGGGCACGTCTGATGCTTCGATGGTAAGATTGGTTGTACGCTTGCACCAGGTGCGGTAAGATGTCGATGTACTTCAGAGTGTGGTGATGCGTAAAATATTTCCACATGCGTTCTTTCAAAGTGCGTTGAAAACGTTCCACGATGCTGGCTTTGGTTTCGGGATTCTCGGTGGTAAAAAAATGAATGTCACGTTTCTTTAATTCTTTTTGGAAAGCTTGGTTCAGAAATTCGGTGCCTTTGTCCGTTTGCCATCGAAGAGGGTGACGACCGCTTTGTTTCAACACCCGTTGCAGGGCTCGCACAAACTCGCTGCTCGATTTGGAAGTCAAGGGCACGATCCAGGCAAATTTGGAAAAGACGTCGATGACACAAAACAAATATTTGTAGCCACGATTGTAGCTGGCCAAATGAGAGACATCGGCTAAATCGGCTTGCCATTGATGATCGATGCCTTCCACTCGGGTGCGACTTCTGGCAAACTTGCGTCGAATGGGTTTGTGTAAAGTGTAGGTAGCTTGTTCTTGTAACCATCGTTGCACTTGAGGTAAACGGAGACTTTTCAGTCGCGTTTTGGCAGCACGATACAATTTTTGAACTCCTGCGTAACCTGCAGGATGGGAGGGATCGTAGTAAATGCTGGCTAAGACTTTTTCCATTTTTTTTCTTGTGTTGGTTGGTGTGTTAATAAGACACCCACTCTTGAAGGATGCTACTCTTTTTCTCTTGGGGTATTTTCTTGGATTGCAATGCTTTGCGTGTGCGACCAGCAATAGGTGTCGAAGAGGAGAAGGATGTCTGAGCGGGGGATATCTGTTCTTGTTTCACTTCTGTCTTCACTTCTGTCTTCACTTTCTTTTTCTCTTGTGAGGAAGAAGGGGTGGCCATCATCTTTTTAATCCATCCAATTCTGGAGGTAGGTGGTGTTGTTAACTTGCGTACTTTTTCTGGTGGAGTTTGAAACCCTTCCTCTTCTTCTCCTTTTTCTGTCTTGGTCACGGGTACTGGTGGTACTGGTACTGGTACTGGTGATGGTGATGGTGCTGGACTTTTCATCAAGGTCTTAAAATCTTTCAGAGTGGGTAGAGCTGTTTCGTCTAAAGCTTTCTGGTGAAAGAGTTGCAGTCGTTGCAAGAGTTGACCGTACTTTTGCGATTTTTCTGTTTCGGACAAATCTTGGCGATCCATCAAGGACTGCAATTCGTGTTGTAACTGGGACATCTCGCTCAAATGGGGATTGGGAGGTAAATGCGGGGTGTGTTGTTCTTGCCACCGATGGTATTCCATCCATCGTTTGTAAGGTACTAAAGCTAGTTTTCGTCCTTCCATGGGGTTGTCAGGGGTCGATTCTGAGATCTTGGAACTTTCGAGGCCTTTTTATCTTGCTCCCACCAGTCCTCCCAACATGGTTCCCAAGACTCCTTTCAGTATGGGGCCTAACAAGAGAGGTAAAATACCTCCACGTTGCACTAACATCTTCTTTTTTTGACGAATGTGAATTTTCTTTTGAACCATTTGGCGAAAAACGTGAGGATGTTTGCCTAAGCATTGTTTCTGGTGTTTGGACAAAGGGATCGTGCCTTTCAAAACGTTCAAACAACATTCGCACACGGTATCGATGACCTCTTTGGAGGCTGTTTGAATGAGTTTTTTTCGTAGGGGTGGAGAAGCTTTGGACAGGACAGATAACATGTCCCCATGTTTGGCTAAACGTGGTGGCAGTCCTTTCCTTTTCTTTCCTTGGGGTTTTCTGGAGGGTGACATCTTTGAGTCTTCAGGAGCACCAAAAAAACAATGATACCCGACCTGGTCACAGGCCTTTTTTATACTGGAACGCGTCGCCACTGATTGTCTTTACGTCGTATTAGTTTGAGGACAGGCATGACACGTCGTGCAGGGGTACGTAACGGACTAAATCGAGCCAGTTCTTGCTTGGACAAATCCAGCAAACTTTGTAACATGCCCGATCTTTCTTGAACTTTGATTTTGGGAGAAGGTACTTTGTGAGCAGCAGCCACTGCCACTAAATTGGAAGGTCCTGCCACTGGGGAAGTTCTTTTGGGGGTCATCAACGGAGAAGTTCTTGGTGTGATCAACGTCTCCAAGTACTCTTCAGTTCTGTGTGTCATTAACGGAGAAGTGGACAAACGTGAAGCTACCTGAGACGCAGTCACCGCCGTGGCAGGTCGTGGTTTGCGAGTGTAAGGTTGCGTCCTGGCCGAAGTGCCTCTCTTGCGACTAGTTTTCTGTGGACTTTTCTTTTTCTGGGGGCTTCTTTTCTTTTTCCGGGGTGGTGGTGGTGTCTGGTCAGAGGAGGGTCCTGCCACTGGAGAAGTTCTCCTTGGGGACCTGGTCTTTTTCTTCTTGGGGCTTCGTTGGACTTTTGTCTTGGGGATAACTTTGGGGGCATTAGGATCCCATCTTAAGAGTGAGCGAATGATGACCCCTCCTAGAGTACCGCTCCCTCCAGGTTTCAAAATGATTTGTTTTTTGCTTTGAGTGTCGATGCGGGGATCGGCCAGTTGGACCAAAGCGACTTTGTTTCGATCGAAAAAGCGTTTGGTTTGATGAGGAATCTGAATGATTCCTTGGAGTAATTGACGTGCTGTCACCGTGAACCATCGTAAGACTTCTTTGAGACTAGCTTCTAAGACACGAGCTCGTGTTTGTGGATCTTTTTCTCGACTGATGCCATACAAGGCACGAATCAATTTGACGGGAAGATGCGACTGAAGGGACGTCATGTTCGCACTGAGAGTGAGACAGACGAAAAAGTGTCTGAGGTTTTTATAGATTTTTTATGGGGAGTGAAATGAAGTCGAGGACGGAGACGTGTACAGGACAGGCCCTCCGTCTTGGCACCAGTGGTGAAACAAGTGGGTACGAAATCGCAAATCCTCGGGAGTCGTAGGTTTCAAATCGACGAGTAAATAGGCGTGTGGAGTTTGAGTGGCATCGTCGTACGCCTGAGTCAGCCAAGGCGTTCCTAACTGTTTGGCTAAGACTTGCACTTGCGATTTATCTCGAGGGCTTTTAAACAAGACCACGTAATGCGCATTGAGACTGATGGTGCGATGGGCTTTACTTTGTTGAAACAAATTTTGGGTGATGTAAACGACACTGGCATTACGGTGATGCCCTTTGCGCGTGAACCACAGTTTAATTTCTTCTTCGTCTTCTCCTAACATGTCGTCGAAAATGACCAAATGGGTTAGACGGGAGTCAGAGACGATGCCATCGTCTTCTTTAGGAATGCCTTCCACAAACACGATGGAATCGCCTTGACTTTCTCGCAAGAGGCTGTACGCCGATTGCCACTCTTTGTAACACCACACGATTCGTTGAGGGGGTCGATCGATCAAATGATGTTTATGTTCGATCAAACGTTTGACGAATTCGGTTTTGCCTGAACCGCTTGGTCCAGCAATGAGCATGTTAAAGGGATGGCGAAGATACAAAGCCTCCCAACTGGCACGATCTAAGTGTTCGTCGATGACTTTGACAGTAGAGGAAGAGGGAGCAGAGACAGCAGAGGTAGCCATGGTGTGAGAAATGTCACTTGTGACACGAAAAACAAACAAGACAAGAGTTTATATACTTTTTCAGAACACGTTTATTGAATGTTTTTTTCAAACATGAATACGAAAGACAAAAAATACATAAAAGCCAAAGGCTTAAGTACAAGAATAAAAGGCACATGATAACCATGAACGTGGAATAAACACAAGTGTCTGTACAACATGTTTTGGGCAAAGTTCTAACCAGTTCTATAGTAGGGGGTAAGGTCACACAAGTGTCCTCCCGAAAGGGTCTTTCAGGCCTGTCCACGACAGTCCTGTCCTGGGTGACGGGTTCTTCTGGCACCGTCACTAACACAGTTTGAAAAGTAACTTTTTTCCTTGAATAACTCTCGTGCATACTGGGCCACCTCTTGTGTCCAAGCCTCAAAACCCTGGTCTCGGTGATGTCCAACATTTGACTCCTAACCAATCTGGTTTCTTCTTCGTCAACGACATGGTAAGTTACTTCAATGAACAATGAACTATCGATCTTGCCTATTGTTCCTTTTCATATACAGACCAATACCGACGTGACCGTACGGTAAGGTGAAGTGATTGGGAAGTCGCACTCGCTTCTGGTATACAATTTGATAGACTTTTTCCAAGGGTCGACTGACGATGTGGTGAGTGGATAAACGTACAATCTTGTTCGGTTGATAGGTGGTCACTTTAAAGTTTCCATCCTCTCCCGATTGCAAGGCTTCTTTCAATACCCCAAAGTTGACCACTCGACTGGTACGATGATTCAGAGTCAGTCCTTTCACTTTGCACGTCGTGTGCACTTCTCCTTGTTTGTCCCGGTATTCGTAGCCGTAATTTTTGGGACCACCACTGACGAAACTTAGAATCTTGTCGTCGGGATGCTCGTCTGTCCAGGTTCCTAAACGGTCTCCTTCGATGTCAGGGTGCTGTTGACTCGGGTGATGGATGTAAATGCAACTGTCCGTGTCAAAGTACAGGACGCGTTCTTCTAACAGTTCTAAAGCTTCGTACAATTTTAAGCGAGCATGAGCTGTCACGTAAGCCGCAATGATGACATTTCCAAAAGGGTCGTCTTGTACAAAGTCCAGATCTTCTTCGTAATTGACCAAGATTAAATCCTCTCGAACGACGTCCACGTGTTTCATGTATTTGGTTTTGTCGTGAATCATCTGGAAGTAGCGGGAAGGTTCTGTCAAATATTCCGTCTTGGGTAAACACGGTCGTTGTGCCATTTTACCCCACAAGCAATTTAACATCACTTTGGCAAACGATCGCCTGCCTTCGTTTTTTTCGATGTGGTCTAAAGAGATGCCTTCTTGTGCGTAGTATTTCTCTTTGAATTGTATTTGGTCTTCGGGAGTGTGACACCAGGAAGGATAGCCGCTGGCTTCTTGTTTCAGTTTCAAAAAGGCATCCACGTAGTCGGCGAAAATGCCTTTCTGAGTAGGGTCAACCTTGTTCTACTGTTGTGTCTTGGGAAAGTGGCAAATTTCGTACACTTCTAACAGTTGGTATCCCATGTCCAGAGCTTTGAACAATTCCACGCTGACCCAGGTTCCCGTCAAGGCACGTTCTTCCTGGCTGTGATGGCAAGGTTGGTCCTGGTTGCACGTTTCGGCACAAGTACGGCACAAGGGAAACATCAGTTTGCCTTGACAATGGTGAGGTAAGACGGGATGGTATAGGTTCGTGGGAGGCAAAACTTTACACTCGATCAAGCCTTCGTATTGTCGAATGTTTTTCAGGTCGATGTGTTCCGTGAACAATTGCGGGTGCCCTACAGGAAAGCGACAATATTTGCACACGTAGGGATACAGCGAACACACGTCCAAGTATTTGATTTCTTCTCCTTTCTCTTCGTCAGCTTGGTACAGCAAACAGGTGGCATTGGTCCTTCCTCCGTACAAACTATCCCTCGGGTTCAGCGGGTCCATGAACTGGTAACTTTCCACGAGGCGTTTAAAGTCGGGATCGGTTTTCAAACGGTGATCGTACTCGTGTTCCCACATTTCCACCACTTGGTATCCTTGCTGTTCTAGCTTTAGGCGTCGCTGACAAGTGTCCTGGTACAGGTCTTCCATGGTCCGTTGTAAAAACTGATTTTTACTGTCACGGTCAGGGTAGCAGACGGGACATCCGTGAAATAAGCAACCGTTAAACTCGTACACGATCTTGGGGTTTTCTAAGTCCCAGCCATCGACCGAATACGTTCCGATGGTCTTTTCGCCCCCTCCGTTGCGAGCATGCTGAATCCATTTGTCTTCCTTGTCGCAGAAGTAATGTAACCAACGTAGGGCTTTGACCGAGTATTGACGCTTGACATAGTGGGTCGTTTGAGGACTGATGACAGCCACGGTGTTTTCAGGCATGAATCGTTGGCGGTACACTAAGGAACACGCTTTGGCAATGGTGCAAGCTTCTTTCAAAGGATCGACCCCTCCGTGTTCCATGAACAGTTCTCGAAATTTTCCACAGCAACGTCGTAAAATGTCCACGTCGGAACGACAATACTTTAGCATTTCTTCCTGAAAGTCGAAAGGGTCCGAGGCGTGAGCTTGGTACCAAGCGTAGAAAGCTTCTCGTTGTTCGGTACGCATGTTGTCCGGGTCGTAATAGTGAGCCTTAGGCAAATGGCGTAGAACAGCATGTTGATTGGCTTCCGTATTGAAAAAGTGTGGAAAGTACCCTTTAGCCATTTCTGTCATTCCAAACGTTTTAGGCATTCGGCTCAAAGGCATGGCCAAGTAACTCATCGAATCTTTAAACTGTACTTGTCCCACTTGCATGAAAATGATTTTGGCTCCGTTCAAAGTCACTTTAGGACGTTCGGTGCCTTGTTCCGCATAGTACCTCAAAAGAAACTGTCCATCGTATCCGGAGAAATTGTGAGCCATCACCGTGGCATGACGATGACAATCTCCGTAACGTTCGATGTCCTCTTGGCTCCACGTCTTGTCGACGGGGTCTAAGACCCAATGGGCAAAATCGGCTAACGTGTTTGGTCCCCGAAAGATTTTTTCACGTCCTCCAGGAATCTTGCTGCAGTGATGGCAATGACTGAAGATAGGTTCTTGAATGCACTTCTCGCACGCTCGATGAGCCACGCAGAAATTAGGAATGTGAATGCCGGTCTCTTGCATGCATTCGAAATCGAAAAAGATGAAATTGCCTTTCTTCTTGTGACCGTCCTCTTTCTCTGGTGGGGGTTGGTATTTTTGCACGTAACATTCGTGTTCCAAGTCCACGATGTGGTGACAAATGTGACATTTTTTCTTTCCTCGACATACGTGTGCCTTGGCATTGTTGGTATGTATGCCTTGTCTACACGTAGGGCACAATCTCAGGAGCTGACAAGCACATTTCTTCTGTGAACCTTGTGTTTTCAAATGTTGTTGGTAACAGGTAGGGCTGACAAACGTGCGCAGACAAGTCGAACAAGGCACTGGTTCTTCGCTCAGACAGGGTGGAGAGGCCAAACATCCTGGGCATTTCCATCCACAATGCTTGTGTTGCTCTCGATTATTATAGCCATAGTCACATTTCTCACAGTAATATCTGTATCCCAGGAATCCGGTGATACTGGTAATGGTATCGAAATGGTCATCGTGATGATAAACATGAATGTATTTTCAGTCCTTAAAGTCTTGGCCTCGAAACAACAGAGACCCGCGCACTTCTTGAGGGTGCACTTTCAAGGTGTAGCGTGGAGCAAGGGCATCTTGCAATTTTTGCATCTCAGGAATGCCACAGGGTGTGTCTTTGGACAGGCCAGCTTGTTGCAACAGGAGTTCTGCTTCGTTTCGTTGTTTGGCTCGATCGGATCGTTGAATAGTGTTCCAGGTTCTTTTCCATTCTGTCGTGTCGTTCTTGTTGGCATAGGTTCGTCCCACCACGATGGCACGGGCTAAACACATCTGGTCATGAGGATTGTGAATTTGGACAAGACTACGCTTAATGCTGCGAAGCTCGTTCACCAATAACATCTTTTTGCGTCCTGTCCCTTGAGGAAGAGAGACGTGGGCCATTTTCAGTGTGGCTTTACCATCGGTGATGTCAAACTGGTCATTAGATTGTTGTACGTGTTGAATCTTGTCCATGATTTTGGAAGGGGTTAGTTCTGCAGGTCTGCTAAACTCGATCCAAACAGGGGATTTCAAACCGTCGTGATCTATGGATAGTGTCAAGCGATCGTCTTCTTTGGGTTGACATTGTCGCTTGAGTGCGGTGAGCAAAGAATCCCACATCTCGGTGATGAACCCTTCTGCTTTCTCTAAGGGTACGTCGGCCTTGAAATCTTTAAACTTCACCGTGTAGGTGTAAGCCGTGGTTCTAAATTTTCTAGAGGAGCGCTTTTCCGTCTCTCGAATGGAATAGTATTTTTCAGGGTTGACTAAGGGTGACGAACTTGGTTTAGAGGTTTCAAATTCTGGTTCACTCATGTCCTCTTCAAAATCACTGGCATGAATTTGTGCCAAGATTTCAGCCCTGGTACGAGGCGATAGATCACGTTTCTGCCTCTTACTTTCTTCTTCTTCTTTCTTCTCGAATGAATGGGATCGTTTCATCTTGAGTGCAAAACGTCAAATGACTCAAGTTTAAGCACCACAGACTAATTTATAGTCTTGGCAAACCAGCGTATATAAAAAGGGTGTGTGTCTTGTGCTTTCACTATTCATTTCACTCTCAAGCCGAGCACAACGATGGAAGAGACTACCCAGATGGAACGTTTCGTCAGAGCTTTGCGAGGGGTCATTAGAAAATTCTCTTCAGACCAGCCGACGGACTACTCTCCTTCCTTTCGAGATAAAAGTCAAGATACTTGCTATATCTGTCAGAAGAAAGGGCATTGGTCTTCAGAGTGTCCAGACCGTCAAAAAAGAACAAAAACAGGGACTAAAAGAGACAAAAGTCAAGATACCTGTTATTATTGTAAAGAAAAAGGACATTGGTCTCCAGATTGCCCAAAAAGAAACAAGAGGAGTCAGAAGAAAAGAAGGATTCTTCAGAAGAAGAGAGGGATTCTTCGAAAGAAGAGAGGGATTCTTCAGAGGAAGAAGAGGAAGAAAGAAGACAATTCTATTTAAAAGAAGCAAAGAAACAGGAGAAGAAAAGATGAAGGGAGGAAAATGAGGAAAAAACGGTGAAGAAATTCAAAAAACAGAGAGACTAAACAAGGAGAAAGAAGAAGTCAATGAACTTTTAATTAAAGTGTTCTGTGGTGAATTGTGAATTGGATTGTAAAAAAATGGATAAAAGAATACATGAATGATATAAGGTAAGTGTCTTTGAGTTTTGATTTTAAAATAAGAAGCTACACTCACGCACTCATACACAGACACGTACTATAAGGGTAAAATGGGTGGGGTTTATTTTTGAGTTATTGGCAAATTGAAATTGTATTTTTTTTCGAGAAATGTGGGTGGCCCTGAAAAGGGCCTTTTTATTTTGGTGTAGGGGTGAGTTTAACCAATCAACTTTAACTGCCTTAAGCCTTTGCCACGGCCAAGGCCTACTTCTGATGATTGGGTTGAAATCACTAAGGGTGGTACGACAGGCTTGGTCACAGGGTTGGCGTGTTTAGCTCGGGAAGGTCGTATTCTCTTCGGTCGTGATAAAGAAGTCTGATACATTTGTTTCAGACTTCTTAACTCCGCTAAAATGTCCAACAGTACCGTAGCCGTTTGATTTTCACCCTCTTGTTTCTTTGCTGCTACTTCTTCTTGCTGTTGTTGCTGTTGTTTTTTTTCTTACCTCTTCTTGTTGCTGTTGCTGTTGCTGTAGGAGAAAAGCTTGTTCCGCTTCCTTTTGTCGTTGCATAAATTTCTCCAATTCTTCTTTCTGTCTCTGTCTAAAATTCTCCACTTGCGGTAATGAAGAAGGTAACGAAGGTTCCGGAACAAATTCTTGCGAGGTAAGAAAATCCACAAAATCCTAATGTACCTCTTCTGAAAGTAAGTCCGGGTTCCCTTGGGCAGTCTCCCCTGCTGGTGCACCCCAATGGATCGTTTTCTGAGTTTCCGTCATGTTGAATCACTGTCGCATAGATTGACTGCACACAAGCGCTAACGAATCTATATAGACCACGTGACGTCACAGACTGCTCTCTTCGGATTGGATGCGAGCTGACTGAATTTTGTAACGCGTGTTCGGATTGGTGAATGAATTCAATCCGTTTCAATCCTTCCTGTACCTATAAATAAGCGCAGTTCACTGCATTGATTCACTTGTTCTCGTCGCTTCAAGATGTGGACCGATGTGCAATCTTCTACGCTTGTGTCTTCCATGATGTTCCGGACGGACATGCTCATGTATGTCCGATCCAAGTGGACCGTTGTCCACAGGACAAACACCAGCCTGTGGATACGTAGGATCTACGTTGAAAGACAAGGATGCCTGAAAAGAGTGCTGATTTACGGACCAACAGTGAGACGTAGCCTAAGGACAAGAAGAAGACCAATGCGGTACCATTTATGTTAATGAATACATTAACATAAACCCAAAGGCCCTTTTTAGGGCCAGCCATATTTCTCGAAAAGAGATAGCCTTTCCATTGCCTACCCCTTTTTTTAAAAAAAATTTAAAAAAAAAATCCCATATTCAATTCCCCTTTGTCCCTAAACAATCCCCAAACTCTATTCCCCCATGTTAAATTCCCCTTGTACGTACATCGACCCACAATTTTTTTCCCATGTTAATTCCCCTTGTACGTATATTAACCCACGATTTTTCGCCATGTTAAATCCCCTTGTACGTATATTGACCCACGATTTTTCGCCATGTTAAATTTCCATTGTACGTATAGTGGCCCAGGGGTCTCCGTAATGCTAATTTCCATTGTACGTATAGTGGCCCACCTTACTACTAATGATCTAAGTTTTGCCGTTTATTAGTAGATTTTGGTCTAAATTTGATTAGCATAATTTTTATTACCTTTTTCCCTAGGGATTATAAGATAAATAAACATTGTTGGGGGCGCAATCTGTCAAAATATGTTTCTACTGACAAACCTAATGGAGAAAAGTCGTTTATTAATGCACATGGTGCAATTGTAATAAAGCTTTCACTTACAAGAAGTTGAAAGTTAATGCGCATGTACAGGCAATTTTAAGGTTGCATTATTAGCATGGCAATGGTACAGCTACATCTAACAGTATGAAGCAAGGTCAAAACGATCGTAAAGATGTTTTACATAAATCAGCAGATAACTTCAATTTCGAACATTCTTATAACATTAGGCATGTTATCTTATATTCAAATATTTTATTTGGTTTTTCTCTAGCTAGTTTCAACGGTACTTTAACCCTTTTATAAACACTAGTATGGTGTATTAGATATTGAATTTCGTACGTTTCCAAAGACCGAGTTTGGCTAGCCTTGGTTGGCATCGAAAACTGCAATTTTATTTAACGTGTTCGATGCTCTAACAAGTGCTCTGGCGCATGTTAATATTCTAGCAATGACAAATGAATACACTCGTATTCAGTCCCTAAACATGTATAAATTCTCAATTACTTGTATGAATTAAACCCTAGGAGAAGGGTGTAGCTATCTGTAATAATATATTATAAAGACAAGAATGTGACAGATAAATTGAGTTGCACAATTGACACTTGTGCACTAAACTAGTTCGTATTATTATGCAAGCAACAGTACGTTCTCATATTATCAGTTTATCGTGACTGCTCCGTTTTAGAAATAGGCGGAAAAGTAATTTAATATTTGATGAGCTGTGGCGCCAGTGCGAACCGATTTTACAACTTATATGCAAAGTTTTCTGAATAAACCACGACCTCCTTAGACGTCATCACAGGTGGTTTATTATTACCCGTGTTGGAAATTGAACTTCTTAACCTATTGAAATTTGTAGATCAATATATATTCATTATGGTATGTCAAAAAAGGACGTTATTAGTCCCATGAAGAAAGCAAGTTAAAGAAATGGATCAGCTGTTACAGGCGTAATTAAATATAACTTATATTTCAGGCTTGTTGCTGAGGTCCTAGTCTATTTTAGGCTCCTTTTTGCGGGATTATTAGGTCGATGGTACTAATGCTAATAGTGCTCCAAAAAACAACCCCTAATAGAATATCTACGACACACAAATAGCTCTTGTAAATAAAATAAACAGTACAATCAGAGCTGTTTTTGTTTCTCAAGAATACATGCATAAATCATATCAATTTGCTAGAACAAAGCGTTCTTTACTATAATTGCAACACTAACTATTCAGTTTGCATTTTCCCCATCTGAGGTCTATTCATTAATAAATATAAGTGAAATTTGTTCTCTGTGTTAATATGAAACTATATATTACATATTTATATTACATACCCATTTTAATTTGCATAGCTGATACGGAATACGATACAGATCTTCAATCTGTTATCCCATATCGCACATTTCATAGTTTGTAATTATTTTTACAATTTAAAAGATTCAGTTATAAGTCCACTTACATAATATTTTGAATGATTAATTGCAATATATTTTACGTTGTTCATAAAGTTTGTAATTTGTAGAAATGCAGTCATATGTGCTGAACAATATGGCTTTTGCCGTTGGGGATAATGGGATATTGACATAAGTAGCGACAAGCAGTTTATGGGCACTTCATGGTATCTGCCGCATAGAAATTTAAGTTGAGGTTGTAAACAATTTGTTGGACATACTATTTGATAACGTTTCTAAGATGATGTTTGCATGCATAGTGACAGCAAACAAGTTAGAGAGAAAGAGAGAGAGAGAGATACCAAGGACTTTGTGGCTACAATCTTGAATACACAGTTTAATAATGAGAGGTACAAAAAAGACAGGGATTGATGACAAAACGTTAAATCGTTGTTGAAAATGCCCCCACATTGGGTGAAAACGTTACCTCATGTTTAAATACAGGATCAGCTGTTTTGATTGTGATACAAATGTATAAGGATTACATATATTTACAATATTGTTGAGCTTTCCATGACTGGGCACATGCAAGGACGTGTATAGCTGTTTATATTGATTTTTTCTCGACGTTGAAATAGAAAACGATGAGAAGAAAAGAGAACAACAATATTGTTTGGAAATTTCGACTTAAAGATATCCAAAATTAATATTTAACGTCGTCCCCATGTTAGACAGATATAAATTCTTCGTTTTCTTAACGACATATTTGCTTAAATTATCAGCTTTAATTTTACTGTATCAATACCTTCTTTAAGAACATAATCGATCTTTTTTATTCTGTTAAAAGGAAATATCCGATACATATTTGTCTGTTCTTGCATACCTAATCTGAATCGTGTTATTTGTTAGCTATTCCGGTTTTGGATTGATACATATATATGTGTATATTGTTATGTAAGGTACAATAAAATAACACACTAACTAAACTACGATATGATCTGAAATGCCCAGGACAAGGTTTGTTTTCATAACCACACGAGGTCTGAGCAATCTGTTTTTGACAATGCAGTACGTGTGTTGTCGTATCGCAAATTGAGGCCCCTGAGCTGGTCGCTATGAGCTCTCTGCAGCCGGGTCCAAAGAAGCAGGGATACTCAATGGATTCTGGGAAGGCGGTAGTTTTCAGGCTAGTTTCTAGTCATGGGAAGATTTTTGTGGTATCCGATTGTTCTACGAGTTATATAATCCTCTCGGAGGCCTCAATGACATGCCTCGATGATATTTACATATATTTTTTAATTTCAATTTCTTCTTTTTTCAAATAATCGACGGGATATGTTTTTCTACATACTTTTATGGAAACAAAGTTGTCATTAATTGTTTCTATATTTAGCTGATTGTACACGCGAGCACTAAAATCTCTTTATCCATCGAAATTTTATCTATGTTTTGGGAAAGGAATAAATCAATTCCTCCATTTAGACGACTTGGATATCGAATGTAAGAATTGCAAGGCACCACTGACTTATTTTCACCCTTATCGATCGAGAAAAAGCTAATCATTGCAAAATTAGTGAATACGTATCACAACCAATTCATTATTGCCACAAGCAGCTTGTCAGAGAAAATGGTGGACGTAAGCAATGCCGGGAGGTGTGTCTAATTACGCTCGCTGATTGGTTAATTGATCAGCATGATTGACAATAGGCGATAGGTCAATTATTACTGAAGTCGCTCAACAATGGCGGTAAGGTTTGGTGATATGAATATGGCAATAGTAAGTGGAGAACGTGTATGACAGTGGCTATTTATCCGGTCACTGCTTGCTCAGGCCACTTCACTTTCATGGATTATTCATGCAAATAATAAACGGGTTGCACAACGTGTGGCTGGCTTGCTAAAATAAGCAAACGTTATGGGGGATGGAGTATACTATGCATAAAGGTAAGCCAATCCAAAGCCATATATTATGACACTATTCTTGCAGTTAAGTCCACCTAAATACGAAAGCAATAGATAACTGCCACGTTATCCACGATCGGTGTCCCATCAAACGTTCTTCATGATTTTTATGTTTATTGTTTCGCTTATATTCTCGGAAATGGTTTAATGATCGACTTGATTTGCAAGTAACAACTTCTTTGCTTCAAAAATAATATTTTATACTAAAATGTTTAACTGTAGTATGATATGAAAGATACACAGCACTCAAACCACCAATATACTTTCTAAACAGTGTTGTTTTGATGTATATTTTGGGCTTTGATGTATATTTCTTGTATCGGAAGCGCTGAACACCAGATTGCGTTATTTTAAAGTTAGAAAATTTACACTTCTATGATGACTTGTCCCAACAATACTGATTCATCTTCTCGATCTTTCAGACACTTGAATGACTTCACATTCTCACCGGGCTGAAGGAGGGATTGGGATAGAAAAATGTAATAATGATGAAATATAAAAACGCAAACAATGGTTTCAGATAATTATCGTCCGATATGATACTAGTAAGCAAGCATTTACATGTTTCCATGAACATACATCATTGTTCAAAGTTCCATCTGTCGAACACAATAGAACTTTATAAGCATGTACAACAGTATACTTCTAAATAGTAATTATTTAGGAATTTGCTATTAATTTTTAATTCGCTTACTTCCAAAGTTGGGTGAACATAAGCCATATAAAAATAAGAAGGATAAGACTATAAACTAAATAAATTTTGGAGCGAATTACCTTTTACATGAATATTCCCTTTTTAAGACATGTGATATAACGTTTTGAATTATTTTCGACTTAATTCATAATACTGTACTTTCCTCTTTATGCCTTATTTTATAACTTTCATAATTAAATTATTTGTTCAGTTTTACCAAACGTGTTTGTTTCGTTTCATACCGTTACTTAGTTGATGACTATATAGTAGCAACATTAATTGGGGGCTCGTTCAGGATATGAATTTCGGATATGTTATTTATTCCTGAAATTTAACTTCTTTCTTTTCGGAATTTCTTTTCTCCCCTGGTGTTATGGTTTTATAGAGTGAAACCAATCAGATTTCACAATATCGTCTTGGGTGGTAAGTTTTGTTTACCCAGTCTGACCCTGGATGATTTTGAGCGTTTAAGGAAATACAAGTTGCGGGAGCCGTTAAACCATCCCTGTTAAAACAAGAAATTAAATAAAAATTATGTGCAATATTTAGTAGGAACAAACAAGTTTAATACAAGTACTTTAAGTTTCATTAGTAAATCTATCCCTGGCCCTGAAATGATAGTAATATAATTGAAATTTAAAACAGATGGAAATAGAGCTATGAAAGCTCCAACTTCATAAAGAAGAGAGGCAAATGCAGATAAGCAGAAAGAAGAAAGAGAGATGCAAAGGGAAAACGAAGACAGGGAAGGCAGGGAAATGCAATTGAAATTTAAAGAATTTGAACTGATAAACATCCATTTCAATCTCACACGAGTACTTCCAGCTCTCAATATAACACAAACCGCTCCGGTGGCCTAGTGGTTAGAGCATCCGCCTCAAATGCGGAAGGACGTAGGTTCGATACCCGGCCGAGCCATACCAAAGACTTACAAAAATGGTATTAACAGCTGCCTCACTTGGCGCTTAGCATTTCGAGGTTAGTGTTAGGTCTGGTTGGCCTGGTGTCAGGATAATGTGACTGGGTGGGACATAATGATACATGTCTGCGGCATGATGCCCCAGTGCTAGACATCAATATAAACTGTCACACTGCAGACATCGTTGCGATATGACTGAACACTTGTTAAAGCTCTGTTAAAACTCCAATCACACACACTCATAATGAACAACTTATCGGAATCAAACGTCTGATAAGTCGGATCAAAATACTTATTGTTAGACATTAAAGCTCTCTATGTCTGATTGCTAAACATTAAAACACAAGCAACAGAATGAAGACAGAGCTATTACATATGATCTTACTTCTAGGTGATCAAGATCATGGCCATGTATTAGAAACAATATAGGTCTGATTTTATTATGGATAATTATTAACCTTTCATGTGGAAAGGTTCTGTATCACTAATTGGTGATTCAGCCAATGCTATCCCTATTAAAATATTAAATGACACATGAACTTTCCAGAGTCTTTTACTACCAGGTAATTTGCCATTGTCTGTAATTGTTTTCTAACGAAAGTATTATTATTCTGGGAGTGTCATCAGACTTAGTTCAAGACTTGCGACTGTCAGAACGGTGATGTTGTTTTGCCCATTGTGGGTGTTCATTTATTGCTAGGCAAAGACTTAGCCGGAGATTAGGTAGTGGTTAATCCATTTGCCTCAGTACAAAATAATCTATTTATGTTGCTGTGATATAAACCATCAAACCAAACCAAGCCATGCATTTTTGGAGCAAGTCTATCGATGAGTTTATTAAGGGATCCAAACCCATGGCAATAAACTTGCATCATCACGATTCTTACAATAATACTACTACTACTACTACTACTACTACTACTACTACTAATAATAATAGTAGAGAAGTTTAGTTCTGTGTATCAATCAAGTTAATCCAACAGTATATTTTACAACTTCATTATTGACCTAACCACAGATAACATTTGTAAACCAAATAAGAAAAGTAAAATGCCAGGTATAACGTTCTGAAAGGAATTAACATCATGGAGATGGAATAGGCTAAAGGAAATACATCAATGCTGAGGCCAGCATATGCTATGACGTTAAGACTAAAACTTCTCATTCACATGCTCGGGAAATATGGTAAAATAGACAAAAGAAGAAAATGATGCACTATTGACAGTATTTGAAATATGTTTCATGGCAGTGAGAGTGCCTCGAAAGAACGAGTGACAGGATGCTATGACAAAATATCCTATATTGGCAGGTAGAAGCTGGCGATGTGTTACTTTTGTTTCAAGTACAGAACGTGCTTGCAACAAGGAAGCTAGAAAAGACAGCGTTTGTCACATCAATGAATCCAGTATGTCATATTGTTTACAGACATCTTTTTAGCACTGTATCTAATCCTACAGAATTGAGCTTATAAAACAAGCATGAACCCCACTGCAGACCAAATGAATATATGTCCAGTCCATTCAAATGTGTCCACAACTGATACAAATTTCATATAATTATATCACAATCTAATCAAGTCATCTACACATGACCACACATATTAATACTAAAACTCTAAATTTCAGTACGTCCAGTAACTATTGCTAAACAAGTTAAAGTTGTTTATTTGAGAAATGTATAAGTTCAAACCGTTCGAGAATGTGCAAAACAAAAGGCACAATTTCTGTATCGGCCTAAACATATAATCAAATCATCTACATTTGCATACCAATACACCTGAACTTTTTTTAAATGTCTAACTTGTCTTTTTCAACTGCACTAAACGTTTCTACTAAATATATGTCTAAACTTTTCCTATTAAACCCCACAAATAATAAACATTTGAAAAGAAAATGTTGCGAAGAGCTGAAACTCTAAGCAGGTCATGGAGATTACATACCTGTATGTCCAAAAAAATTTCGTATCTTCCTAGTTTGGTCAAAAATTGTAAAAACTTTTTTCAAAAATGTGTAATTAATTTAAAACTTAAATTAACAAAACTGTTGATTGTCATGGCTCGCATCAAAACAACATGCCCTCCTTATGCTATACTAGAAGGGGCATAATAACACGAGATATTAAGCCTATATCCAGGAACTCAAGAACATTTTTCTTGGTGTGGTGAAAATGCTATTTATTCAAGAAATGCGGGTAAATACAAAACACATTAAGTTTTACAAAACCTTTTATATAATACTGAGGTCGCCTCTGATGTGATGAAGAATAACCTAATATATTTTGAGACTTCCGAATTCACAATCTTAAAATAATACACTCAATACTAAAATTTGGTAAAAATGTGATCTGCACAATTTTTATTGTAAAACGTATATGTAGTGATAAATTGCAGTACGAAATAGAGTTGTCAGCTAATATATCATACATTTCCGCAATATGATTAATGTTCCTTGTACTTAACAATCTGAGGTAAATGTTTGATTGGCCTTTATTGGCTGCACTTAAAATTGTAATGTACTTAATTTACATGTAGTCTAAAATTTGTTTAATCTGTATACAATAATAAGATTGTTTCCATACTGGTTTCGCTTGATATTACGTCGTAATATATTAATACAGTAGAACCCCTCTTAAACAGTCACATCTGACAAGAGAACCTTTCTTAAACAGACACATCTGGCAAGTGAAACAAGTAGCCTCTGGAAACAATTGTTCGCCTTCACGAGGTTGATTTCTTCTACACGTTTGATGCAAAACTCATAAACTATTAATTGTTGAAGAAAGGTAATATCATAATAGTAGTGACCTTTAAGGTAGATTCGAGTAATGTTGTGTCTCGTTTACAGCATGTTTACAATTTCTCACCACGAATGTAGTTGCATATCATTGTATCAACTCCATGTACCTTAAGTTAACTCGTTCAGTGGAACACAAAAAATTCAAAATAAATGCACTGAACCTTGTCAAGGAAAGTTTTTTTTTGTATGTGTGTGTGTGTGTGATTTGGATTTTTAACGTAGCTTTAACAATTTTTCAGTCATATCGCTACGTTGTCTGCAGTGTGGCAGTTTATAGTGATGTCTAGCACTGGGGCATCATGCCGCAGACATGTAGCATGATGTCCCACCCAGTCACATTATCCTGACACGGGGCCGACAAGTCCTAACACTAACCTCTTAATGCTGAGCGCCAAGCGAAGCAGCTGTTAGTACCTTTTTTGTAAGTCTTTGGTATGACTCGGCCGGGGATCGTACCCACGACCTCCCGCATCCGAGGCGGACGCTCTAACCACTAGGCCACCGGAGCGGTTTTTTTTTTTTTTTTTTTGTATGTACAATATTTCACCACTAGCCTTTAAATGTTTGATTTTACATCTACTTAAAGTGACCTGTGGGCCAATGAGGACTGGTGCTACTTTAACATTTAAATTAATTGTGAGCACGTGCCACTATTATCACATTCATAGGTACTTGCTTGTTTTAATACTGCTCCCATCGGAACTATCTTAAAGCCTAAATACACAAAGAATGTATTTTGCTGAATACACAAACATAATTCATGTTAAGATTAGATACTATTTGGTCTGGCACTGGCTCAATTATATATATATATATATATATATATATATATATATATATATATATATATATATATATATATATATATATATATATATGAATACATTTTATCTATGGTTCTAGTACAAATTTGATTTGAATTTTGCAATGAAATACATTATTCTGATTAACCAGGCTGGTGGACCTATTATCATAAAGTCTAATTATATTTAGGTTACTTCAGTCCATCTTGCGCAGGTCCATGAGCTTCCGAAACATTTATAAAGACTTTCTAAACATTTTATACACCATCTGCATAATTAAATACATGAACCTGCGAACTCAAATTTGTAACTTTATACTTTATTAAAGGTAGATGACACCCGCACATATTTCATCCCTGTAGGATGGTATGTAAGTATGTATGTATGTATGTATGTATGTATGTATGTATGTATGTATGTATGCATGCATGTATGGATGTATTTATGGATGGATGGATGGATGTATGCAGGGTTTAACGGCCGGTCAACACACTACTGGATATTGGTGTCAAATATAACGTGTTAAACTGACTACCCATCAACCGTTAGTTGAGAGATCTTATCACTGGTATAAATACAAAATATCAACACGAGATATTTTATTTCAGTGGTTAACTTGTTTACGCATCAACATTGCGAGGACTAATCGTGCGACCTGATTGCACTCCAACGTTGAGACGACTGCACAAATCAGGTGTGTATTATCTCATTTATAAAACAATTAGCATTAATCTTAGAAATTTAATAATGGCATACTTATTGCTATTAGGTATATATTCAACAAGTCCTTTCTAGTGGCAATTGGTACACATTTGAATCAGGTACTCCCAGTGCATGTCTTATAACATAGGGAAATACTGTTTTGCACACTTTCTTTACCTGTTATCATATCCTTCTAAAATTATGGCCCTACCAATATGACCAAAAATCCCACAAATTCCAATACTTAAATATTTCCACATGTTACTCGATATACGTTAGGAGGAATCATTAGGAGGATATCCTCCTAATGTTGGAGGTCCTCCGGTAAAGGTAGGTTTTTCTCTTAATGTAGGTAATATGTACACACACATGCATATATATATATATATATATATATATATATATATATATATATATATATATATATATATATATATATATATATATAAAATTTATAGGGTCCATTGTTTGCAGTTCGGGACATAACCTTTGCGTTCATAAATGTTAGAAATATATGCGACTGCTTGACAAGCGTATTTCACTGTGTTCAGTGAAGTTTAATTCCATCAGTAATACGTACATCAATATTTTGGCTATTTTGTTTTAGATAGATAGATAGATATTCCATGGAAAATGTTTAGAGAATAATAAGACATTTTACGAATAATTAGTGCCTATATTTATTAAAAAACGAAACAAGAAACAAATCAGTCTAAGTATCGTTTTATATTTGTGTACATTTTAGTAGTTGACCACATACATTAAAGAAAGTCAATTTCATTTCGCGTTTAAATGGATATGCTGTACTATATAATATATATCTCGGATAAACGCTATTGATGTTACTTTAAAGGTACAAATGAAAAGTGTTAATTACAAATACTAATTGTAAATTTAACAACAAGTGTTGCTCAATATTCACATGTTGCCATTTCCTCCACGACTTCTGGGAAACAAACTCTGTTTTTCTGTATATTATCTTTTATATTGTACTTACGTATGCACAACGGGACTGTCATAACTGTATAATTTGTCATCAGCGAGAGTCACTTCATGTCCACTGATATCGATGACACTTGTTTTCTGGGCTATTCCTGTAGTAGGTTTGTAAATAAACTGGACTATTAATAATTTGTATTTGGAGCAAATGCTTTAGAAATCTTGGGGCTCTCTGATATTCATAATTATTCATATTCCAATAAGTGAGAAAACGTTTTTATTCCAGTACATTTATATCTACAAATATGCACAAAACAGTCTGACAGGGTATTTAATGATATTAGCTTATATTATAATTAGTTGGCACTATCCAGGAATTAAGATAAAGTGAAGGGAGTCTATCAGAAATTATGTAATAATATCTAAACACGACCATTTCCGCCTCACAAAAGAGGTAGAGGTATATGAGAAGCAGTCTTGGCTTGGGGGATCTGGATCCACGGTTCTTCATACAAGTTCTTTAAAAATATTATGATGTCATATGTCTTCAAGGATTGACTGGATACCCTCAGGCTTGTTAGCAAATACTAAATAAGTCCTTATTAGTAACATACCGTTGCATTTAACCTTTATCACTTCCTTGAGTCCTAAGGGTAGCGAGTTAATATTGCAACACATATACAGATGGTTTTGAATGTGATGAAAAAATTGCTGTTTCGTGAATTTTCACCCGGTGGTGTTCGATATATGGTATTTTAGAGACGAACGGGCGGACAGACAGGATATCACAGTATCCCGACGCTTGACGCTAAACCATGGGAGTAATAATTGAAAACAAAGCAGACGGAGATAAGATCATAATGACTCAGAGTCTGGAGATAAAATCCCCAAGATATACCACAACCCTTCTCGTAAAAGGTAAACTCATTTGTCAGCACACAGTTGAATAGTACATTTACCAAGGATAAAAATGTATAAAGAACTAATATTACATAGAATTTTCCTTCTAGACACGATTAATGGAATATAATCGAAGACAACAAGACTCAGTGACTGTTTAATTAACAAAATCCATGATTAATTTATACACGTTAAAGGGGTTCAGTTAATTTATTTAGATACAAGTCGATTTTTCGACGATTATTTGAAGAAAGTTGGGTATATAGTTTGTTGTTGTTGTTGTCTTTAGTGTGTGCACACTATTAAAACAAACCTTGATTTAAAAGCACACAAAAAAGAAGTGTGTAAAGAATTAAAGTGGACGAAAATAAATTTGAATGAGATTGACTGGATCCTGTATGGATGTATTTATTTAGTGGTAACAAGGGCTGTGGGTCGACTATCAGCATTACAGTCGAACAATTCACGCATATTCGTCTTCTTTCAAGGATAAAATCTGGAGGATATAACAATGAGCAACAAGCAGTACTCGTACTTTAAATTATTGGATATTATTAAAGGAACATTTCTGTATCAACATGCCCTGGAGATTTACTTTTCAGAATAGAACACGAGTCAAGCAGCAGTACCATCGTTCTGACTAAAGAGCCGAGGGTGGTGGTTGCAAAATAGAATCTCAGGTGCAATGCTTCGGTTGAAAGGAAAGATCGATCTCCATGGGTTCTATTGGTACTAAAGTCCTTCAATAATATTCAAAGTCTTCAAAAATAAAAAGAGTGAATGTAGGCAGCAACTTCAAATTGCAACTGGATTTAATGCTTTCATGTAGAAAGATATATATGGTGATGACTAAACAAGCAACACAATCGAAACAAAGCAAAAGAACGAAAGCACCCCAACAAACAAAAATCATTCCTGAAGCGGCAGTGGCTATTGACTCTGCCTAAAACAA
Source organism: Sinohyriopsis cumingii (assembly GCA_028554795.2). Taxonomy (NCBI): domain Eukaryota; kingdom Metazoa; phylum Mollusca; class Bivalvia; order Unionida; family Unionidae; genus Sinohyriopsis; species Sinohyriopsis cumingii. Next base: position 63,284,181 of record CM068840.1, read on the forward strand.
TACTAAGTACCGAACATAAAGTGCATAAACCATGGCTGAATAATGTTTAGCAATTGTCTTATAAAAGATCAATAATAAAGAAATGCAGTCACAGCAAATGAAAGAAAGATTATAAGATTCGCAAAATGTAACGTTGAAACTCTACGTGCCAATATTATTGAAAAAGCATGCCATGGCTGGTCTTCATGTGTATTTAGCAACTGTCGTCAAAGGTTTAGAGATGGTATTAACCAAAACGTATCGTCTTCGCCGATCAACAGAAACATCTAGGTTATTCTATATGACTGTCTGGTAGTGATTCCTCAAACAATCGGGCTATTATTATAGCAGTAAAAACGTGAATGTCTTCTCCATTTGAAAATCTGATTTTCTCGGTGTTTACCCTTTCAGTTCATTTTGGTTCTGATTTCAGAATCGTGCCAAGAATCTAGCGTGCGTATGCTTCTTCGTGGTTTCTCTTTTCATGTGGACTACGTCTACACCTCCCTAAATCTTCATGCTATTTTATGTGCATCCACCTTGCAAAAACAATCTACCATGAATTTACAACCACTCCTTAAAGATTCGGGGTGAAGGGAATCGCTATAATGGGATAATCCGAGACGATGCAATTGGTTCAACACCATCGATTTCATAATTCATCTGCAACGCTGTTTGTTTCATTGAACTCGTTCTGATGAAATTACCTTCATAAGTTTCATTTAATATTTTCGTTTTTGAAATTGCCTTTAATGTCTCACTTCGTTTGTAGAAAGTAGAGCCTTATTCCACTTACTTGAACTTATTTTGGTGGGGTGTTGTTGGTGAAGAGGTAACGGCTGTAACGATAAGGGCGACGAAGGTAGAAATGGTGTTGAAGGTGGCGATTACCATTACTAAAATAGATTAATGATAACAGTTATTATGTTGATTTCTCTTTCCTGATATCACATTTTGATACTATTGACTTACCTAAGTAATGCATGTGGTTAGCTACCGCAGTGATATACACAGGACCATTCATTATTGCTGCTGTGCAGTCTATTGGGCATCCTCCATTGACATATACGCTCTCCTGCCGTGGCGGAATATTGAAACTTGTTTGACCTGTCACTAAAATCCCTGCATCATACTGACGGAGTCTTTCCGTGTAGTAGATTACAATTCCAGAGCTGTCAGTGTAGTTAGAGTGAAGCTCAGGATTGTTCCAGTGCAGCTGAAATTGTATAGGCTTGGCTCCATGTAATAGACATTTATCTTGCCGTACAAGCTTTAATGCTATTAATCTTCGTTCAAGTTAATCACTTTTCCCCCTTGTGCTTTGACAACTTTATAGATTAGGTCAAAACATCCTAATCCCCAACTGAAACCCAATGCCTTTTAATGCCAATTTATGTATCCACTTATTAGTCGGATCCAACTGAAAATTACACATATACAAAGCTGATGTTGCATAATGTGACGGCAGATCCGGGTTTACATAACATGTTGGGACTAATCAGAATAAAACACAAGATGGCAGATCTGCTATGTTGTTGGATACAGATCCAACTTATACACGAATAAATACGTTGTATTTGTTCATCCCTAACCCTTACATATTTGGTTCAAAACGTAAAATAAATTTAGAATTAACGGTATATGCATAACAAAAACTCTAACATGTAAAAAATGTCGAGTCTAAGCATGCAGAATCTTAAGATTCATTAGGGCATCTTCAGAACCGACAACCCAAGCTGTCTGTCCTGGCTTCGCGTGGAACCGTATTTGCCATTGTCAGATTGTAAAGGCAATTCGCAGCTACACTACTGAATAGCCTAACAGTGCTTCTTGCGCAAACCTCGACAAAAGACGAGTGCAGGTTGAGATACTTTTCCCAGGTCAGGTTGCCAGATATTCTTTACGACTATATGGTCTTAAGCTAAAAAACAGAAAAGAGTAATAACCAACACGTTTAGTAAAATTCAACAAAAATGAATGCTTTTGGCTGAAAACTAAAGTCAGAATTGACGCACGATGTATGATGAAAATGCATGCATGTAAAGAAAATCTAGACGTAGCATATCAATAACGCATCAGGGTATCGCCGTGGAGCGGTTTAAAAACAAATTTCGCATCTATACAAAGATAAAGCCATGTTTCTTTTCTTTCTTATACAAAATGTTAGGTTCATTAGTTTAGTGTTTTACGGAACATCAACTTAAATATGATATTTATTGCCGTGGGAACGTGACAAAATTCGTCCACGTTAGCAGACCAGTGCTAATCCGATCTTAGAGCTTGAACCAAGACCCTTTTGACCGTGAACCTATAGCTTTAGCAGATACAGGAGCTGAGCACTTGATGCGCAATCATCGCCATCAGACTAGTGAGGTTCAGATCATGACCATACCAGGTCAGGTTGGTCGCTATGGTGTCAGTCCGGCCATTTCATATGACTCCATTGGCCTAGGCACCATATATCATTTTATTTATTGAATTTAACACGGATCGGTCTGACTACTTTCGTAATGACGCCAAAACGTATGTATGTATGTATGTATGTATGTATGTATGTATGTATGTATGTCTGTCTATATGTATGTACTAGCTACTAACTGAATTAATTGGGTATTGCACTTCCGGATTTTGAATTAATTTATATTTTTTAAAAATGTGTAGTAGTTTGTGAACACCGCAGAACACAAGCTTACGATACTAGCCTACATTTCGATGATGAAGCTATTATTGGGCATCAACTAGCTTAGTTAGGGACCAAGACTAATTCAGAGTGCATTTGTTTATCTAGTCTGTTTGTCTTCTCCCAGGACACCCTTTTCTTAAATGCACTAAACATCTGTAACTTATTACGATAACATGAAATATAAGCAGTGAGCCACATCCCGCGTTAAATTTAGATCAATCCTTATGTCGCAAAACAAACATACTCAATATTAAAAATAAAATGACGGATATAAAAAACCCACATAGCTCTAATCACGCAACGTTCACTGACTATATATCTTAATAATGGTGGACAGTAATATGTGATACATAGAACACAACTGGTTTTCAGAGTAATTCGAATGTTTTAGTTGTGTTTCGAATATTCAACATTAATATCTAATTCTTTGTCAACATCTACTTTTATTCCTTCTTTGAATTGTTTCATGTACATTTTGAGGTTTTACTAATATTCCGGATTAAATCAGTCATCATTTCTTTCTTGGCACTGATACAAGGGAATAAGTTATTTACATTTTCATCGGAAAACATTATAGTACTGAACGGCATATTCTGTTATAGGTGATGAAATGGAGGGTTTTAAATTTTTGTTATCCATTGTGTTGGAAAACTATATTTCTTTGTCAGGGAATAAGGCATGTGTAATTTCGCTCTCTTGATTTGAAACGTTCATTTGCATAAGACATTTTCATTTTAACTTACACTGCTAAGAGTTCATGTTTCATTTCCCTTCCACCATATCTTTCCTTTCTATATCTATATTTGACTGATTTCGATTTTTTTTTCTCTAAGTAAACGGTATCTGACCTATGATGAAAATGAATTCCTCACCACGGATCTCATTTTAGCATTCGCTTTGCTTATCATGTTATCTATACTGTTAAATTTAGTGGTCGCTGATGTTACTACTTGTATTATTTTAGCACCTTCATGAAATTAACTTTTCCTTCTTGATTTTTTGTTTGTATTAATGCATACGAGTGTTGCGCTAACAACAGTAAAACTCATGTAAGATGTATGCTCGTACCTATTCCGGATAAATCCAATCCAGGTACGGAAATATCCACACAAAATGAAACTGATTTTTCTCAATAAGGTGCTCAAGATCAACGACCAGATCGTATATGATCGCTTTATTACTTTGCAGAGCAACATGTGTTTCAATTATTTTCGATTTATACATTATCATTGACGTAAAATTCCAGAAATGCTATGTATTAAGTAACAGTTTTATCAGGAAACCGTTCACTCGTTAGAATGTAGTTGGAACTATCACCTTGATAACATCTTCAATATTTGCTGTTAATAATGGCCGAACTTCAAAACGTCAAAAACATTTCAAAGCACTTTGTAGATAACGGTAAGAGTAGCATTTAACTTCGCGTTGAACTTTCCGTAAATACTATTTTGTTATTACGCTCGACATCTTGTTATATATTACTTGCATATTAAGTCCAATGTACGCAGAGTTAAAATTTTGCTTACAACACAGATTCGGATTGGCATTCAATGTAGGTGTTACAAGATTTATCATGTTCAGTCCCATAGACTACCACGTAGTCCATTGTAAACTACGCGAACATTGAACAGTTAACATTACAAACCCTTGAATGTTGAATTGTTCCAAAGCTCTGTTAAGGTACTTCTGGCATGAGATTGCATGATTCTATAATTATTTCTATTTTGTCCTTTTGGATTGGTTGATTTGTACATGTTTTGCAATTAACTTGATTTGGACGTTGAAATTAATATTTTACGTTTGAGTGAATGAATCTAAAACTGGAACTTCGCCACAATTAAATAATATATAGTGTTTTCTTAATGATATTGTCTGTGGGATTCCATCATTTTGTACCGTTGTGGAATCGTGTTCCTACTTTATTCGTTCAAGTTGTACTTGTTTAAATGCATAAGAACGTTGTCCAGGATGTCTTGCTCGTTCAAGTGTAAGTGTATCTTTTGTTTTTTGTGAAGATACCTTTTTATGCGCTATTCGAGGTTCTTTGTGTTGTGCTCAGTTCAATTATTAGATAATACAATTTTGATAAATATACTCATTGTAATCGCCAGATTATTACTGTGGACATTTCGTCTGAAAACATAAAAACAAAACATAATTCTACTAAACTATGCACACCTGAATCGCCGCTTTTCTGACGCCCTTGAGTCCAATTCTGAAACCAGTTTTTTCATCGTAACACAGTCCACTTAAGCCAACAGACCATGCTCCTAGGAGACCAGAACAGTTATAGCCGGCCGACATGCCACATGGGTACGGCTGGTTCACTGGAAATAAATACAAACCTTTGTGCATGAGACAACGTCGACTAACTGCTTTTTCAAGCGGATGGATGGACGAATGGATGTAGATTAAACATATATGTGTGCAGGTACGACGATAGATACATAAGGTGGTAGAAGTGTGTGTTTTAAGATGATTATCTTCTAACTGGGGGATAACCTTTCGGCAAGAAATTGCTGAACATATATTACTTGAGTTACTTTAGCACATGAAATATAGAAATTTATAAGTCGTTTGTTTTCAAATGAAATTACAAATGGAAATTTGCTGCTACATCAAATAGTGTATTAATTCAAAAGAAAAAATATGTGGCTAAAACGGGATAACTTTGTAGGTGTTTGAATAATTATATATATATTATTCCACTCTTACTCCAACATAATGTATTTAGTTCATCCTCGAAATGTTAAGTAGCTCGTAATGTGTTTTGTTTTGTGTGGCTGCAGGTACCATTGGATAGAGATTGATAGAACCGTACATATTTGAGGGCACATGATCGGTCACGTGATAATGTAGTGTGCATCATATCTTGTTTTTATATAAGTAATAAAACGGTCTTAATATTTATTCTTTTTTCTTAATCCGTACGAAGTGTTTAAGATGAATCATTGAAATAGTATATGGCCAGATATCGGAGTCTTCGCAATTATACGGCGAAAGACCCTTGAGAACATGGCGCCAGTTTGAACGTTATGAGCGAATTATTTTTCTCAGGATGATTTTAATGCATGTTGATCGCTTTAACTGAAGAAACAACGCTACAAAATAATCAAAGCCGAAATAAAAGGAACCAATTTTCGCCCTTCTTATACTGTTGGCATTAATATGTCTATATACGCAGCGTCCAATACCATTCGGGATGCCATTTGAAATCAAACTTATCGATAAGAACTTTGTATTTATTTTCAACAGTATGACTAATATTCAAGTAGGGTAAAGGTCTTAAGTGCAACCTTTGCGGAAAGCCATTGTTTTAAAAACGACGTAAATTATTCATAAGAACGAAATTTATTCATTCATTTTGAGGAAAGATTTACAAGCACATATGGGTTTTCATCTAGAAGACCTGAGATAATTCTCTTTACAAATCAATATACATAAAGACTCGAAGCATTCAGAATGGTGTGAACTGGATATAAAGCAGGAGAGTAGTGTGGCGCTCTGAACAAATATAACCATTCCGATAAAACAATAATTTAGAAAAAAAACAACGTATTGTTCACACGAAAAAACGGACATGACAGAAACAAGGACTACAATCTCCCGTCAATCCCCGATCCTACTTCAGAATAAGAATACAAATAAGCCTCTCTCCATTCTGGTATTGCAGTTTGGTTGTAACAACGACATCACACTATTAGTTCAAGGTCGTTGTATCGTCGCCAAAACACGATTCTGATCTATTTGGGATGCTTATTGGTTTTCCTTTTAATTGATTGTTAAATGACCTTTTGCTTTATCAACGTATAATGGTAGCTGTCCCTATGACGTAGTTTATATTTACCTTCGTGAGTGACATCTCTACATCCAATCAGTAACATGTGGTGCATTATGTTTGCATTGTCAATAAATGGTTCAAATGCTATGAGGTGGTAATCCTTGTCATTTGGGAGGTCAAAGGTCATACACATATACGTCGTGGCATTGGCGGGAACCTTGGTAACAGGGAGACGATATGTAGCCTTCATTGTATCTAAAAATAATTGAAAAATGAACGAAAATAGATAACAATGTGAAAATACACATTTGAAAAATACATTAAATACTAACAGACACAGAACAAGAATCTCTTTAGTTTGAAGGCACGTTATCATCTTTATTAACAGTTTCTACTATCGATGTGTCTTATTATTTATTTTGTCAGTGACTCACAATTAGGACGTGGTTTATAAACTATTTTGATGAACTGAAACATAAGAAAAACATTCAAGAAACTGACGGTGTGCTTTCGTTTGAAAATGATGCCTTAAATCAACATCTAGTCAGAGCATACGGCAACTGACGACATTATGGGCGATTCAATATCTCCGCATTTATTATATGTGTGTATTTGTATGGGCGTGGAGAGAGAGAACTGTTTTAGAACATTACCTGTTTTATTAGCAGCGTCACATTTGAAATCTGTATAGTTGCAGTTCACCCACTCATGCTGGTCAGTCTTATTTGTGCAAGTGGGACTATCGAGCGGCTGGCAAACACCTAGATAAAGAAAGAGACTCATCAACATAAATAAATAAACAAATAAATATGTGAATTTTCGATCAGCACATCATCAAGATCCGAAACTTTCTCCGTCATATTATCTTCCTTGTGCCATATCGTACACTTTGGCTATTCTACGTTAATAGTTGCAGATCGTAACCACGATTACAAACAAGGTACCGCATTTTCTATAGATCTGTGACTTTTATACCTCACACACCCACTACATCTTTTCATGCGGACCCGAGTGGCCGAGTGGTCTAAAGCGCTCACCGTTCCGGATCACTGCCATCTCACCTCTGTCTGAGTGGGTTCGAGTCCAAGGCTCGGCTAGCGTGGGTACGTGTGGGAAGCCTGCCAGTAGCTTCTCGTGGGTCGGTGGTTCTTCCCTGGGTTTTCCAGGGTTCTTCCTCCACCAGTTATACTGGCCGCCATGTATAGCCTATCTTGTGCTGAAAAATGGCGTTAAACCCTAGAACAACAACAACAACATCTTTTCATAGTGACAACATTCGATATCAGGATCGATAGACATTTTGTTTTCATTTTCTCATCCTCGTGAACGCAACAATGATCATTTTTTTCTGATATGAAGTAGAAATATTCTAGGTTGCCTAGACAATCACTGACATTTACAATGAAAATTTTGGGCATACTAATAGATGGAACCTTGTTTGAGATTAATGTCATTTTAAATATAATAATTAAATCTTTCGTTTTTGGTTTGTGTTGCACAGGTATCCAGTAGTATTTTATATCTTGTGTTACACATTTTCATATGAACAATACTTTATGAATGTCATTAACCATGATATATACTGACCTATCGACATTCGTAATTGATACTTCCTTACGGTGATCCCAGTGAACTCCTGAGTCTTACCAATTAGAGGAGTCAGCTAATTGTCAATACGAAATGACATGTCTGGATGTTGTTTTCCCGAGTCTCCGCTGATTGGAATTGGAGTAATGAGCAGGTTGTAATATATTCATATTCAAATTCAACTTGCTATATATTTTATATTTGGTCTAATATGGAGGAAAAGTTTCATTAATTGTTTGGAGAAAACATTTCAATAAGAAAAGTGAAAATGTTAATAATCGTACGAACCATAGTCCATATTTACCTGGGTGGGAAAGACCAGTGGTTCGGTTAGGAACAGCCCCCATTGTCCACACACAACCGGGGTCACCTAGCTCTTGACCGTTACTTAAACCATCCCCATCAGAATCTTCCTGGCATAGGGCACGTGTCCATGTCTAGAACAAAATCATTGCTAATCGTATAGAACTCCTAGTCCAGATAAACTCTTATTACAATTTAACAAATTCAGTATCGTGATAATGATATAGGTAGGAGTATGTTAGAAAAAGTACTCAGTCGTTATTCTCTACTCTCTCTTGGTAAAGCATCAGATTCGTAATCAAAGAGTCGAGAGTTCTTTACTCGTCCAGCCGAGACTGAGTATGCTGCCTGGATGCGTCGCTGGAAAAGGCATTTAGCTTCCATCTCCTTGATATGATATAGCCAGACAGAATGCGAAAAGTTCCGTGAAAAAACAATCAGCCAACCCACCAAACACAATAAATGCATTTTATTCGAGACCACTGACATCAACCTCTCGAGATGATTATACCTTGATTGAAGGAATCTAAAAAATTAAACTTTAGAATTTCAAACGCTCTGAAATATTGATTCAAATATTTGCAATTTTGATGTCAAATACATAACCTTAAACTCAGTGTCGTAGATATCTACAGAGTATGAGAACTCAATCTACTCCATTATATACCTTGCCAGCTGCAGCAAAGGCCCTCCCAAAAGGGTTTCTCTCGCCTCCGCCATCGGATCTCTGATGGCCAACCCCTTTCCAGACGTAGTTGGGTTTACATGGATGTGGGACTGTTTCGGCATTTGGAATCAGTGACTTGTAATCGGCATATGCAACGCAAGTTCCCAAGCATACTGCCAGTAAGCACAACGTGCAATTTGTAAATTTCCTGTAACAAAAATAACGGGGAAATTCAGAAACTGTTTGTCCGCCGCCTATTGTTGTGTCGACCTTTCAGAAAGGTCTGTGAAATCGTTTGGCTGATATGTTGATATGTAGAATAAATAACCAGAACTATCGTTTGTGGCGGTTGTTCGGGCGGGAATAGCGGGGTAGCTGGAGGATAAACAAGAAGCAGGTAAATTTTACTACGCCCTCAGAAGTACCCACATTTTAAGCTTTTCAGTGCATGTCTTTAACTATTAACTTACAGAAAATTTAAATCTCTGCTGTTGCGCGTTTACTGTTGAACCCTGATCTCAATGATAAAATATTGTGCTATATATATATATATATATATATATATATATATATATATATATATGGGGCGTGTTGACTCATACATACATCGATATCGATATATGTGTGTGTGTGTGTGTGTGTGTGTGTGTGTGTGTGGGCTGTAGGAGGCTATCAGCGTCCGCTACTGAAGATCAGATCTGTCATTTCAAGGTCAAAATCCATATCATGTTAAAGTAAATATTACCTGCTGTTAACCTTGTTGACGGAGACCTTCATGTCTTTAAATGACGAAAAATATACATACTAACCAATGTTGAAATATGATAAATCAATAATGACGTATGATGCTTCCAACATGTGGATGTAGGGACCAATTGAAACATGAACATATAGACTGATGTCCCAAGGGCCTGAGCTTCGATCGCAGATTTATTAAGTTAGAAAACATGTCGTGCGTCACTTGTAATGATGTGTGTTATCGTGCCAGCCTGACACGCATGCATGACTCGTGCATGCATCCTGTCGGGTGAATCTAAACATGAGCTCACACACTGCCAGTGGAGCACATTGTTGCAGAGAGGGTCGACTTCATCCCTGTGAGACGGACATATTTTCATTTCAACTGTATAATGTACCACCCGCAAAGAAAGCTCCTGGCCCATTTATGATTGTTTGCGTGTATAAAAAGAATACTAAAAATATTTGCTAAAGATTTGTCCAGAATTTTAACATATTTATGCTTTGAATTTCATCGCGTTGTACTTCATGCTTGCATGAATTTAGATGGGCTTATCTTTGTTTTGTTTTAATTGATTTGCAGTTAAATTTTCCTTTTTCCACAACCTGTATTGTGCTGATGTGCCTTATAATGATACTTCGTACATGCATATCTAAGTCAATCTCGTATGCTCCTGTTCGTTCACGATCACTTTAGTTTGTTCTCATTTACTCCTGCTTGATCCCCATTTCCACGGTACATACATATGCATACATATTTGTGTCCTTCTTTGGAAATGGACATAAATGGGTACAATAACTTGTGACAATTAATATTTTTGTTGTGCAGCATGTAACCTTGCAATAGACCTTACATCCTTATCTAAACGAACATTCCTTGTGGCTGAAATATTACTATTTTAAACAGATTCATCTTACATAGTTTTCATTCAGCGTTAATTTAGTTTGCTCAGATGAATAACAGTTTAAATAAATTAACTTCGACTCTTTCAAGCAAACACCCAGTGCAAAAGGTGCAAACTATTTGCATGGTTTTCTTTATATATTTTGGCAACGTTGCGATTGAGAAGCGGTCCAAACAGGTCTGTGTAACCGCCATTTCAGAAAAACACGACATGACAGGTATTAACTGCTTTTAGAACTGCACAGATAATGACAGCAAAACAAAAATAATGTGAAAATGGGAAGGGTCTGAGCTTTAGTGGTTGTTTCGTAACTTTATGCAGGAATAAAGATATTATGTAATAAGTGCATTTACCGATGTAATCCGAGTGAATCCAGGTACGACGAATACTTTAAAATAAGAGCGTGTTTATCGGAAGAATCAGTGTTATCTCATTAACCCATGGCGCAGCTTTTACGTGTAAGGAGGTAGATGCCTACTGCCGAGCTCTGTAGCATCAAGTTTATACTTGATACACTAAAGTGGGTGGCATTAAGGAAAGGAAGACAGATGTAGCTCTACAATGGTACAAGTAATCTGGGCGTTCTAGTTGCACTACAAAAAGCAGATAGAAAAACCTAATTTTTTGGACCCGATTTTTTCCCACCCGAAGTTCGCCCGTGGTCTGAATCCGATTTTGTGTCAAGATTCTAGTCTTTTCGGCCTCGTATCTGACGCAGACATGTCTTAAATGCACACAGACAGACGAATCTTTGCAAAAAGTAGGATAAGATGGGCATGTGCAATAAAGATTGGTCTCGATACGAAAATGATGGGTCCGTTAAGCAAAAAGGGAAAAAAAAAGAACTCAAACTTTCACGCTTATACGAATGCGATAGTGAAATAGCCAACGAAAAATAATGTTTCTAACACAGCTAGGTATTAGTTTAACGGGAAATCTTTTGGAAGTCGATGTGTTAGATTGTATTTAGAAATAGCCCCTAAAATTTGTTTCCTAATCATATTTCAGGCGAAAACGACAAAAACTCCAGGCGTTAATGAGTTAACAAGAAATAGCCTATTGTTACATAACTGATTGAGTCTCATTATTTGTACGATGGCTCTGGTGGCCTAGTGGTTAGATTGCCCGCCTCGGATGCAGGAGGTCCTGGGTTTGATCCCCGGTTGAGTCATATCAAAGACTTTTAAATACTAACAGCTGCCTTGGCGCTCAGCATTAAGAGGTTAGTGTTAGGACTGGTCGACCTGGTGTCAGGATAATGTGACTGGATGGGACATAATTCTACATTTCTGCGGCATGGTGCCCCAGTGCTAGACATCACTATAGGACACACGGTACTAATGTTATGGAAAAATGGGAACCAGCCTGGAAATGTGTGAACCATAAAATAAAATATATATGGGTTAGGCTGACCATGATTGGTTAAAATGTAGGTTATGTTGTAGGAAAAACAACTTTTGAGAGCTTATCCTACGTGTAATTGAAAAAAATAGAGACATTGTTTTATTGGTGGAATTTTATTTAACAGTCTTGAGTTTGGAAAACTCGTTACTAAATTTAGCACCTGACTCTTTGGTTCGGAATTGAAGGCACATGTTTCAAACACATGCAGGTCCATAAAGTGCCACGGCTCATAACCTATCCTCTACACAGAACCTGATATCCAGGTTTCATCTATGCTGATAAATATAGGTTTGATCATGAGCACTCACAAATGTTAAGTTATTGAATTTTTAATATCATGGGGTGTGCATAGGTTTATTATGGGAACTAAATTAGTACCGTGAGTCCTATAGACTGCCACATATACGGTAGAGATATGACTGGAACATTGATAAAGCTACGTTAAGAAACTACAAATCTCACAAATCACATTATTTGTACAATATGCTGTAAAATAGGACATCATTCAAAGCTGACACGTATCAATATGTACATATATATTTTTTTTACATATAATGCATATGTCGACAACATAAGAGAAACCTAAAATTCCAGATGGTACTAATACATACCACCGTAAAACCAGTATATTGGTGAAGTTTACATTACAAGGAGATCATTTAATCCACCATATATAATTTTAAACAATCAAGCACAAACAACATCAGAAACAACTAAAGCAATTATAACAACGAGACAAAAACCTCTACCCTATGCAACACAAAGCATGATTAAAAATGTGATGTTTTACTTGAACTCATCCATGTACATATGTTTCTTGGGAAAACGAGCAAACGTTACTTCAGAAAGACGACTATCTGGCTTAAGCCTTTTCGAAAGTACACCTGCCATCTTAAAGGTTCCATTTTAATAGAACGTAAAAGAACACTGTTCCTACTTTTATTTCACCACAATTAAGTATTTTAAGGCCTTTGTGAATTAGTTTACACATACTTAGTTCTCGAAATAGGCATATATATCTTGTTCTTACTTAGGAACAAGCCTTGTTTCTTTGGTTAAACGCTAATTGTTCAGCGTATGATAGGCTATACACGGCGACTAGTTTAATATATAGAGGAAGTTCCCGTGAGATCCCCGACAAGAACCACAGTCTGTCGGGAAGCTGCTGGGAGGCATTCTCACAAACTCACATTGGCCAGAAATAGTAATTGCTTAGCGTGAAAAGGCAACTGTAAGCTGGAGGAATCTCAATTCATGTATTGAAATCTTAGTTTAATTGATAAGGAATAAGTCGCAACCTTAAGTACCATCAAAATATTTATTTATTTTCTGTTTCGTTTTTAAATATAAATGAACTGAATTAATTAGGTCAATGTTACATGAAACTCTCAACCACACTATCTTGTTAAATGAAGCCATTATTAGAGGTGTGTGTTATTACCTGTACACCGATTTATAAACTTTAGACCAAGTGCATGACAAGTGTTACGTAAACTATCATGGCGGCCGAATTGTCGGTTTTAAAAGATGGAAAATTTTCGATTTAAGAAAGGACAAATATCATAAGAATTATTTGTTAGTGTGTGGTTGCGTATTAAGAACGGGTATTATATTGTAAAACATCGAATCATTCTGAGATTTTCAGGAGACCAGTTGTTGGTATGACAAATGACTTAACGTTTCCATGTCAGTTAAAATAAAAGCGCAGCTAGTAAATTAAAGTATTCAGTGCCAATTCTTTAATCAACAAATCGTCTAATACTATTCTACAGGGTGTCATCTAGAGTGAACAAAACCTGATCATTTAATTTGATTTAATGATATAAATGTGTTTCTCACCTTAGAATATTCCAGAGTGGAAAATTTCTAATGAGTGACAGAATATGTTCAGAAAGATAAATAACATCGCTTACAATGGAATTACTCATTTTTGATTCTGTGTTCCGTGCTGCTATTGGTCGGATTTATTTATACAAATTATTATTCAGTGTAATTACAAAGTTTACAATAATATTCTTCGGCATAAACATTATTTGGAGTTAAAGTGAATTCAGAAATTTAAGTTATGGCTGATATTATTATCATGCATCAAAATCCTGATATTATTATCATGCATCAAAATCCTGTTAACATATCACCAGACTACAGGCCTTTAACACATTAGCACGGTCGATACTACAGGCATATCAACACATTCAATATTGAGTGTGTGTGATTTGAATTTTTAACGTAGCTTGAACAATTTTCCAGTCCTATCGCTACGATGTCTGCAGTGTGGCAGGTTTTAGTTATGCATGGCACTGGGCCATCATGTCGCAGACATGTAGCATGATGTCCCACCCAGTCTCATTATCCTGACACCAGGCCCACCAGTCCTAACACTAACCTCTTAATGCTGAGCACCAAGCGAGGCATCTGTTAGCATCATTTTTTTATATGTCTTTGGTATGACTCAGTCGGGGATCGAACCTACTACGTCCCGCATCCGAGGCGGACCCTCTATCCAATATGCTACCGGAGCGGTCCATTCAATTTGGGAATTAACATGAATAACACTGGAATTCAATTGCAACTTGTGCTATGACCTGTAGGACTATTTGGGATTTAATTTTCTAAGTTCTTTTTCAAATGTTCACTTTGTAGTTCAGGAAATAAATTATTTGCCTTATTTTACAAAACTTATTGTTTTCCGTTCTTTTCTGTTTAGTCAAAAACCTTATAATCTTAGCAGAAGAAAACGTATTCAGTAATTCACATATACATGATTTATTCGTCTGCTAAAGGTTACTGAGAATGTAATTTTCGAGGAGGGGCACTGATATTTTATTTCTTGCTGCGATATTTTATTTGTTTTTAAGACAGTTGATTTGTTTTAAATTGTAAAGATATATCATAGTTTTGTCTTGCTATAAAGAAGAACAAGCCTTTTTTAAAAAAAGTCCTTTTCAACTATTTGAAAACTTGAAATTAAAAACATTCCAGACCCCGCCCTAGAAACTTAAAATATTGATCCCAATTATAGTTACGGTATACCTTTGAACATAACGTAGTATGTTCAGAATTGTGCGAGGGCTCCAGCTCTAGGCAATAATAAAACAGAAACTACACCTTCGACAATCATGAAATTTAGCGCAGATATCGTGTTTTTAAAATACCATAAACAGCTCTAAATTAATTTGGTTTTATTTTGTTTCTCCAATTAAATCGAATTGCAGTTTATAAAGACAATACCTGACGGTATCAAAGTCTGCTGTAATACATTCAAAGTAATATTTCTCCCTCTTCTACAAATACAAACGGAAAAAAATATACATACAGACACAAAACTTACGAAACCTACCTGCTCACCATTATGTGCTTCCTTTCTTTAAAGAGACATTTATAGACTAAAATTATTCTTGGTGGTAATCAACTTGGCCTTTATAAGATGTATGTTGTGTTTACTGAACACCACTCGCGTCTGTTCTAGTTGGATGATGGCCAAACAGCCAATCCCGATATTGTGATTCCTGCAAAGGATCTCATGTTTAAGGAAGAAACCTGAGTTTTGAGCCCTGACAAATTATATAACATAAATGATCAATTTGAGTAGCAGTCACAGTTGGTTGAGAAAGACAGTTGCAGGTAGTTTTCATATTGATATTTAAAACTATATTTAAATATATTGTGGTTGCACTCACGAACAAAAAGTACGAGACTATTGCCATACATTACAAACCAAGAACTCTATATATATATATATATATATATATATATATATATATATATATATATATATATATATATATATATATATATATATATTATATATATATACATATATATATATATATATATATTAGTGCAACAATATCGATATCACGAAAACCTGTTTATTTACAAGTTTGAACTGGATAAATTGCTATCAAAGCTAGTTGCATCAAAGAAATACAATCAAGAGAATAAAGGTCTGAATTTATTTTCAACTTTAAGAAATGTTTCAAATATTTCAGAAAAGATGTAGCTTTATAGCGTTGAAAGAAGTAGCATCAGCCATGAATGCAAGTTGATTAACAATGCTGCACAAAGAAATAATGATTTGCATTGTTGATTTGGCCAACTAAAACGATTTGTATTCAACTCAGTTTACAAAAGAAATGGAAGACTTTTTACAACGATTCGAATAAAAACCAATAAAAATTAGAGAGGACAATGAATTCAAAGAACATCAAAATAATCTGTCTACCTATACATAACACGTGGTAGCAGTAGAAAACAAAAGCAAGATCATTTACAATGTCTCGTACATGACAAATGGAATGGAGCCAAAGCTGATATGCAAGTATATAAAAATGACAAAAAATTATAAAATTAAATTTTGGCAGGAAGAAATATTTTCTTAAATAACATTAGATTTGTGAGAAATCGTTCAAGAGCAAAAACTGGCTAAAGTATAGCTGGATAGTTAGAATGTCGAAGTATAAAACATTTAGAATGTCTAGATTTTAAACGTTCGAAAAGGTTTACCTTCCTAACGTTACAGAGTAGATATATAAATGAGTAAAGTAATTATACAAATTAGACTGTTTCAAGGGAGAAATAGAAAGGAGGCGTTCCACAGTCAAGATGTTTTCTGTATAATTCAGAAGATGACATATACAAAGTTAAAAATAATTTGAAGATTAGAATAATAAAGTGATATACTCACAATCATTGTACTTGATCCTAAACGTGTTCATGATCACAGATTGAATGACTGTAAATACAAATTGGCTAAAGTTCAATACGGCATCTATCCGCACATCAAAATTCATATTTTTCTGTCAGGTGTTTAGGCAAACATTAAAACAGTCGACTAAAACCATTCTTCGTTTAGCTATGAAAATGTAACATTGTTTATATGCGATAAACATACATACAGAAAGTAACTAATCTTACCAAACTCACTTTCAGTGGTAAGCATTTTAAAACACCTGTTTTGGTGATCGTGCATGAGTATTGGTCGTGCATAGGCACGGGTGTTTTAAAACGCAGGGAGAATACGAGTGCGTTTATTGCAGGGAGAATACGAGTGCGTTTATTGCAGGGAGAATACGAGTGCGTTGCTTGTATTGTGCAGCAAGTAACGTGACTCAAAGTGCGTTTGTGAAGAACCACGACATTTTAAACTATAATAAAAAATAAAAATGCAAAATTATATTATAATTACAGTACTTTTTTAAAGAAAATTCTTATTGTTAATTCATTCAATGATTATATAATTGTGACACGTCCAGACTGTTGGCACATTAGAACATTCAAGACCATTGGGATATCAGCACATTTAATATCGGAATTCATTCGGAATACCTCTGGAATTCACTCGCAATATTCTATACTTTTGAACACGTGATATAACTTTTAGGACTATTTGGAACTTCATTCACAATACCTGTAAGTTAGTGTTAAATTTTCACTTTGTATTCATCTGAAATAACTTATTTTTAGAATTTTAAAAGACAATGTTGATGGTTTTCGCGTCTGTATGCTACTTAGTTGAAGTTAATAACGTTGTGCATCAGTGACAATATCTCATGAATGGTAAAGCAAGTATAAAATGTCTGAAACACCACCATCACGGAGAAGACCGAACACTTGATACCTGCATTGATTAAGAAAAGCATAAAAAAGGCAGCCAAGAATTGTTTCCATCATTTGTTGGTTCTTGAAAACGGTCTTAAGTGTGGAAGTTTTAGTTGATAATGTTATTTTATCTTTTTTTCCATTCTCAAACTTGATATTAAGTACCTTATTTGATCAATATTTATAAAATATCCAAAAGTTCCAGGAAGCGTAATATAAGCACTTATTGCTGGTCCTTTCCTATTGTTACCAATATATATACTACTAATTGTCTATCGTGTTCAGAACGGTGCTGTTTCTTTCCGTTGATAATTTATTTTAATATCCATGTTTATTCGCTCTCTTCATTATTGGAATCGTAATCAGGAAGGACTCGTTTTAGCATATGTTTTATTCATATTATTTTTGTTTTATTCCATTGACTATTTCGTGTCTTTGAGCTATAATATTTCGGTTATGTTGTTAGACTTCGTGACTACCCGTCATGTTAAATCCTGTGTTGAAATTGTAGTGAGATAATTTTATAATAAACACATGTGAAACAGTGCGACAAGGTAATCCGGTAAAGATTTACCTAGCACTGTTCCAAAAAAGATTAAAGAAAAAAGAAGCCGAAACCAGGTTTGCTGAATAAGGTGTGTGACCGGACTCAACACACTTCTGAATCACATTTAAGTTCTCTTGTGCAATTACCTTTTGTAGGATCAGATTTAAGGTCTCGTCTATTATTAACTCGGCAAATAGTTTTTTAATTGATCACGTTTTTCATGTAACACGATAAAGATTATTGACATTTTTACAAGTAGTGCATGTGAGTCTATTATACAAATTAAGTCCAGCAGAATTACCTGATTCTAAATACAGCAAATATATTTTACTAACTCTAAAGATATATTTTACTTTACAAATACTTTCAAATATTATATAGAAATCATTGAATCTGGAAAGGATGATATGTGATGGAAATTGTATGCACCACAATACGTCTTATTTGGAACTAAATGCCTAAGTAACCACTAAAGTTGACGCAAGTCTTTTCTATATGTGGCCTGTTAACATTATCATTTTCCAAGCGCCCTTTTGATACTGGCTTTTGTGAGTTAAGTTGTGTTTGTGAGTTAATTGGCGACACACTCTCCAAATGGACATTTCTGGTATTTATCTGCACTTTAAACAGTTTTTTAAACATGTATTTGTTTTCTACAGTGGGGGATTCTCATTACCGACTTGATAGACTAAATTTACACGTTTTGCCTAAATGAAAATCGAAGAACGTTTAAGAGATTAAGCTGTGCATAAATAACCCGATTGTAATTTCAGCAAATTATTATACTAGAATAATTGTAAACATTTTAATTAGTTTTAAATTTAAAACCATATATTCTACCATAGCATTTAAATATGGAAATGTAACATGCTCTGGAATCTTGGAAATGACAATATATATTGCACTTATCCAGCACTACCGATCACCACGAAAGGTCTAATATTCAAACTTAATTTATAAATAATAGTAAAATCTATGATAAACGTGTGTTCCGATTTCCATTTTGAAAGTACTTTATTTAATTTACGCTTCCTATTGAAGGCCCATGTGTAATCATTTTGTGTATAATTTCGTTCTCATATGAACGCATAAATTAATAAATACAGAGACAGTAAAGATGGTAACGGGAGCAATTACAAAGGAGCTTCTAAAATTTTCCAGCTAATTAACCTCTTCCTTTGGGGAAGAAACAACTGATACAAGAATAGAATACATATTTATCAGTCATGTACAAAGTTTCTTTCGACATAAATGTGACCTGGATAGTGTAATGGTAAACGATTTGTTTCGTTCATTTGCGGTTCCGTGTCGATAGAGCACAATATATCAAAACCTTAACTTGGAACGTTCCTCGTGCCAATTGGTGTTGTTTGTTTTGTTTTTAAAGGAAATTTCTGTACTTTCGAACCGACGAAATGGAAAAAATCGATGTAACAGAAATAGAGTTGAAAGTGAAATATGGCCAATACTACACGCGATTTGCGTGATAGCTTTTGCCGTTAGCTTGATGGCTATGCCATTAGGTCGTCTAGATAAAACCTAATTATTCTAGAGAGGTTGGCAGAAAGAAGTGTGAGTAAAAAATGCTGCTGGAATCATGTCACCGTGTACAAAAAGACGTATCATCCAAACTGAACTTGGTTAAAATGTTTAATAGAAAATACCACTATATAATTACTCGTTTTGCAGACATGTCATAATTTGCATAAGGTGTAAATGTTCACGTGTACCAATTTCCTGTTCTACGTCCTCAAGAGTTGATACAAATTTAAACAGCACGCACATTTAGATGGCGTGCAAATCTGCTGACATTACTAAATTTACAGTGAAGTTCTTGTTCCTCATTTGCACATTAAAAGAAAGTTTATAGGACTCTTGGTTATTTATGCGTATGTAATAAGCAAATATAATTTCAACAATTATTTAAAAACTGTTAAATTACTGATATCAGGATCATTAAAAAACTGGTGAAGAGAATCACTTGAGAACTTAAACAAATTGAGATTCATGACTTTGCAAGAGAGTATAAAAAGACAGCCTAATGGAATTCAGCTTGATGAGAGAGAGGGACACAACGACATACAAATATATACAGATTTTGTTGTGAATAAAGCTTGATAAAGTCTGTGCCTAACCCACTCTTCCAATTAACGAGTACATTAATCTGAAAATGAAACCAACAGAAACTCCATTATCTAAGTGTGGAATGCAAACACTGTGTCAATATACAACCCAGATTAGATGTGACTTTTGCGTGCACAACGTAGGGAGCGTTTTGCGTTTTTATTTGTTGTCAGACATCGATGACAGAAATAGAACGCTCGTAGTGAACAAGGTACTAACAATGGGGATAGATCGATGACCATGCGGTTTTTCAGGGTATCAAATAACCTGACATGAATCGCAAGAGAAAGTAACAATCACTATCACAATATCGTTTGAAATGTGTAAAGCTATACAGTTAAAAACCTAATTCAGATAAGGCCTACTAATCTATAAGATAATACTCAATAAGGTCTACCATTTAAAAAGATAAATACTGAATAAGTTTTACTATTTAATACGATTAATACTCAATAATGTATATAATGTCTACTATTCAGTAAGATTAATGCTCAGTAAAGTATACAATGTCTACTATTTAATAAGATTAATACTCAATAAGGTCAATAACTTTTTCTATACAATATGACTAATACTCAGTACGGTCTACTATTCAATAGGAATAATACCTAGTAAGGTCTATTATTTAATAATATTAATAATCAATAAAGTCTACTATTCAATAAGATTAATGCTCAGCAAGGTCTACTATTCAATAAGATTAATTATCTGAAATGTTTATTATTTAATACGATTAACACTCATTACGGTCTACCGTTCAATAAGAATAATAATACGATTAATACTCAACAAGGGCTACTATTCAATAAGATTAGTACTCAATAAGGTCTAATATTCAGTAATATTAATACTCATTAAGGTCTACTATTTAATGATATTAATACTCAATAAGGTCCACTATTCACTATTCTAGGTTACTGCATTTGTATGGGAAACTATGAACGAATTTTTCGGATGTAAATACTGCACGACCTTGGAACTGCAGTATATCCATCCTACAAAACGAGATCATATTTTCCCATACAAATGCAGTAACCTTTTAATTATATGCTCATTTTCTTATTCTACCTAATGCTTAATTATATTAACAAAATGTACTACAAGGAACAAACTAACTGAATGTATGCCGTATTCCAAACTAAATACACAAGCGCAGATTCATCACTGCACAACAACAACATTATTACAGCGCACTGTGAACTTAGTCGCGCGCTCGACATAACTTTCGAAAGAAAATGGCTTGTCTAGTAAATATTGAAATTTGGAATTATAATGTGAATGAAAGAGCATTGCAACAACTTTTCCATTTGATCTGGAATTAATAGATTTTGCTATATTTTTCGATTCTACGAATTTTCGTGATTATGGCCTGGATTTATATGTGACAATTCCATATGAAATACATCGGATTGAAGAAGCGAGGGAGAAGCGTGCTGACATCTGCAGATGTGTTTCTGTTTCTGTCATTGAATGTTTGAAATCATAATGTGGGAAAAATATGACGTCTTTCAATTGCAATTATCAAAAAGACGCTATGGGTAATTTAATGCTTATTTCATTTTGAGTGCAGTAAGGAGAATTTAATTGCACATATTTTCGAAATTACAGTACAATTTCAAAATGTGTAAACAAGATTGGGAACCAATGATATGGCTCATTTAATTCGAATTTGCAGAACTAAGAAAGTACATATTGAGGAAATTCAGGATGTAAAACTGTAAGTATATTTTTGCCATTCTTATCACCAGCTAAAGAAGACAGTTCACGCCTTGTCACTTGTATGTTATTTGTAAGGATATGTCTTGCGTCTACTGTATACCTGGCCTGAATCCGAAACATTGCATCAAAAAAAGTTAACGGGGAATGTGCCAAAGCAGCTGGTATGTGGCAGTCCACAAAACATCTGCTTTACTTGATTCAGAAACAAATTTAATCAACCAAAACGTAAAGCGCCTACTACGCGAGTGTACATGTTTTCTTTACAAATCAAAACTGTTGACGTCTGCGTTCATTGTTTGTTTACAATGGAAAAATAGAAAGTAGTTGCTTTATGCAAGTGAATGCAATATGAAGGTGTGCAATATCGTAAAATACTGAACGATTCTGACAATGTAAAGTTAACGGAGAAACAAATGAGCATATAATAATGATTAATACTCAATAATGTCTTATATTTAATATGATTAATACTCAATACATTCAACTATATAATAAGATTGATGCTCAGTTAGGTCTACTATTTAATAATATTTATTCCCAGTAAGGACTGCTATTTAATAAGATTAATTCCCAGTAAGGTCTACTATTTAAAAAGATTAATTCCCAGTAAGGTCTACTGTCCTAGTAGAAAAAACAAGCTGGCTGACTCTCACTTTTTGGAGCAGTTTCCGAATCTCCTGGACTATGGAAATTCGATAGGTGGCAACCTGATCATTCTTGGAGATTTCAACTTTCACTTTGACTGTCCCGGAAACCCAAATACATCAAAACGCATAGATGTCATTAATGTTTTGTGTCGCAGAATTAAAACCGAGTGGGTCTTTGGACTAAATGAATAAGACAAACACAAAGTGAGAAAGATGGAAATTTATGAAATGAATTAATAAAGAAAAATATATGATGTAAAAATACAATGATTCTCTCACGTTCTCAACATACGATTGACTCAAATCACTCTACACAACATTCACACATTGAAAATAAACCAAAACTATGAAATCAATATGAAGTACAGATCCAAGAAACTTCATGGACTGCAAATACGTTTCAAACAGTATTCTGCACTACAAGAGAGATTCAAAATAATCTCAAATCTGAACACAACTAAGATTCAAAATAATCTTATGAACACAACTAAGATTCAAAATAATTTTATGAACATAAAAATGCAATTGGAACAATAATTGAACCAATCGGTTGCTTCTAGACCCCTTGTACATTAGCACGATTCCTTGGGTTGGCCCACACTCTTATCGGCCGCTCGCAGCCGTCATGGATCCACCACATGTACAGTCATATGTATACACACGTACAGACAGCATACAGCACCCTTTTGAATTTTCTACGTCTACGTCCGTGGCACAGACATACGTACATACATACATACGTATCGATAGCACACAGCCTTAAATACTCTGGAAACTCCAGACATCTCTAAACAACTAGACAGCTTCAGACAGCTCTAGACATCTCTAGTAAACTCTAGTCAGCTCTAATCTTAGTCACAATCACAGCGACATTCACAATCAGCTACAATAAAACCAAATTGGTCATAGTAATAGTTTTTTGAAAAATCTCTAGATATATGCTAATACATTAACCTCTAATAGTGACTTGTAATTCAAAGTTCAGATCTGCGTTGTAATAAATGCATTATTACGCGATAAGACATTAGAAACCGAATAAGATTCGCATATCAAATGAAATATATATATTTAACACTTACTCCTATGGCTGGAGAACAATGGAGAGCGTACACTCCTTGACATGATCCAAAACGACCAGTGTCGGTTGAGAAATCGATCTTACTTAAATCCATAGGAGAGTGAGCAAAGTCAGCGTAAAATACCCGTGCATATCAAGTTATTAATATTCCTTCGTCACAAGTAATTTCTGGCGAGGTACATGTTAATACAGTCTCTTACCTGGAAAAACACTTGTTCACCCTAGATAACGTTGTACGCATGTACAACGAGAAATAGTCAAATAGTTCTAAGGCAAAACCAAGTTATTTTTTTGCCTAGTTCTGTGACATTTTGAACTTCAAACAGTCAGTTAACCAACCCACCCATAAACATGGTCACATTTTAGACTGGATTCTTCATAGACCTAATGATAACATTCTACGGTCCTCCCTGGTATCCCATAACTTTGCATCAGACCATCTCTGCATTATATGCCATCTTGACGTATCAGTCCATAACCCTCCACCTTTATCTGCTACTAAGAGAAACCTCCGTATGATCAATAGAACCAAACTAATACATGACATCCAAGCTAACCTAACAACTTGCTTACCTCCTACAGCAGAACAAATCGATAACTGCCTGCGTTCATTGCTTGACAAACATGCCCCAGCCACCAAGTGCAGAGTATCAATTTAAAAGTGTTATCCATGGTATAGCAGTGTTAGGGACCAGCGTCGCACTGCTAAAAGAGATGGCCGTAAAGCTGAGAGGCTTTGGCATTCCACCAGAGTCACTATTCATAAGCAAATATATGAAGCCGTTAAGAAGAAGGTCAAAAATATAATCCATGCAGCGAAAATCAGCCCAATACACTACTAAGATCATGGAAAGTTCCAGCTGCAAAGAGCTCTCCGAGATTACTAACAAGCTAATGTCAAGGAACAAATCTACACCACTTCCAACTACCTTCTATCCAGAAGACCTTCCGGACATTTTGCAAATTTCTTCCGTGACAAAGTACAAATCATTGGAGATAAGCTTGACACCACAATTTCAATTGACTCGTCCTCACCATACAGTTGGGATACAGAATTTGAGCGGTAACCATTAGCAGCATTTGAACCTGTCTCTATGGATTTCGCACGTACAATCCTGATGAAGAGTGCACCAAAGTCATGTGAACTTGATCCAATTGCAGCATCACTGCTGCTTGAGTGCTTAGATCAAGTATTGCCTTCACTAACTGATGTTATTAAAATCCCTCTCTCTCATCCGATGAATTCTCATCATTTTTCAAAACTGCCATTGTAAAGCCTCTGCTGAAGAAACCAACACAAGACCATAACGATTTAAAGAACTACCGCCCAGTTTGTTATCTCCCATTCATATAAAAAATCTTAGAAAAGGTTGTTCTATCCCAGCTTGTATCTCATCTTAATTCGAACAGTCTTTTTAGCAATGTACAATCTGCATATCGCCCTTGCCACAGTACTGAAACCACTCTTCTAAACGTAGTTAAATGACATTCTCTATGCGTTGGATAGCGGAAAGATTACAGTCCTCACCCTCCATGGTTTATCTGCAGCATTTGACACAATAGACCATGATCTATTATTTCACCTTCTCCAGCATGTATTTGGCATTCATGATACAGCCTTACTGTGGTTCAAGTCCTTCTTGGTCAACAGGACACAAATTGTATCTGCAAATGGAATACATTCCAGCCCAGTTGATCTGTGTTGTGGTGTTCCTCAGGGGTCTGTTCTTGGACCTGTTCTCTTAATACTGTACACTCAGTCGCTCTCAAGTGTCATAGATTATCATCCAGTGTCGCACCAATTGGACTCTGATGACACCCAAATATACAAATCTAGCCACCCAAATGAAGTTGATGCTACCATCCAAGGTGTAGAGAGGTGCATTTCTGATGTGAAATCATGGATGACATGTAACAAGCTGCAGATGAATGATGATAAAACTGAGGCCATTCTGATCGCAATACAAAGACTTTCTCATTCACATCCTTTACCTCAAACAATAAATATCAGCAAGACCAACATTATTTTCACATAATCAGTACGAAACCTAGGTGTTACTCTGGACAGTACTCTCACGTTGCACCAACATGTCATCAACATATGCAAGGCTGCATATCTTGAGCTGAGACGCATCAGCTCAATTCGCAAATATCTTTCAGTTGATGCCACTAAAACACTTGTGTGTTCATTAGTACTTTCAAGACTGGACTATTGTAACTCAATTCTGTCTGGTTCATCTCAATATCTACTCCATAAACTTCAAAAAGTTCAAAACACAGCTGCTGGGATCATACTTAGAGTACCACGATCAGAGCACACCTCCCCGCTGCTCTGTACCCTATACTGGCTATCCATTCGATCCAGAATCAAACACAAAATTTGTTCTCTGTGCTACGTTTCACTGTCTGACTCTAGTCTAACATACCTATCCAATCTCACCCATGTGTACACACCAGCAAGATACTTACGCTCCTCTTCTGACAGTTGTATACTCATTATTCCAAGCATGAAAACAAAATCATATGGACTGCGTTCTTTTGCATACCAGGGCCCAGCAACGTGGAATGAATTGCCCACTGAAAGTAGACACAAAGACATAGTGATCACATTCAAGGGTGCTCTCAAAACTCACTCATTTCGACTGCAAGAACAAAGTTAAAGACCTAATAATGTTTCCTACCTTACATACTCTCAGCATGCTTTTTAATGTTTTCTAATTTAATGGTGTTTGTTTTTGTAATCATATCATTATATGTTTTTTATGTTATAGGTGTTGTCTAATGTTGTAAAGCGCTTAGAGCTTCTAAAGATTAGGCGCTATACAAAGTCGTCATTATTATTATTATTATTATTATTATTACTACTATTTAATAAGATTAATTCCCGGTAAGGTCTACTATTTAGTAAGATTAATTCCCGGTAAGGTCTACTATTTAATAAAATTATTTGCCAGTAAGGTCTGCTATTCAATAAGATTAGTTCCCAGTAAGGTATACTGTTTAATAAGGTTAATTCCCAGTAAGGTCTACTATTTAATAAGATTAATTACCGGTAAGATCTACTGTTTAATAAGATTAATCCCCAGTAAGGTCTACTATTTAATAATATGAATTCCCAGTAAGGTCTACTAGTTAATAATATGAATTCCCAGTTTGGTAAACTATTTAATAAGATTAATCCCCAGTAAGGTCTACTATTTAATAATATGATTTCCAAGTAAGGTCTACCAATTAAAAATATGAATTCCCAGTAAGGTCTACTATTTAATAAGATAAATTTCCGGTAAGGTCCACTATTTAAAAAGATTAATTCCCGGTAAGTTCTACTATTTATTAAGATTAATTCCCAGAAAGGTTTACCATTCAATAAGATTCTATAAAATATACTATTTAATAATCTTTACACACAATAAGATGGACCATTTTCATGTTGTGTTCACTATTTTATTGGCATTAGAAAAGGAACTGAATTTTGGACAGACATTGAGCCCATTGTACAAGAGGTTTCCATGTCTAATATCCGTACGCTTCTTTCTAATATTATTTGTTCGTGGACATACCCTCATGCAGTGTTTGCACAAATTGATTGTTTTCCATCAGGACAAAGGCACCGTAGCTTGCATCAGTATCCCGATTAATAGACGTTTCTCACAACAAATATCCCCATGCAGAACCATCTAACGCAGAAAAACAGTTATTTTCTGCTTTTTCACGTGTACCAAAAATGGTTGTTTGCTGTCATGTTGGTTGACTCTAATCGGATATAGCCACATCTCTGATTTTATATTCATATATACAAATTACATTCCTTTTCTCTACATGAACATTCCCTCTGTTCCCTCTTTTCTATTACGCCAGTGCGAGGGTTATTTGCATAATTCTATCTATTAGTGCGCTGTACAAGAAAGTTCTTTATTCGTTAACAGTAGATCAATGCATCCTCTCTAACTACTCCCCATGTTCTATGCACACGTTCTCAGACCGTATGTTCAATTATTAAATGCCAGTTTGTTTTCACGTTTCAGCATATTGTATTTACACTGGAACTGGCACTTCCAAACCGCATGATTGTTTTCAACTTGTCTGCAGTTCAGCAAATCTTTGCTAAATGGATTCAGCCAAACATCACTAGGAGCTAATTCATCACTGTAAAGAGGATAAAGCAATGATGTGCCTATCACGACGGCGTAATAATAATTCAATGCGTTGTCATGAAGTAGTTAAATACGTCGGATACCTGTTGGCGGACAGGTGGTTAGGCAGTGTTTCACACCATTTGGTTGTTGTTGTTGTTATAGGGTTTAACGCCATTTTTCAGCACATGATAGGCTATACATGGCGGCCAGTATTAATGGTGGAGTAAGACCCCTGGAAAACCCCGGAAAGAACCACCGACCCACGATAAGCTACCGGCATGCTTTCTCACATATCCACATTAGCCGAGCCCAAGACTCGAACCAAAGCAGGCAGAGGTGAGATGGCAGTGATCCGTGACGGAGAGCGCTTTAGACCACTCGGCCACTCGGGGCCTCCACACCATTTGGAGACACGTCAGAGACTAACAAATATTCAGTGACACTTAAAGAGCCAGGCACAGGTACCCAGACTACCAAGTCTATTGCATTGAAAAATACTGCGTATAAAACTCTATTGACAATCCGTCTACGATGAGCGATTTGTCATCTCTTCGCGTATTCACCGATCCAAGCTTTATTATGTTACTAGTTTATCTTTCTCTGACATTTTCACCTCACTGACATTTACGGCAAGGTCATGAGACTTGAAAAGTTTTGCAATTTATGTTATAACTTTATTGTTCTTTGAACCTGTCAGAGTATTTAACGCTGATCAATAGACAAAGTAACGTTCTTACAGAAAAATATGCAGCTGCACTTGCAGCATGCAGTACATCTGCACACACACACACACACACACACACACACACACACCCACATATATATATATATACACCCCGTTTTTGATATAACAGGGATAAATGACAGTGATTTTCAAAATGTCGGAAAAGGAGAAGAATTCTGCTACTGATCAAAAAGCACACTGTAAAATCCTGGCGCTGTAAGAGTACTCAAAAACTGATGTAAGACCAATTTGGATCATGGCTTCGTTTGCCATTCGCTGCATGTTCCACAAATCTGAAATTGTTTCATAGTTTTAACAGTGGTCGATAATCCACAGAAGATGACCCACCTTTTAAAAGATCGTAGTCTGAGACTGTTGAGAGGGAAATGACTGTTGTGAAGGGGGCAAGTGATGAAGAATCTCGAATCGCAGTGGAAGATGTCTCTATCATCAGGGGCATTAATTCGACAGCTGCTTTAAATATAGTCCAGAAGTATTGGAGGCTCAAAAATGTTTGTGCAAGATAGGCTCTGCATTTGTTGAAATCTGGTCAAAAGCAGTCTAGGGTTGGAACTGCCAAACATCCTCAAGACTGATCTAAAAAAGCGAGCGAGACATTTTCAATGAGATTTACACAGATAATTAAACATAGACTTACCGTTTTGAATCAGATCCAACAGTAAAAACTCTTTTAAAAAGGTTCGGATCCATGAGAACAAGCAGAGACCCAAACTTCGATGTAGTCAAACAGTTAAATTTGATTAACCCGCATTATTTGTATGCAAAGAGCCCGTCGTGCATGTTCATGTCAGTAACTTTTCTAGTTTCCCTTGTCATTGCAATGCTTACAAGACATGGTGCATAAATCCGCCGTTATGACAGACTTCCTGAAGAAGCACAACTTACAAACTTTTCCTGATCCTCCTTGTAGCCTCGAGTTAGCTCCAAATAGTTAGCTCCAAATAGTTTTGACTCAACGATTCTCTGAGTGCAGAGATGATTTAAGAACGGCGTGTGGTTGGAAGTGCAGTTTTCAGGTATATAAGCAATATCCATAAATATGAATAAAAAATGATAGTAAATAACTGTCGGAATGACTGCGAAAATGTGTAGGGATATGTCATACTTGCATTCAGTGGATGTACTGACGTAATGTATACTAACAATGAACCTTGTTATACATCTCATTAATATTCAGAATTCTTTGAATACCCTCGTACCCATGTCAAGTTGCATGCATATATCTGTACACGTGTCCGCCTTGTTGCTCTTGCAGATGCAAATCATATGGTCGAAAGTTATTTAGCTTTTGATTCATTACACTTTTTGGCAGATTCTATAACGAAATATTCAGGTTTTCAAATCCACGCATTCATGTAACAAGTGGACATTGTGGTATAAGTATTCATCACCGTAGGATACACAACATTCTGATAGAGCACATATTCTCTATTTGTTTAGTCTGCGCATGTATGTATGTTTGTTTATAATCTTAATCAGCCACCTTTCCAAGTTAGAATTACTGACGATCTTTACTCAGTTACAAATGTGTACAATGTTTACACATGCGCACGCACGCACACACACGGTTTACAGTGGCAGTATGTTTGTCTGAATGAAGATAAGCTTAAATGTTCATAACGCCTTATAATAAATAGGATGCGAATAGTAATCGAAATCTTCATGGAGTTCAATGCTAATTTTCAAAGCTATTGTTAACTGTAACATAAATTGAACAAGTCCTAGTCATAGTCAGCCATTCTGAGATGTTAAACGCGTCTAGCTGTAGTACAGTTCTATGAAGTTAACAGAGTGCACTTTAAACTTTTCCTCCACACAATGTTCAATTTACAATAAAATCGTCCCAAAATAACTCCACTTTTACATCTCTTCCCTTAAGCATACAAAACAAAGACACGTAAATGCCTCTGTGTGTAAAGCACACAATGCGTTAATTTAACACCCTTAAAGAAAACGTCCCTTCTATATTTGTGTTCTCTCTTTCATTTTCTCTGCCCCCCCAGCACACAAACACACACACACACACACACACACACGCGCGCATTGAAATATTGTTTGTACATAAATAGTCAAACAAACAAACAAAAGTAAGCCTGCATGTCTGTCAGTTTATAATGTTGTTTCATTTAGAGCAATCACTGCCGTCTCACCTCTGTCTGCGTGGGTTCGAGTCTCAGGTTCGGCCAATGTGGGTATGTGAGAAAGCGAGCAATAGGTTCTCGTGGGTCGGTGGTTCTTTCCCGGGTTTTCCTGGGTTTTTCCTCCACCATTTGTACTGGCCGCCATGTATAGCCTATATTGTGCTGAAAAAGGCGTTAAACCCTACAACAACAACAACATATAGAGACTACAACGGAACCAAGCTGTTGACATACATAGACAGGGTACATTTTGCATTTAAGGAAGCATTTAGCAGAATAATGGTACACTGTGTCGGTCCCTTACCTAAGATCACATAAGGCAACCCATACTGGTTTGTTATACCCTCTCCATCCACGCGATATCTAGACGATATTCCTAAGACGAATATTAAAACTAAAACCAGAGTAAAAGTTTTCATAAAGTGTTTTGTACTTATTGGCCATACAAACTCTGTCCGGTCTCCATAAGGGTCCGATTCTGGAATTTTCCAAAACGTTGTGCGTAAATTAGGCATCCAACAGCTTAAAGTTCCTGACTATCACCTTGAAATTAGGGAAGCTTTCAAAAGGTTTAATCAAACATTGAGGAATATGATTATGTCAATTTTTGCTTTGATACAGGAACGAACTGAGATGACGGTGTGCATTTGTTGATGCTTGATGGTAGAAAATCAGTGAAATAATCATTGGATTTTAGTTATATTCAATCAAGAATAAAATTAAGGCATGACAGAAATACAACAGGAAGACGTCTTCAGCCTGGTGGTAAAGCTCTCTTGACCATACCTCAAAATCCTCTTCGGGCTACATTGTATGGTTCTTATAGAATTAGAAACATAAATGACTTGAATTATATCATAAACACTCCTAGAAGACAGAAAAAGAAACTAATTTGTCATTTAAATTTGTTCAAGAAGTATTATGATAGAGATTGTTTAGTTAATTATTCAAACAGCCTAGTTATAACTGTCACACTTACTTTGGATTTAAACGAAAGAAAATATAATCTTACTGTAGTGATTTTAATCAATCTTCTGAATTCAGACATATTAAACATTATGGACCAGAACTTTTCACGTCTACAACCACAAGACAAAAGTGAACTTACGCAACTATTTTGTGAATATCAGCACCTCTTTCCTTATGTTCCAACCCGAAGAATTATAATCCATCTTGACGTTGAGATTGTCGATTCTACACATGTGAAACTACAACCTTACAGGATGAATCTTTTCATTCAGGAATGTTTTAAAAAAGAAATTCAGTATTTACTTGAGAATAATTCATAGAACTAAGTAAAAGTATCTTGACTTTACCATGTTTTCTATGCCTAAGCAGATGTTTCGACTCTGTGATCACAAACAAAGTAACGAAAAGCAACAGAATCAAGAAGTTTTTCTAAAACATAAATAATTAAATTACCAAAGCTACAGCATGCAAATATACACGGGATTTAAAGTATTATAGTTTAAATCCAAATTAAACATAATGAATTAATAATTAATGCTTGGATGGTGATAAAAACTTACAGCATTGTTATATTGAATCATTTTAATCAATCGGACCGGTTTCAACAAGGATGGAACATTTCGAAAACTGCTAACGTGTAACAAAGAAAATATGATTCCAGCAGCTAAAAAGCTATCTAATCAAATTCGGTGAAAGATAGACAACGGAAGAGAAGAAGAGATCATGTGTGCGAAGTGTGTGAAAATAAAGGGTGACAGCCCTGCAATCACAACTTCGCATGATTTAAAAGACAAAAATGCAGAAGCAAACAAACAAAGGATTATAATAATGATGATTGCTGCATGAACATGTTTCATTTTTTAAAGAGGTTATTAAATTTGTATTCTTTTCCTTCCGTGCCTACATCTATTGGTCACAACTACCTCATACATGCCTGCTAATGCCATAGTAAGACAAATTACACAATCAATTTTATTTCATTCAACGCTAAGGATACTTGTATTTTGGACTTGACTGTGTACAAACTTAAGTTCATTGTGAACCTGACATGAATCGTTGTTATTTTTAAATCTGTAAACAACTTATAAATAGCTAATACTTTCTCCATGAATATGGGTTTGATGTTAAGATTATTATTTACAGAAGTAAACATATTTATCTTATTCTGCCTCAAGGACACTGCGTTTTCCATATTGTTTATTTTAATTGTTTGTAACAGACCTCTAATTATAACTAAGATTTTATCTTGTAAAATATTTGGAACCTTCCAGAATGAAATTTGCCATTAGCTTGTTTTAAATATAGAAAATACCAAGTGTGACCTAAGGTCAGGTAGAGGACAATCTTGTTATTGGAGAAATCATTTATTCATGCTGAAAGACCTGAGCAGAATCAATTGTATTATTGTTATGAGCATTATTTCATCTGGGCTGGAATTCATTAATTCAAATTATTTCATTCACGTTATTTTTTCTCTGGATATTCAAATTACTTAAAAATATCAGTCACTGTAATAGAGACTTAGATTTATAGTGAAAGTTTTAATTTATAATGTATTACTGGATATATATGTTGTATTATTATGATTCAACAAAACATTTGGCACATCACTACGACACATGCCGCTACAGGCATATCAAACAAGTTAATGGGGACACTTTAGTGTCAGTAGGAATCAGCATTAGAACCACCATCCCGGGCCACATTGATGTCGACATTTTTAAAATCACCCTGGGCCACTATAGCGTCAAGACAAAAGGTTGGTTTTTGTACAGGGAAAATAGGAATGGAACAGGTTGGTAACGTCACGGTACTAGATATTGAAAACAATGTTGCAAGGGTCTGACTTGAATACGCACTACTCTATGTAGGGACATTTTCAATACATACACAGATTGATGAACATCAATCTATCACACCTAAAATACAAAATCGACAAAAAAATTGTTCGGCAAGAAAGCAAAGGGCCTTTGTGTTTTGTTCTTGTTAACATCATTCCGTTAACACAGATGGCATCGCATATATATTCTTCTCTTCTTCAAAATTTCTTCTGACTTCTGGACCGTAGATGAGGAATCTCTTCAGACAGTCCTGTCTCTCTAGATAGATTCTTCTTTTCCAAATGCTCGTATAGATGGTCATGATGATTGTCCCTGATGATATGACATACATGTGTAAGACAGTGCGAAACAGTATAGACGATACGAGGGTAGATGATTTAACGTTAGTACACATCTTGTGACGAGAACAGGTGGAGGGAATGAAGTGAACCGGGGTTATTTATAGTGGAAAAGAGAATCAAAACGGATAAAGTTTTTTCAACAATCCCAATAAGCGTTACAAAATTCAGTCACAGTGCAGAATGTCTTCCAATCCGAAGAGAGGTGCCTGTTACATCACATTCCCTATATAAATACGCTAGCGTCTGTGCGCAGTGAATCGGAGTTAGAACATACCGGAAACTAAGAAGACGATAAATTGGGAAGCATCGGCCGTGGAGACGAAAAGTGATAGCATATCAGCAGCTACCAAAGTCAACACGGTCCAACTTCCAGAAGAGATCTATTTTAATTGGGATTTAGTTGATATTCTCTCTTCTTCGCAAGAATTTGTTCCAGTACCAGCACCTTCACCACCTTCTCCTTCCTTACCACGCGTCAATGATTTTAAACAGAGACTGAAAGAAGAATTGGAGATTTTTTAAAGCAGCAGAAAGAAGCAGAACAAGCTTTTCTATTTCAACGGTAACAGCGAGAAGAAGAAGAGACAAGAAGAAAGCAACGACAGGAAGAAGAAAACGTAACAGAGAAAATACAAGGTCTAGGAGAGAAGGAGGACAGTGAAAGTCAAACGGTGACGGTACTCTTAGACATTTTAGCAGAGTTAAGGAGTCTGACACAAAGGTATCCAACGTCTTTATTAAAGCCCAAGAGAAAAAGACATTACCAAACCAAACATCCCCACCCTGTTGCTACGCCTGAGATACCAAACCTAGTGATATTTCCCAAATCATCTACAGGAGTAGGTCCAGAAGTAGACATTGGCAGTGGAAAAGGCTTGAGAGAGTTAAAGCTAGTTCCTGATTAGTTTGTTTCATAAAACATAAAAAACACCCAACGGTCCTTTTCAGGGACACCCACTTTTCTCGAAAAGAGATAGTATTAATTTTGCTAAAATCAATTAAAACTCAAAATCTCTTTTTGCATATGATAAACGTGTGTGATTGCGTGAGTGTAGGTATTTATTCTAAAATAATCGAACCCATGAAACACTTATGTTTTCTTTCTGTTATATTCTGGTACAAATGATACAATCCAGTTCACAACACAACACTTTAAAAAAGTTTATTGACTTCTGCTGTGACTTCTCTCTGTGTTTTTTTAACTTCTTCACTGCCACAGGGTTTTCCTTCTCGTCTTCTTCACCTTCTCTTCGTCTACTTTTCTTCTCTTTTTTCTCTTTCTGGATGTGTATGGGTTCTTTCTCTTGGGGGAGGGTACGTCTTCTTCTTCCGGCTCGGAACCTCTCGCTTCCTTTTGCTCCTGTTGTTTCTTAAAGCAATCTGACATGCAAAGTCCTTTCTCTTGACAATGATAACAGGTGGCTTGTTTTTTGTCTCTTCTAATACCAGTCTTGCTCTTTTGATGGTCTGGATATTAAGTAACCCAATGCCATTTCTTCTTACAGATATAACAAGTATCTTGACTGGTCTATAGTCCGTCGGCTTGCCTGATGAAAACTTTCGTATGACACCTCGCAAAGCTCCTATCAGTAGTTCTTCGATCTGTGTTAGATCTTCCATCGTTCTGGTAGGCATGATAGTGAAATGAATACGGGAAGGGAAGACACGGGCCCTTTATATAGGAAAAGAACTGGTATGACATTGATATAAGGACCCACAGCGTCCACAATGTCGTCATTTGTCTTTTTGCAGTCCAAATGAAACGATCGCAACATTTCGTGGAGGAAGGCGACGAAAGTAATAGACAGAATCGTGACCTATCGACTCGCACAGTCTTGGCTCAAATTCAAGGCAGCGGTTTTGAAGATGACATGAGTTAGCCAGAGTCCAGACCCAGAGAGTCTACACCAAACCAAATTTCACAACCAGTAGTAAACCCTAAAAAGTACTACCACATTCGAGAGACGGAAAAGCGCTTATCTAGAAAATATAAAACTACGGCTTACACTTACACGGTGAAGTTTAAAGATTTCAAGTCTTACGTACCACTGGATAAAGCAGAAGAGTTCATCATCGAAGTGTGGGTTCTTTGTAAACCATACTGAAATGACAATGAGAAGCCAAAGAAGACGATCACTTGAGACGTTAAATTAATCAGGACAGTTTGAAGACACCCGTTTGGATCGAGTTTAGCAGCCCGACAGAACTGACACCTTCCAAAGTAATTGATAAGATTCAACACGTGCAACAATCCAACGACAGGTTTCACATCACCGATGGAAATACGACACTGCTCATGACCCACGTGTCTCTTCCCCAAGCAACAGGACGAAGAAAGGTGTTTCTGGTGGACGACCTTCTCAGCACCAAAAACATCATCGTCCAATTTAACAACATTCAAAACCAGATGTGCTTATCCCGTGCGATCGTGGTGATCAGATGTGTTTATCCCGTGCAATCGTGGTGGGATGAATGTATGCCGACAAGAACGACACAGCAGAATGGAAAAGAGCCTGGAAAACTATTCAACAATCGGACCGACCAAATAAGGAATAAAAGCAGAACTCATGATTACCGTAAGCGGTGTTTCCAAACACACTGCTTGTGGTATTTATGAAATGCAAAAAATTCAAATATGTCTTAGCTCCACGCTTCACCTTGAAAGTACACCCCTCAAGAAGTGCGCGGACCCCAATTGTTACGTGGCAAAGATTTCAAAGACGAAAAATACATTCACGTCTAACATCACGATGAACATTTCGATGCCATTACCAAATTACCAACAGCGCTGGATTCCTGGGATATATATATATATATATATATATATATATATATATATATATATATATATATATATATATATATATATATATATATATATATATATAATATATATATATATTATTGTGAGAAACGTAACTACGGCTATAACAATCGAGAGCAACACATGCATTGTGGATCGAAATTTGAGGAATGTTTGGCCTCTAAGCCCTGTCTTGACGATGAACAAATAACGAGTGCATTGCCCAGCTTGTCAACGCACATTTGTCAGCCATACCTGTTACCAAAAACATTTGAAAACACAAGGTTTACAGCAGACAAGTACTTGTCAACTCCTGAGATTGTGCCCAACTTGTGGACAAGGCATACCTACAAATAATGCCAAGCCACACGTATGTTCAGGAAAGAAACGATCTCAAATTTGTTGCCAAATCATGGACTTTGAACACTAATGCTACATTCAAAAATGCCATTCCAAACAAGATGAGGAAGATGACCAGAAACAAGGGAATTCCATCTTTTTCTTTTTCGAATGCATGCAAGAGATTGATATTAACATTCATAATTTCTGTGTGGCTCATCGAGCGTGCGAGAAGTGCATCCAAGAGCCAATCTTTAGTCATTCTCCTCACTGCAGTAAGATTCCTGGAGGACGTAAAAAATCTTTTTGAAACTGAACACGCTAGCTAACTGCCAAAAGGAAATCGAATATTGTCAACGCCATGCAACGGTAATAGCTCACAGTTTCTCGGGATACGGTGTACAGTTTATTTTGAGATGTTATACGGAACAAAGTACCGAATGTCCTAAAGTGACTTTGAACAGAGCCAAAATCATTTGCTGCAAGTGGGCCAAGTGCAGTTTAAAGATTCGATGAATTACTTGGCCATGCCTTTGATTCGAATGCTTAAAACGTGTGGAATAACAGAAATTGCCAAAGGTTATTTTCCTGACTTTTCAGTACCAAGGCCAATGAATACGCCGTTCTACCTCATTTGCTCGAGGATCACTACTACGACCCCGACAACATATGCATTAAACAACGAGAAGCTTTCCACGCTTGATACAACACTTAGGCCTCAGACCCCTTCGACTTTCAGGAAGAAATGCTAAAGTATTGTCGATCCGACGTGGACATTTTACGGCGTTTCTGTTTAAAATGTAGATAATTATTCATTGATCACAGATGGATCGATCCTTTGAAAGAAATCTGCATAATTGCCAATGCTTGTTCTTTAGCATGTAGCCAAAGATTCATGCCCCCAAACACCCTTGCTGTCATAAGCCCTCCAACGACGAACTTTGAAGAACGTTAAGACTCGGTCAAAGCCTACGCTGGTAACTTTACTTGTGCGTCAAGGCAGACAAATGGATCCAACATGTTCGCAACGGATGAGGCGAAAATACTATCGGAAGGTATTCGATGGATGGTTGAGACTTAGAAAACCCCAAGATTTTGTACGCGTTTAACGGATGCTTATTTCACGGATGTTCCATCTGCTACCCTCAACGTGACACTAAAAATCAGTTTTTACAACAAACCATGGAAGATTTATACCAGGCCACTTGTCAGTGGCTCTTGAAGTTAGAGCAACAAGGACACCAAGTGGTAGAAAAGTGGGAACACGAGTACGATCACCGTTTGAAAACCGATCCTGAATTTAAACGCATCGTGGAAAGTTACAAGTTGGTGGACCTAGTGAATCCACGGGACAGTTTGTACGGAGGACGGAAGAATGCCACCTGTTAGATATACCAAGCCAACGAGGAGAAAGGAGAAGAAATGAAATACTTGGACGTGTGTTCGCTGTATTCTTACGTGTGCGAATATTATCACTTTTCCTCAGGTCACCCGCAATTGCGGACTGAACACATCGACCTGGCTGACATTGGACCATACAAAGGATTGATTAAATGTAAAGTCTTGCCTCTCACCGACTTGCAACATCCCGTGTTACCTCACCATTGCCAAGGAAAACTAATGTTTCCCTTGTGTAATGTGAAAGTATTTACTCTCAATTATCGCACCAGTTGAGTGGTGAACTTTTGTGCGCTTAAAGAGTTTGCAATCTGGACAGGAAGGAGACTTTAAAGTGACCACATACGAACCGCTCAAGATTGTATGTTTACCCACACAACAAATTGTCAGTCGACCTCTGGAAAAAGTGTATTAAATTGTGAACCACAAGCAAGTGCGACTTCCCAATCACTTCACTTTACCGTACGGATACGTCGATATTGGACAGCATATAAAAAGGGAAAACGTCGAAGACCGATAGTTCATTGCAACTATAAAGACCAAGCGAGAAAGATGAATACTTTTAAATAGACATCATTCAAGTTCGAGGATTTAAATTTTTTACCTTCCCCTAGTTTGACTAGTAGTGGATAGATAAGACCGATACATTGTGATGGAAGTTGTCCGGAAGGAAGCTGTAAGTGCGCATGCCATTTTAATTACATAGCGGACTTTGGAGTGCATTGCGATGCTGAACCTTGCGATTGCAGGGACGCTGTACGCTGTGACCTCAGCGATTTAGAATCATATCATGGAAACTTTGCTATGACTACTACTACCACTACTACCATCACTACCATAGAAAGTGATGATGTGCGTGTCAAACCTGACGGATACGAAAGACATCACACTCGTTATCGTTGACACTTTACTGGTTTTCATGGTTAATGTCTACCTCCACGCGAGACCTCGCGTCTACCACCCTACGAATTTCATTTCATCCTTCCGTGACCCAACTCCTGCGGATTTTACCTTACCCTCATCGAAATAAGCCTTGGAAGGACGAATATTCTTTCCGTGTTCGTTTGCCCGAATATAGCGATTTTGAATTGTCGTTTTAGAACGTTCTAAAGAAAGTGGCCATAAATATATGGGCCTACCCTCGAAGAAATAACCAGAGCCGGATGTTTCTACTTGGGTAATGGGGATTAAGTCAAGTGCTTCCGTCGCGGTGTGTCACTTCACGAGTCGGAGCAGAAATATTCGGCTTACATGGAACATGCTCGATGGTCTCTGCATTGTCACTACCTACCTTTAGTGGGACCCTCGTCACTGAAGTGGCATAACATGTCTTTGTAGAAACCACATGGCTAGAAGTCAAAACTTTGACACCTTGATAAGTATTTAAACCCCATTTAAAAATAATATTCAAGGATTACCAAACGAAATACAATAGAAAATTTACAAGGAAGTTTGACAGTGACTTGCCAGAGCAAAAGCTCAAATGGTGACTGAGGATCTTTTGTGTCGAGAAATTCACAAGAGGAAATTGACAAAAGTCTGGATCAAGTCTGCGTTCATCCGATTATTCGGATTTAGACCGTTTAAATGGCTGTGGTATGAAATTACTCACTATGTCCATTATTTTCGCTCTAGGAGAAGATTTTAAATAAAAGAAGGACATTTAGAAGTGACCCCAACATGGGAATAAATACTGACTGATATGATCATAGATACTTTATAAGAAAACATTCGTGGTTTGCCTGTGGAGTTGAGAGAACGCATTTACCGAGAGCTCGTAAAAATACAAGTTAACCGAAAAGAACAATTGCATCCGTTACGTCACTTATATTTAAACACTGGTACCTAAATGATATAAGAGGACTGATTCAGATGAAAATGTTCCAGTGGTTAGACATTGATCAACTATCCGTGGGCGAGAAGGATTGGATTGTTACTGATTGCATGTACTATAAGGTAGACTTACTGCAACGAATTCCAGAGGAAGAGATAGAGAGTTACCAAAATCTTTACACAATGTAAAGTTAGTTCAAGAGGAAACGTTAGAATGGTGTGTTGTGATGTGCAAGTTAGTGACTAAACCATTTAGATTCGCCACAGCAGTAGGATCATCTCTGTACAGAAAGTACACTTATTGCCTCCGACAACAAAAAGGTATAAAAATGATTCCTATGCCACAACCTTTATCAGTTGTTATAGTACAGATTCCGTGGGAAAAAAAAACTCAGTGAAAGTAATCAAACTATGGGGGATTAACAACACTTATTACGAGAACTGTGTCCCATGAATTGGTGTGGTGTGTGACTTAGTGACTTCCTTTCTGAAATTTCGTTTACCAGCCGATTCCATGTTTTCTCTTTACGTTCTGTACAATGAGGTACCGGAAGTGGTCCCTTTCAATGTCCAAGAAAGATATTCTGTTAAAATCCTTGAGCTTTTATCTGGATACTCCATGACCACTACGGCAAAAAGAAAATTCGTCAACTTTTAGGTACTGAAGATGTGTACGGCGATGTGTGTGTAGCTTGTAACTTATACTCTCACTGGACAGATGTACGTGACTGGGAAGCTGGGGTTTCGAGGCATGGACCAAAGAAGTGGCCAATCATGCTCAATAATTGTGATCCTACATTCAAACGTCCAGTGAAAAGAAAATTTTAAACGTGTTAGTGACACTGTCAGAAGTAAAAGAACCCGTCACCGAGGACAACCACTTCCTTGAAAACAAGACTGTCACGGACATTCCCGTAAAGACATTCCGTGAAGACGCCTGTATGACTTTACCCATTGTAGAGACTATAAGAAAATTACATACAGCAGCGGGGGGGGGGGGGGGCGAATCGGACATTTTGTCCAATCGTTATTTTGCTTAATTATTACTTTCTGCAACTCAACGATCTAGTGTCGTCAGCGCCTGGTAAAAAAAAAAACGACGACGTCGTTGGGGGATCGTCCAATCGTCATTTGGTTTAATTAACACCTTCTGCGCGCCGATCCCCAGCGTCGTCAGCGTCCGGTAAGCACATCGACGACCGCGTCGATGTCATCGCCCCTCTGCTGCTTACAATGAAAATTATTTACAACTAACCGAATATTTGGTCAAGTCCGATACGATATCGTGTCCGAGGATCATGTAAATTTATCGTTACGAATCCATGTGGGGTCGACTGAGCATGACTAAAAAAGTTTCGAAAAACATTAAAGTCCATGTCACCGCCGCACCATGTCTGCCAAATATTTCGTAGCGTGTGTGTATCAACGCCGTTGAACACAGCAAGAATATTACAGTTGTCTCTAATTACTTTTGGAATCTGAGTGTATCGTTGAGTGACATATATCACGTCAGTGTTTTTATGCCTGCCTCTGGAAAATATCCTAGCTGGGTTTTTTTGATTGTCTAACATAACATCATCGTACACGACTAGATTGTTAACGTCGCCATCAATATCATCAATACCCGGTGCATCATTGATATCCGTAATAAACTCAATAACATTTTTTTAGCGATCGTTGATGCATTCTCGTTGAAATCTTTCAACACCTCGTAGCATCGTTGATCATCTACGCTAGGAGCAACCAAATACAACTTATCCCACTTCATCCATCTCATTATTAAATTGAGTAACAATTGCGTCTTGCCGGATCCAGATGGTCCGATGATAATCATCCGGATCGAGTTTGGTAACGCTGCAACATGCTTAACTGGTTCTCTTGTTTTAGTCGCCGAAAAATCAATTATATTCATATCTCTATACATAAATTATGGATCTATATTGTGTGAAGTGTAGAGTACGTACTGGCACAAATGATATGACAACCGCTACAACAAGAAATAACAGATCGGCCCTTACTGGCAAGTGTGTACAATGCGGTACAAAGAAATTTAGATTTATTTCTATTAGACCCGGAGATGTTTTAAAAAAAAGCGAGGAGGTGACATCGCAGCCAAGTTATCAAAACTCCCCGGAACACCGTGGGCAAAGTATCCAGGAGAAAAGCACCTCCCAGGATATAGCTACTGTGGCCCCGGAACACGATTAGATATTAGACTCGATGATCAAAATCAGCCCAAACCCGGTGAGTATCCAATAAACGCTATCGATAAGGCGTGTCATGCTCATGATGTTGCTTACAAAAGTAGCGATCTGCAACAGCGTCATATCGCGGATGTAAAATTAATTCACGCATTAAATGCTATTCCTGATAAATCCGTCAAAGAAAAATTGGCCTCATGGTTGGTAAAATCGGCTATGAAAGGTAAATTAATGGTTGGCGCTGGTAATTAATAACAATCATCCAAGAAAAACGATGGATTCCATCTATTATTCTCCGAGAGGATACTGGAAGGGGAAGGCCGCAATTGGTAAGCTTGCAAGCGCTGCAAAGGTAACAAAGACCACTGCGGCTAATTGGTTATCCAAACAGGCTATATGGCAAATCTATCTACCACCGCCTAAACAAATCAACTTCTCTCGCTTTGATGTCGGCGTGCCTAATGAAGTTCATCAGGCTGATATACTATTTCTGCCGCATGACAACGGTTACAAATACGCGCTAACCGTAGTTGATGTTGCGAGTCGATACAAACAAGCGGAGCCGTTAAAAACAAAGTCGGCAACTGAAGTAACCGCTGCGTTTGAAAGAATTTATCGAAGAGGCCCTCTGCGCTGGCCAAATCTATTACAAGTTGATCCCGGTAGTGAATTTCGCGGCGCTGTTTTATCAACGCTGAAACATCATAGCGTCGCGATACGACGAGGTCATACTGCGCTACATCGTGATCAGGCAATTGTTGAACGATTCAATCGGACTCTTGCTGAACGGTTATTTGGATATCAATACGCGAAGGAATTCATCCAAGAAAAACGATCTCGTGAATGGGTCAAAAGGTTGCCAGGTGTAATTGCAGCGTTAAATAACGAGATTACCCGAGCAATCAACATGAAGCCCAGCGACGCGATTAAATACGAGTATATACCCGGAAAATCAAAAATAGATAGCGTTTCCAAGCCGATTCTCGGCGACGTCACTGTTAGATATCTGTATGAACCAGGAGAGCTTGAAGGCGGTAAAAAAAGAGCTACTGATCCTATTTGGAGTGTTACCACACATAACATATCAACGATAACAGAATCAACTGGTAGACCACCGATCTATAGACTGGATTCAACTGCTCCTCGGCGCGGATTTACACGCGAGCAACTACAAGTGATACCTAACGATACTCAATTACCCCCACGTGGTCTTAACTAGCGCCGTTGCGTCTATTGCACTCAAGACAGGTCAACCTCACATTGTTTTTGACATGACCGAGACTGTTATCGATTCTATCCACGGTAAATTGGCGAGTGTCTTTATCCGAATAACGCCAACTCATTATACAATTGCAACTCTCGCAGTGATTATTCTGTTGTTGTCGTAGCGAGATTATTAATTCGGCATCAATATCAAAACGCCGCTGTTTTTTTTTATCCTGTTGGCGGTAACCCGAGAGTTTTCTATCAATGACGCTTGCATCGATGGTGACTTTGTCGCCGGCTTCGTCAGTGACTCCGTCACCGGCTCCGTCAATAACAATTCTTCGAAGCTGATTTATCCTTCGTACTCTGGACACTGCAAGATAGACTAGATTCGACCATTCGATGCGATTATCAACTATCCAAACAATTGTGTCCGTGATGGTTAGTCCCTGCGAGGAATGTATTGTTGTTGCGTATCCTAGCGTCCACGGGGATTTATCAGCACG
The DNA here is from genome assembly GCA_028554795.2 of Sinohyriopsis cumingii. Classification (NCBI taxonomy): domain Eukaryota; kingdom Metazoa; phylum Mollusca; class Bivalvia; order Unionida; family Unionidae; genus Sinohyriopsis; species Sinohyriopsis cumingii. Next base: position 63,328,403 of record CM068840.1, read on the forward strand.
TAGCGCGTCCTCGACGACACCGATATCAACGAGCACGATATCATTCAGCACGAGAATTTGTTTTTCTGTCCGGCCTGGAATTTCAACTTCAATGTTCTGCCGCCGTGTGTCCGCGGGTCTATAACATAACGGCACTGGACGCGTTGGAAACTTTTCCTTATGCAACGTAAACAACTTCCGCTGAAGTGTGTCTCTGACTATCTTTCTACTCGCTACAATCAAATCGTTTGGTCTCCATGTTTCCCAGAATTCATTCAACGGCGTTTCCGGAATCACCTCGCGGATTATTTCACACTGAATTCTATCCGGCTGTAATCTGATTAATTTTTTAACCTCGCGCAGTTGTTCATCAAGTGCCCGGTAATCAGTATCGGTTTCTTCATAATAGTCCACGAACCCGCTTAACCAATCATGTGGACCCTCGCCGACAAATGGTGGTGGTTGGCCATGGTCGCCACACATGATCACCGCTGTATTCGCGCGCAGCAACCACTCAAGAAACATTTGTAAAGTATCTAACGAAACAGTACATATTTCGTCCCAGATGATAACCTCAGGAATAAATTTTTCCCCCATTCGATCAGGAGTCCACTCACCGCCGCTGTATCGAAAAAAACTGTGATAAGTAACGGCGTCAACATTTCGTTGTTTTATCTCTCGCGCTAGTCTATGGGTCGGTGTAAGCACGATTATACTTGCCCGCGTTCGAAATAATTCAATTGCCCGAGTCGTCTTTCCTGACCCGCCACAGCCGCTTAAATAAACTGTTTTATGTCTACAAATTGGATCAGAACACGATGGTGCATTAGACCATTCTGACAATTTATCACCGCGTAAGTAGTTGTTCTCAACGGTGACATCTGCTGACCGGGAATAATCGCGTCGTATTTCATTTTTAATTCTCCATGTACCCCAACTCTCGTCCGGACTAGTAAACTCGGCTACGTTTCCCTTATACGCTACGTCAATATAAAATGAATCAACGGCTACTCTAACCGCGGTATCGGGGAATCTATTTATCATCGAGAATAAATTGATAGCGGCATAACCCAGCATAGACGCCCTCAAATGTGGATACGCCGGGCTGTCTCCATCGCTGTAGGTAACAACTGTACCCAACCTCGTTCCATTGGACAAGAAAGCTGTTTTGCAGTTCACGTATCTATTTTTTGTCACTGCGTCCTTGATTACGAAATCATATTCTGCGTCATCTATAATCAGCCGTGAGCAATATCGTTTGTAGTCGTGGTTTTTTCCACCTTGTGTGAACTTACCAATTATTCTTCTACCGAGATCTTTTGCCTCGCGGTTTCGTTGGTTAAATATCCTCCTGGACCATTCGATGATATATTCCTCGTCGGCATCAATGCGCTTTCTGGACTCGTCAATTATGCTATCTGACGCTCCGGTTCTGGTAACCAGACTTCAGTCTGTGCCCGGTATGATATAATCGCGTCACTGACAATCAACGAAACTAGCATGCTACAATCAATCATATACCGTAGCAGCGCTATTGGCAGCCACTTCTTTTCAGCCATGTGTCTACCGATCCAAATATAGCAACAGCGATGAAGTCCTACCGCGAATTCAAATGATACTATGCGAGCGAATCCAGTTAAATCAAAATCAGGCAGTGGTCCATTAATAGCAACACGAGTCATTTCATGTCTGGGGTGTCCAAATCGTCTAAAGTACTCAGCGGCGGATCCATACCCGAGAAAACTCGCTGGATAACAGGCAACCATATCAACCGAGATCATAGTGTCGCGGTTGTATTCAGTGTTCCATAATCCACCGTGATAATACTCCAAACAACTGGATTGTACATCCGGTAGAAATTCCTTGCGCGTTGGTCTCCACGCATTTTTCCTTGCTGCAACATGAGCTACAACCGATGGAATCGTAAAACAATTTGTTAGCAGTTGTTCATCATGCTCCTCAAATTCTATGGCGGTTTTTTTCATCCTGTTGTGAAATGATTCAGTGCGATATAATTCGCCGTTTGGTCTTACAAACTGATCAAAGGTATCCGCATCGTTTTCAGCGCTGCGAAGTAACCACACTGATACAGGGTCGTTTTTACACAAACAAGCAATAGCATCAAATAGTTTCCTCTCCGCGAGAAAACCATCCCGGGAGAATTCTTCTCCTAAAAATTCTTCGGGTATATACTTTACCGTTCTATCCCGTGGAAATATTGTGATCACGGGCGTCCATGCGTGTTCGTTATGATCAATAATTTTGATTGGGGCTCCCTTCGATTTATACTTCGATTCGTATAATACTTCACCGGTTATCGTTGTAACGGTTATTGGAAATCTCAGCGATGTTTCTAATCTCGCTATGTCGCTGATGGTTGCTCCTCGCTCTTTTACGGTTAGTTCCCACTGGTTGATTTTGCTGCGTCGTAAATCAGTTAATTTGTTTCCTCGACACGCATTTGTAAAATGCTCTATTATTCGTTCTGCTACACAATTTATCCCCGTTGACTGTCTCATTGGTTTCAGTTTTCGGATATCAGGTTTCTTATTTAACGGGTATATTCCATAAACAACTGCTGTTTCAGGATACGCTCGTTCATAGTATGGTCTGTCAATTCCGGTTAACAGCCCCGGCTTGGAGTCGCGGCTGACAGTGACTGTTTTCTTGTCGCTGAGAACTGGTTCAAATTTATCACGTATGATCCAATCGCCTGATTCCACCCGGACAATGAATTTTACTCTGAAGAAATACTTTTTACCGTCAAGTTGTGATATTATCATTGCTGCGCGGTTGTCGTTCTTGGTAGCATCAACAACACCATCAATTCGAAATGTTGACCAACTATGAGATGCACCATCACGCTTGAATTCATTGATACAATCGCGTATTTTATTCAACAGGGTTTTATCGTTTATTAACGCTTTTGGTGTGTCCTTGAGGACTCTATCGAGATTGAACTTAATATTTTTCCAGGGCTTAATTACTGCTAATCTCTCAAACTCATCCATATAATTAAAACAAGTATTTAAATGAAAGAATATAGTATAATGAATCACTGCAAATGGTTGATGATTGGGTCGACAACCCCGTGCAATAAATCATGTAGAGGTGAATTCTGCGGGTACCATTTACAAAGCGTTCGTAATGGTTCTCTTGGCCCCCTCCCGTGCTTGGTTTGCCACGTCGGTGTAAGAGGAAAATCGCAGTTATGTATTAATTGTGGCGGAAAGCGATACAGGGAACTAAAACGCTATTATGACAAGCGAATTAAAAACGCCGTCATTGACCCCACCGCCGATTTCGTCATCAAAACCCCCCAAGACTACGTTGAAAGATTCATAATTAAACCAAATAATAAATTAGACAAATAGTATTATTATACAAATGGACCAAGAGTTCAGACCTCACTCCTTGCTCGTCAATTACGAGGCATCTCGCGACGGCATTGTTAGAAACCGCAGACTGAAGAAGCCGGTTGGTACCGTAAGTAATCAGGGGTATTTGATGTTTAGTGCCGGGGGAAAAATTTATCTTGTTCACAGGGTGGTATTTGAAGCATTTAACGGATTAATCGAGAATGGACTTGTGATTGATCATATTAATAATAATAAGACTGATAATTCTCTTATAAACTTGCAAGCTGTCTCGCAGAGTCAAAATACCAAAAAAGGCCAATCCGGTAAATACCCAAAGAAAGCAAAACCCGTAAAGTCATTTGATACAACAACTCACGAGGAAAAAATATTTCAGTCGATGAATGAAGCCAGTAGATATTTTGACATTTGTAGAGCCTCGATACGATTTGTTGCAGAAGGAATACAGAATTCAGCGATCTCAAAAAAGACCGGGCATAGAATTCGATTTTCATATGTAAATATCAGCGAGTGACGAAGTCACCATGACAGTGTGAAACGTTATTGTCTGTTCCGGAAGAAAACAAAGTATGAACACCTCGGGATTGATACACGGGGGTTTCATTTTTTTTTATTTAAAAACAAGATGTTTTATAAGAATAATGAATATCGAAGACATCAATAATATATTAGCCGAGATTTCAAAATTAAAAAATCAAGGAATTGAATTATCTGATGGTCTCGACAGTGAAAAAATATTATCCGATTATGAAATTATTAACGAACAATCGAAACGGGGGCGTTTTACCCTGGCCCGCGAGTACTTTTTTATAAAACGATTACAACATACGATCAATGAAAACTTGTACCACAATGACGCAAATGCATTCATTGGACTATTTACTGCCGTTGAAATAATACGAAAAAAACTCGGACGTGTTTATGAACGACGCCGGGAGATTTCTAGTAAGATCAAAAACATTAGAAGGATTATAGACGGAGCCTCCGACGGGAAATTAGAAATTGCTTCGCAATTGCAATAATGGTAGGTGAATCACTTACTACTCGGCTGGCCAGAGAGCGGCTAGCAGCGCTTAAAAAGTTCATACCGTTACGAGACAGGGTCCGAGAACAACTTCAAACGCGGCAACAACTACAAACTGATTTTGCTGTTGGAAGCGAACAACTCTTTGCCCCGGTAACTAAAGCGACCAAAGATGTTACGGCGGTAACTGTACCCGTTCTTGGTGCGCTTGAAAAGATAGCGGCAGAGACCGAACAAACAAAAAGGTCTTTAGAAACACTCCCTGCAAAAATAGCGGCTGCTACAACACGGAGGCCACCACCACTCGCTGTGATGGAACCACAAGAACCTTATGTTACAATAGCCGACGAGGAAGAACCAGGCGCCACCGCAAGAGAACCAGAAGAAGAAATACCGGAGGAAATACCAGAGGAAATACCGGAAGAAAAAGAGAAAGGGGAGAATATACCCCGTAATGTACTCAAGAAGAGCACAATAGATCAAATTAGAGCCTTCAACAGCAATGAAGAATTAGTTGATTTTACTGTCAAAAATTTTACTAAGGGCATACGAGATGAGCATATCAATAGCGGTTATGAGAAAAATATAAAGACGTTAAAGGACTGGGCAAGAATAGTGTATTTAGCGAGTAAACATAAAGATGCGGTACCACGTGGTGATCCCGATTACGACGCATTCCACAAGGAAGTTAAGATCAGAACACCAAAAAAAGGAAAAGGATACTCTGTTGGTAAAGAATCCTACGGCGTTACCTGTCCTAATAGTGTTCTCAGTGATATATCACGGCTAGAAATACTAATCGGAGGAAAACGAGCCGGAAATAACTCTCCGGAAATAATCAATGAGGCCGCTGATATTTGCAGGCGGTTATTTGCAGGCGGTATTATGGACATTAATGCATATCGAACGCTCATAGACGAACTCGTGGATGATTAATTGGAAAACTGGTGTTTTTAATAAGGATGATCATACACTACAACCATGATAAACCAGTACTCGTCTACGTGGTAAACTCGCGATTGCCTGTTTACCGCGCGTACTATGGAGATGGTCTCGGTAGCACCATTGCGGGGTTATTTACAAGAATGGCTCCAAAAGTAGCGCCGTTAGCCAAACAATTAGGAATGAAGGCTATTGATGTTATTCGTGATAAGGGTATTGATGTTGCCGGAAAGGCGCTTTCAGCCGCGCGGGAGAACCTAATGTCGTTGGTGAAATCCAAGATATTTTCAAGAAAAAAACAGATGCCATCAACGACAGTGATGCCTGCAAATGTCAGTAAAGTGATAAATGACGCCGTGGAAGAAAAACTAGAGTCGTTGGCGGCGACTCAGTCGTTGGCGACTTCGCCATCAGCCGATGCGGCAACCAACGCGCTCATGAACGCGATAGCGGGAAGTGGTTTAAATTCAAAGAATTTACGACGAAAAAATCGCAATTAAAAACACCGACATGAATAATAATAGAAATGTTTGCGCGTACCGCTGATCCCGCGTTTGATATGGACGCCCCAGTGCGCAGGGATGATTCTGTCCGTGATTATCAATATTATTCTTATTATGCAGCGCAACCTGACCTACGATCGCGAATTGAACTTCAGGTCCAAGATACCAGTAAATACTTTCTGCCGTGTGAAGCGTTTATCGAAATTGAGGGAGAACTCGTGACAAATGCCGCCGATAATGCACCATACGCAGATGACCATCGTGTTCGAGTTGGCTTCGTCAACAACGGTATCATGGCGTTATTTGAGAGCGCCAGATATCTTATTGACGGGCGAGAAATTGAATCAATAGAACGCGAGGTTGATGTTGCAACGACGACAATTGGGCTAGCTAGATACTCGGATGATTATACAAGATCGGCGGGTCCATCTATGATGTTTGCGAAGGACACCACCAATAACGCTGACCATATTCAGTACATCAACGTGCTGGCGGAAAGAGATACCGCAGTTGACCCACAGGCTGAAGCAAATAACCCAGACCGCAGAGCAAGACCAGGCGCTAATTTCAATATTATAAAAAGTACTAACGATAATTTTAATCTAGGGTTTGCAACACGAGTAGGGATGTTGCAAGGACAACGCCGAAAGTTTTCATGCGCGATTCCACTCCATCACATATTTGGATTCTGCAGAAATGTCAGAAAAGTTATCTATGGGGCTAAGCATACAATCGCGCTAACGCGAAGGGGCGATGATAACAATGCAATATGGCATGCTGCTGGCGTCGCTGCCGGTAAAGTCGTTTTAACTAAAATGGCATTGTGGATGCCGGTGCTGACTCCATCAGTTACCACGGAAGCACGATTGTTAGCATTTATGGAACAGGGAGGGAAATCGTTGTTGAGTTGGCTAGCGGTAACAACTGATGCTAAAGAAGATAACGTCGCCGATACGTTTACATGGCACCTGGCATCAAAACAGGGTGTTTCAGCCCCGCGTCATATATTCATAGCGCTACAGAATAGGGAACGATTGGGCAGTCAAGAACGCAGCCATATGATATTTGATCAATTAGGAGTCAGGGATGTTTCGCTGAGAATAAACGGACAACAGGAACCATCCGAGGATATACAGCTTAATTACGGCGACAACCATATCGCACGTGTGTATCATCGATTGCTGTCATATATGGGTCGTGATCAAAACGTCGACACTGGTTTGCAAATATCACAACTTGATTTTAAAAACCTGTATCCGATTTATTATTTTTCGTTGGAACATCTTGATTTAACGAGACAATCCGTCGTTGATATACACTTCCGAGCTCGTATAGCCCCGGGTGGTGCCGATTATAGAGCGGTTGCTGTCATTCTCAGCGATAAATCAATGCTGCTAGAAGGTGTTGGTGGACGAATGAGAATCGTTGATGCGTCAGTGGAAAACATGTAATTGAAAACACAAACGCGTTTACAATAAATGTCGTATAGTGTCGTCAGTGTAGAGTTGACTGATGGTCAAGTTAAGAAATTACGATCAAAGTCGGCTAAACAATGCGGAACCACAATAACGCTGAAGCCGTCACAGATGGCGGGTGGTAATCATAAGATATCGTTGACGGCGCGTCAAATAAAACATTTCAATGATGCGATGAAGAATAAAAAGGGTTTTCAAATAGATTTTTCAGCCGCAGCAATTAAAAACATGGAAAAGACCGGTGGGATATTTCCGCTGTTAGCTGCGATTCCGGCATTGATTGCCGCGGCCGCACCAGCAGTGGCTAAGGCGGCGGCGTTGGGGGCCGTTGGTACCGCGGCGGGGATGGCATTGAAGAAGGCAACCGGGAAAGGCTACAAAAAAAAACAACCCGTGGCCGGAAAGGGTCTAAGACTACCGGGAACCCCGTATTCATGGTACTCGGGAAAGGGTCTAAGACTACCCGGGACCGTTTATTGACTCGGGAGTCAATGACTCCTGAGTCTATGACTCCCATGTCTAATTTTGATTTAATAGACGCCGCAAACGCGTTAGCGATAAAAAACTTCAGAGGTGTTTTTATGAGGGATCAATTACCGGCGGCCCCAAGGAATATTGAAACCGGCATAATTAACCTCGATGGGTCCTCCGGAGCGGGAACTCATTGGGTTGCGTACGCGATTGATCCGCGTGCAATCGTCTATTTTGATTCATACGGGTTAGCCCCGCCGAAAGAGTTCATGCGGTATATCCGGGCGTGTTCAGCCCGGGCGTTTTATTCCACGCTGCCAACACAGCAGTTAAGTGACCCACCGATATGCGGCCGTGAGGTATTGAACGTACTCGCGGCTATTTCATCATCGCGGAAACCACCTCATGTGGTTGTAAACGAATACACTAGTGGGGTCGTAGAGGCCCGGCGGGTTAATTAGAAACGTCGTTTTTTTCTACAATAACGATGATTGATATTTGGGGACGACCGGTTTCGGCGCTGAAAAAACCCACGGAAACGGCCTCCGCCGATGACATAAAAAAACTAATCGAGGATGAAATCGCTGATATGTTGAATCTAACAAGTGTTGACCCGGGCGAAATAGTTGTATTTCAAGACCGCCATGGTAAATTGAAATCCGGAAATGTGTCACTGAATGACGTTTTAACACGACGGCGTGATGCCGCCGAAGACACTATCGCGTTGTATACCAGCGACGGACGACTCAAACCGGGTGAACACATATTGGAGATAGAGGATAGGATAATATCAACCCAAAACGATCTTATAGAGTTGAGGGAATTTATGATCGAACTCAACGTGCATGTGAAAAAAACTACCGATAGTTTTTTTGGGATCCCGACGGTAACCGAACCAAATCTTGCAACAATAAAAAATACTATTTCGGAGTTTACAACGCTGTCGGGTCAATTTTACACGTTGCGAAAAAATTTTAACAGGGTTGATAACAACTTTGATAAATTCTTTTGTAAAAAAAAATACCAAGCTGGATGAGATTACAACAACTATAAATGATATCACTGCGTATGGACAGGAAATAGAAACAATCAAAACTGATGTTGCAACGAACAAAAGGAGTGTAGACGCGCATGAACGGGAAATAGAAATAATCGGCGCTAATGTTGCAACGATCATAAATAATGTAGACTCGCATGGACGGAAAATAGAAACAATCAAAACTGATGTTACAACGATCATAAATAATATGGACGCGCATACACAGGAAATAGGAACAATCAAAACTGATATTGAAGCGAACAAAAAGAGTGTGGACGCGTATTGGCGGGGAATAGGATTAATCAAAACTGATGTTGCAGCGAACAAAAAAGGTATAGACGTGCATACATATGAAATAGGAACAATCAAACTTGATGTTGCAGCGAACAAAAAAAGTATGACCGAGAATACACGGGAAATAGAAACAATCAAAACTAATGTTGTAACGATCATAAATAATGTAGACGCGCATGGACAGAGAATAGAAACAATTAACACTAATGCTAAAGCGAGCAAAAAAAGTATAGACGTGCATGAAGGGGAAATAGAAGTACTCAAAATTAATGTTATAGCGAACAAAAAAGTATAGACACGCATATACAGGAAATAAATACACTCATTACTAGGGTTGCAGCGAACAAAAAAGATGTGGACACGCATATACAGGAAATAGGAACGATTAAAACTGATGTTGAAGCGATTAAAGACGGACTACCGAGAGTAGCAGAGCAATTCGAAAAAATAAAAATCCCTCATGAGAACATCATCAACACAGTATACACAATTCGGCATGGATCATTCGATTGGACTCCTACACAGAATACAGTAAATATTACCGCAACTGTCAAGGGTATTTATCGATTGACACTGGTTTCAATGATGCAGTTTAATATATTATCGTCGAGTTCATCCGGGTTTAACAATACAATATCAACAATTATAGACAAGAACGCAACTGAACAGTTTACAATTTATGCCGTTGATAGAAATCTAGCCCGGGCAAACATTACATGGTATGTGGAATTTGCAGCGAATCTAAGTAATTAAAAACACTAGCTCTTTTAAAATAAAAATGACCACCAAGGAAGTTGAATCAGAGGTATCACCGACGTCACATCAATATCGATTCGATACCGCAAAAGAATTCTCCGCGAACTTAAAAACGCTTTCCGAACAATACCGTGCAAAAATAAAAAAATACCGCCGAAAAATAACCGCCATCGACGCGGTCGTGTACTCAGTGTCGGGCATAGTAGCTGGCGCCGGTGTTATTTTATCCACGGTAACCACGATAGCCCCGATCGCTGTTCCAATCGCCGTCTCCGCGATGACAACAATTGCTGGAGTCGCCAACGCAATCACTAGGAAGATATCATCGTGTTTTCAGAAAAAACTCAACGAGTATACAGTAAAACATCAAATAGTATCCGACGCATACTCGAAATTATCCGGGTTGATCTCGTTGTCGATTGATAATTTGTTCGTATCCGATGTTGAATTCTCCACGATGGTCCAGTTGTATAGCTCCGCGATGTCAAAAATCGAGGATTTTCAACTGGAAGCCGGAACCACCTGGTTGTTGAAATTAGACACTAAAGACAACGAATAATAATAATGTCGCTGAACCCCGAAGGGTTTCAGTTGCTTCAACGGATCGCGGAGAACACCACTCCAGTACAAACAAATATGATATCAATAACGTCAACGAAACCCGAATTTAGTGTGAACTTCCCATCGCCGGTTCCAGTGAAGGAAATAGCGCTGGCAAAATTGCGAGTATATCACAGTTGGCCTAATATCCGAGCGGATGCATTTAACGGACAACAACCTAATAACTCGCTGGTTTTTGCACGGACAAATAAACCCGATGGGACCCCAGACTGGGAGGAGGTTACAATACCAACTGGGTCATACCAAATAGAACAAATCAATAAAGAATTTCAACGCAGGATAAAATCGATCACAGGAAAGGAATCAAAAATCGCTATTACGGTTCATGAACCGACGTTATCGTCGACGATTGAAATAAGCACACCGGGGTATATGGTTGATATTTATAACAGTTCAATAAGAACCATACTAGGATGGCCTAAGAATCCACCCGCGGACTTGAACACAAATGAGCAATCGTATCATGAGATTATTCCCACTTATCTAGGTGTTTTATCCACTACAAAAAACGCGTTATTACCCGGCAGGTTTATATTTCAAGACAGGAATACCATGCAATGGAATTTTCGGCATAGGGCAACTCCTGAATCGCGCGCCACATTCATAATTAATTTAAGTGATATCACTAATACGTTTGTCGAGATTAATCGTATTTGCCAATTACAACTAGAACAGCTACGGAAAACAAAAACACGAAAACACGTTGAGGTGTTAAATCAACTTATATCAGACATGGAATATATTAATGAACGAATCATCGGGACAATATCCGCTAACAGCGATGATAATAAACAAAAATTCCTAACCGAGTATAATATCGCAGAAGCCGATTTACCCGATTTCAGGTTTCCAGAATACAACGCGCCAGAAATAAGAAAGTCTCTTAATGATTCTATCAGTTCATCAACTTATATCCTCAGACACGATAACGGAGATGATGGTAGGCATATTGCCCCGTACAACGTAAATATCGCATCGGTGATAGCAATCAATCTAGTGTGTGATGTTATCGAAGGGAGTTACCAGGTAGATACCAATCAATCAAATCAGGCTCAACAGGGATATATCCTTTATTCATTTTCACCAACAGCCCCTCCGGGATATTTAATCGTTGAAAGTCCGATTAATCCGGTCTATATGCGATGCCATGATCGGTTTTTAACGAGAATTAATTTTAAACTCACCGATCAGTCAAATAACCTAATTGATCTACAAGAGGAGGAGTTAGTGGTTACTCTGTTTGTAAGATCATAGCAGCAGAGGGGGCAATGACATCGACGCGGTCGTCGATGTGCTTACCGGACGCTGACGACGCTGGGGATCGGCGCGCAGAAGGTGTTAATTAAACCAAATGACGTCACCATCGTGTAGGATGGACCGACGTCGTTTTTTTTTACCAGCGCTGATTACACCGGATCCGCTGAGTGCAGAAGTAATAATTAAGCAAAATAACGATTGGACAAAATGTCCGATTCGCCCCCTCTGCTGCTCATACTGTCCTAGGACACCTTTGTTACCAAACACATGTTGTACAGTCACATGTTTATATTCCACTTTGATCGTTTTGATGTGTATTGTATCTCTGTACTTAACGATTTGGCATTTATATTTTTGTCTTTTATGTTGTTCCATTTAAAAACAAAATCAACAAACATGACCTGAAAAAGTGTAAAACTTTTGTACTGTCTGTCTTCGTGTCAAAAGTGACATTCCCTACACTGCTATGGCTACCTCTGCTGTCTCTGTTCTCTCTTCCTCCACTATCAAAGTTATCGACGAAAACTTAGATCCTTCCAGCTGGGATGCCTTGTATATTCGCCATCTCTTTAGCATGGTAATTACCGGACCCAGCGGTTCAGGCAAAACTGAATTTGTCTAACGTTTGATCGAACATAAACATCATTTGATCGATCGTCCACCTCAACGGATCGTGTGGCGTTACAAAGAGTGGCAATCGGCGTACAGTCTCTTGCGAGAAAGTCAATGCGATTCGTGCGTGTTTGTTGAAGGCATTCCTGGGGAAGATGACGAGATCGTGTCTGACTCTAGACAAAACCATCTGGTCATTTTCGACGTCATGTTAGGAGAAGACGAAGAAGAAATCAAACTGGTTTACGCGCAAACGGCATTATCGTGATGCTTGTGTCATTTACATCACCCAAAATGTGTAAAGTAAAGCCCATCGCACCATCAGTCACAATGCTCTTTACGTGGTCTTGCTTAAAAGCCCTAGAGATAAATCGCAAGTGCAAGTCTTACCCAAAGAGTTAGGAACGTATTGACTGACTCATGCGTACGACGTTGCCACTCAAACCCAACACGCCTATTGACGTCCGTTCAGTCAAATCTTCCCGTCAAATTAATACGTGCCTTGTACGGCGAAAACAAAATCCACACATACGTGTTCGAGTCTTAAAAGCCCGTCTCAAAGAAGTCTTACGATGTTTTCCGGTGACAGTACGTCAATTACTGCATGGCATCAATTATATTCCACATCAAACCAAACGCTTTTTTTGAGATAAACAAAGCAGCCTTGACACAACTGGCCGATCCTCGACACTGAAACCAAAAAGCAAATGTTTTTGAAACCTGGATATAGCGGTTCTCTACAACGTGTCATCATTCGCTCCCTGTTAAAATGGAATCATAATGCCCGCAAAGTCCTCCCCAAGAATAAAGCCAATCCTAAAACCACAAAACGGACAAAAATGAGAAAGAGCAGTGATGTGAAGACCAGGTCACAGCCCTAGAAAACGAAAAGTCCACAGAAAACGAAAAAGAAATGTCCATAGAAAAGACCCCATAAAACAACCTCTACTCGCAAGAGAGGCACTTTGGCCAGAAAGTAATCTTACTTTCGCAAACCACGACCTGCAGCGACAGTGACCGCGTCTCCAGTAGCCTCAAGGTAATACTATTCTCCGTTGCTGGTGATGCCTGCCAAACCCAATTTGACAGCCGTTCTTCCTCATTTGACGAAAGAACTCGCAAGAGAAGCACTTTGGCCAGAAAGTAATCTTACTTTCGCAAACCACGACCTGCAGAGACAGTGACCGCGTCTCCAGTAGCCTCAAGGTAATACTATTCTCCGTTGCTGGTGATGCCTGCCAAACCCAATTTGACAGCCGTTCTTCCTCATTTGACGAAAGAACGGAAACCCACGTCACCAAGAATTTCTCCAGCGGTGACACCCTCCTCCTCTTTAGCTGTAGTATCAGCTGCTCACAAAGTATCTTCCCACGAAATCAAAGTCAAAGAGAGATCTGGCATGTTACAGAGTTGACTGGATTTGTCCAAGCAAGAACTGTCCCGATTTATTCCGTTGCGAACCACTCCACGACGAGTGATGACTCTTATCAAGTTGATACGACATAAAGACAGTCAGTGGCGACGCAATCCATTTAAAAAAAGGCCTGCAGTAAAGGATAGGCATCAGTGTTTTGGGGCCATAAACGCCCAAAGATGTCCCCTCAAAAAAGCGCACGCCGTCATCATCGTCATTCTTCTGTCCAAAAAGGAAAAGGAAAAACAAAACGAGAGTCTCGTTGTCCAAAAAAACGCTTATCCAAGCATTGAAGTCTGCCTCTGAAAAGACGCAGTCATCCAAAGAAAAAGAGGAGAAACCAAAAGGGGTGATTTTCTCTAACCGTATCACACAAATAAGATAACAGGGCACATGTCAAACGAAGGACTTCAGTGTATGGTTTGCTCCTGAACCAAAAAATGCCGCTTAAATGAAGTGCAAACCACAATCTGGCTAAAGAAGGAAAGAAAAATAAAGGAGAGCATATCGTTTAGCGAAACATTGGGACATGTCTGTCATGTCCAAAACTCCTTCACTCATGTGAAAACAACTCATTCAAACAGCCTCCAAAGATGTCATCGATACTGTGAATATCTCGATAGAAACGATATTTTTGTCTAAACACCAGAAAGAATGCTTAGCCAAACATAGACATGTTCCTCGCCAAATGGTCCAAGAGAAAATACCCATCGGTCAAAAGAAAAAGTTGATGGTGCAATGCGGAGAATTTATTTTATGACCTCTTGCCGAAGGAATAACGAGAGCCATATGGGAGGACTCCTGTGAGGTGTTGTACCCATGGGTCCAGGATAAAAGGACCAACAAAAAATAAAAGGGAGCTGTGGAGTGAAAATATCTTAGACGTTACCTTTGGAATCGATTGGAAGGACGAAAACTTGCTTTAGTGCCTTAAAAGGGATGGATGGAATGCCATCGTTGGCAAGAACAACGAACACTGCATTTACCTTTAAATTCTCATTTGACCAAGATGCCCCAGTTTCAGCACGATTTGCAATTATTGATGGATTGCAAGGATTTGTCCGTAAAAAAAAATCGAAAAGGTAGTCAGCTATTGCAACGAATGCAACTCTTTCAACAGAAAGGTGTAGATGAAACAGCTCAGCCAATGCCTGAGGTAGAAGAGGTACGAAAAGTCCTTCAAGAACAGTCAGCATCCTTAATGACCCCTTCCCCCACTCCCCAATAAGAAGAAAATAAAGCTTGGGTTAAAAAGATGATGTCCACTCCTCTTTCGGCAGAAGTTAAAAAGAAAGAATGGAAACGAGGAGTGGAAAAAGAAAAGAAGTCCAAAGCGACCCCTTTACCACCACCACCGCCATGACTACCCTCGACTTCTACCCCCGTGGCACATCGAACACGTATAGCCGTTTCCAAGCCACCATTTCGCCTCATCCAATGTAGCATCAGCTAAGAGTGGTTGACTTATTAAAAAATGGAGAATGTGTTAGCCAGCATTTAATACGATCCAGCCCATCCTGCAGGTTACGGAGAAGTTCAGAAATTGTATCGTGCTGCCAAAACCCGTCTGAAAAGTATCCGTTTTCCCCAAGTGCAACTGTGGTTACAAGAACAAGCCACGCACAGTTTACACAAACCAATTCGACGAAAATTTCCAGACGTCGCACCCGAGTGGAGGGCTTCGATCATCAATGGAAAGCCGGTTTATCCGATGTCTCTTATTCGGCCACCTACAATCGTGGCTAAAAATATTTAGATTGTGTCATCGACGTCTTTTCCAAGTTAGTCTGGGTCGTGCAAATCGATCAGTGAGTTAGTGCAAGCCATCCAACTGGTGTTGAAACAAAGTGGTCGTCACACTCTTCGATGACAAACCGAAAAAGCCACCGAAATTCTGAATCAAGCTATCCAAAAAGAATTAAAGAAACATGACATTCATTTTTTCACCACCGAAAATCTCGAAACCAAAGCCATCATCGTGGAACGTTTTCAACTCACCTTCAAAGAACGCATGTGGAAATATTTTACGCATCGACACACTCTCAAGTACATTGACATCGTACCTGACCTGGTTCAAGCGTACAAGCAATCTTACCATCGGAGCATCGGATGTGCTCACCTCTAGAAGTGACGCCCGACAACGAAATGACTGTTTTTGAGCCCCTGTTTAGTACATCACCGACGGTGGCTGTCCCCTAGAAAGGTGGAATGTTATCAGCAGGAGATTGGGTGCGCATTGGCAAAACCAAACGTATGTTAGACAAAGGTTACTTACCAAACTGGACCACCGAATTCTTTCGTGTCACTGGACGAGTGGGTGGACATCATCCTGCCGTCTATAATTTGGAAGACATGAACGAGGAAGTATTAAATGGAACGTTTTACTTATCCGAGTTACAACTTGTAACCATAAAAGAAGACGAAGTGTACGACATTGAAAGCAGTCTCGAACGAAGAACTCGAAAAGTGGGAAAACGCCGTGTCAGAAAAGTCAAAGTACGTTGTAAAAGATATCTTCCTAGTGCTGGTTCTTGAATCGACGCTTCCCAAATCATCAACTATAAAATGAAGTAACCATCATGCCCTTCAACACAGCCTCAGCTGCCAGCCACTACAACCTTGACCATTTCTTCACCCATTTCTTCTCTGCAAGATTTACGAAAGCAACCCTTGTGGGTATGTTGTGGAGAACGTGAGCCTAAAACGCAAATGGTCTTTTTCTGCCAAAATCTTTGTGGTGTATTATGTCAGTAGTGCTGCCATTGCCAATATGAGTTTGCAAAAAGGAGACAAGTAATTGTGGACCATTTTACTAAGCATATGCATCGGTTACCTTCTTCCCAATCCTTTCCTGAAATACTCCTCGAACGGGAACAACGGGAGTCTTATGCCCAGCAGCACTAACTCTCCCAACAATCACCACCCCAACAAGCACCACAATAGCAATCCTCTTTTATACATTTCTCTGACCTCGATTTACCCCTCGGACAGCAGAACTCTGGAATAACAACTAATTATCCGTTATCCAGTGACAGTTCCATAGAGGTGTTTCTTAACAACACTGTGCTGTTACACAGACAAATAACCCCAGTCCATTCGATCGGATCATGAAGCCTATTTTGAAGTGGCTTTGGTCGAAATCATTCACCCCACACAAATCCTAAATATCCTTCCAAATCAAAATTTTGGTGAGGTCGAAGTTTATGTCTAGCAAGGTCAAAGGTGCATGGATACCAATTTAAAATATGAGAATAAAATATATAACTCACAAACTAAAGACTACTTATAGAATTACAATTCCCCCAGGCTATTATTTTAGCGGTCAACATCTGGTGACCACGATTGCAACCAGGTTCAAGGCAGTGTTTGGTAGAGCATAGGACAGAACAAATGTCATTATTGAGTACCATAAATTGGGACTTGTCGCCTGCTGATGAAATATTCGGAGAGCAATTTGCTCCGATTTGTTTGACATTTTTAGTGGAGACAATCAGATAAGGAGGAAGAGTATGACAAAAAACGAATTACCAGTCCTTTATTAGATATAGGGACCTAGCTGTAAAGCGGGGAAAATCATGCCTCAGCGTGCAGCTAGAGACTTATCATAAGGATATTGGAAAGAATGGCACCAGCCCTACACTGACAAAATCGATGTGGACTGCATAGCATGCTGCATAGTAAGGCGACCATCCCATTTCACTATAGAAACGTAACATGACAAATTGCGGAGCGCTAACCACCATTTCGACAAGGGCGGAGACAGGAGCGATAAAGCGTGCTGCACATACGAACCATTTAAACACAAGAAAAGGGAGCATGGCGATATGCATGTGTAAGCTGCTCGCGGTAACCGTCTACCTACCCATCGAGTATACAGACTTACGCGTATACATATTGGTGACCTGAGTATGAGTCCAGTATTAACGCTGAGACCGAAAAGTAATCATGACTGTGAAAGGATGGCAGACTTTATTTGGAAGAGATGCACCTTTTCTGTTGCCTACGGAAGAAGAACATCGCAACCCGATTATCAGTGTAGACCATGCTCCGGACATGCCGAGACGTTCCTGATCTCGACGTGAACAAGCCGAGTTACTTTCAAAGTTGCCTGGTCGAATGTATGTGGTACTTATATTGGCGTGAGAACCGCTTTCGATAATATCTTCATTTTAATATTCTGATTTGATCCACTTGTAACCACCATCGAAATTTTCCAATTTACTTATGCGTGATACTAAACAATTATTGAGTCATTTTGACTTAAATTATTGGCATGATTTTCGACAAATTGAAGTACACTTTGTACGCAAATTCCAATTTTATTAATGAATCATTAAGAAATTTCTTGACTTATGTGATTTGATTAATTGCACAGGTGGCTCACACATTATTGGATTTTTGGTATTGTCTGTAAAAATAACTAGACTAGATGTGATCAAGTACGAGATGGCAGTTCAGGGCTCTGTGCGCTTGCGCCTTCTGCGGTTACTTTTTCTCCCTGCCTCCTCGTGGACATTCATACCATGACGGAGATGTGGAACTATTTCCACCTATCAAAATTCAGGTCTCCCGATGGAACGTCATAGTCGCGACTAATCGCGACGGGCATCTCATTCTGCTTTGGTGGACACTTGGCTCAGTGGAACAGACTGGGAAATAATTCAAATTTTAACATGAGTGTGTTTGGTTCATTTCCACTCATGAACGCCATACATTCACGTCTTTAGGGACTTAAATAGTTCCACGATCTGAGGCTAAATTAGTAGTGTTCTTTGAGCACATAAATGTGTTGGGGATGTGTTAGTAATCAAACAAAACAAAACAAAAGTAGCATAGTATACTTCCAATTTAGGCTATTAAGATTCCGACAAGCAAACAAGACTGTATCAACAACCAAGCACCAATGAAATAGCCCTAAACTCAAGAAAAAACATGATTAGGAAACTCAACTCTATCTAAAAAATATGACTGCTATAATTTGACATTATCACAAGGGAACAAATCTCCACCATTAATTAATTAAGGACAATTGGACTTCATTGCTAAACCAAACCATAAGGAACTGTGTGCTAAACAACCAACATACTTGGACAAAACACCCGGAAACCCAAACAAAAAAACAGACATAGTTTAAGTTCACCAATCACTTTCAGGGACCTTAACACATAATTCGAAATTGAAGGTCTGGATGACACCCTCCTGCGATATAGTATGACTCCGAATCACCACTAACATAAAAAATAATGGAACCTCACAACAACATAGATACCAACAACTAGAGCAATCAATAACACAAAAGCCTATTGCATTCTTAATCACGAGTCCAATTAACTCAAAACTATCAGCAATGCAATAACAACAAAGGAAACAGGAAACAAACAAAATCTCTGAGCAAACCAATGGGTCAATTACAGCAACATCAACTACCCCGACCCACACAAATAGAACACAAGGAAATCCAAACACCAGTAAACCACAAAAAGTAAAATACCATAACAGCTAAACCCCCGGACCCTACATGGCACCAAAAGAGAGCCAGATCAATACAAATTATATTGAAGAAACTAAAACTTACGCAAACTGCACATCAACTAGGAAAATTGACACTGAAGAAAACAAAAACCACAACAAAGGAAATCAACTCTTGAAAACTAAAAACTCAGACAAGACATCACTGACAGAACCTAACTCAACATTAGACCTAGGACAACAAACACAACAAAAAACATCCGAAGCCAAACAAAATATAAACTTTCACTCTTTGGGCCACACCTTATACACAAGTAGCAACTCAACCCAGCTACTCAAACTAAGTATAAACAATGTAACAGGGTACACCAATATTTCTACCAGGAACCAACTATTTAATAGTGCACTGTTGCACCTTAAGTCAAGTGGCCAAATTCATGGAAATAGAGACAATCAGCCACCTTAAAATAAAAGTGGAAAGACACCACAAAATCATACACTCAAACCCCAAACAAAACTACACCCAACCCAAAGAACAAAGTCAAAACTTAAAACAGGGTACCCATCATGTTAGGGGAGACGACCTTTAAATAAGTATTAAAACTGAAAGTCCCTAGTAAATGGAAGGATAATCAACCCCGAACAAAAACAAATAAAAGAAAATGGGGTAGCCATATATGAACTTACCGATTAAGCAACATAAAAGGGCAAGAGACCAACACGGCGGTCACTGAACCCAAAGCTCCCATGTCAAAATTTGTTTGATTGGGCCAATATGGGAAATTCCACCGCTTGGAACCATATATCAATTAACCCCGATTCTTTAGTAACTGCCAACACTGGGAACATTACGCAATCAAATGTCGCTTCAACAAAAAATGAAAACAATGTGTGTGTGTGTGGGTGGGGGGTAACACAGGGTACCCTATGTCAAAATGACACAAAATGATCCAACTGCCGATGGTCTCACTCACGAAGATCACACAAATGCCCTTATACAATAAAGGAAAAACAAATAATCGACTTGGTGAATACTAAACAACTGCCCTGTTATGTAGCCTGGATAATAATACACCAACATAAAACAAACCCCATAGATAACCATAAACCACAACCTAGGAATCACAGCAACAAATAAAATTCCAAAACACAACCCTGAAACTAATGTAAACACAAAAAAACTCACCAAAACAACAAGGACAAACAGCAAGTAAAATAAAAATGGAAAAATATCAAATAAATCATAAAAACCCAAATACTAGGGATGAGGGAAAACAAAATTTCTCCATACAAACAACAACGGAACCAAAACTCAGATAATAAGGACACAGCAATCTCTTCAGATGAACCAATATTCCAAGAAATACTGACAAAAATTATAAACAGCATAATCCCGAATCATACTACACCTACTTGAGAAAATAAAACAGATATTAGGGAAATTGACATAATCTCCTCCAGTACCACGTCAAGAATACATATATAAATGATCACACAATATTATGAATAGTGGAACCAGAAATATGTTAACAATTTGGCGATGGACCTGTAGGAGGATCACAAGTAACATCACTGAACTTATAACCAAAATTAACGAACAAGTTCGAAAGCCTGATATAATTTGCATTCAGTAAAGCCAAATCACTGAACAAATTAAGTACATACCCAAAATCCCAAGCAGCAGAGAGGGTTAACAGACCACTTGCTTTAAAGCCCATTTATGAACATTAGACCTCATACGAAAAAATTGAAAATAAAAAGTCGATAACGTCAAACAGAAATCTCTAACTTACCAAGAGTTTCTCTAATTGGGTTAGTTTATTTTTGTCGTTCGTGTTTTTTTAAGGTTTGTGTGTGCTTTTGTTTACTCACCGTGACACTCATTTGTATTCGCATCCTCTCTCCTGCTACAAATGGAGTAATTAAATCATTATTATATCAATAATGCAATCTTGCAATAGTAGATTAGCTCGAGAAAGATTAGAAGCAATTAGAAGATATCTTCCTGTTAGTGATGCTCTCAAACAAAAACTGCAAGAACGACAAGAAGCAGGAGTTAAATATGCAGAACGTACAGAAAAAAATATTTAAAACTGTTACAAGGTTACTGGAAGAGTTGCAGAAGCTACTGAATGTATTCTTCAGGCATTAAAAAAAAATGCTCAACAAACTGAAAAGATATCAAGAAGAACCAAACAAACAAAAGATTTTAAGAGATCGCCCTGGCGAAATAGTTGCCGCCCATCCTCCTGGTAGAGAGCAAGTTGTTGTTGTTGTTGTTGTAGGGTTTAACGACATTTTTCAGCACACGATAGGCTATACATGGCGGCCAGTATTAATGGTAGAGGAAGAACCTGGAAACCCCCGGAAAGAACCACCGACCCACGAGGTAGAGAGTAAAAGATACTTGAAGGTATTGTGAAATACAAAAGATCTTGAACCAATACCTGGAGAAAGAAAAGACAATATTGCATTGATTAAACAATTTAGAGAAGATAGAGAAGATTTTATTAAAATACTTATTGATAAAGAAATGATTACAGAGGAAGAATTACCTAGAATGCAGAGTAGGGTTTTCTTCGAAAGTCTGAATTTTGAAAACCTTAGTAAACTGGCGTAAATATTAATAGTTTTCTAAAATGAATTTATTGTATATATTGTCAAAATATAAACAGGCCAGAAATGATGATTCATAAAATAGAGAATATATTCAAAAAGTAAGTAAAGAATTTATGTGAAGTCTGAACAACAATCTCAACCTGAGCCACAAATTCCTCAACCTATACCTAAAAGAAAATAAAATATATATATATAAAAGAACCAGAGACTGAAGTTGGTCTTAAAGATAAATTTACCAATAAGGGTTTTAATGCTATCGCGAATGCAAGAGCAGAACAAGTTTATGATATTGTTGCAAATTATGATAATACAGATAAACATGTAAAACGAGACATGCTAAATCTTGGACAAAAGATGATTGGGTTTGAGATGTATATCTCATCTTTGATAATCAAAGTTCTCTCAGATCTGATGACACTAAGTTTCAAAACTTTAAGGATAAAGTAAGAAAAGGAGAACAGCAAATTACAAGAAGAAGAAGATAAAGAAGCTTTCCATACTGGACTGTTTGGAGAACATCCTGAACCAAAAACAGGAAGTGGATTAGGAATTTGTCGTGACTGTGTTCTTGCCGATGTTGAAAGTTAAATGTTTCGATCGCAGGAAAACGCGCTGGAAATAATTATCCAGATATTATTAATGAAATATCTGATATTTGCCGAAGATTATTTACAGGGGGTGTTATGGATAGTAATATTTATCACTCTCTCTTTAATGAAATTGCCGATGATTATTACAGCGACTGAAAACAATTAATTAATCAACTTGTAATATAAAAATGATTATACACAATGCTTTACGTGGACCTGTAATAGTTAGGGTAGTAAATTCGCGACTACGAACGTACAAAGCGATTTACGGAGATTGATTCGGTGTTGTCATTATGGGTTTATTCAGAAGGATGGCTCCAAAAGTAGTACCGATTACAAAACAATTAGGGATGAAAGCTCTTGAAACTATTCGAGATAAAGCATCAAGTTCTGCTGGTAATCGTGCTGGTAAAGCATTTTCACCAGTCAAAGAAAGATTTCCCCGATCAGTTCGAAGAAAACCACAACCAGTAAATTTACCCAGTACTGAAATTATGCATGCAAATATCAGCAAAATAATAAATCAAGCTGCAAATCAAAAACTAGCAGAGTTGGTTGATACTGAAAAACTAGATGAATTGGTTGATAACGAAAAACTAGCAAAATTGACTAATGGAAAATTGACAAATAAAAGTACACCAAAAGAAAAAGAAAAAAAAATATAACAGCAAGTTTAGTCGCAGGAGGTTGTCGTCGTGGTAGACGAAGATAGTTATAATAAAATGTTCAAACGTATATCCGATCCAGCGTTTGGTATGGACGCACCAGTTCTTAACGATGAATCTATACGCGATTATCAATATTATTCTTATGACGCACGACAACCAGATCAACGTGGTCGAATCGAATTACAAGTTCAAGATACAAGCATTTATTTTACCTACTAAATCGTTTATTGAAGTAGAAGATAGAATTTTGCAAGATGATGGTACAAGAGTTGCAATTAGTGATATAGTTGGTTTTGTTAACAATGGTATTATGGCGTTGTTTGACAGCGCTACGTACATGATTGATGGAAGAAATATTGAAACAATTCAAAAAGACGTTGATGATGCCACAACAATACTTGGTCTTACAAGATATTCAGATGATTATACAAGATCAGCCGGTCCATCAATGATGTTTACTACAGATACATCTAATCATCCTGAACACGTCAGGGAAGTTGAGGGTAATGTAAGAGCGACTGAAGGAGGAGTTGATGGACCAGTGATAGTATCGATCCACGCAGATTACAATTTAGGCTTTGTTACACGTCGATCAATGTTAAATGACGAAGACTCTTTTTCATGCGCGATTCCCTAGTCTCATATCTTTGGAATTTGTAGAAATGTTAGAAAAGCTATTTTTGGAGCTACACATACAGTTCTACTGGTAAGAAAAGCCGCTGACAATGATGCAATCTGGCATCCTGCTGCTGTTGCCAGTTGTATTGTAAGACTAACAAAACGTTCAATGTGGATGCCACTAATGCCGTTAACAATTGCTGAAGAATAAAAGTGAATTAGTTTTATGAATTCAGGTGGAAAATCATTGCTATCATGGTTGACAATGACCACATATAGCACTCTGGGTTATTTACATGGCATATTGCATCGCAACGAGGAGTTTCTGTACCGAGGCATATATTTATCGCTTTACAAAATATTAATCGACTAGATTCACAAGAATGTAGCCATATGATATTTGACACACTTGCAGTCAGTTAAGTTTCTTTACGGAAAATTGGACATCAAGAACCATCTTAAGAGATGTTGTTAAATTTTGACGGAAATCATGTAGCACGTGCATATCATAGTTTAATGACATTTATTGGACGTGATCAAAATATAGATATTGGTTCACAAATATCACAGCGGAATTTTACAACACTGTATCCGATCTATTATTTTTCATTGGAGCATATAGATTTATTCAAACAATCTGTTGTTGATATTCACTTTCGAGCTCGTGTAATACCCCCCTTTGTCCAAATTTCCGAGCAATTGCAGCTATACTCTGCGACAAAGCAATGTTACTTGAAGGCACTTGCGGACGAATGCGAGTTATTGACGCACCGATATAAAACATGTAACATCTCAGTTCAAAATAACATTTTATTTATAAAAATGTCGTATTATCATGTTAGTGTTAGTCTGACTCCTGGTCAGATTTAATAGCTACAGTCAAATTCAGCAAAGAACTGTGGAATAAAAATATCACTAAAAAAGATCAGATCACAGGTGGTCAAAATAAACCATTTCAGAACGTCAACTCAGATTGTTTCAGTAGCGCCAAACAATCAAATAAAGGCGTTAAACTCAATCTTTCTGTTGATGCAGTTAGAGACGCAATGAAGCCTTTTGGTATATTTCCATTTCTTGCAGCAATACCAGCGTTAATAGCCGCTGCAGCCCCAGCTGTCGCAAAAGCAGCTTCACTTGGTGCTGTTGGAACTGCTGCTGGGATGGCATTAAAGAAAGCAACAGGACAAGGATTTAAAAAGGGGAAGGGTCTAAGATTACCAGGATGCGGAAAAGTTCTGAGACTTCCAGGAACACTTAGTTAATCTTTCCAGTGACCAATTTTAAGCTAAAGATTAAATATAAAAAATTTCAGAGGTTTTTTAAATGCCTGACCAGTTACCAAAACAGACAAACAACGTTGAAACAGTCATTAGTAATCTTGATAAAAGTTCCGATCCTGGTACTCATTGGATTGCATGAGCGATTGATCCACGTGGAATTATTTATTTTGATTCGTATCGGTTGGCTCCACTAAAAGATTTTATAAATTACGTAAACACAATAAAAAATTCAGTCTCGTATTCAACATCACCAATACAAACAATAACTGATCTGCCAATATGTGAAATAATTTCTGTACTCGACGCTGTGTCGTCATCATTTTCTGTTACTTGTTTAGTCTCGAATAAACAGTAACACAAGAAAGAGTGAAAACAAGTTTTAAATAATACAATAATTTATTTCCATGGAAAAATTCCGTAAAAATGAAAAAAATATGAATATATGGTTTTATAGAATGAAATTCAAAAATAATCCAAGAATACTCCACGAATAAAATTTTGAAGTCCTAATAACTAAATGTTCTATTGATTTCTTTTTCGAATTCCGATGTAGAATCCAAGATGGAAGACGATGAAGTATGCTGAAATCTGTAGTGTTGAAGTCTAAGTTCATTGCAAAAACAAGAATTGTCACTCTGGGTTTTGATAGCTGAACAATAGTACATGAGCACACGTGTTTTCCATAAAAATCGAAGAATTAATCTTTTTGAATCCAAGTAATTTGAAATAACCCCAAACAGCACAAAGTACAACTAACAGTTTAACAGCACAGCTTATACTGAGATTAATTCTCCAAACAATGGTTATATAGTCTTTCTAAAACGTAATCAAGGGGTCACGTCATCGTCTTCTGGAAGGTTATAGAAACAAGTATTTGTCACAGATCACGTTTACCCAGTGTGATCCAGACGAAAACCAATTACTTTAAATGAATAAAAAATTGTTTACATATTAAAGAGAACGTCCCATCATGACCTTGAAAACAATCAATCATTTTAAAAAAAAAATAGAATTTGTTTACAAAGGTTGCTACAAATTCTGAAACAAGGTTAGGATTTAGATCAACACCTGGTGTTTATAAACTAACAGTCAAGGTCAAACTATTAAAGAAATATCATCTCTAGTGAATAAATCTATATTACAATATCATGTAATGAAAAAACAATTGACAAACAATTAAACTGAAATAAATGTATATTAAATAAGATATAATTAAGTCAAATATACATTACCACCTCATAAAGTCATGCACGATTACAAAAATAGACGCATCGTTTTAAACAAATCTTAAAGTAAAATGGAAGATATTTACGGAAAATCGTCATCTAATCAAAAACATATCACCGACGGAATAACTTATGAAAATATAAGTAAACAGATTAGTGATGAAATATCTGAATTATTAAATCTTGCAAATGTAGACCCAGGCGAACTTGTTTTATTTCAAGATAGGCAAGGAAAATTAAAAACAAACACTCTTTCTTTGAAGGATATTATCGTTAAAATTAATGGAGCAACTGTAAATGGCATAGCTGTGTTTGATAATAATGGAAACATTATACCCGGTGTTATCATGTCAGTAATATTAGATAGCATTACTGGTCGAGTACAAAAATCTGGTGATATAATGACTGGTTCTCTCATTATGTCTAATAATCAAATTACTGGTCTTGGAGAGCCAGAATCAGACAATAACGTTGTAACGAAGAAATACATCCTTCCAATGATAAACTCGTTAGCTTCAGTCAATAACGAAATGACAACATTTAGATCTTATTTTAATATTCATGTGAACACGTTTTTGAATTATCGCAAAAGAATAAATGGAATTATTGACGAGTTCTTTGAAATACCGGCATTTGTTGGTAATTAACTCTCCGAAATAAAAAAACAAATATCGACAATGTAGTATATACAGTAGCGTCTGGACAAGCATTATGGTCACCACTTAATAAATCTATCAAACATCGCGCTGAGGTTACCGGTATATACAGGCTCTCAGTACTTGGTGTTACAACATTTATAATATCTACCACAATTTCACAGCGTTATCCACTGACTCCGTCAGGTGGCTCTTCTGAGTATATGTTAGTGATGTTGGATAAAAAAGACGAGAAAACATTCACTGTGGAACCCAAAGAAAAAAACTCGGCTTGATTTATTACTGAATTCTTGAATTAGTCGCCAAATTTCCACATAATTAAAATATAATAAACATTCCGATCAACGTGCAACGTGCAGCGCAATATAACAGTTATAATTGAGCACGTGAATAGCACACAATACTAAAAGAATATGGTTGAGTATACAGCAAAAGTAAACAATAATATCGCAAACATGTAGTTGTTGTTGACATAATTGTGTATTCGGCGTATGTTGTTATTACTGGAACTGGTGTATTATTATCAATAACAACACCGTAGATAGTGATGGCACCAGCAGTTGTAACAATTTGTTTTTCAGCTGCATCAACGATTGCTGGTCTTCTTAATATTATCGCACAAAAATATGCACGTGTACAAACACAAAATTACATGATTATATAATAAAATTACATACAGCGACGCTAGCATACTCCAAATTATCCTCGTTATTATCATTAAGCCTTTGTGATGGAAAAATATCAGATTCTAAGTTCACGGAGATTATTAAAATCTACAAAGAAGAAATGACTGTGATATAATCCACGCCTGATTTGAATAATAATGTTAATAATAATATCAACGCCGAGCGAATTAATACAACAGATTTCGTTAACAGAAGTCCATCAAAAACAGCGATGATATCGGTAAGCTGAACTAATCCTGAATTTAGTGTTAACTTTCCAACTGCAATTCTCGAGGAAAAACAAGCGCTAGCACAATTGCGAGTATATTGCAGCTGGCGAATCATTTGGTGGATTACCAGCAAATAATTCGCTTGTATCTGCAAATAAAAATAAAGATGATGAAACTCCTGATTGGCAAGGTTTCGGAATGCCAACAGGTAATTATCAAGTCGAACAAATCAATGATGAATTCCAGCGCATAATTAAATCGAAAAATAAAATAAAAATAGCCGTCATTGTTCACGAATCAACTGATGTTGTAGATATTTATCAATCATCGATCCGATCTGTTTAAGGATGGCCTCAGGTTCCTCCAGAATATAAAAAACACCAGAAACAAATTTAAATGAATTTTTCATAAATGAAAAAAATGTTTATAAAAAAACCAAAATATCGAGACAAATCTCCATTACACCCTGCTCTTCAATATCTTTATCCTACTTCTATGGTCAAATCAGTAGAAGGATTTTATGCTGTTAATTAAGAAATATTCAATTCAT
Source organism: Sinohyriopsis cumingii (assembly GCA_028554795.2). NCBI lineage: Eukaryota > Metazoa > Mollusca > Bivalvia > Unionida > Unionidae > Sinohyriopsis > Sinohyriopsis cumingii. The sequence continues at coordinate 63,356,738 of CM068840.1, forward strand.
TATCTAATAATATTAAACATGAACATAAATCTATGTTTGCATCATTAGTAAATCTATTCAAAAATTCTATTCTGGAGTATCATAATGATGATATGAAGAAAAAAAAATCATTGAAACAATAAAACATTTAAATCAAATTATATCAGCCCTTGACTATATTAATCAAAAAAGTGTTAAGACAAGAACTAAAGCAGATATTAGAAAACCACAATATAATAGAAAGGAAACTTATAAAGAAATATTTATGGATAATTATAGATTAACTAAAGCAGAATTACCAACGTTTGTAATACCAGGATTTGAAACCGACGGAATAAAATTAAAACTCAACATCATTATCAGTGAATAGTTTCCACAAATTGTTGAGCCATGGGAGAAAAACACATCCACCATCAATACTTCTCAAACATAACAATGATCCGTACGGTGGCGCAGACATATTTCACGAGGAATTGTAAATATAACTTCAACAATCGCAGTCAGTCTTGTATGTGATGTAATTGATGGCAGCTATCAAAGAAATCTTGAAAAATCTAGTCAGGCTCAGCAAGGATATATTTTATTACACTTCAAATACCTCCTTTATTTTTTATCGTACATGAGCTTATTAATCATGTTTATCTACGTTGACATAATACGTTATTATCAAGAATAAATTTCAAACTTACTGACAAGGTTGGACATTTAATTGATTTAAGAAATTAAAATCTGAATATTAATCCCTACGTAAAACTTTAACGATTTCATGGGTATATTCATATTATCAACAAACAAATTGCATATTTCAAATTATTTTTTTATTTCTCGTAGAATAAAGTCAAAGGATAATTACACACGGACCCAGTGGCCATAATTTTCATTTTCATCAGTAATATTCTCACTACTTTCACTTTCAAAACATATTGTCTTGATGATATAGAGGCCCAATGTGATTTTAAAAATGTTGACGCCAAAGTGGCCCGGGTAAGGGTGGGTATTGTAATGCTAATTCTCATTGACGCTAAAGTATTTATTGAATTTACCTACTATCATTGTACATTTACAAAGCTGAACAAATTTATGTAAACCAAATTGGACAGACAAACTGTACCGTTTGACAACAATCTTAGCAACTACAACCCCTGAGCTGTTAAATGATGCGAATTATAGTTACAATTTTGACTGGCAAGCTAACTCTAACTGTAACTTTCTGTCACACACACACTCACGCAAGATCGCGAGGTGCGTGGTATCTTAAGTTTACGGCGGTATTTTTTCTGTCGGTTTGTACGACGGTCATTTTCGCTGTACCGATACTTCGGTAGTTTCCGACAGTACAGACAAAGGAAATTCCCGTGTAATCATATTACGAATTTAATGATATTAACAGCATGTTTTAATTTTTCATTACAAAATAATTAAAAAGTTATTATTTGTTTTACAAAACAGTTGTATTTGTCACAAATTAATTTTGAATATTTAAAATATAATTGTATTTGTGATCCTTTAATGACATGTTCGACACGTGTCACGTATGCCTACATGGCGTTCAGATGCCATGTTGTGAACTATATTCGAGCGAAATCCAAAATTCGGGGTGGGTGAGTGGGGGAAATCAGATTTTGAACAAAAACTATTTTGCAGTTCTTTAATAGAGTATGTCCATATGTCAGCCACATGTTTGACTTTGTAAGACTGCAAACCTTATTTGTCCTTCATCTCGAGGTGATTATTTTCCAGATAATGTCATAGGTGTTATTTTACTATCAATCAGAGCAAGAATTCTTTTTCCGGCTAGTAACAGGTGGAAATTTAAGAAAACAGGATTAGGCCCGTCCCGCAGAATATCAAATATTTGATCATTAATATAATTGCAGTACAGCGTGTTACGGATCACAGTTTTATCAAAACTACCGCTGTACAAAATCTTGAGTGGTACCTAACTCTAACAGACACACAAACACACAAATACACACCCCACACGCATACGTAGGACCTATATATATATATATATATATATATATATATATATATATATATATATATATATATATATATATATATGTGTGTGTGTGTGTGTGTGTGTGTGTGTGTGTGTGTAAAACTCACTGTACTGTATTGTAAACCACCCTAATAAAATATTTTCTTTTTCCATATCTATTTCATTCGCACACATACAAACACAAACATTAACATATGATCATAAATTTGCGTACATGTACAGTAACTTTGAGAGATTTGGAAGGATACAAAACGGGTGACCTTCCAGGACCCCAGTTTCAGACATTTGTGAATTAATCAGGCCCGTGATCACGGGATAGAAGTGCGTTGCTTTGTAAATGATCACTGGTGCGTTGTAAATATTTTATTTTTAGCTGTAATTGTGTCTCATGCTCAGATATCTTACGAGTGTATGATCGAAAGTTTGTTTTTTGGTTACGTAGAATGAATAGGCATTTACATGAATATATTAGTTACCTATTTGTTATAAACTTTTTATTCGAGAATTTTGAAGCGGGTCAGATACTGCATATCTTGCATTTCCTAACATGGGCGATCACTTGAAGTGGTAGCAATCCATAAGTTGCGTTAGACGAGGTAGTAGTAGTCGGAGAGAGAGAGAGAGAGAGAGAGAGAGAGACTTCCCATTCCAAAAGGTCATTTTTTAAGCTATTATTCTGGTCTTTCCTTTTTATCGATAAGAAAATGTATAAAAAATGTGACACAACAATAATAAAAGTTAAATAAATATACGCAAAGTTCGATGTGCAACGTCAATAAAGAATGCAATAACAATGTGCTTAGGACAGTCCTTTGCAGCACAGTGTGACATCATTTTCTAAAGACAATTGTGATATCATTAAATACGTACGCTTCCTTAATAGAGCTGTATCGGTTAACCAGAAAGGAAGAAAAAAAGAAACTATTATCGATATTATGCATTCACCAACAATCCTTTTTAAGTTGATCTGTTCAATAATAAATTCTAAACTTCAAAAACTCGCTCAACTTTAAAAATGTACGGAATTTATGAATAAAATAGCAATTTTTGAACTGAATCAGTCAATCACGCACAAACAAAATATCAACTATAAAGAGCTGCATGTCTTAGTCTTTGATTCTCATCAGTGAACAAAGCGAAAGATGCAGCCTTAGAAAACAAAACGCTTACCTTCGTGGTTTTTTTTTTTTTTTTTTTTTTTTTTTTTTTTGTGTTTAAAATTAGATAGAAGCCATTTACCGTTTAGGCGTTATTCTTTGTTGTTTTCTTAACAAAAAATGGCTGAGCGTTTTTCCAGTAGGTTTCAAAACTCTATGTTTGCGATGCTGAACAAGTTGTTGGAAATACAGATATGTCTCACTTGAGACCATCGCCTGCAACATTTCATCGTCAGAGTATCTGTCAAAAATTTTAAACTTTCGTTGCACTTCTCACGGACAGGTGGTAAGACGGCATGCTGCAATTTATGTAAAACTGAAGTATCCGTACCAGGAAGAACAAAGAACATGAACACAACATGACATTGTCGTTATCAACCATCGCACACCATTATTATTGTTTCAGTGCAATATGGCTTAGAGCAAACAAAGACAACAACAATTTAAAAGTGAACATGATTGACCAGCATTAAATTTATATCGTAAATTCATATCGTGAACGCGTCGAAAATTACATACCATGATGCATATCGTTTTGGAAGTTAGCCGCCAATATATATTCAAAGTTCTTAAAATAATTCGGAAAATGCCATAAAATCTAAGAGATGAAATATGAATAAAAATTACATTGCTTAATAGAAAGAAAAAAACCGGCAACAACTCTTAAACAAAGTAGGCATGATAAAATTGACTTGCCGATGAGTTCAGATGATGCGTACGGTGTTTTCTAAGTTCATAACGTTCTGTTAGAAATATCGGATTTTTTCATGCGCGTCAATGAGTTACAAGTTAAAAATGGCAATTACTTTTAAAAAATTGTCCGATCAGTGTGATTTCTCGATATACACATCTATACTGGATGACCATCAATATATAAATCTAGATTTCTTGGGGAATGGCTTGATCAGTTGTAAATCCTTCTGTTGATCGGTTAGAGTCATTAAAATATTGTTCATTGTTGTATTGATTGAATCTATTTCAAGTATTTTAAATCGTTCCAAGGATCGCCATGTTTTGCTTATTTAATTATTTAAGTGGGTTAAAAAAACATTGTCAAAGGGAAATTGGGTTTTACAGATGATAAAAGAAGCAGTAGCTTTATTTTCCCTTTTAAAGAATGAACTACAGATACGGTATAAAAAAGACTACGTGACATAAAACTGATATCAACCCTTTACTTTGATTTTATCATTCGAACTTGAATTACCGTTATGTGCATTAAATGCCAGCTTTTACGATATTTAAAAACATAGATTATTCTTCAAACAAACATAACATATAAGTAAGTGTTTATAAACTGATTCATGATAGGGCATTTCAATCTTTTGACCATAACAACTGTTGCTACATCAAATAGTTAAGTCATCAAGGGACGCATAATTAGAGATAAAACGTTTAAAAATGTAATTATAAATCCCCTCTATGGTAAAATGTTTTGGGTATGAAACATGGACTTTTCTATTGTGCTCTTATGTCTCCTCTACAGTCGCGTTCTATATTTTTATTTACCTGTTCTTCCTCCTATAATTGAAACCATATCTTATGCTGTGCATAATCAAATACGTTATATAAATAACATGGAATATCTTGATCGATGTCTGAACTATCATTACAAACTCCTGGTTTAATAATTTAAAAAATCCGCCATCTGTGACAAATGAGAGTAGATGGAAACCGAACATTTTAGTGGTTTTACCCTGAGTTTGTATTCTGTTTAAATGTATTTAAAATTACAACGATTGTCATGTGAATTAATATAATAATGTGGTCATTACGCTATTTATTCATTTATACGTTTAGTTATTGCCCTGCTTCCTTCTCTCCAGTATCAAAGGTAGTCCTTGTTCTGTTCTCTCAAATTATTTTGTCTAGTCCTTTATGCGGGTTTTGCAGTATCCTTTACCTTTATTAATCTTAGTTATGTATTTTCTAATTTGCATTTTAGGTTTGTCTTTATATTTTACTATTTCCTTTTATAATGAATTTTCAACTACTGATATTTTGTTACTGTTAGGTTCGCGATAACTCTAAGACGAATTTAAGTCAACAAAAAGGATTACATTAAAACAGGGTCCATTAGTGTGCAAATAACGTTAAAATCATATTTACATTCACCTGATAATTGTGTTGCAAAACAAATGGAAGCTGGAGAAAGAAATTAAGAAACTTCTAAGCTTGAAAAATCACCAAAAATGGTAAATTGACAAACGAAGATGGGTATGGTAGAAAACGTTCAGAAAAATGTCAAAGATTAGAGCCCGAGAGGCTAAAACAGCACCAACAACAACCTCAGCATTGCAAGATTATAGAAATGATTCACGCAGCACACACACAATGTATTACTGGATGGGTGGTGGCATTGTTGCTTTAGGTTTATCGTTGATGTAGGAAAAGAAAACATTTGGTCACACTTTCAATATTAACTGTACAAGATAAGACATTCTAGTAACAATCAGTTATGTTAGTTACTGTATCAACTATACAGAAATGTTGGGAATGTTTGCAGTAATAAAAAGAATATTTCTTACCATGCAACATTAAACTCATCTCTTTTGAAGAAGATGGTTAAGTTTGCAAATAGTTTCACCAACAGATTTGGATTTTGAAACAATCACAAAATCGAGTATTCTATTTTCAATTCATGACCACTACCATACGGAATGTCACAGACTACAAATAATAAATACGTAAATAGCGCAAGCCGCAAAATTGGGGCACCTAATGATAATTTCACAGATCAATGTTAAAAAGAAAGCCGAACAAAACCGTGAAAATTAATCACACCCATGATCCGCCAGAAAAAAAGTATAACTTTTTTCAATCCCAAAAGCTAAGCTGTTTCCTATATACAAACTGGATAAAATGTATCAATTTTATAATTTTGTGTTCCACACGGTTAAGAGACAATGGTAGTAATTTCTGGTTTTATAGATCAACAAGAAATTATCAAAAGAGATAAAACATTATATGAGTATTATAACAAAAATACAATGTAATAACTAACAATATGTACTGGGTAGAGGTAGTCATGGTTACCGTTTTATGCGGGTATAGGAGTATCAGTTGCTAGTTTCAGAGTCACGCGAATAGCTGTTAATTCCATCCCTCTGATAATTAACAGGTTTGTGAATATTTACTAACGTTTGTGGCTAAAGCTTTAAAAAGAATGCAAACAGCAAAATTTAAAATAAGGCGAGTAGTGATATCTACCAACAGTGTGTTCAACGTTGTTGATGATGGCATGAATAAGGCAATATGTGATAACGAAATTAATCGTGTGTAATTTAGCTTGATAGCTTTCGAGTACAGCTAATACATGAAAATAAAGAAAGAACCAATGTAGAATATAAAAGGGGTTGGAGAATGAAATATATTATAAAGCTGAAAATACTTTTTAGAAGAGAACAAATATTAACACAGAAAGTCCTTTTGGAGAAGTTTACAGTATCTTTAATATTTTACAGCAACAAAAAAAAAAAAAAAAAAAAAATAATAATAAATAAATAAAAATATATATTTAAAAAAAATAGAAAAAGACTCCTCCTCAAATGTAACAATCTACCCTGATCAAATGAAAATCTATAATGTCAGAAGGATCGCCTGCAAGGGAAAGGAGATGCCAATAATTCAGCGGTAAACTGTATTTTGAGAATGCTTGTTAAATAGCATGATATTTAGATACCGGAGGTTGTGAGAACAAACAGAATAGAGGCAGGAGCACGTGTGTGGGATTCCATCACTGCTATCAAATATGGGAGATATAAGCATGGCGAGATCAAGGCTCAAACATAGACCCCACATTTTATAATAAGCCGCTCTACCTCTTGCAATATACAGAAATACCAAACTTTTGACAAGTAATTTTTTTAATAATTATCAATTACTTACTTAGTTAATCAATTAAAAAGTATGCTGATGATAACATAGATACATTCCCAATGAGTTATTTTTTTGCTCACTTAAGTCAACATTGTAAATTAGTAACTATGTCAACTCAGGCACACGACCCAATACAAGCACGTACGCACATACATACACACACACACACACAAACACACCTTCTCTCGAAACTCTAGTATCTACAAGTTTCAATTATATGCTTTCTGTTTTTTTTTTTCTTAGCGTAGGAAAAATGATAGATTTTGGATGGGAAGTTTTAATGATTAAATATTATGTACAGGTCGCACTACACACGGTCTGTTAGGATCAATCTCCACAGTGCTACATGGTCCTCCACATAGGGTTGGAGATCTGATTTTGATCAGACTAGTACTATACAAAAAGACTGAGTAAAATGAAACAAAATGGTGAAATAAACAAAGTCAGTTGAAATAATGCAACATTACAAAACATAAAAGACGAGAGAACCGCATGCGCCCATTCAGTGAAGGTAAAAACAAAATGAAACAAAACAAAACAAAAAATAACCCAAGTGGAAATGAGACAAAGGATATTTAAGCTCTTATAAAAACAGATTTTTAAAAATTTGGCGGAAATTATATTTGCTCACCGAATGCAAACAACAACTATACCGACTTTGATTTCACTAGTTCATGAGATATAGGTAGATTCAGTTTTTCTTTTATACCTCACTTTTGCCACCGAAAACCATTTTCCGTGTTTATATTTTATTCTATGGTGCGAGAACTATTTATATCTTGACCTAAATTTCAGACGGGTTGTCAATAAATTGCTTAAAAATATTATTGCAATAATTTGCATTCGAAAATCAAATTAGTGCTCTGATGAGGAGGGGGAAGTTAATAGTGATGAGATCTTTCAGTTCTCTTACTTCAAACAAACAAGGCTTCAGAGAACATCAGATGGGTTTTTGAAAGAAAACTCGAATTTATGTATTTTTTGAAATAATGAATTTATGTATCATTTGTCAAGCAAATCACTGATCTCTTGACCAGAGCTACAAACTACTTTGTCACCCAGCTACTTATCTGTTATTCTTGATTAGTTTTCTGTACTTACTGCCCTACACCAAATGTTGTGTAAGAACTGCCGATGTGGAGTTAATGTATGTGTGAGATTAACACACACGGCATTATGCATCGCTGTACCAGCAACTTTACTCTGGAAAAACTCTGGTTAGTATGTTGTTAGTCACACACCTAGTCCGTAGTCTAGTCCTACATGTAAGACCTCGACGCTGATATTCATGTTGTGTGCGTCAGGGTCTTACTGCCTAAGAAACGGTGCTGTGTAGCGTGTTTTGATGTCGACTAACATCGTAACGAAAGTAAAATTTTCAGCAATATCTCACAACTGGCAACTAAAATTACGACACTTTACTACAAAGTAAAGTCATAATGTTTTAGTCAGACGTTACTTACTCTGATGTCTTTTCTCTAATTAATTCAGATTCTCACAAAAGAAATGGACCTGTTTTCAAGTTGGCTGGAAAGCAATGAATACCAGGAATGCCGAAATTGGATTAAGTTGGAATATTATTCTTTAACGAAACAAATAAAAATTTATGCCTATTGGAACTGTAAGCAACGTTTCGTTTCATTCAGGAAACATATCCCCCACATGAATCTACCTGAACATACTTTGGCATAACTTGACTACCGTCACATTTCAACAAATTCAAATGTATGTCAATGGAACATGAAAATGCGTACATTTGCTAGTGTCAGATTTTGATTCCACCAGGATAAAAACAGCACAGTAAGTATATTAATTAACATATCATTTTATGGAAGACTGTTAATATGGGCTGCCTGAAACTTTGATTACTCATTCCGATGTCAATGGACATTGGAACATGCTATACAAGCACATTATTTCGGTATTAAGACAACACTAAAACAAAAATAACATTTGCTATGTCTTACATTGTAGGACTAGTCTGTAGTCCTACATGTAAGACCTTGACACTGATATTTATGTTGTGTGTGTCACTAAACAAAAATTACATGCCCTGTTTTACAGTGTAGGACTATCCTAGTCCGATAAGGCTGGTCCAGGTAAAGCCTTGTAAAGGCCTCGAGTCAAGGTACCCCAAAACTATACCCCCAAAACATACCAAGACTGTCCCATAACACCCTCAGCTACCCATAATACATCTATACAATTAAAACAAAATAAAATAATCATTATTTTATTATAATCATTATTTTAGCGCTTACTGACATAATTAGTAAAATTACTACTTTGTCTAATTATCTGGTAAGATAGGTCAAGTTCTTTCCCTTGTACGTATTCACTAAGGGAAAGAAATATTCCTTGTCTGATAAGTTAGCCCTGAAACCAGTCCAGAAGGTGATAGTTTAGGTTTAGGATAGGTTTGGAGGCTGACTCATTGGACTAAGTCTATCGTATCAAAGTTCTAAAAGTTTGCAGTTTGACTGGGCTAAAGAGGCCATTAAGTTACAATTAAGTTTTTCAAATTTAAAAGCCATATATCTTATCAGACAACATATAGTGGAGGCAAAGAAAGTATTTTATCACCATCATGGTGCTTGGCTGCTGGTGTTTTGTGCCATTAGAGTACGAGTTACATCAGTATCAATATATCATATCAATGATTACTTCATCGTGTTTATGTCACAAAGCACATGTAATAGTAGAAGCTGATTGATTAAGGGATTTAAACTCTGCATCACTTTATGTTAAAATTATATTGTTCACCCTTAATGAAAATTCCTCAATAAGTACAAATTTCAATGCAGACTTTTATATAATGATGCATATCAGAAGTATTTTTTTAACGGACTATGTTTTAGTTATGACTTGATCATGTGACCAGACTAGCATATGTTCATAATGATGTTGGTCTTTAAGTTCATGTTTGGAAGCTACCACAGAGTTGGAACCCCACTATAATTCATAGGCTTAACATAAGCAAATAATTAAGCAATATATTACATTATATACCATCATCAAACAGTATATGTTATTAATAATGCACATTAGGCAGTGATGATGCCATCAGTGGGCTGTTTTCTACAAGCTTCATAATTGCTAGACATAAACTTGCAGCCACATGATGTCTTTGACATTTGTAACAAATGTCACTTGGACAGTTTTATCCATATGATTGTTCATTATTTGAAAACAATTTGCTTTCTTGACTCTTGAACAATTTATCCATCATAATACATCTAACTGGGATTCTTGTATGTCATATTCATCTATATTTCATCTTTTGCTGGCTTTTGGTTACGTTTTTATGGCTTTGGTTTAGCTTAGCTCATAGCTGCATGATTTTCTGATATGATATATGCAATCCTACCTAGAGTCATTAATCTTGGTGAGGGGTTGACCATGATAAGTAAATATTACATTTTTGCAAAGAGAGGTCTTCCAAACCCTATATTTTATGCCTAATTACATTTTTTTGTGTTTAAATCTCATTTATTTGGTGATGTTTATATTCAGATCATGAAACTTGACAATTAGATGTTTATGATACGACAGCATTTTTTTCAACCAAAGGTCAGTGTGACCCACATTTTATGCTTTGTTGACATACTATAAAATAATTTTATTTAGCACACGACCATATAGATATTTCCATGATATGTACATACTATCCTACACAAGAGGCCATTTTGACCAGTGCTGTTGGAAGTTGAAATAAATATGTTCATTCAGTGGTAAAGATTCCATATTACTGTTTGTATATAACATATTGTGATAGGTTCACCATAGCAGGTAATTGCGAATTGCATGTATGAAATAATAAATGAATTAGTTCAGTGGACTGCATGCTTTTCCTCTGAGGTCTTAATTGTAGTGGCTAAGCAAGGTAATTACTGATGCACAAACTTGAGTATACCTCAGTGGTCATACTGATTTTCACTCCAGTGTTCCTTGAGTATACCTCAGTGGTCATACTGGTATTCACTCCAGTGTTACTTGAGTATACCTCAGTGGTCATACTGATTTTCACTCCAGTGTTACTTGAGTATACCTCAGTGGTCATATTGGTTTTCACTCCAGTGTTACTTGAGTATACCTCAGTGGTCATTCTGATTTTCACTTCAGTGTTACTTACAGCTTGAGGGGGTCAATAACAGCTTATGATTTAATTATCATAAATAGTGATTTGAAAGAAAAGATGAAACAAAAATGTATTTTTTCGTTAATTCATTATAGTACCTCTGCTTTGATATCATATATAAAAATGTTCTTTTATTGTTTGCTGTATGCACTGTTAGAGTATGTATAAATACATGCGTGCTTGTGATTTCAGGGCACATCAACACAATACTGGCCATATAATACTAATTAAAAGTTATGGCATAAAGATAAAAGAAATGCAGAGCTAAAGTTAAGTTTAAAAAGGGCCAACATTTTATTGTTATGATCACTTTAGGCAGGATGTTCTTTCTGCTTGATTCTACAGTTTAATTTTTTTTTTTACACTGGGCCCCATTTTTAATGGATTTCATTATTGCTCTGAGCCTCGAGTTAAAAAATTCAATGAAAACAATTAAGGCATGTGTTATGCAGAAATCACATCCTCATTTTCATATGGATACTTTTCTTGTGATCACATCCCCATTTTCACATGGATACTTTTCTTGTGATCAACAAATTTCATTTCTTTCATGATTTTAATTCATTGCTAAAATCTATATTTTTTTACCTTTGTTTCTTTTGTTTTATATCCTTTTCGTAAACAATAATTGCAAAATATTTTGTTTCACTGCACATGAATGTATGATGTACACAGTATCCAGTAGCCGACATTTCTGCTTACTGCATTAAATTAATATATAAGATCAATAAGGTCTTGGAGAGAAATAAGAGCATAAAGTAAATATGCACTATTATTGTAAATTTAAAAAAAATGAAATGATCTTGGAAAATTAGATTAATTGCTTGTTTACATCAATCCTTCACTGAAGTGAAATGGCAGTTGAAAATACTTCCATGAAAAATGTGAACTTTATTCTCAGCAGTTCTTTGTGAGTTAGACCGCTCCCTTGGCCTAAATGGTTAGAGCGTCCACCTTGAATGTAGGAGGTAATGGGTTTGAACCTTGACCAAGTCATACCAAAGGCTTATGCAAATGGTACTAACAGCTGTCTCGCGAGGCGCTCAGCATTAAGAGGTTAGTGTTAGGACTGGTCGGCCTGGTGTCAGGATAATGTGACTGGGTGGGACATCATGCTACATGTCTGCGGCATGATGCCCAAGTGCTAGACATTGCTTTAAACTGCCACTGTGCAGACATTATGTCATTACAGTATTACGGATTTTTTTTTACAGCTACATTAAAAATCCAGATCTCTCTCTCACACACACACACACACACACACACACTGTGAGTTAACAATTACACACAGTTGTAATCCATCTGAATGAATAATCCATGTAAAGCATAGGGAAATGCAGGCATTTTTACTTCTAATTCCAAGTTGTACACTTTCTAGTTAACATTTAGATCCTTCAGGCTTTCTTCATTGGAGACTGCTCCGGTGGCCTTTTGGTTGGAGCATCCACCTTGGATGCGGGAGGTCATGGGTTCGATTCCCGGCCGAGTCATACCAAAGACTTACAAAAATGGTACCTACAGTTGCCTCGCTTGGTGCTCAGCATTAAGAGGTTAGTGTTAGGACTGGTCAGCCTGGTGTCAGGATAATGTGACTGGGTGGGACATCATGCTACATGTCAGTGGTATGATGCCCCAGTGCTAGACATCACTATAAACTGACACACTGCAGACATCATATCGATATGACTGAAAAATTATTAAAGCTAAATCCAAATCACACACACACACACTTTCTTCATTGTAAGTAAAACATCTAAATGACTAAAACTGTTGCTTGAAGTGTACATTATACCATAACACCAATTACATCCCAGTACTAAAGCTTGGTAATCACTGGTTTCCCAACAAAACCAATACTTACCTGGTAACATTATCAGTTTAGTCTCCTGGTAGAAACAAAATTTTGTCCTATATTAATCTTCAAATGGCAGAATTACAAAGGTCTAGGTTTATCAAAGCCATAGATACTTAGGTTCAATAGATCAGACATGTTTTTGTGGATGATCTAACATGAACTTTCTTAAACTTGTGATCATCAACACTTAATAGGCAGTGCTGTCATCATATTTATATGTACCTTTCTATGACCTTGGCTTGCCGTTTTTTCCGTCTTGGCTTCATGTCTTATTAACCACTTGAACAAAACTGCCATGAAAAGGATTGATCTTGACAAGTGTTTGTTGTTTGCTTATTTTGGCAGTAGTATTTTTTAACCATTCAAGTGAGCAACCATTGTTGTCACTGTATTGTCACTTTTTATATTCTTATTTTATGTATTTCTATTAGTTATTCCACAAATTTAAGTTCCTGTAAATATGCAAACTTTGTTGTTGTTGTTGTAGGGTTTAACGCCATTTTTAAGCTTTAGATACATGGTGGCCAGTATTTATGGTTGAGGAAGAACCCAGGAAAACCCCGGAAAGAACCACTGACCCACAAGAAGCTACCGGTGAGCTTTCTCACATATCCATATTGGCTGAGCAGGGGACTCGAACCCACACCGACAGAGGTGAGATGGCAGTGATCTGTGATGGGTGCAAACATTGAAACAGGCAAATCCTTCAGTTTAAGTACCATATAGTCTCATGTACAAGTAGAATCCAAAATGCAACAACCATTCATACCATCACATAATGCACTGGCAGAACAGGGTCTGTGTTTATTCTACTAACTACTCCTAACAAACTGCATAGGTTCAGATCTGCCACTGTATTGTATGATCGTAGATCTGGGTCTATGTTGTTTGCAGTTGGACTCATGAGAGAGTATATTTAGTATGCATGAAAATATCTTTTAATAAGCCACAAAAATTAATGCCCATGAAAATTAACAAAAGTGTAGAGTCAAGCTATGTAATTATTTCATGTATTTTTTCCAGGCCTTAAGCAAGCTGTTGTTAATGGTGAAGATCCACTGTACGGAGCCATTTACTTTTTTGTGCTGTTCTTGTCTTTGGTGATGTATTACACTGCATGCCTGATTGACCCTGGATATATCACCCTAACACATGAAAAGGTATGACCAATGTCTGTGTTTTGGACCATACAGTTATTCCATGTTCATATCAGCTGGACCATGTGAGTGTACAGAGGTAGACCACAAGTATACAAAGGTAGACCACAAGTATACAGAGGTAGACCACAAGTATACAGAGGTAGACTACAAGTATACAAAGGTAGACCACAAGTATACATAGGTAGGCCACAAGTATACAGAGGTAGACCACAAGTATACAGAGGTAGGTCACAAGTATACAAAGGTAGACCACAAGTATACAGAGGTAGACCACAATTATTCAAAGGTAGACCACAAGTATACAAAGGTAGCCCACAAGTATAGAGATAGGCCACAAGTATACAGAGGTAGACCACAAGTATACAGAGGTAGACCACAAGTATACAAAGGTAGACCACAATTATAAAGAGGTGGACCACAAGTATACAGAGGTAGACCAAAAGTATATAGAGGTAGACCACAAGTATACAAAGGTAAGCCACAAGTATACAGAGGTAGACCACAAGTATACAAAGGTAGACCACAATTATAAAGAGGTGGACCACAAGTATACAGAGGTAGACCAAAAGTATATAGAGGTAGACCACAAGTATACAAAGGTAAACCACAAGTATACAGAGGTAGACCACAAGTATACAAAGGTAGACCACAAGTATACAGAGGTAGACCATATAGTATATCCTTATGGTTTGCTAAAATGCTGACAAATACACACAATAAATTCAACATCAGCAACCATCTTTTTTGGATACTGTTGATAAAGATGGTTGTCTTATGTTTAGTTACCAAGTATGCAGTTTCTAAAAACATGCATTGACATATAATGAATATTAGTGAATATTTTAGGCTAATTACATTGATTGCTAAAGCATTGGAAACAGCTGAAGGTATGAAGATGGCAGGATAAGGGTAAAGCATAATATTCATGCATTGTTGCTGTGCATAGAATCTAAAGGATAGACGACACTGTGTTCCATGTCCTCCAAATCTGGGGCAAATGGCAAAAAAGTACTTAAAGCAAGTTGTAAAAATGAGATAATATTATTTGTTTGGCAGTTGTTCTATGTTGACTGTAACTGTTATAAAATGCCTGAGTATTTAATTTAATTTTCTTTTAATCTTAGCTTTCCCTCAGTATCATGCATGTGACAGAACACAGAAGTCAGCTTAGAATAAATCAGGAGATTCTCAAAATTTGGTTTTTGAGTTTTGATTTCATAAGAGGGAAGATTTTGAGTGAGAATGGCAAATTTTTCATTGCTGATCATGTCCTGAATTGTTTATTGAGGACCCAAAGCTTGGATAACTGTGTCTGAGTAGTTTTTGTGTTTAAATGAGAACTTAATGAGTGATTTACGAGTTGGGAAACATTATTTTTTCTAGTTCTAAAAAATGAGCTGTCAGAAATGGGAGATTATGTTTGGTTATAAAACTGGCAAACAATGTCTCGAAGGGGCGAAAAACTACACCTCCACCACATATCTAATGTATAATGTATGCATATTTGTCAGAAAAGGAATTGAATCCAGACTGTATCTAATGTATAATGTATGCATATTTGTCAGAAAAGGAATTGAATCCAGGCTGTATCTAATGTATAATGTATGTATATTTGACAGAAAAGGAATGGAATCCAGTCTGTATCTAATGAACAGGAGGATACTTGTCCATCTGAAGATCAGGTTGAGGATACATCTTTGAATGCAGATTGTGAGGAACTATTGGACAAAGGAAGTGAATACAGATACTGTGATTTCTGCGAAATTCAGGTAAAGATCCATAACTCCAATATGATTTTAAAAAACTGCCTTTTATGTGGTCTTTTGGAACTTTCGGCTGGTGCATCCATTTGCCAATGTTGTATTTGGCTCCAGATTTTGGTGAAAAATATGCAAGTGTGATGACCATCAATTATCAGAGTTTAGGATGGATTTGACTAATTTTGGAATCAAAGGGGCAGCACAAGGAGTGTTCTGGGTGAAATAGTTTTCCTTGTCCATGACATATTGCACCAGGTAAATGAAGTTAACTGTGCTTGGCCATGAATCAGCACCTACCCACCCCACCAACATTCACTTTCCTTCATTAAACCCATTCATATTCAGCCCGTAATAGTGAATATTGAATGTATTTTATTATTAAGCCTATGTTTAGATGCATAAGCTGGTATTAAAATGGTATAAATGTGCATTAGAATAAAATTTTATGCTAATTTAGTAGTTTATGTTGCATCAGAAATATTCACAAAGTTACAATTTAGCTGCCAAGCATACAAACCCAAGCTGGTAGGAAGTGAGTAAAATCCAGTAGATATACACCAGAACTATTGTTATATCTTTAAATTGGTTGTAAGACTAAAGACTATAAAGGATCATTGAATTTATCCAATATTGCACCTGAATATGTTGATGAACCTACTTACCTTTGACAGGTATTTTTTTAAATTAAGAGTTGTATCTTTTCACAGTTACAGACTGTTTATTTCAACAGTTGCCTTTACAATATTTGATCTCAAACTATATTCCGAGGGGCCCTGGATAGCTGAGTGATCAAAGGTGCTTTCCTTTACAGATCACTGACATTTCTCATCTGTCCACCAGGGCTCAGCCAATATAGATATGTTAGAGAGCTTGCCAGTAGATCAGACCTTATGATTTGACCATAAATATATGGAAACGACCCATAAATAAAGACTTACAAAATAAAAGAAAAAATTATGGAAATACGATATTTGGGGTAAATTCTGGATAATGGCTTGTCTAAGTTTGATTAGGATCTGGGGGTTTCATATTAGATTTAGTGGAGCTGGTCAGGGAACTAGACTAACAATACAGGAGTACCGCAGATGCTTTAAATGGCACAAGTTTTTTAATGCAAAATGCCCTGCACGATCAAGCAGTTACTTATGTACTCTGGTCATAATTATTACTCCCAGGTCAGTACCCAGAAATATAGTCCCAATCTAGTTTTAGAGCTATTCTTCCTTTCATATGTTGATGATGATACATGAGATTTAGGCATTCTTGAAATTAAGTTAAAGGAAATTGTTTATTATTTAAAATTATGAGCATTATTGTGCAGTCTTCTCTGTGCTATTATGGTGTTCATATGTGTGTATTTTGGCAGTGGTGACATTTCTTGTAGCTTCCCATGGGTTGGTGCTTTTTTCCTGGTGTTTTCTCAGGTTCTTTCTCCACCAAGTATGTTGGCCACCATGTGTGTATTCTTGATGTTTTAAAATGTGAATAATGAGTTGACTATTCTAGATTATGAGATATCAGAAATTACACTTGTTTTTTTATATATTTATTCAAACTTAAAAAGTTGGCAATCACCATTAGATACTTTGCTGCAAGAAAAATATACAGATTTAAGTTAATATGCTTTTTGTATTCATTACTCAGATTCAGACATGATTTCATCTATGACACATTAGCAGCAATATTTATATTTACCAGCCAATAGCAGGGCTCATTTATGATATTGTCTCTACATGTGTCGGTTCCCAGGGAGGCCAAGCAGGCTAAGGCGCTTGCCTTTACTGATAGCTCACACTTCTTGCCTCAGTTCACCTGAGTACTGGACTAAACTCGACCAGTGCATATATGTGAGAAAGCTTGCCAGTAGCTTTCAGAGGGTCTATGACGTTCTGGGGTCTTTTTGGGCTCTTCCTTCACCAGATAAACTGTCTGGCATGTATAGCCTATGATGAGCTGAAAAATGGCATTCATCCACAAAACCAGACCCAGCCTCTTGATTCCCTATTTTATTTCTGTATACCAAATCAAGTTTTATATTGTCTGCTGTTGTCAAACTTTGTTAAGTAGCTTGCATGTGAAGCAAGGAAGAAACCTTTTGATTTCAGGATCATAAGGTTAAATGACAAGGTCACAGGGAGTGAAAGAATGAAAACTGTTTCATTTCATTATCTTCACTTGTGTTTTGTATACTAGAGGCGGAAGCATTATTTTGAAGTCAGAATATCAAGGTCTGAATTTAGAAAAACAATTTTCACAGAACTGTTTAACTTCTATACCACATGACTTGACTAAGCTTTCAAGTAGGCTTGCATTTTGAAAGCTGGAAGATATCTATTGATTTGGTGGGTTAGAATGTCAAAGGTCAAAGTAAGATGGACTCCAAGAAGGAAAACAAATTCCACATACCATGACCAAACTCTGTGAATGGAATTCATTTGGCACACAAATGTTACCTGTTGATTTTAGAGTTAATGGGTGATAGCCATGGTCACCCTGACTGAAAGGAGAAAAATAATTTCTGCAGAGTAACCTAAATTCCATGTCATTTACTTTTATCAGAGTTTGTGGATGCCTTGCATTAAGATAAGAAAGGCACCAATTGATTTTAGGTCCAAAAAGTGTCTAACAAAAAAAAAATATTTTATGAAAGGAAGTATAATAATCTTTACATATATTTATTGTTCTCTTTACATATATTTATTGTTCTCTTGGTTAAAACACATTTGAAATAGGTTTTAAAAAGTTTGATTAATCATGTGAACAGTTGGATGCCATAATAATACAAAGTTAAACAAGAATAATACCTACCTGACAGGTAATTGAGTTTATTCAAGTCCTTTTAATTGGTTGATGGACAGGTAAATTATGTAGTATCCAGTACATGTACATATTGGACCACACCAAAGTTTACAGAGAGGATCCCTTCCACTCATAGTTGTTTCAGTGTGAGCAAAGGCCAGAGAAGAGACTGAGAGTAGAATTTAGCTGTTTTAATTCCTGCTTTGTTTACAGTAGTACTGATTTGATCCCTCTAGCTGCAATGGAAAATGCAAGGAGCAAGTATTTAGAAGTTGTTTTAACCATTTTATATAGTTATCCAATGTAGATGTGGTGCATAAATTTGGGCATTCTCTGAATGAGGGTAAAATACTTTTCTCAGTGTCTTCCTGGATGTATTGTCTCATTATGAGAAACAAAGCCAGTCTGTATCTATTTCATAATCATTTATTAGAAAAGTGTCTCTCCACATGGCTCCAATGAAGGATTCATCAAGCCGTCGTGATGATGTTTCATTTCTGGACCATGAGGTTGAGAGGAATTTTCTCTGCTTGTGAATCTGAATTGGAATCAAACAGTATAACCCCTTGTGCCTGTGGATAACATGGATGAGTTGTCAAACATAGTCTTGTCTTTTCATTGGAGCCAGAGAAAATAATTCTAGTATCCTTGGATACCATGACTGAGTTATCAAACATGGTCTTATAATTGGAGACAGATTAATTCTGGTTCCTGCACATACCATGGCTGAGTTGTCAAACATGGTCTTATCACTGGAGTCAGACAAAATAATTCTAGTACCTGTGGATACTATGACTGAGTTTTGAAACGTAGTCTTGTAATTGGAGACAGAATAATTCTACTTCTTGCTGATGCCATGACTGAGTTGTCAAAGATGGTCTTATCATTGGAGTCAGACAGAATACTTCTAGTTCTTGTGTAAACCATAGCTGATTTATCAAAAAAGAATTTACAGCAGTGCCATTGCCACTGTGGAAAAAACCAGTGTGTATTATTGTGCAGTGGCTTATAGTTAGATTTATATTGCTACCTCCAGTGTATTTTTTTTCCTACTGATCACCATTATGCTGCTTGTCTTGCAGAATGTCCATAAGACAAGTAATCAGTTTAAGCACTGAAAGGGAAGACCCAGCATGATGCTTTTTTCATCCATCTTAGAGAACAAATAAATGCAATAGGTGACACCAGTGGGCTAAAGGCATGTAAATAATGTAAACGCTCACTTACAAGTGAGTTCCAGCTGCAAACAACATAGACCCTAATCTGCTGTCTAATGCACTGACAGCTCAAGATCTGTGTTGTTTGTTTTAATGATTATTATTAGCAAACTGTATGTATCCAGATTCGATATCACATGATGCAATGGCAGATCTGCGCTTATGCAGTTTGCAGTTATTTCTTACTTAGAACCAGAATATATTATATATGCTGCTTACTGCTTATATGATCCTAACCTAGCAAACACAGAGATGACTATAAATTTGTTTACTTTGAAGAGGACCACTCCGGTGGCCTAGTGGTTAGAGTGTCCGCCTCGGAAGTGGGAGGTCATGTGTTTGCACCCAAGTCATACTAAAGACTTTTAAAAATGGTACTAACAACTGCCTCAGTAGGAGCTCAGCATTAAGAAGTTAGTGTTAGGACTGGTCGGCCTGGTGTCAGGATAATGTGATTGGGTGGGGACATCATGTTTGATGTCTGTGGCATGATGGCCCAGTGCTGGACATGACTATAAACTAACAAATTGCAGACATTGTAGCGATATGACTGAAAAACTGTTAAAGCTACTATAAAAAAAACCTAATCACACATACACACACACTGAAGAGAGGTTCTGTCATTACACCCAATAGTTGATGCATGTTTAGCTGTTTATCAGTGGAAGAGGAGGATATATAATTAAATAAAGTGTGTCCTGATCCATAACTCCATAACATAAACTGTTTGACAACAGTATAGATGTGATAATATTACTAAGTTGTTGCTTATGTTCAGTCTGAAGAGAGTGAATTAATTATTCTTCTTCAAATATGTTACCACATCATAGTACGTTAGGAGAACTATACTACTGTCTTGCATATCCAGCCCTGCCAGACTAAAACATGCTAGCTTGAACCCCGGCTGAGTCATACCAAAAATGACGCTGAGCATTACAAGGTTAGTGTTAGGACTGACCGTCCTGGTGTCAGGATAATGAGACTGGGTGGGACATGTCTGCAACATGATGCCCCAGTGCTAGTCATCACTATAAACTGCGACATTACAAACATCATAGTGATATGGCTTAAAAAATTGTTAAAGCTATGCTATAAATCCCAAACACACACACACAAAACTTATCTGCCTATATAGGTCGCATTTAGATAGAGTGATCTCCCTTGATACATGGATTGGCACCAAATCATGTAAGGTGGCACTCTACAGTTTCATATTTTGCATAGGGTTAGGATTTTAAAGATAAAGAATTTCCCCTGCTTTCCTCACTGGTTATACTGGCTAATTAAAAAAGACCTTGTATATCTTAGGTTTAATTCAAAGAACCTTTAATTCCCTTTATTTTGGTGTGTGATTGATGGGTGTACTATGGGTTATAGAGTATACAGCTTGGCCTTACTTCAGATGTGCAGCTTTCAAAAATGTGCTTGCTCTACTTGGTCATTTTCACTTCCTGAACTTCAGAGGTAAATTGTATAAAAAAAGAGCCAATAACTTTTTTTACATTTTATATATTTGGTAATTCATTCATTGCACTTTCAGAAGCTGGTATTGTCTAGTCTGGCAAAATTCATTTTCCCTATTTTAATAGCTGCTATGTATAGTGTACTTAGACTAATTCAGGCTGATTTTTTAACACAAGGGAGCAGTCATTTTAGTTAGCAGTGTGCTTAAATCATGTAAAATTCCAAAAGTACAATATCCAAAGAAATATCATCCACATTACATTAATGTAGCATAGAGGTATGCCAACATTCTATCCATTCTGCTTGTTTTAAATGCAAACTACTTCACCTTACATACATCCCTCTCTCAAAAGTACATATTAACTGGTGAGCGCCCCCAAAATACTTCAGTTACTACTTTCAGGAGTGCAGAGCAACATGCTCTCTACAGATAGAGAGGCCTCACAATCCATACAAGTATTCTGGGAGTTTTTCTTCCTGAAATCAAGTTAGAGCAGTTTTGTCTTTGAGGGGAAGTATATTCCTTCTATTGTTTTCCAACTTTTCTTGCTCCTTCTTTTCAGTGACAGAGTTTTCTGTCATTTTAGAGATAATAACTTTTCCATCCTCACACACTTAGACACCCATGTGCATTTTCTCACATTGCTATAGATGTACCTTGAATAAATTGATGTATAATTTCCATGGCTGTTGGATGCATAATGGTAAGTTTTCTATATTTAATCTATTCATAGCATATTCTATGTACTTATTATAAGTGACACTTCTGTTGTTTTATCTGTATAGGTATACTATTCCCCTTTCCTACAGATAACCTTTTATTAGAAGTGATATTAGGCATCCACTTCATAAGTATAAATTGTGACATTTAAGTGGTTTTTCCGTAAAGGCTGGCATGTGGACCCTTCTTGCAGGTAATTTTCATATAGTCCATTAGGCTTCTCAGCCACTAAGCAATCCAAGCTGTCCTGGTCCTGGATTCACCCTCATCACCTCAACGTGACAAACCATATTCTGCAGAAACAATAGGCTTGATGCCACATGGATTAAATGGCCATTTATCTATGTCAGTTGTATTTGATCAAGATCAATATAAAAGCAAGCCTGCTAAGTTAATATCTCACACATCAGAAGTACAGACCAGTTTTGTGGATCAAATATCCCCTACACAACCTGGAAAATATCATGCAAAATAAAATGGCACTGATCCATTATGACCTGATTTTGCCAGATGTCTTGGATCACAGCAGGTCATCACCACAGTCATTCTTACCATTTAAACCAAAAGGTGAAATGTTTGTGTCCGCTTTGTCTAGCCCACACCATTAGGGTACTGTTAAGAATCAGCATCTCCAGTGTAGTGCCATAGATTACACTAGTACTTGGTTTAGTGCTCCATTAACTATGTTCTCATGCCTTTGCCACTCAGAGGAAGCTCATGTTTTGTGGCCCATTGTAACTGCATCCCAGTCAGGGTGTTCTGTAATTATTGTGGCCCATTCCTCTAGATTATCTAACAAATCTTTGTCTCAGATTAAACAGGAGGCATTGGCATCACCCATTCATCTAGAGACCGTGAAGTATGCTCCATCTGCTAGCTCTTACTATGACAAGAGAAGACTCTGCCTTTTGAGGCGGTCTTTCACTCCATCATCAGTCTGGTATAAACTCCAGCTACAGTCTGGGTGAGTTGCTGAACTTTTGGGCCATTTACACCGACAATTACACCACCCTAATGTCAACAGATTCTACTTTTCCTAACAACACCTTCCATCATTTTAAATAGGACATTCTATATGACTGACCCCAGCAATAGACAGAGATATTTCAGCCTTGGTGATGGCAAAAGAATAAACTTTACACATGAACTGGAATTTGTTTGATGACAAGAATAGCTCTCATTGGGTTCTTTGATAGACATGGCATCACTGGCAGTCTTCCATCAGGCAGTAAACACTTTATCATCTCTCACCTGGTGCCAGTTCTCTACAGAGCTGCTCACCATACCCTGGCTAATGCTGTAACAACAGCAGCAAATGTAAGTTGCCAAGAGATGCAGATTTTGTGGATTCCATCTTTCAGAAAGCCCATCACCAGTCAAGGGAAGACCACAGCCATACATTTGTAACATCTTGTATTACATATATTAGCCCCCAAAGAGACAAATATACCTTACACACAACGTAAGGTACAGAGGAAGGATTTTCAGAAAATTAAGCAAAAGGAAAGGATAACCCTGGGACACAGCACACAGAGAAGAAATCCTACCAAGCCTATATCCGTGGATGGCCAAGATTTTGAGGTAATGGGATAGTTTTCACCTTATATCTCTCCATGTGAGCTCAAGAAATTATGCCCTTTTTATGCCTTACTGGTTAGATATGCTGGTGAGGGGAAAGCCCTATTTTCGCTGTCAGATGGGAAGTAGTTGCCATGTCCATCATTTACACAAATAGGTTTCCAAGGGCCTGAGCATCATGTTTGATGCACCTCCTCCATTGTCCAGGGTATCTACAGACATCCCCTGAGACCTGTTCATAATAGACTTTCAGCAGTAAGAAATTAACAACACTGAGTGTGGTAGAGATCGCTTACAATGTAATTCACTTGGGTTCTATTCAAGATGATTTCTGGTCCCAAAGGCCAACAGCACTCTTCAACCTGTCATACTGTCATACACTTAAGTGCCCTTAATCATTTCATTTGCATTGTTTGAGATGAAAATGCTAATACAGGTTCTGAATACCAGCAGGAGCAGTCACTGGTGTTAAAAGATGCATATGTTCATGTTCCTATTCACAAATCTTCCATGAAGTTGCTTCAGTTTGCTTACAAAGACACCATTGACCAGTCCAGGGCACTCCGGTATGGTCTCAGCATGTTCGCATGCATGATGGACAGAGTAATGGCCCATGTCAGCACCATTTCCACAGCAGTAGCAGCAGCTTCCTGGATGACAGTCAACAAAAACACCAGGGAGTTACATAATGAAGCATGACATAACATCCCTTGTTAATCTTCTTTTCAAACTTGGATTCCTTGTCAACAAGGAAAAATCTGGCCTCATACTAAATAATTATTTTGTCCATCTGGGATTCTTCACACAGGTAAACTGAGGTTTCATTGATAACATGGAATAGTCTCGCAGTCAAGAATTCCTTAGCCTATAGTATTTGCTCAGTGTGGCAGTGACATCATCATCCTATGTTGTTTCCTTTCAGACCATTATTGATCCAACTAGTCAGAGGGAAATGGTGATATCTATGGAGGAACATTTGTTCTAGGTAAAATGGATTATCCATACTGGGAATTAACCAAAGAACAAATGAAATTGCTATGCATTTCTGCTCATGAAGTTAGGGCAGTTGCAACAAGTGAAACTGACCCTTAGCTGACTTTATCCATGCCATGGGATGGAGGCAAGTCCACTTTCTCAAGCTTGTATCTCAGATCTTTCATCTCAAAATGACTTGGCTATGCCTGGTGGGACATATTGTCATGGCACCCCTTGACCTTCCTTGGTGTTTCAGCAGCTTCCAAAGGACATGGCATATGGACTCTATACTCCAGTCCGGTTATAATCTAGATGCTGCCTCACATACTTTAGGGTGCCAGGAATGGCCTGTTTAGGGTAAGGGGATGTAACTCCCTCCACCGCAAATCTATTTTTCTGAGGTATTATGATTGGGTAATGTATTTAAAGAAGAAAGCAATTATCTTTTATAATACTTACTGGTACCTGTTCGTAATACATATACATCCTCCAGGAAGTTAGTCATTTAGAGAGCATATGCATTCTGTTCCAGTAGCATCAGAAGTATTCATATGATTTGGTGCCAATTCCTGTATCAAGGGGAGATCACTTAAACTGCCACCTGTGTGGGAAGATAACTTTTAGCATCTTCGCTATAATGCTTTAGCCTCGATGGGTTGGATTTATGATGTAGTAGTAGTTCTCCTAAGGTATTATGATCAAGTATGAATTATCAAAAAAATGTAATTACTAGAAAGAGCTGGTTTTTAGGTAGGCACAAACATTAATTTAAGGACATGACAATGATTCTCACCTAAAAGCACTACTACTTAACAAACAATACGACGTGACAAACAAAGATTCACCCATGGAAACACTATGACTAAACAAACACTGATTCTCCTTTGAAAACATTTTGACTTCACAAACAGTGATTCACTAGAACTCAATAATGATTTTGTTATAAAAAACACAAACTCATCATATAATAATTCTCTCATGGAAACACCAGGACTCCCAAATCCACAGATTTAAATATCGTTAAAAGTGTAATATTTTTGACCATTTGTTGACACTTTTTTTCAGCAACCTATGAGAAGCAAACACTGTGAGGATTGCAAAAGATGTGTCCGAAAATATGATCATCATTGTCCATGGCTGGAGACATGTGTCGGAGAGCGCAATCACAAATTCTTCTTGATCTTTCTGTTTATTATGTCTGTAGTCATCATCTGGACTTTCTCTATAACATTGTAAGTATCATGTACAGTCTTGTCACATTAATATTGTAAGGTCTTGTACAGTCTTTTCACATTAATATTGTAAGTATCTTGTACAGATCTGTGTCATTAATATTGTGTCATGTACTGTCCTTTCTCACTAATACTGTAAATATCATCTAACTTTTTGGATGGCCTAGTGGTCAGTGTCCACCTCGGATGTGGGAGGTCATGGGTTCAAACAAGTCTGAATTGTACCATAGACATAAAAATGGTACTAACAGCTGCCTTGCTAGGCGCTCAACATTAAGAGGTTAGTATTAGGACTGGTCGGCCTGGTGTCAGGATAATGTGACTGGGTGGGACATCTGCGGCATGATGCCTCAGTGCTAGGCATCAGTGTTAACTGCCACACTGCAGACATCATAGTGATATGACTGAATTTTTTTTAATGCTATGATAAAAAATTCCAAATCCTATCATTAATATTGTGGGGGCCCCAAGTGGCCGAGTGGTCTAAAGCGCTCACCTTTACGGATCATTGCCATCTCACCTCTGTCTGCATGGGTTCAAGTCTCAGATTCGGCCAACGTGGGTATGTGAGAAAGCTTGTCAGTAGTGTCTCGAGGGTCAGTGGTTCTTTCCGGGGATTTCCCAGGTTCTTCCTCCACCAATAATACTGGTCACCATGTATAGCCTATCGTGTGCTGAAAAATGGCGTTAAACCCTACAACAACAACAAAATTAATATTGTAGGCATAGTGTACAGTCCTGTCACATTATTATTGTAAGTATATAATATACAGTCCTGACACAAAGACACAGTGAGCAGCAGGGAAGTTCTACAGACCAGACGGTTCCGCCAAAATAAAGCCTCCTACGAGAACTTTCTCCGTAGAAGCCTCAGAAAGCAGAAATAAAGCTTCCTACGAAAATTAATTTGCGTAAATTCAACCTCGAGTGCATTTTTTGTGTGCAAAATCAATGATTCTGGACAAGGAAAAAAGGAAGATTTTTAGGGGTGGGGTGGGAAATTTATTCTGGTGTCGGTGTGCGCGCAAAGATTTGGCTGCAAGTCTCATGAATAAATTTGATCAAGACCGATTCGATATCTACTACGCGGATCATGAAGATTAATCGTGATAAAACCATGCGGTGTTGCCTGGGCGCGGCTGAAGAAATTTTTGAATTTGTTTATGTCCATGTCGCCGTTACACCAGGTCTGGTGAATATTTCTCAGCGTGTGAGTATCGATGCCATTGAAAACCGATAAGATATTGCAATTGTCTCTAATAACTTTAGGAATCTGCGTGTATCGCTGCGTCACGTAAATCACATCGGTGTTCTTGTGTCTGCCACGCGAGAATATCCTAGCCGGATTGGTCTGCTTATCCAGCATAACATCATCGAATACGACAAGATTATTAACATCACCATCTAAATTTTCCACTGATGGAGCTTCATTGATATCCGTGATGAATTCGATTGTGCCCTCGTCGGTATTGTCGCTAAATTCCTTTAGCACTTGATAACATCGCTGATCATCAACGGATGGCGCAACCAAATACAATTTATCCCATTTTAGCCATCGCATTATCAAATTTAGCAACAACTGTGTCTTTCCAGAACCAGACGGGCCGATGATTATCATCCTTATCGAATTTGGTAATATCGCGTTATGTTTTACTTGCTCGCGTCGCTTCGTGGCGGAAAAATCAATTACATTCATGTTACTAAAATACATGGATCTATATTGTGTTAAGTGTCGCACTCACACAGCTACGTTATATCCAACCGAAATCGTCACACGCAATAACAGAAACGCAATTGCAGGAGAATGCGAAATTTGCAAGACACGCAAGTTTAGATTTGTAAAAAAAAAAGTAGAACCGGAGGAGACATTGCCGCCTCCTTGTCAAATCTACCCGGAACTCCCTGGGCGAAATATCCCGGAGAGAAGCATCTACCAGGGTACAATTACTGTGGACCCGGAACGAGGCTCGATATAAGACTCGACGATAATAACCAACCAAAGCAAGGTGAAGATCCGGTAAACGCCATCGATAACGCTTGTTACTACCACGATCTCGCGTATCGCAGCGGCGATTTACAACAAAGGCATCTCGCTGATATCAGGCTAATTCACGCACTAAACGCGATTCCTGACAAAAGTTTCAAAGAAAAATTAGCAACCTGGCTGGTAAAAGGCGCAATGAAAGGTAAATTAGTATTCGGCGCTGGTAAATAATAATGGAGCAGATATATTATTCTCCGCGAGGATTCTGGCGAGGAAAATCAGCAATTGCCAAACTCGCTAAAGCCGCTAAAGTAAAACAATCCACCGCTGAATCGTGGTTATCGAAACAGGCAATTTGGCAAATATATCTTCCTCCGCCTAAGAAAATACCATATGCAAGTTTCACCGTCAGTGTCCCTAATGAGGTCCATCAGGCTGATCTTATGTTTCTTCCTTACGATACCGTCGACGGAGTCACATATAAATATGTCTTGACAGTCGTTGATATCGCCAGCAGGTATAAAGAAGCCGAGCCGTTATCGAATAAAACAGCAACGGAGATCGCTAAGGCGTTTAGCGAAATTTATTCACGATCCCCGTTGACATGGCCAAATCTTCTTCAGGTTGATCCAGGTCGAGAATTTCTTGGCGCGGTTACTTCACTGATGAAAAAAAATAATGTGAAAATCCGTCGCGGTATCGTAGGTGTTCATCACAATCAAGCTATCGTCGAAAGATTCAACAAAACGCTCGCAGAACGATTATTCGGATACCAATACGCGCGTGAATTTATTCAAGATAATCGATCTCACGATTGGGTATCAAGATTGCCTCATGTGATTAACGCGCTAAATAACGAAGTAACTCGAACAATAGCAATGAAACCCGCAATTGCAATTACAAAATCGAATATGCCCCTAAAGCGAGATTCCACGATTCAGCCTGTACTAGGTAGCGTCACTGTCAGGTATTTATATAAAGAAGGTGAGGCCGAAGGAGGAAGAAAAAGAGCAACCGATCCAAACTGGAGCGTTACAACACATAAAATATCCGCCGTAACAAGATCGTCAGGAAGACCAGCAATTTATATTCTAGATTCGCTAGCGCCACAACGAGGATTTACCAAGGAGGAATTACAGATAATCCCCGAAGATACTCAACTACCGCCAGCATCACTAATGTGATTTACTCGAATTCTACCTAGCTGAGATAATTT
Organism: Sinohyriopsis cumingii; assembly: GCA_028554795.2. Lineage (NCBI taxonomy): Eukaryota > Metazoa > Mollusca > Bivalvia > Unionida > Unionidae > Sinohyriopsis > Sinohyriopsis cumingii. The sequence continues at coordinate 63,385,854 of CM068840.1, forward strand.
TCTTACTCTTGACACGGCCAAATACACTAAATTTGACCAGGAAATTCTATCATCGACGATCCAAACCTGGCCGTGCACGGTCAATCCCTGCGACGAATGTATCGTTGTTGCATATCCTAGTTTCCATGGCGATCTTTCTGCGTTTATCGCGTCATTGACAAGATTAATATCAACCCCGATGACATCATTCAAGACCAAGATCTTTTCCTCTCCGCAGGGTAAAGTAACACTGATATTTTGTTTCCTGGTATCAGCGGGTCTGTAACATAACGGTACCTGCAACGTTGGAAATTTCTCGCAATGCAACTTGAATAACATTTCCTGGATAACATCACGAACAATTTTCCTACTAGCAACAATCAGATGATCGGGACGCCACAAATTTAGAAAAATATCCATCGGAGTCTCGTCGATTATTCTTCTCATTACATCACATTGAAACTTATTCGGTTGTAATCGAATTATTTTTTTGAATTCGGTCAGTAAAATATCATCAGATCTATAATCGGCGTCGATTTCCTCGTAATAATCAACGAAGTTCCTGAGCCACTCATGAGGAGATTCACCATCAATAGGATCAGGCTGACCATGATCGCCGCACATTATCACGGCGGTATTTTTCCCCTCCAGCCAGACCAAGATAGATTTTAACGTGACAAGACTTACTGTACAAATTTCATCAAATATTATGATCTTGTTGATATATTTATTTCCCATGCGAGCCGAATCCCACAATCCACCGCTGTATTTGAAATAACTGTGATACGTGCAAGAACCAACGCCGCGTTGTTTTATTTCTCGCGCTAATCTGTGAGTTGGAGTCAACACGATCATATCAGAGTTTGAAAATAAATTTATCGCTCGCGTTGTTTTACCGCTACCACCAGGACCATTCATGTAGACGAATTTACTACGCGAAATTGGGTCGAATGCGGATGCAGCCGTCGATATTTTCTCACATTTATCTCGATGAAATTTATCGCAATCTTCGACATCAGCGTCCTCACAATAATCTAGGATATCCTCGTTTTTTATCCTCCAAGTTCCCCAAGAGCTACCATCAATTAATTTTTATAGCCTGTATTGGTATTTTTTATCGATATAAAACGAGTCCGTCGCGACCCTTACCGCGATATCAGAAAATTTGTTTATCATCGACAGTAAATTTATACTCACATAAGCGAGCATCGACGATCGTAAGTGTGTATATTGCGCTGATTCTCCATCAAGGTAACTAATCACGGTACCTAACTTTGCTCCGTCAATGATAATATTCTCTCTGTTACAGAATATTCCTCGCGATACCGTATCGGCGATAATAAAATCCATCTCGGCATCATTGATAAACAACCTAGCGTGTCGGTGTTTATGATCAACGGATCCTCCTTGAGTAAATTTACCAATTATTTTTCTTCCGATATCTTTCGCGTTTTCACAATCCGTCGGCAACCACACTTCAGTTTGTTTCCTATACGATATAATCGCCTCGCTCACTGTCAACGACACTAACATCGACGAATCCAGCATATATCTCAACAACACCGTAGGGACCCAACGACGCTGCGATAAATGCCGACCAAACCAAATATAACAGATTTTATGTAAATTTTCAGCAAACTCGAATGAAGTAACGCAAGCGAATCCGGTCATAACAAAATCAGGCAACGGCCCGTTAATCGCTACCCTTGTCATCTCGTTGGTGGGATGACCGAATTTAGCAAAATAATCCGCACAATCGCCATATCCGAGGAAACTTCCAGGATAACACGCGCTCATGTCAACGGAGATCATATCTTCGAAATAATACTTGGTATTCCACAATCCGCCATGGCCGTATTCGATACAGCTGAGTTGAATATCAGCGAGATATTCGTTTCTCGTAGGTTTCCACGAATTTCTCTCTCTGGCAGCGTGAGCAGCAACAGACGGAACCGTAAAGCAATTCGTTAATAACTGATCAGGATTTGTCGAATATTTCACCGCGATATTTCTCATCGATTCATGTAATTTTTCATCACGGTAAATATCTCCGCGCGGCAAGATAAACTGATCATATTTTTCTTCGCTCGAAAATAACCAAACCGATATTGGATCAGACGCGGCTAATATTTTGATATATCTGAACATGGCATCGGAATTGTCTTTTGCGGAAGATTCCACGGGATAAAATTTAACAGTACGATCTCGCGGAAATATCATCACCGACTGCGACCACGCATGTGAATTATGATCGACAATCTCGATTGGTGCTCCTCGAGATCTATACGGCGACGAGTATAATATTTCTCCCGATAGCGTTTTCACTGTGATTGGAAATTTAAGTTTCTTACTCAACACAGCTACATCGTCAATCGATGCACCATCAGCAACTGTCTTCGCCCACGTGTTAATTTTACTCAACCTCAACTGGGTCAGACCAGAACCACGTCGAGCGTTTTTCATATGCTCGATGACACGCTCGGCAACGCAATTTATCATCGTAGAGTCACCGACTTCTGATTTTTTCATCGCAGGTAGATTTTTCATGTCAGGATTATTATTCAGCCGATAAATTCCATAAACAACAGCGCTAGATGGATACGCCCTAGCATAATAAGGACCGTCAATTCCCAATAACAATCCTGGCTTCGAATTTTTATCAAGAACAACATTTTTCTTACCGCCACGCACGGGATCTCGTTTATCGCGAATAATCCAAGTGTCGTCGGGCATTTGTGCGATAAATTTTATTCCAAAGATAAATCGCTCTTCCTTATTTTCTTGGCCCGTTCCAGATTCATCGTAGCATCAACAGAGTTAGTTTTCCATGTCGACCAAACATGAACCGCTCCATCATCGAAGAATTCCTTCTTGGCACGATCAACCTCAGGAATGATATATTCTGCCTCATCAAGATCAAATGTATCCATTATTATATTTTAGACAAATATTTAAATTATAATATGCAATGCAAATGGATACCAATCGGATCAACAAAATCATGCGACAAATCCTGCAGAGGAGATTATTGCGGCGCTCACATATATGCGATTCGACACGGCAGCAAAGGACCACAGCGATGTTTAGTTTGTCAAGTTGGCACGCGAGGAAAGACACGGTTGTGTTTGTCCTGTGGAGGGAAAAATTATCGGGAATTGCGTCGATATTACGAAAAGAAATCTTCCTCGGTGATAACCTGCGAAGAAGATTATATTAATCGATTCAAGGCAAATTACGATTTAGACAAATGGAATATTGTATATAGATCCAGAATCGACGATTCCTGCAATGACAATCACATACGAGTTTAGATCACACCCAACCATCGAGGGTTACGAAGCATCATCGGATGGTACCGTCAGAAATGCGAGAATAAAGAAAAATGTCGGTAGGGTTAGCAATTCGGGTTATCTATTGCATAACTTTAGTGGAGTAAGTTATTTATGCCACAGATTTGTGTTCGAGTGTTTTCACGGACCTATCAAAGGTGATCTTGTCATCGATCATATCGACGGTGATAAGCTTAACAACAAACTGTCAAATCTCCGAGCGGTGACTCCGAGTGAAAATTCAAGATTTGGTAATACCGGTGGCGTACGGCGACCAGCTAAAGCGGTTAAATCGGTAAATCAAGAAACAGGAAAGGAGCTTGTATTTGAGTCAATGAGAGCCGCTCCAAAATATTATAATATTAGTCTAGCATCGGTGCATCGTGCGGCAGAAAGAATAATCAACGCGACATTTTCATATAATTCTGACGCTTGGATCGAGTTTTATTATATTTCGATAATATCAGACTCAGAAAGTGAGATCGAAGATTAATTGAATATTACAGGATTGTTATATATGGACGAAGAAAATATAAACGACATCATCGAAGCCATCGATGAACTGAGAAAAAAAATAAATCTTCCATCGGAGTTGGACGCGAATAAAATCCGATCCGAATTCGAGACGATTGTTCAGGGGAAACTCGAATATAAATACACACTGCCGTCCGAGTACAAATTAATAAAGAAAATCCAAATTGCGATGTACCAATCACTTGCGACCGTCAGCGATGATCAAATCGAGGATTTTGTTAAATTATCGACGTTGGTTGAGAAAGCTAGGTTGATTTTATCGGATGCATATGAATCAAAAAAAATTACAAGCTCGCGTGTCAGACAACTGAAAAAACTTGTCGATGAAAGTAGAATCAAAGATCTTGAATCTTCCTGAAGATCTCCACGAAAAAACAAAAATTAAAAAAATCTTCCAATTTTGAAAATTTCCCCGGTTTTTATTTATTTTTTTGGCCCATTTTTCCCTGGTGTACGGATTTGAAAATCTATGATTTTACCAGCAGATTGATACTTATCGTTTCCCCGCGTATATCAAGCAAATTTCCATTCTGATCCGTTAGTTTGAAATTTATCCTCGATAATAACCGATTATGACATCGCAGGTAAAACGGATTCATTGGTTCTTTTATTATCAAATAACCAGGAGAAGCGCTAGGTGAAAACGAATACAAGATGAATCCCTGCTGCGCTTGATTTGACATTGACGAATCAACATTGTAGCTGCCCTCGACAACATCCGCGTGAAGATAAATCGCGATAACTTCCGTTATATTAACGATGCCAGGAGATATATGCCGTCCACCTTTGGTCGGATCGTTATTGTGTTTGAGAATCAATTCTGATTGTACTTTTTTAGTCCACGCGGCATGTAATTTCGGAAATAAATCATCGATGGTATCAGTGACGGATTTTCTCATTTCATCAACATCATAATTGGGGAATTTGAAATTTGGCAGCGTTTCCTTGGTTAATTCAAATACTCTCATGAATTTTTGTTTTTCTCCTGAATTTCTGATCAACTCGAATTTGCTAATAGGAAGAACATAATCGGCAATTGATATATCGTCGACTATCGCCCGAATGAACATACCATGATAATATTCAATATCATTCGCGAGTTGATTTAAAATCTTCACTCGTCCGATAATTTCGCTACATGAACCTGATTTATTTAGGATGCATTCATGAAATGATCCCCGCAATAAATTTAATTGTAATTCATGTTCTTGAATAAATTCGTCGAGGGTTCTTCTTACCAAGATACCGTCTATGGGGGCTATTATCCTGTTAATGTTGGTAGCGTCGAAGATTTTCACACCGGGGGGAATTTTAGGAAGAGGCAACCACGAGAGAATTCTTTCGTTAATAAAAGTAAAAGCGAACATTACCAGGTTAAATTTGTGGTTATTTATGAGGTTGATGGCGCTACCGATCAGAGGCTTGTGTTTGATATCTCCGTACCATCCTTCGTCGGTGGTAAAATCTGATTTTTTTGGCTCCGGTAGTTCTGGAGGAGCTTCCTCGTACCAACCTGGAATAATAAAATCTGGTTTTTCTGGTTTTGCCAGAGGTGCAATTTCAGGCCAACCTAGCACGGTCCTAATCGATGATTGGTAAATATCTACCATGTACGGCGATTTCACTTCTATCATCGACGATAGAGTTGGATCGTGCGAGGATATCTTTATTCCCGGAGTAGCATCACCGGTTATATTTGATATTCTGGTGGTAAACTCCTTATCTAGCTGATCAATTTCATAACTGCCTGTTGGTATACCAACGACGATCCAATCGGGCGTTCATCGGGTTTATTTTTGTTGGCAAAAACAAGTGAATTATTTGACATCATTTTACCGAATGATTTCGATCTAACATTGGGCCAGCTGTTGTAGACACGCAGTTGTGTTAGTGCAATTTCTTTGACGCTGATTGGTGTTGAAAAATTAATGCTAAATTCAGGCTTGGTTGAGCTTAACGATATTAGTGTTGTTGTCGGCGGTGTCGTGTTTGTCACGATCTGGGCTAGTTCGGACATTATTAATATTCATTTGTTCAATCTCCGAGTAAATGCTGATCATCGAGGAAAATTCTGGATCGGAGATAACGCCATCGTTGAGACTTTCAGAAAGCAGCGATGATAATTTCGAATACGCGTCATTGACCTTGGTTAGTTTATTCTTGTACAATGATAACTTCTCACTTGTGCACGAGGAGATTTTTTTCGCTACGATATTGAGAACGCCAGCGATTGTCGTTGTTGACGAGATTATTATCGTTGCAACGATTGGCGCTATCGTTGTTACCGCGGATAAAATTATTTCAGCACCAGCGACTACCGCGGATACCGCGTACACGGCAATATCAATGGTAACTAATCTACGCTGGTATTTTTTTATTTTTGTTTGATATTCGTCTAGGAGTTTTTTTAGCGAATCCTGCCATGACCTCGCCTGATTGTAACGGTAGTCAGATGCGGTCATTTATTAATCTACGATAACAATTACGGATTATTGCGTGTATTCGGATAAATATTCGAAAATTACAAAATAATTCACCGGTCCCATGGTGGTTCTGTCTGGCGGTTCTAGCGTGAATGTTGTATTGCTATATTCACTTAACGAAATAATAAAAAATCCAGGGTAGAATTCATGAATTTTACGATTCTGTTCCGGTTGTACCTTAAATTTTATATCGGAGATAATATGTGCTCGATATACGCCAGCAGTTGGCGCGATAAAGCTAAATGTGTTATTCTGGGGTATCCAGGTAAGATTATTTATGGTTAACACAAATGTTAGATTGCATCGCATAATTCTGTCTATCAAATGATCTGGCACATAAAGTTTCGCCAATCTTGGGATATTCATTGACGATATTTTTGTGTTGATATCGTTAATTTTTGTAGTTGCGTCGAGAAGATCCGAGCTCAATTTTGGTATATCAGTGGCGTAAACGAATCTATCGATCTTTTGGTTAATAGCTCTGTCGTACACTGATGTATCGACCTTTTGACGCGCTAATTCACGTACCACGTTAATTTCATCGTTGATTTTTTTTATTTTCTCATCTATCGATTCACGTATCGCGTTAACCCCCTTGGCAAATTCGGGAGCAACAACATCGCTGAGTTTATTAATTTCCTCGCTGATTTTTTTTGTTGAGATCGTCGATTGTTGTTCTCTGACCCAACGAGATATTTATTTTGGTAATTTCCTCGTTGATGGATTTTACTCTCTCGATGAGATCGCTGTGTGTAGTTGAGGAGGTATCGATGAATTTTTTTATATCCTCGTCGAGTTTTTTGTTGAGTTTACTTGATACCTCGTCGAGTTTTTTAAGATCATTATTTAGCTTGTTAAATCTTTTTGTTATTTTTTCCTGGAAATCATCCTGTGATGCCTTATCGGACTTTAGAAGCATCGCCGCTGATAACTCGCTATTTTTTTGTTTTATATCCACGAGATCGGCCTTTGGTGGAAACTCCGCGATAATATCGTTAATATCAGCGATAGATTTTAATACCATCTCCGATTGGCGAGTAAATTGACTGATGTGATCATTATATTCGTCTCGCTTGATTATATCAGCTATTTTCACGTTGCTGGTGTGTAATCTTCCCTCGGTATTTTGAAAAACAGCAACCTCGCCAGGATCTACCTCTGACAGCGATAGAAGATTGTTAATATCGCTCTTGGTTGCGAAATTTGATGTATCGATGTCGCTTATTTCTTTTTTTTCCTTCCTGAAGAGGGATCTACCATAAATGTCAACCATGATATTTATCTACGGCGTATTCAAATACAATTTTGTGATAAGGACCGGATGATTTTGAAATTTCATCAAGAACATTAATTGACTCTGGGCCGCATATTGGTGGATCTGCTAATGTTTGTGTTGGAAGAGTCGAATACCAAACCGGAAGTCTCAGCGAAGACACATAGTTGATAAATTCGTTTGGTGGTGCTAATCCGTACGAATCAAAATAAACAACCTCGCGAGGATTAATCGCGTAGGCGACCCAGTGTGTTCCAGGGCCGGTATTTTCATCAAGATTTATTATTCCTGTCTCGGTAGGGTTTGGTTTGTCTGGTAGTTGATCTCGCATAAATACGCCTCTGAAAATTTTTATTTTCTTTTTCTTTACTTCGCTGATTAGATCTAAATTTGAGGCTGGTAGGCTCGACTTAAGCCGGATCCGTACGGGGGTCGTCTTAGATAAAGGCCGGATCCCTTTTTTTTACGATATCTTCCTCCGGTAATTTTTCGCATTATTGTGGAGCCTAATTCAGAACCTACACCTCCGAGCGCGCCCAATCCTAGTGCCTTTCCAATCGCCGGAAGAGCTAGTTTCGCCAGAGGTAATAGGAAAGGAAGAAATCCGCCAGTTTTGACCATGTCTCTGATGGCGCCTATGGAAAGGCTCACATGAACGCCGGAATTTGCTGATTTGGCCTTGGAGAAACGTTCACGTTGACTTTTGCTCAGCGATAGTTTGTTAGGCCCGCCTTGAATTTGATCGTTTTTCAGGGTTAATTTCATACCGCATCGCTTTGATATCGCTGATTGGAGTTTTTTCATCTGACCCGGGGTCAGAGTTACACTGACGTGTTCGTATGGCATATTAATAACCGCTTAATCTAAATTTGGAATTTGTCACATATTCTCTACGGGTGCGTCGATGATTCTCATTCTACCACTGATGCCTTCCAGGATCATTGTTCTATCACCGAGAATCACCGCGATGGCTCTTGCTACTTGTCCACCTGTGTCAATTCTGGCTTTGAAATGGATATCAACAACAGATTGTTTTACCAGGTCGAGATGTTCCAAGGAAAAGTAATAGATGGGGTAGCGAGTATTAAAATCCATCTGTGATATTTGTAATCCTGTATCGATATTTTGATCGCGTCCCATGAAACTTAGCAAGCGATGATACGCGCGGGCTGTCGAAAAGGTGGGAAAATTAATTGATATTTCCTCGGATGGTTCTTGTTGGCCGTTTATTCTCAGTGATACGTTTGTTGCTGCGAAATTGTCATGACTGTGAGTTTGATCGTATCTATTTGTGTTTTGGAGAACTATAAAGATATGTCTAGGTGCCGAAAAGCCCTGCTGTGATGCAATTCGCCAGGTAAATATTCCGTTAATATTAATGTCGGTAAAGTCGGTTGTTGTTGTTAACCAGGACATAACGGATTTACCACCTTGATTCATAAATGACAATAATTTTTCTTCCACAAGTATCGATGGAGTTATTGCTGGCATCCACAAGGTAAATTTGTTTAGGATTACCTTGCCTGCATCAGGAACAGTAGCATTGTCTCTCCAGATAGCTCTGTCATTACTCGCGGGGTCTCGAATAAACGAAATAGTATGTTTCGCTCCGTAGATAACTTTTCTGAAGTGTCTACAAAATCCAAAAATGTGGGATAGTGGAATTGCACAGGAGAATCTTAAACTAGGACCAACCAGCATAGTTTTCCGCGTGGCAAATCCGAGATTGTAATTGGGATTGGTGTCGATCATTACCGCCATCTGGGTGGCGGGACCGGCACCAGCTGCATCATTTGGTATAGCGATGTTATACTGGATATGATCGGCACTGTCGTTAGTATCCTTGGCGAGCATCATACTAGGACCAGCTGACCTGGTAAAATCATCCGAGTATCTGGCCATACCTATCACCGTCGTTGCAACATCAGCGTTATCTGTAATTGATTCAATTTCTCTTCCATCAATCGTGTAGGTGACGCTCTTGAATAAAGCCATAATTCCGTTATTGACAAATCAACTTTGGAATCTGCTGGATAATTGGTATCATTAGCTCTCCTTAATTCGCCACCAAATTCAATATATGCCTCTGATGGAAGAAAATATCTCGTTGTGTCGTGAACTTGAATTTCAATGCGATTAGGTGCATCTGGTGTCACTGCGTCGTATGAGAAATACTGGAAATCCCGCACGGATGTGTCTCTACCTACAGGCTCGTCCATGTCGAACACTTCGTTTGACACTTGTGCGAACATTTATTATTAAGAATATCATCTAAAACGAAGACCGCTGCCTGAAATAAAACTTGTATTTACAAGATTTGTTTTAGCAACTTCATTTGCTAGATTTGTCTTAGCAACTTCCTGCGCTAGGTCGTTTATTTTTTTATTTGCCGCGTCGTTTATGGCTTTGCTGACTTCGGGTGGCATTTCTCTGGTGCTAGGTAATTTGACGGGTTGTTTTTTGCGCATTAAATTTAATATTTTATTTTTGACAGCATTGAAGCCTTTACTGGCCAAATTACCGATACCAGAAATGGCAGTCTCGCCAATCTTTCCTATTGCTTTTAACCCGAATTGTTTGATCGTGGGTCCGATTTTAGGTATTACTCGCGTGACGAGGCTTCCAATGATATCACCGAATCCATTGCCGTGGATATATTTGTATACGGGCAATCGAGAGTTTACTATGCGGACCTGTCTTGGTCTGCGTTGATGTTTGTGAACAATCATGTTATTTAAATTATGTTGTTTTAATCGATGAGCTCATCAACAAACTCCTTGTAAATGTGAGAATTGATGATGCCACCGCGGAATAATCGCTGACAAATATCTGAGGCTTCGTTGATTATTTCACGGGAGTTATTTCCTGCTCGTTTTCCTCCGATTAATACCTCGAGGCGAGACACGTCGTTGACAACACTGTCAGGGCAAATGGTATATCCGCTACCTGTTTTTGGTTTCGATTCATCTGACGATGGACCTGGCGAATCAGACGACAGTGGTGAATATGGTTCTCGTGGAGGTGAAGGGGTCATCCTGAGTGCCTTACCCTCTGGATGAATACCCCATCTTAATGGGGGGGAAAGTACGGGACCCTTCCAGTTTGTCGGTGTATATGGTTCTGAAAGGGGGCGGCGAGATATAGGACTATACTCCTCAGGTGATGGTTCTGAAGGGAGGTGGAAGGAAGGGGGGGGGGGAAACTGGGGGATTAATATAGCACTCTCCCTTGTAGGTGATGGACTTGTCTTTATCTTCATTAATTTGTATTCACCAAGATCCGATAAAAATTTCGTAAAATTTTCATCAGAATATTTTATTGGTTTTCCTAAACTACCAAAATAAATTATCGCCAGCCAATCAACTTCTTCGACTTTATCAGCAATATCTTTTTTCAAAAAAAATCTTTTATTTTCCAGAGAATTATCCGCAGCCATCATAATTCGTGAATCATCGTTACTGAGTAAATACAACATGTTCTTGTTCAAATAATTATCAGCGGGTATTCTAGTATCAATTACAAACGAACCATTGTCCGCAGATGGTTTGTATTCGGGTACAACTATCGGTTCGTCACTCTGATCTTTTTTCTTTATTGATTTTCTCTTCTTTTTCTGAGGTGGAATTTTTTCTTTTGGTCTAGCTCCTAATTCCTGTGGTTGAATATCTTCTTCCTGTGGTCGAATATCTTCTTCCTGTGGTTGAATATCTTCTTCCTGTGGTATTATTTTTCTTCTCCGTGTTTTAGCTTTTTCTTCCCTTTCCTGTTGTTTTCTTTCTTTCTCTTGCTGTTTTCTTTCTTTCTCTTGCTGTTTTCTTTCTTCCGCTAGTTGCTTATTATAATTATATCTATCGTCTGCTGCTTCTAAAAGTCTTCTAAAAGATGGATCCCTTTCACTCGCCTGTGTTTTTCCAGAGTAAACTTTATATAACATACCATACCAATTATTACGACTTGGATATCTTCCTTTTCCTATTTCAGTCAAATATTCATTTCGAACACTAAACATATCTTCCGCAAATTGACCAAATTGATCTATACTATACAGCGTAGATAGCGGTTGTGATATTATTTCCCATCCCTCATCGGTGAAATTTTCTCTTAAATTATCGATATTAAACTTCCTCTTTCCTACTCCGAGTTTTCCCAATACAGGTTTTCCCAATCCGGGTTTTCCCTTACTACCTATTTTATAAGCAATTGCAGGTTGTTTCCCTTGTTGTTGTTGTGCTGCTGCTATTGCTAATCGATCCGGTAATGTTCGTGATTGTTCCTCAATACCTTTCAACATGGGAAAAATTCCCTTTTTCTTGGTATCCGGATCTTTTTCGTCGCCAAATACAACTTGCTCGATTGTTCCGGTAACTGGCTTCAACCATTTCGATGATACCTCGGCAATTCCATGTTGTACATCTTCGTAACCACGAACATTTCTCTTGAATAATTGTTTTGTCGGAATAAGCTTCTTTAGTGCCGCTAATTGCTCTCGCGCTAATCTGGCAGAATGAGGCTCTCCAACTGTACTAGCTTTCGGACTCATATTATTTTCAACTATATTGTTTTAATGCGACGTAAAATTAGGATCCGCAGCCAAATCTTTGCGCGCACACCGACACCAGAATAAATTTCCCACCCCCCACCCCTAAAAATCTTCCTTTTTTCCTTGTCCAGAATCATTGATTTTGCACACAAAAAATGCACTCGAGGTTGAATTTACGCAAATTAATTTTCGTAGGAAGCTTTATTTCTGCTTTCTGAGGCTTCTACGGAGAAAGTTCTCGTAGGAGGCTTTATTTTGGCGGAACCGTCTGGTCTGTAGAACTTCCCTGCTGCTCACAGTGATCCCATTCAAGAGTGCTCTTAAAACTCACTTATTTCAACTGCAAGGACAAACTTAAAGACCTAATAATATTTCCTGCCTTAAATATTTTCAGCATGTTTTTTATGTTTTCTAATTTCATGGTGTTTGTTTTTTCTAATCATATCATTATGTTTTTTATGTTATGGGTGTTATCTGATGTTGTAAAGTGCTTAGAGCTTCTAAAGATTAGGCGCTATACAAAGTCCTCATTATTATAATTATTAATATTTATAAAATTCTGAAAACTTTGTCAGAAATTATATTGGTGCAATGTTTTTTTATGACTAGGACAATGAATTAGATCAACACATACTTTTCTTTCAAGAACATATATGATTGTAAAACTTTAAACATTGGCATAAAATTTATACACTTTGTCTGAACATGGCAAAGAACAGTGTGATAATTTATTCTTTCATTCTGAGGATCTGTGCATGAGTTCAGATCATACTTTCTCAGTAAATTGAATACCAAAGACCACTTTCTTACTGAACTGCTTGACTAGAAACGATATAAGGACCTTTTGTTGGCTACATTGTTTTCAGATGTAACAGATATACATAGATCTTAGCTTTCTTTTCTCATATGAAGCAGTTACAAACATTGCTACATTATTTTCTTTTCAGTAGATAATAACATGTCAGTTTATAATGGGGATTAAGATTCTCTTTTGTCAGTGCAATAGCAGGGGTGGTAGGGGGCATATTGTCTTTTTACTGTCCATCTATCTTTTTATGTACACATGTTGTATATGCTTTTTGTATTTAGTATAGATTTTGTGCCACAGGAAATAGCCTTGGGATAGCAGGCTACTTCTAATTCCAAGTCTCGTTTTACTTTTTCAATACTTTTCTTGTTGCAAGAACAATGTAAACAAAGTTTAGCAAAATAGTACTTGAAGTAGACAAAAGAAAATTAGTATGCATGTATGTATGCAAGGGTAGGAATGGTTAGATTTTTATGCCAATTAATAACTTTACAGGTTTTTCTGCTATTCTTGGACTTGTACCCATTTATATTGTCTGTATCTGCAGTTGTTTTTCTTTTTGGAAATATAATTCATTATAAAAATTATTTGAAGCAGAAGAGTCAGCAGAAATGGACAAATGATTATCTTGATGACAATTTTGAGGAACTGGATGATTATATTTTAATTGATGCTTTCATTTTACATTTGTTTCCATCTAATTTCAGGAAAGCTTTGGAATCCAAAGTCCAGTGGAATGAATGGTTTAAAGTTAACTTACTGTTGTTTTTGGATATTCTTGTGTTGATTTTTGGTGGATTTTCTGTTTTGGGGCTATGTGGATTCCATTCATACCTGATGTTAAATGGACTAACAACATGGGAGAGTGTTTCAAGGGAGAAAATCACCTACCTAAAATACCTGGATGATGATTACAATCCTTTTGATGAGGGATATATCAGAAATGTGTACTATTTCTTGTGTTTTTTTAACGTTAGGAGGTGGGAGACCATTTATTCCCCAAAAGCTAAAAATAAAACTTCCAATGGACTAGTGTAGGAGAGAACGAACATTATTTGTTACTGTTGTCACTAATGGATGTATTTTTGTATTTATCATATAGATTTACTTATACTGTAAGTTGACAGCCCCCATTTTTTAGGGCTGCTAAAAGCTAATTTCTCTTTGACTATAAGTCAGGGCCATTTTGCAGGTCAGATCCTTATCAGTGGGTGAATTGGAGTGAGTGTGTCAGTGTTGCCCTTTGGAAAAATAAACAAGCCAAATTGGATAGGTAGATAAATTGGAAAAAATAACTCCTCCATTTCCTTGGCTTCACTGTGTTATATATTAATTTTCTCTATGACTATGTTTTGTATAATTGTAATTTGTAATTGACCTTGGACCAAAATCAAGTTCATGATGTACCTGACTAGGGACAATGATTTTGTAAACAACATAATATATAGCTAATATTTCTCTGTGAGTATGGATTCAATATTAGGATCATTATCAGTGGAGATGAACATGTTTATATTAATTTGAATCTAGGACATTATTATTCCTCCATGGTACCTGATGTTTGACATGTTTTTATATTATAATTTTAGTAATAAACATTATCTTGTTGACAACTTAAAGTTTTCTAGAAATGAACATTTGACCCTCATTCTGGTTTTATTTTTTTTTGTCTTTGTTATTCAATGTGGTTTACTTGAAAAATGACTCATTCTTGGCTTAACATTTGAAGCAGAATTATTGTTATGTTAATTTTTTAATTTTGATTTATATATGTATTTTTTTCCAAATTATTATTCACTGAAATTACAAAGTGTTAAGTAATTTCTTACATTAATTTGGAATCATTGTGAATTCAGACAAAGACATCTTGGATAATATTATTGTGATATCTATAACGAATGTTAACACATCTCCACATTCCACTGGCAGATTAAGACATTCCAGATGACATGTCAAGACATTCAGTGTTTAGGCTTATTAGAAATTGCCATTGGAATTTAATTGGAATTTGATTCATTTGGACTTGTGTTAGAACTTTTAGGACTATTTGGGATTAAATTCACAATATTGTAATGTCTTTTAAAATTTTCATTTTGTATATTCTAGAAAATAAATTATTTGTTGATTTTTTTTAACTTGTTGGTTTTTGCTCATTTCTGGTTTTTCTGTGTTTGAAACCTTAGTCACATGTGGATACTTAAGTAGAGACTGTGTAAGTGACACTTTGATCATACAATCTGCAAAATCTATTAAAGGCAGCATATGAAATGTGTCAGTTGTGCAGCATAACCACAGGGGGTTCAGATAACCACTCACTATTACTTGGCACTGACCAAGTATCAGACTCACAACTTGATCAAAGGGTTGTCAAATGGGAAAACAGAGGGTGCTGTCTTTACAAGTTGGAAGATATAGAGCTCTACATAGCACTGAACAAGTACATGTATTAAATGTGTGGCTCAATCAAAAGGATTGTCAACCTGAAAACTGGAAGAAAACTTGGGAAATATCACTTGGAAATTAAATCTGCTTTATGAAAGGAAAATACTAATTAAATCAAAATTTTCATTGCATCAAACTTAGTGTTTATGCAGCAAAACAGAAATATTAATACAAATACAGGATGTTCAGACTTGTACCAAAGTAGAAGTAATATGCTTGTAGTAAACACCCACAGTAAACAAGATTGGTGGACACTTCATTTTACAGTGGGTAAGTGTTAATTTACCCGTAATATTTTCAAATCATTAAAATCCAAGTAACTGTAGATACAAGTATTGTGCAATGAATACCATCTTGAAATGAATAAACAAAGTACATACCATGTACCCATTTTCTAAATGGGAATAGTTTTATGGAAACATAAAATTATTTTATTTTACAGTAGTTTTGTTTATTGCAAACATCGTGTTTCTACCATCACCTACCCCTTGATTTATCAGAGTTTTTGTATGTCTCTAGTGCAAAATGATTCAAATTTTCAGTTAAAAACATGGACTTACAAGTAAGTATATACAATGCCTCTTATACATAGGCTTATGGTACTATCTTTAACTTTCAGAGATTCTGAAGCTGTACCTTGATGTACAATTCCTAATTGGGTTTTTTCTTCAGATTTCTGGTGCCTGCAGTAAATTTTGATACACTGTTATTTTATGAAAGTATTCCCTCATTATAATGCTGTCCTTGAGAGCCATAAAGTATCCTGCCTTATAATGAAGTACATGATACAGTACTCATTAGAACACTGTTCATAAACCATATAGTATTATGCCTTATGGTGAGACCACCTTACAATGATGTACGTAATTGGAGTACCCTCTCATTATAATGCTGTCAGTGGGAGCCATGAAGTATACTGCCTTATGCTGAAACCACTTTATAATGAAGGACATGGCTTTACTACCACTTAATGAAATGGGATACATGATCATACTGAAACTGTTATAACAATAGGCTTTATAGTGGAATAATAGTGTATCATTTAGCTTTATTTACCAGCATTCCTTGTATGAAAATAGATGTCACTTATTATTAATTATAAATATTTGTCTCTTTAAATGTTGACACTTGGGTATTGCATTTCTGGCAGCAATGTCACCGTTGTTGTCCTCAACAAGGCAGGTATATTAAAGTCCTTTAAAACTATATAAATTGCTGTATTCGACTGAAACTTTGGGATATTGTCATAAATCTAAAGTTGGTGCCATGATATGCAAGGATTTTAGGCCTTGTAATCTCAACTTTTTGTGCAAGAAATTCAAGCTTAAGCCACAGTACCAAAAATGCTAGAACAGAAGAATTTCAGATTTTTAAAAAATAATTTTGAGCTTTGTTTGAGACTGAAAATTTGATACAATCCCTCACAAAATGTGACTGTTGTTAATAAAAATTGAAAAATCTTTAAAAGACTTTTGAAAATGTCACTGATTTGAAAAGAAAACTTTGCCAAATTTGACAAAGCGTTTTGGCATGGAAGACTTTAAATCTTTTTAAAACTGAAGCTTATCCATTATCGAATTAAGTCACCATTACTAAAAATAATTTTTTCAAAGTTTAAATAATGTCTTCACAAAATTCATTCAACTATTATGGGCAGGAAAAAACCTAACATATAGAACTTTCAGTTTTAACAAATGCAATCAGTCATCAAATATTGCCACTGTTGGTAAAAGTAGAAAAAAACATTTATGAACAACTAAAGGAAAACTGCTCAACAGAATTCTTTTAAACTTTTTGAAACAGTCCTGGCATAAAGGGCTTTCAGAATAATACAGATGATGCCAATCTGCCACAATCAAAACTTTATCTAAAACTGAACAGAATTTGAATGATCATGGTACTAGGTGTCCAGGCATAATGGTTCTTGTGGGTTTAATGCCATTTTTCAGCACACGATAGGCTATACATGGCAGCCAATATTAATGGTGGAGGAAGAACCCGGGAATACCTTAGAAATAACCACCAACCCACAAGAAGCTACCAGCAAGGTTTCTCACATGCCCACACTGGCAGAATCTGAGACTCAAACCGGCGCAGACAGGGGTGAGATGGCAGTGATCCGTAACAGAGAGTTCTTTAGACCACTCGGCCACTTGGGGCCCCCCAGGCATAATGGATTTTCATTACTGAGCAAATAATGCCGATGTACCATCATATATGGATAAAAATAGAAAAACTAGAGAAATATTAAAATGTCTGGATTGATGAATCCCAACATGTAAAATTGCTGATGAATCCCAACATGTAAAATTGTAGAAAGAGCTGCATTGTCATGATAATGTACATGTAAATACATGTATGTTGAAGCTATCTTAAGCAAGACCCACAGTAACTTGGTTTCCTCTGTAGACTAGCCATATTTTTTAGTCCTGTTAGGACCTGAGATCTTCTGTTGAGTCAGAATATTTTCATTTCTTTTTCCTCGAGATTTAATTTTTTTAAAATGAATATTATAGTCTTTTTTAGTTAGTTTTGTTTCTGCTTATCAAAGCTGGAATTGTTTGGCTAAGCTATTTGAAGGCCAGAGATTTTTCACCAAAAACAGTCCACATCTTCTGAAAAAATAAAATTTTTGGTCCCAGATTTTTATATCACTTTGTCGGTATTGTAGGCATGCATACAAGATCACTAGTGTTTCCTTAACACCTGCATAGGCTTCCTAAATCCTTTTGGCCACAACTGTTACTCTGCATGAAGGAAAAAATTCCAAGATAAATCCTTCCATTTTTCACAACTCTTTTAAGGATCTTCTCCAAATATAAGAACTGCAAACGAATTTACGCTGATGGCTCAAAGGATGGTGTAAAGGCTGCTGCAACTTCATTAGTGAGGAAATCGCACTACAAAACTTTGTTTGCCAGATTTATATTTTCAACAGAAATTGTGGCAACAGACCTTACCCTGAATTATAATAAAACAGATTTTAAGCTCATTCTCCTTCTGATTGACTACCAGTACTTCAGTCACTTAACAATAATCTCACAGCACTTGATGCGACATCCAGATACTTCAGTTCGACATGAATGGCTGTTAAACAAAATTTGATTGGTTCATTGGCCCTGGAACAAGCATTTTATGTAGTTTTAGCCTTACTTTCATCGTGGAAGTTTTACAAATGCATGTTTCCAATAACGGCCACACAGGAAACCAAAATGGTTGAATCACAACACAGTTTGTCTTCAGACGATGTTTTCAGTTGGCAAATACTGGTTGGCGATAGCTATGATGACAATGAATTTCATGTATATCGGTCTGTTGGACATTGGGAAAATGTCACTGGAAATACCAGTTTGTGATTTTGAGCCCAAAATTGATGTTGAGTGCGAGTCCAATGTACGTGTTGGATGGACAATATGCCGGTTATATTTATTCAAAATACCCATGTCTAAACAAGCAGACTATGGGAATGTTGAACTTAAAACCCTAATACAGCATTATGGAAGAGAAAAATCTGGCATAAGAGGCAGCAAAACTATGATTCAAGGAAATGAATCTTTGGCAGAGTTCATGTTAGTGAAAACTGACAGAGGTCTCGGAAACGCTTATAATCACGCGTATTTGGACGCCAATTTTTTTATTTAGGTGGACGGTAAAATTCAAAGACTTGCCAGTCCTGCATCAAGCACCTGCATAGTGGGAAAATGTGTTGATCAGTTAGCTGTGCTGATATTTACAATGACAGAATTTAGTGGTTGAAAGGCCCCCCGTCGTCACCATTATAAGAGTACATCAAAAGAACATGCTGCAATAGCTAAGCGGCAAGATCAAAGGCTTTGACTGGCAACTGGGTGGGAAAATAGACTGATATTTACAGTGCTTGAATTAAGAGGCAGAAATACCCAGAGATGTACATGTAGTCATTTATAACAGTACATCAAATAAACAACTTTAGCTTTCATTATTGTGTTCATTTCCAAGTGTAACGGAATAAGCAGTGCACGTGACCTCGGAATCATGACATGTTGAGACTTGGGATTGAATGAGTATTTTGGGGTTCAATGGCAAACTGACGAAGATTGTAATGAGATTCAGGAGAGTGCTAAAGTTGCTAGAACTGATAGTTTGGAAGAGACAGTAGCCAAGTGTAAGAAAGTGTGTGATGCCTAGCTTAGTGCTTTGAATAAGACCTTCCTTGAATCGAAAAAAATTCAGACTCACTCTGATGAACAAGCAAGAGCTATGTCAGTGTTATAAAGAATGTAGAAATTAAACTCTGTGGCAACCAATAGTTCTTATAATTTGCATAGTTTTCTGAGAGGGGACTGCAACTTTTCCTGGTGGGACTTCCATGGACTCTTAGTTTTAAAATCCTAACAAGACCTCTGGTTCAAAACTCTTCTTTTTGGAACAGAGATATCCAAAGAAAGAATACCCATGGGGCCATACATGTGAGATTTTGAAAATTGCACAACCATAAAGAACAGTAACTTGTTCAAGCTAGTTATGCATATGCGTTTCAGACAACAGGCAATGAAAGGAGTTCACAGCACAGAATAATATTTGTACACTGAGGAGGAGGATCATATTAAATTCAGAAACAATTAACAGATTAATGCTCATAGGGAACATCAGAGAATCCACATATAACATAATTAAGTGTGTGTAGATCTCACGTTGGCAGAACCACTGATCAACAAAAGAAGAGAAAGACAAACTTTTGTATCATGCAGATGTATGACCAAATGATGTACATGCTCTCTATGTGCAAAAATTAAATGACATTAAACATAAAAGACTGACTGATCTGTGTAAACTCAAATCAAGATGGATAAAAATTTGTCCTGTTTGTGTTCGGTTCTTCCTATGTATATTTTGATCATCTTGGTATTTTCTGCAGACCTTTTGGCACTTAGTTCCAAGCCATCATTTGGTATTTGTATTGCAAAATGGATAACTAAAAATGTCTATTATCTAGTACAATACATTTTTTAAGCAGTATCATTAACTGATGATGAAAAACTACTTGATGTCATTCTGATATATGGATTCTTTACTATAACTACACTACTAATCATCCTGATTCTTTTTTTTTTTTTACCATCTCCTTTAGTCTTACTGGTACCAGTGCTTTTAATAAAATTGTAACTTCTTTTTTCTTGCAATCTAAATATTTGTAATGATGTGTTATTGTCAAAAGGTAAAATGTACTTAGTGTTGTAAAATCTAAAACTATTAATTAGCAAGGGACTAAAGTAAAAACTGGACAGAAATTATTGCCATATTACAGTGTTGTTAGAAACAACATAATAGTTGTACAAGATGTATTTTGCACAAAGTTGTAGAACTAGCGCTCGTATTGTCACCACATATTCTACATAAATAATTATATCATTATTTCTGTATATTCCTATCATTATTTTCCCAGTGGTAGTAATTTTCTGATCTGATGTTGTTCATTTCTTGTGCAATTTTTACACATCAAGAATTCTCACCGTATCATTAAAATACAATGTAATCTGCACCAAATTGAGTTGTTTGAGAAGAAATTATTTTTTAAACCCAAAAATCACTAAAGCTGCGAGTTCTTGCATTAAAGTCTCACATTAAGTAACATTTGAAGTAGCCATGATAGTAGTTTAGGATGCAACTGTACCAATTTCACCTTTGGTATATCCAAATCTTGAATGTGATGGAGGAACATAGCTCCAAAATAAACACATCAATTTTAGAACCTGTTCACTGACTATGAATCAAGTATCCGAGTCCAACTGAATTGTTAGAAATTTTTTAATTCTTTTGACATCATAATTAGCTGTCAAATATGGAGTAAGCCTATGGTCGTTATGCCATCCTAGCCAAGACCCCACCACATGCACATGACCATGCCCAATGACATCACAGTAATAATCGCTATACAACTAGAGATTACATCTCTTTGAGAATTTTGATTTCAGCAGAGCCGTAACAGAGTGGAACAGTAAGAAAGAGTGACAGCTATTTAGGCTATTCCCACCTCCACCACTTCCTCATTGGAGATCACACACACACAAAACTTAGAGTACATCCTGAAATCCTGGCAGCATCCCTGCAGGGGAGATAACTGACTATTCGACTTTATTGGTCTCTGGCTATCCCATGGTATTTCTGTTACTTGAACATTATCTTACAGTGTGTCCATTCAGCATGATCGAAAAAGGCTTACAACCATTGAGAGTTGTTAAAGGACACACATTACTACAGATGTGAAAAAATGAGAACCATACTATAAATCAGTGAAGATTATTTAAAATAGAGTATATATGGGTTTGACTGTCCCTGATTGGTTGATAATGAAAGTAAGATTTTAGTAAAAACAATATTTTGAGAGCTTGTCCTACTTGTAACTGAAAAATGTGAGGGACATTGTTTTATTAACATAATTTCCATCCCTTTACAGACCCAAGTTTGGACAATTCATTACTGAAATCAGCAGCTGACTCTTTGGTGCAATATTGAAAGCACACATTTCAAATTTGTATAGATCCAGAAAATGGTGCGGCTGTTATGGTTTTCTTTTCACAAAAGCTGTCATCATAGATATGTCTATACTGATACAAATTTGATCATGAGCACTCAAAATTTTAAGTTACTGAATTTTAATATCATTGTGTTTGCACAGGTTTACAGTGGGAACTGAATTAGTACATAGAGTCCTGAACTCTTGAGTTCTGTGCAGAGATATGGAATCCAAGCAGAATACATCCAGAAATGTAGATTTTTTTCAATCTTGGATTTAGTCTCCCCATTGTGTTTCACACTGATATGCATATTCACAGAACATTTGTATAGTAGTAGGAAAAGTTAAGTGAGAAATTTAGATACATATCATAAACAAGACAAACAGTATGTGGGGGGACAAGATCATAAGAACAGGCTGGAATGGAGAAGTATAATAAAAACAATAATGAGTTGAAGTGTGCCTCTTTTTTTATGTGTGCAACATTATGTTCTTAGCTTCAGTAAGAAATTTCATCAAAAGGAAGACAATAAAGGGTGTACAGTTAACTAAACCAATATGAATTTAGCTACTTAAAAGCTGTATCAAATCGATTTTAACCTTCTGGTCTGTTTCTGTCCATTCTGGTGATATGTCCACTGAATCAGTATGGTTGGAAAAAAATATTTGGCAAATTTAAAAATTTAAAAATCTTTTGGCAGATTATGATTATATCCTACTTCTGCCTGAGAGATGTGAATAATTTTATTTCTTGGTTTGTTGATTGTGGTTGTTGCTCAATTCAAATGCGTCATTGAAAAACATTGATGCATTCTCATACTTTGTTACAAATATTTATTACAGATGCGTATCTCCAGATATTGGTGAATATAGCTTGAATAAGTTATAACAGTTCTAGCTGGAACAATGAACATTGTTAAGAGAAAATTTAAGTGAGCTAAAATGTAAACTTTTCGGCAGTGTGTGATGCAGGATTGCTCAAGTCTTTTCCATCTCATATGCTCGCCATGAAAAATCTATTTGCACCAACTGATGATGACTTTTAGGTAACTGTCAGAAAGGCATAATTGACGATATTCTAAGGTCTACAAAAATTACTTGAGTCAAAAGTTATAAACTCATACAGCTGTGGCAAAAATGATTGACTAGTACCTTTGCTGCTGTAGCCACAGTTGATTAGTTGGTTGATTTAGTGTGGCTTGATTTGGGTTTTTTGGTGATTTTTTTTAAACAATATATTAGGTGGAGGAAGAACCCCGAAAGACCACCAACCAAAATTGGTTGATCTGTGACACAAACTCACTCTGTGAGATGTGCAAGTGATGTAAAAGCAAGCACCTTAGTACACTTGGGCACATGGAGCCTCTGTTGATTTGACGTTTATCTCCAACAGCTGAAGTCATTTAGTCACGAGATCTCGGGTTTCAGTAGATCATTATGGCCTTTACACCATTTTCAGATGAAGAGAATCTATATATGGCAGCCAGTTTTACAGCTGAAGAAAATCCAAGTCCTTTTGAGACACCAAACACCACTTATGTAGAACCACTGACCTTCCACAAGTAACTGGCAACATTCTTACTTACACGTTGGAGGCAAGTAATCACATGACAAGCATCTTGTACCACTGCCATGGAAGCCCCTCAGATCTGTATCACAAGACAAGCATCTTATACCACTCTGCCATGAAAGCCCCTCAGGCCATAGATATAAGTCTCATATGAAAGACAAGAAGTGCAAGACAGAACCTGTGACAACTGGATTGAAAGTGCAGAATGTTACTGCTAGGCCATTAGTGATAATGATGATGCGATTGACAATACAGTTAACTGCAATGACATTGATTTTATGAGTGCTCTGGGAAAAATGATTCCTTGACTTTCATCCGATTTTTAGAATCTAACTTATGATATAAAAATGTTTGACTTGCTATATTTTTTTAAATAACTTTATATTAGTCTTGCAACAAGGCGTAAAAATAAGACATCGGTAACTGAAAAAGATGTTCTTACAAGAAATGGTATAGTGTAAAAGTATGCAGAAAATATGCGACATCACTTCCACAGGCATCGTTAGGTTTTTTCTTCTGACAAATCATATAAGTTTACCAAAACATTTATGAAAAAAATAATGACAAGGAATCAAAGAATCTGACCACACATTTAAAACAATTCAAGATTTAACTATTATTCTAATCAAAAGCAGCATGCCTGAGAACAAAGAAAAATAGCAAGACATAGTGATCACTTTAGTAAGCACAGAGTTTAGTAAGGATATAAATTCATGATTTCTGTATTAGAATAGAAATATCTATTATAAAATCTGTATTCATGGATGTTAAATTAGTAGGTATTATTAGGGACTGATCAATGACATCTACAAATAATAAGCCACCATGAAAATCTGTGATTTCACAGTATCAGAGACATACTTGGCTGACAGACAAACAAACAAAAGTACAAAAGACTGATTATAATGAATGAATACAAATAAAAATATGCAGTAGATTATATGATCTATAAGAATTCAACAGATTACCTCCAACCAGCTGTCATTTAAATTGCTTTTGTCCCCAACCCAATATTAAAATCGCTTCTACCGCCCACTAACCCATAGCCAGAAATTATGTTAAAAAATTATACTTCTGTAAGGGTCACTGTTTCTCGATTAAAACACATCTGACGGTAGATCATACTTTTATTTTAAATTGCTTCTGTTGTGGGTTTGGTTGAATTTGAAAGTGCCTTCCCTCCGGGGGGTATATGTTTTACTGGAACAGCCCTTAGGTGAATGGCCTACTTCCAGAACCATCTGTTAGGATGAGGTAGACGTTGCAGGAATTATAATTGGTCATAAATGTATAACCCACTCCACTTGTCATTATCAGATCAAATTATACAAAACCGAATTAGGTAGAAATAATAAGAAATGGAGGAAAATAAATTTCTTTTCCTTTTCAAACAAAATATATTAACTTATAACATTTCCATGTAATCATTCTTATTGATTGTCCCTTACCAACTGCAAAGGGTTTTTGTGTTATAACAATTGATAAAAATTAAAAATAAATTTTTGAAATAGTTTTGATTTATGTATTGTCCAGGCAGTATGAATTTAGGTAGAACTCAGTTTTGACTCACTTGCCAAACAAATTGAAGTAAAGAACTGTAAATAAACATTCAGTTAAATTGTAATACTGCTAAGGAGTTAGTTTAAACTACTCCAGACAGATTTAACCCTTTTTCAGTTTGTGCATCATGTATCTAGTTCTCTAATGGTTGAATGCTTTTTTCCTCCATCCATTTACTCAAGTCCACTCTGTTTAACATAGTTTGCACATATTGCTTTTCTTTACAAAAGATAAACAATTATGTACTTTATTTATGTATAATATCTATTCATATGTTAATTTTATTTGCTTCTTAAGTGAAATTATATTTACAGAATGCATGTAAACTGTACTAAAAAATGCTGACTGGAAACTCCAGAATCTTTATTTCATGGGATGGATAGTGCATGATATTACTTGTGTTTTATCACAGAACAATTTACATTGACCAGTTTATTGATAAAGCCATTGTATTCAGATAATCTTCATAGAAGGAGGTAAGCTGTTATGAGTTAATAAATAAAAATAAAATCAGAATAAAGAAGACTGGACATTTTGTGTTGTATTTATTGTGGAGATAACAGTGGTTCCCAGTTTTGCTATTAGAAAGGACATTTTGTGTTGTATTTGTTGTGGAGATAACAGGGGTTCCCAGTTTTACTATTAGAAAGGACATTTTGTGTTGTATTTATTGTGGAGATAACAGTGGTTCCCAGTTTTACTACTAGAAAGGACATTTTGTTCTGTGTTTATTTTGGAGATAACAGTGGTTCCCAGTTTTACTATTAGAAAGGACATTTTGTGTTGTATTTATTGTGGAGATAACAGTGGTTCCCAGTTTTGCTATTAGAAAGGACATTTTGTGTTGTATTTATTGTGGAAATAACAGTGGTTCCCAGTTTTACTATTAGAAAGGACACTTTGTGTTGTATTTATTGTGGAGATAAACAGTGGTTCCCAGTTTTACTTTTAGAAAGGACATTTTGTGTTGTATTTATTGTGGAGATAACAGTGGTTCCCAGTTTTACTATTAGAAAGGACATTTTGTGTTGTATTTATTGTGGAGATAACAGTGGTTCCCAGTTTTACTATTAGAAAGGACATTTTGTGTTGTATTTGTTGTGGAGACAACAGTGGTTCCCAGTTTTACTATTAGAAAGGACATTTTGTGTTGTATTTGTTGTGGAGATAACAGGGGTTCCCAGATTTACTATTAGAAAGGACATTTTGTGTTGTATTTGTTGTGGAGATAACAGGGGTTCCCAGTTTTACTATTAGAAAGGACATTTTGTGTTGTATTTATTGTGGAGGTAACAGTGGTTCCCAGTTTTACTACTAGAAAGGACATTTTGTTCTGTTTATTTTGGAGATAACAGTGGTTCCCAGTTTTACTATTAGAAAGGACATTTTGTGTTGTATTTATTGTGGAGATAACAGTGGTTCCCAGTTTTACTATTAGAAAGGACATTTTGTGTTGTATTTATTGTGGAGATAACAGTGGTTCCCAGTTTTACTATTAGAAAGGACATTTTGTGTTGTATTTATTGTGGTGACAACAGTGGTTCCCAGTTTTACTATTAGAAAGGACATTTTGTGTTGTATTTATTGTGGAGATAACGGTGGTTCCCAGTTTTACTACTAGAAAGGACATTTTATTCTGTTTATTTTGGAGACCACAGAGCTGAGAATTTCTTTTTGAAATTTTTCCTTCATTTACTGCATAACTTCTGGCATAAATGGCAGTACAACAAATGCTACATTGCTGGGCAGTTGAACCTTGGTTGCTTTTGCTACGAAACATTAAAAGAAGATTCATGAAAATGATTTTTTTTGGTAAAAATTGTTAAGTCAATTGCAGGTTAGTCTTTACTCTTTTAGTGAACTTTCAGTTTTCTGTTCTCAATAAGATAATTATGTCAGAGAAACTTCTCAAGGTTATGTTTGAAATAGATATAGATACGCATCAGCTCAATTCACAAATTTCTTTCAGTTGATGCCACTAAAACACTCGTGTGTTCATTAGTACTTTCACGACTGACTACTGTAAATCAATTCTGTCTGGTTCATCTCAATATCTGCTCCAGAAACTTCAGAAAGTTCAAAACACAGCTGCTCGGATCATACTTAAGAGTTCCACGATCAGAGCACACTTCCCCACTAGTCTGTACCCTACACTGGCTATACATTCGATCCAGAATCAAACACAAAATTTGTTCTCTGTGCTACGTTTCACTGTCGGACTCTAGTCCAACATATCTATCCAACCTCACCCATGTGTGCACACCAGCAAGATACTTAACGCTCCTCTTCTGACAATCGTATACTCATTATTCCTACTATGAAAACAGTCATATGGACAGCGTTCTTTTGCATACCAGGGCCCAGCAACATGGAATGAATTGCCCACTGAACTTAGACACAAAGACACAGTGATCCCATTCAAGAGTGCTCTTAAAACTCACTTATTTCGACCGCAAGAACAAACTTAAAGACCTAATAATGTTTCCTACCTTAAATATTCTCAGCATGTTTTTTAAATGTTTTTTCTAATTTCATGGTGTTTGTTTTTGTAATCATATCATTATAAATGTTTTTTATCTTATAGGTGTTGTCTAATGTAAAGCGCTTTGAACGTCTAAAGATTAGGCGCTATACAAAGTCCTCATTATTATTATTATTCCAAAACATTAATGAAAATGTGCAAAAATGAATGAAATCAACCAAAAATGATTTGGTTTTATTTTTGTGTTTTATAACAGCCACACCAGTAGGCTATTTAGTACTTAGGTAATTACAGTAAAGTTCCTTGCCCAAAGATACACAAGGATAGCCACCCCAACTTGATCCACTGGTAGGATTTGAACTTGCAACCTTCAAGACTCCAGTATGATGACCACTAAGCTAAGACAGATCCTGTCGCCATTTCCTACCTCTTACTATATGGGTTGGTGCATCAGGTATATTCTATATTACTAAGCCTGCATCAGGGTCAGACTGACAGATTGTGTTGTGCTATCAAATGCTATAATATTGCCCAGTACAAAATTGAATTTTGTCTTTTTTTCTGTCCAAACAGCAGTATTAAACCATTTTGGTGCTTTGTTATCAACTTTTGTGTCAGTATTGTGTCAATTATATCTAACTGCATTCAATTTGTGCGATTTAGGATGAAATTTCACACATGATGTTTGAAGTTTTCTGTGCATTTGTAGCCCAATAAAGAGAAAATGATGTTTTTTTAAAAGCTGATTACTAGTAAAGGGAAACAAGCTTGCTTCATGTTACACCCTGTAAAAGTGAGAGAAAACTTGTACTTTGATATCTGTCACCTGTTTTTGATAGTAACCTATTTTTAAGGTTATCTTCTTTTGCAATAAAATTCAACAACAATTTTGCTGAATCAGGCTTAAAAAAGTTTTGTATTTTTATAACATCTAGAGAGTATTTCCTTTTGTTTATTATTTATGTTATTTGCCTTATGTTTTAAGTCTTTCTTTAGAACTCTGTATATTTTGACTTCGGTTCACTCACTTCTCCCTTTTTCCCGCTATCTTATTCTGGAGTGGACAGATATCACTTTGCCCAAAAATCATTATTGAGTGGGGACCCTGCTATAATATTAAATCAACTGAATTGACTCATATCCAGCATAAAAGATACAAGATTATGTTGGTGGAGGGAGAGGGAAATAAAGAAGTTAGTTTCTTTTTTAGAAAAAAGAAAGAACAATAAATGTATTATATGACAGCCCTGTGTTTAGTATTTCCAATGTTGAAGGATTCTGTGTATATTTTTCACCCCTCTCTCTACTTTACCTACAGTGCATAAAATAATTGGGTTTAGTTTCTGTAAACAAAAAAAAATGCATTTAAAGAAATGATGCTTAGTATGGCTGTATGTCAAACTGTCACCTTCAAATATTTAACACAGATAATAATTATCATTAACAATGACTACTCACATGTAACAATTCACATTTTCTTCACAACTTGAGTCGAAACTGAACGCCTCATACTCGGAGGAACTTGGCTATTGCAAGTACCATTGAATGCACAAAATAAAAATGGACTTTAAAACCTGTACAAATTGAGATGAAAACAAGAATAAGAATCCTTGGGAATGTGTATTGGTTACTACTTGCTTTTTTTTTCTTTTCAGTAGTTGCAAATCCCTCATAACCATGTCTTCTATATTTGAATGGAAAAGAGCAATTTATATTTTATGAAAAATGGACATTGTTTTAGCTAGAGTTTCCACTGTTTATAGCTGAAGTTTAAGTACAGTTGGTATTGAAAATTGAAATAAAGGTCTTGTCATTATAGTTCCCGTGTTTTGTTATTAGTAACATCAAGTTAGAATATATGCAGATCTGTCATTCTGTGTTTCTCCTTCACGGACAGGCTGTTTCATGGAAGGTGTGCATTGTTATCCAGCACAGAACCTTCAAGTATTCATAATATTGGAACATTTATTTCATAATTATCATTGACACATATGTTTAAATAATTTCCCAAATTAATCCATTCAAATACATTTTGAAAAAAAAGTGGAAATTATGTCATTCTGCAATTAGTAATATAGTGATTTCCTAAACCAGTGACGATACAAGTTTGAAAGACTCAAGATAAAACCAGATGTATCCAATATGGACCATAGGTCATGTTCGTTAGGTTGGGGACTTTCCCTGGATCATGGCTTGGAACCAGTCCAGATTCCCACCTTCTAATCATTTATTAGATGAAGGGCATGAGATGAACTCAGACATGTATCCAGCACAGACTGGTTTGTGCCCCTGGGATTGGGAACTTGGCACTGGCTTATGATTGGAAACTGAAG
Source organism: Sinohyriopsis cumingii (assembly GCA_028554795.2). Lineage (NCBI taxonomy): Eukaryota > Metazoa > Mollusca > Bivalvia > Unionida > Unionidae > Sinohyriopsis > Sinohyriopsis cumingii. The sequence continues at coordinate 63,415,683 of CM068840.1, forward strand.
ATTCCTACCCAACAATCTTATATTCATTTAATGGACACAAGGAGATAAATGCTCTTAGCATCCAATTCATGTCCTGGTTCATGCACCTGGAGTTTGTGAATTGCCCTTTATCACAAAACTTTGAAACTCAAAATGTCCACCATACAACCATATATAGATATATACATGCAGACACACACATGCACTAACTGGATATGGAAAGAGAAATACATATTAAAAGCATTGAAACATTTGCCCTTCAATCAGGCCATACTTCTTGAGACATAGCTTCAAAGCGTGGGGGCGTGCAATGAAGGTCTTTTACCTAATTCTAGTATTGTCAACTCCAGTAGAACTATTGGGAGGGTCTGTTGTCTGTCCATTGGAACAGTTTTGTTATTGTTACTTGTAAACTACTTAACAAGATTTTGCTATCAAAACTTTTCACACACATTCACTCAATCATCAAGTTGGTTCTAAATGAAAATGGTACTGTTGAGACATCAAATGTGGCTGCAACAATGGCAGTCTGGATTTATTTTTTTACCACTACTCCTCCTGAACAGGTGGTCATATCAACATGGTTTTTTCACTAAAGGACTTCTAATAATGTTTAATTGGTACTATATGAAAATGGCACAAATCTGACATCCAATCTGGCCATCACTTTGAAAATGGTGTCATGGCCACTCAGTAGATGGTTTTGGAGTCTCACTAAGAGATATGTCTAGTTTGTCCTGAATGATAATGGTTCCAATCTCCTGAATGGATGGGTGGTTGTTCATTTTGGGTTTAACATAACTTCTTGGAGCAACATAGAGAGATGCTCCTACGGTCAGCGATTGCGTGACTCACACAAAATTTGTATGAATTTGCACACTTGGAAAGCAGTGATGTGCAAGAATTCCTGCAAATTAATTTCAAGTCATGCATATGAAAATGTACCATGCACATTATGCAAACTTTATTCAGCTGTTCACCCTTAAAGTACTTGTAGAAATGGTAAAATTATTGAAGCACTTGTTGCAAAGTTGTTTTTTTGGCAACTGTTTACACATCTGGTTTTTCTGTTTGACATGAATGGTTGTTAACCTTAATTAACACATTGGGATCTGCAACAAGCATTGTGTCGAAGTCTGAACATTGCAGAAAGGAAGTTTTACAAATGCATGTTACATGGGCTATCAAGAAGACCAAAAATGGTACGATTCCATTGTTGTTCATCTATAGATGATGATTTAGTTCGGCAAATACTGGCTGTCATAGTAATGAAGGCAATTTATTTTTAAAGTTGGGAAGTATATTAGATTATAAAAGCTGGGAAAGTGTTAAAGGAAATGCCATTGAGTGATGATTTAGAACCAAATATTGCCATTAAATTCCAATCTGATGTACATACAGGATGGACGAAAACAGACGGCATGATGGTCAACCCCTTGTTTCAGTGGTATTTCAAGCATGCACGTAGAAAAGACAGACAAACGAAGTCAAATTAAAATGTAATGATTTATAACTACAATGTACTTTTTGTTTCTTTTCTAGTCACAGTTTAGCCCTGCAGGATTATGTACTGCAAAACCATATAGTTCTTGCATAAAGGTTACGATAAATCTGATAAATAAAAATCTAAAAATGAAATTAAAAAGTAAAGATATTAATTTGACCAAAATGCCTGCTTGAACAATTAGACTATGGCATTAATGAACTTAAATCCTAATACAGCATTACAGAATTTTAAATCGAGCGTAGTAGCCAGTACAGTGCTAACTGAAGACAGTAATTTAGACTTTGGCATAGCTTACGTTAGTGAAACATCTTATTTTGGAGAAAAATTATCCAAAAGACAATACCTGTTAGCTGTGAATGGGTGTTCTGAATAATCAGATATGAAACTGATTAGGGTGAGAAACAATGAACAAAGAGTTGAGTACTGAAGAGTTATGTAAATAAGGAAGTATGACTGTTTCCTCCTCCCCCTCAGTTGTTTTCTACCCCCTTATTTTTGTGACAAGAGGAGAAACCCCCCCTTAAGATAAAAACCTGGGGGCATCTCTGAAGATAGGTTATACATGGCAATCAGTATAATTGGTGGAGGCAGAACTCCAGAAATACTGGTATGAACCACTGTCTCATGGAAAGCTACTGGCAACTTCCTCACATACCCACACTGGCTGAGCCAGAGACTTAAACCCACACAGACTGATGTGGTATGTAAAGTGATCGATAAAGGCAAGCACTTTAGACCACTTGGCCACTTGGGGGCTCCACCTTGAACAGATGGTCATATGAACATGGAGTCAGCCATCTTGGAAATCTTACTGCAATTCTACTGAATGAATGGTTGTATCATCACAGGGTTTTCACTAAAAGATTTATGTCTAGTTATGTAGTCCAATTTTTGCCCTTCTGCACATGCATAAGCAAAATCAAACACAATGTCTTTTATGCAATTTAGCATCCAGCTGTGTGTGTGTGACTTGGATTTTTAACGTAGCTTTAAAAAACTTTCAGTCCTATCACTACGATGTCTGCAGTGTGACAGTTTATAGTGATGTCTAGCACTGGGGCATCATGCCGCAGACATGTAGCATGATGTCCCACCCAGTCATATTGTCTTGACACCAGGCCGACCATTCCTAACACTAACTTCTTAATGCTGAGTGCCAAGTGAGGCAGCTGTTAGTACCATTTTTGTAAGTCTTTGGTATGACTCGGCCGGGGATCAAACCCACGACCTCCTGCAGCTGCTCTAATCGCTAGGCCTCTGGAGCTGTTCACCAGCCAAATGTAAATATCTTGGAAGAAGAATTGTTTGGATGCATTTAGAAGTAACCACCAAAAGGCACTTACTACTGCCATTTCAGGTGAAAATGAAAAGAATATCCAGGGGTGATAGAGTTAATAATATAACTGATAAACTATTGATATTTTCTACATTTTTTTATGTACTTGGAAATGGTTGTTTTTATAACATCAAATTGACTGGTTTACCAGTATATTTGTTTTCTGTCATGATGCTCTTGCTCGGGTTATATTGGGGGGGGGGGTCGCTTTTACCAGTAGCACCATGGAAATTATTTACTGTATTATTGATATTTCAAAATTCTGTGCAATAATTTTGCTAAATGCATATACAAAATGTCACACTGAACTACATACCCAGCAGTAACTGGTGTAAACACTAACTGTTCAGATATAGTTATAAAGACACTAGTTAAATCCCTCACAATAGATGACATAATGGACACGTGAATCTGCAGAAAATACCCACGAGGATGAGGACAATGCAATATAATAATAATAACAATATAATAATAATATTAATAATAATAATAACAAGTTTACAATTCTTGCTTCACTTTAATGGTATGCAAAATCTGAAACATTAAACAAAACCAACTTTCAATACAATGGGTTGTTTTTGCTATTATAATTCTGTTTGCTGAATTGTTATAAAATTAGACGATTTACTTTTCTGTGCTTATTATCGTGGTACTAAATAATAAACTATAACACTTAGGTCTTTTTAAGAAGGACTAGAGCAGACAATTTTTTTTTTAAAATATCAGCAAAGCATAAAAAAAGGTTTGTCGCACATTACTCTTTATAACATTTTTTTAAAGCACAATGTTTATGCAAGTCATGATTTATAAAAAAAAGTCAATTATTAGCTCAAGACAATCCAAGGATGAGTCAAAGTGTTTTCTTTCTTTCCTGAATATTCTCTTGTTCTTCAAGAATGGATCTTCATCTTTTACTGTTGTTATGTCCAAGCCCTCTCATTGGCATCTTGAAATTGGCAGCTGCCTGGTATTGCAGTTGGTATGCTAAGGGATGAATCTTGAAGCCATATAACCTAGGGGAAAAAATAACCAAATGTCAGAATCGGTGGTTGCTGAAATTTAAAAATCCATGATTGGTGCATCACAACTGATTACCCATCTATTTTTATTGCTTGGATATATTTACTAAATTTTATCATGGACCATGCCATTTCCGCATATTTGACAACAGATTATGTTACCTGACTCCCCCAAAAACTGAACAGTTTACTGGCATATCTGACATGTTGTATGCTCTTATTATGTTAGACAGGGCTGCTTAAGGAATGAATCCTATAAACTTCTAGAAGTTGGAGTATAATAAAAAGTTTGAAACCTAACCAACTCTCCGAAGCTTTTAGTGGTTTCCAGCAGTGACTGCAAACATTAATTACCATACTGAAAATAAAACTTAAGCAAAATGATTGTGACAATGAAATTTTTGCTCCAATGGCTGGACATAGAAAACAATGCAAACAAGATGATGGCACTGTAGAGGTACGATTAATGTTTTGATAAAAATCTGATTCATTTTAAACTCTCTATTCTTGAAAATCTGCTTCAGAAGATATTACCAATCTCCGTCATTAGAAGCCAAATTTTACAGGGTAAAAGTCACAGGTTTCAGGTAACCTTACAGTTTAATGCTATCTGAAACAGAGTTTATGCATCAATAATTACCGTGAGTAACCACTACAACTTTGGTCTCAAATGAAATACATATAGTCCACTCATCAAATTCCTGAACTCATTCACATGTACAATAGCTGAACTTGCGGTGGGTAACTGACCACAACATAACAAAGTACAGTCATTACCAAATCTACACTGAATAATGATTTATTTCATTCATCCAACTGCATTGGTCACAAAGGGATGTAAAACAGCAAAGAAAAATCTATGCGGTCACTATGTAAACACAAATATTTAATCTATGTGGTAATATATAAAACATCAGTCATAGTGACCTTCCTTGGTTGTAAGGATATATTACTAACAGATACATCCAATTATCAAGTTTCAGGATTGTAATATCAACAACACCCAAAAGATGAACTTGAAACAAATGTCAGCCAAGTTACTGAAGCATGAAACATGGGTGATAGTGGCCTCCTTTGGTAATAAGTGTGTAGTGCTTATCAATATGCATCCTCACACAAGTTTCATGGTTTTAGTAAAGACAATATAAATATAGTATTTTAAACACGTGTATTCACAAGTTAAATATAAATATTTGACCAAGGCCAGTAAAAAAAATAAATACAAATCACATTGACCTGCTTTTGTTGTACTGGTGTGGTAATCTTCAATATGTATATCATCATCAATTTCATGAAAAGTGTCTACAAAAATTGAAGCTAAGTCAGTGAAGTGTAAATATGAATCATAATGACCTACTGCAGTGGCAGAAAACTGCTCGTCAAGATGCATCTCCCACCAATTTCCATGATTTTAGATGGGACTGCATGTACATGGCATACAAAAACACCTATTTTGTCATAAGCAAAATGTAAAATTTCAACCTACGCCAGTAACATGTGAAATGTAAGTCACAGTGACCTTTTCTGGGCAGGTATAGTAATAACAAAGATGTACACAATCATCTTGCTTAATAATTAAAAAATAGTTGAAATAAAAAATTAACCAGTAACACTGAAGCTGGGACAGAGTCATCTACTTTTGTAATGAGGTTCTATAACTCATCTACATGTATGTGTGAGAGTTGGATTTTTAATGTTGCTTTAAAAAAAAAAATCAGTCACTTCGCTACGATGTCTGCAATGTGGCAGTTTATAGTGATGTCTAGCACTGGGGCACAATGCTGCAGACATGTAGCATTATGTCCAACCCAGTAACATTATTCTGACACCAGACTGACCTGTCCTAACACTACCCTGCTGTTAGTACCATTTTTATAAGTCTTTGGTATGACTTGGCCTGGGTTCGATTCCACGACCTCCTGCATCCGAGGTGGATGCTCTAACTGCAGTGGTCTTATCAAGATGCCTTACCATACCAATTTTCATGATTCCAAATGTAGCAGTATTCATACTGTGCCAAAAGTCTAATCAATCATTAGCTTACTGCAAAAATTTACCAAGGCCAGCAAAAAGTGAAATGTAAGTCATAGTGACCTTCCATTCTTTTAAAGAGGGTTTTACTAAGAGATGCAAACAATCACCTAGTCTGATGACTCAAGCAACAACATTTAGGACCAACTAGACCATGAGATGAATGCATGCATGTAAAGTTTCATGGTAACCTCCAGCAAACATGGGGGCCTCATGTGGCCGAGTTGTCTAAGGTGTTCACCTTTCATGTTCTTTGCCATCTCTCTCTGTCTGCATGGGTTTTAGTATCATGCTCAGCCAATGTGGGTATGTGAGAAAACTTGTAAGTAGCTCCCTGTGGGTTGGTTCTTCCTGGGGCTTTCCTGAATTCTTTCTCCACCAGTTATACTGGCCGCCATATATCATGCGCTGAAAAATGGAACTAAGTCCATTTATCAAACCAACAAACCAGATAACAAACTTGTATTAACAGACAGATGGACGGACAAAAGACCAAACAAGATTTTCTGGCTTATATCCTGCAGAGCTACAAAAACCAGATCTGTAATCAATGTACCTTGGTACAAACTGATTAGCTGGCCTCTTGGGCCGGTACTCAGGATGGACCATAAACAACATGTGCGGGAACCCAGTGCCAAAGTATGCTCCATCTGTGTGGTGGTGTCGTGACGATTTCGGTGTGTACACATCCTGACACTTGGGGCAATACAACTTTACCATGGCCTCAGCTGGTACATCCGATAAACCTGGAAAAGGAATAAAGAAATCTATTATATATTTGTTATTTTCTCCATTAATTCAACTGTCAGAATGCAGTATTTGTCCATAGTGCACAACATGCTACAAGTTAACAGTGCTATGTGCATATGGATACCAATGCTAAGTTTTGTTTGCACCTTATCTGCATCAGCAAATCTGCATGTGGTTTTGTATTCTCCTGGAATCTGCAGAAAAATGAAATGAGTTTGCTATGACTAGTGCTTCCTTTCCACGTTTTTCAACAATAATTCAACAAGTAGTCCCTATTTCAACTGACAGATATCATGTTTCGCTGTTGCAAGTTTAAATAATCCCAAATTATGACCCTGATGACCAAATGTTACATCATACATAGCATTACTGTTAGTAAAACATGCCAGCCTCAAAGAGGTATCTGTATTACAAGACAAATACCTCTTTTTCTTCATGCGTTAAATATGGCACAAAACAATTTTGTGTCGGAGTCGATACAAGATTTTAAAAGAGTAACATGAACAGCACATTATAAACCTGTCACCATATTTAACAGTCTTCAATGTGGGTATGCCAGAGTATAATTCACTGTAGATTAGTGAACGTCGGGTCTCATCTCAAAGACCTCAACCTTTGGTCAAAATATGCAGTCTAAACTTGATGTGCAAAAACCATTAGACCAATGACTGATTCCTTCATTACTTTATTGCAAGTTGTTCAGAAACCTTGGTCAAGAAACTTGTTTTAGAACCAACAATTTCTGCATTTTTCATTGATTCATAATGATCCTCATTATTTACCTAGTGACTTGCAAATCAAAAGACCTCCAGCAATCCTTAAGTGCAAGCCATCAACAAACTTTGGCCAAGGTATGTGGTCTAAAACTATAGTTACCATACAAAACATGTTTTCCATATTTCATTTACAGTGACCATGGTCTTTTGTCCCCCAAATCAACAAGCAATTTTTTAAAAAAACCCAATGTGTAAATCATAACTCTGACAAAAATGCATGGTTAATAACTTAAATATTTCTTTCTTTGGTCAAGGGACCTGAACCACTAATCAAATCAAAAGGTTTCTTCTTAGCCAAAGTGTAAACCATCAACTAAAGTTTGATCAAATTCTGTGATGTAGAGCTAATGTTATTGAAACCATTTTACTTTGTTCCATCAGTGACCTTGCCCTTTGCCCCGACCCCAAAATCAATAAACATCTTGCATCCAGGGCATGCCGTTCACAAAGTTTGAACCAGTTAAATAATTTTTTTCAGTCAATGTGATAATAACTCTTGATCTTTTGACCTCCAAATCAAGACTTCTTTCTTGCTCCAAGTGCAGACCACCTATAAAGTTTAGTAAATAGCTGCTGGAGAACTTGAGCTATTGTACAGAAACAACTATTCTTTCATCAGTCAGGGACAATGCTCCTTGACTTTTTGACCCTGCTGCTTTATCTGCCTTATCATTAGCTGTAGCACCAATGTGAATAAGCGAAAGAATAGTACTGAATACTTTTTCCAGACTGAAAGGGCAAAAGAATGCTTTTAAATGATTTGGGATATTAATTAGTATTAAAATTGTAAGTTTTGCATTGCTTTTAGTACAGATAAAGAATCCTAAAAGATGATAAAATTTGTAATTTTTTGTGTGAGAGGTTTCAAAGTAGCTCAAAGATCTGAGCATGGCTGTAAATTCTGCACTGAAAACCTAAGACTTTATCCAGTAACTGGCTCAAGATGGTACCAAAGGATGTTTCCCCAATCTTGTCTCATTCTGTTTGTATATGGGGGCCCCGAGTGGCCAAGTGGTCTAAAGCACTCTCCGTTACAGATCACTGCCATCTCACCTCTGCCTGCATGGGTTCAAGTCTTGGATTCAGCCAATGTGGGTATGTGAGAAAGCTTGCCAGTAGCTTCTCGTGGGTTGGTGGTTTTTTCAGGGGTTTCACGGGTTCTTCCTCCACCATTAATACTTTCCACCATGTATAGCCTATCGTGTGCTGAAAAATGGCGTTAAACCCTACAACAACACCAACAACAACTGTTTGTATATGGGTCATATGACTAAAATAAAGGGTTCAGATTTTAACAAATATACCTTGAAAAAACACGATTTGCTGAAGAATTTTCATTTGGCAAAGATCACATATTTTTTGAAAAGTAATGTGAGTTTTGAACTCAGAATATGCATCATTTCCAAAGCCGTTTTGGGGGTTTCTAAGTGCAAGCTAATTTCTGTGCCAAAATAGGAAATGAAATTCGGTTTTGGGTTTTTTGGAGCATACAAGGTTTGGTATTTGCTACTTAAGTCTGTAAGATTGACATGCAACAATATTTTTAAGACAGCTATTGAGACAATACAAAAGCTTACTGATGAAAACCCCATGTTGATATAGCCATCCATTTGGGAGGTGTAGAAAAAAGAATATTTTCATGATAGCCACTACATGAATTTTTTTAATCCACTCTATGCCAAAATGACTTCCCACTTAATTTTCAAGATGGCCACCACGTGAATTTTTCTAATCCACTCCATGCCAAAATGACTTCCCACTTAATTTTCAAGATAGCCACCACATGAATTTTTCTAATCCACTCCATGCCAAACTGACTTCCCACTTAATTTTCAAGATAGCCACCACATGAATTTTTCTAATCCACTCCATGCCAAAATGACTTCCCACTTGATTTTCAAGATAGCCACCACATGAATTTTTTTAATCCACTCCATGCCAAAATGACTTCCCACTTAATTTTCAAGATGGCCACAGTTTAATCAAGATCAAGAAGACATCATAAAAAGTCATTCGGTGAAAACCCCATTTTGGTATACTATTCATTCAGAAGAATCAATCATAACAAGGTTTTCAAGCTGGCCACTGTCGCAGTCTTACTAGGCACCATTTTCAGTTAGGACTAACTACATATTGTAAGAAGTCTTCTGGTGATAACAATACAATGATCTGACTTTCTATTTAGGAGGAATAATTTTTAAATTTTCAGAAGTGGTTTAGTGAAAACATGTTAATATAACCATCCATCATTTATGAAAAACAAGACAGCAAAAGAAGTCTTCTAGTGAAACCACATGTTAATATGGTCACCCAGTCAGGAGGAGTAGTGACAGCATTATTTCAATATTGCCATTGTGGCAGCCATATTGATGCCTGAGTAGCACCATTTTCATTTAGGACCAACTAGACCATGGAATAAATCTGTGTGTGTAAAGCTTTATGGCCATTCTCCAAGTAGCTCTGAAGTATAAACAACAAACATGTGTTAACAGATGGAAGGTGGACCATATCATAAACTCTCCTGGTCTACGACAAATACAGCTGAAAATCCAGCCTGGTAAAATCTGCGAATTCACATCCAATTGTACCTATGTGGTGATAGTCAAATAATTAAATGGTTCCTGGTTCAAGCCTACTACTGCATATAGTTTTCCCATACATAGGCTTTTTTGCAATTATTTTCTGCCAATCAAAGACATACAAACTTCCAAATATGGTATATTTCCATGTTATGTATATTTAATTTAATTGTCTGTTTGTTAGTTTTAAATTTTTTCTTTCATTAAATGTTATTGTGATCTAACATTGTTTGATGGACTTGACCTTGACCAAAACTGAGTTCATTTCTGCTTGACCTGATTAACTTTTTAATTTTTTAATACTTCATTTATGTAAACAACTAAAAATAGATTCTTTATACTCCATGGGTATGAGCTTAGTTTAGTGATGTGTAGCACTGCGGCATCATGCTGCAGACATGAAGCATGATGTCCCACCCAGTCTCATTATCCTGACACCAGGCCTACTAATCCTAACACTAACCTCTCAATGCTGAGTGCCTAGTGAGGCAGCTGTTAGTATCATTTTTTGTAAGTCTTTGGTATGACTCGGCCTAGGTTTGAACCCACGACCTTCTGCTTCCAAGATGGACGCTCTAACCACTAGGCCACCGGAGTGGTCCCAAATATAACAACACTTACCATAAGGCATAACATGTACCTGGATGTAATATTACAACGTATTGAAATGCATAAAATGTCCCCAGATTTAACATATACAACCTACCATAAGGCACAAACTATACCAGATATAACAACAAATTTTACCACAAGGCCTAACATGTACCTAGATAAAACACAACCTACCGTAAGGGACAAATTATACCAGATATCACATGACAATTTACCATAATGCATACAATGTACCTACTGGTAGATGCATCACAACTTACCAATAGGTAACATAGGTTGGTTTTCACAGTATACTCTTGGGCAGTATCCAAAGTCCCCTTGTTGCCATTTTTCAATCTGCAACAATGGAAAAAAATATCCTAAATCCTATATTCAAGTTGTGAAGAAAACGGAGTCTTGCATGTGATAGTGTTATGATGACACAACTTTCTGCAAATGTAGCCAAGACAACAACATATAGCATATCATGGTTTTAATATTATATTTTTAAAATTTATATATATATATTTTTTTGTTGAATACACAGCTGATGAAAGAAGTATGTGATATTGAAAAAATGCAGAACTAAAACATAAAAATATCATTATTCATGATACTGGCAGGATAAAAGACAGCCCTATGTATTGTAAAAATAAAGACAGTAATTTGGAAAGTTCTAGCTCATCAGAGACATTGAATTATGACACGTCTGCTGGCATTACATTCATATCTAACAGCTGTGATAGTATTTTCTTAGTGCTTATTAATGGCCATGTCAAGACTGAAAATAACAACATTTGTTCGTGGTATTTATATCAACTTTCTCCCATAAATTATTTAAATTCTCCTGTTAATTAATTGAAGGCATGGATAAGATGAAAGTTTAAGAGCAAAGATGGTCCTTGTCTGACCAAATACATGACACATTTTCGAACATTAAAATAATAACACATTTACACACACACCTCCCCAAAAAAACCCAAAACTCAACAAGGTACTTCAATAACAAGCCAAACAAGCTTGGGTTATCAAGGACCACAAAACAAACTCATTTTTTAAAATGTAAAATGTTTTTTTTCTTCAATTATACTTAACTTATCAAAATACTGTATCTGATAAGCCCATGCATAGTGATAAAACCATTCACTCACCCCATCTGTACAATCTTTTGGTAAATATTTACAAAGCATATGTTTCCTTATATGCCCACCCTCCAATTTTTGAAAATAATGCATGTTAGTAGTCATTTCACTATGTCACAAGTCCATCCTCCCTAGTGAAAAAAATGTCTTTGGGCTTAGAAGTGGAAAGAGGAATTGGCATCCAACATTTATTAACTACAATCTGACAAAGACTTGGGAGAAATTACCCATATTATGGGTGTAGAGGCGCACACTCTGCCAAAGACTTGGGAGAAATTACCCATATTATGGGTGTACAGGTGCACACTCTGCCAAAGACTTGGGAGAAATTACCCATATTATCGGTGTAGAGGCGCACACTCTGCCAAAGACTTGGGAGAAATTACCCATATTATGGGTGCAGAGGTGCACACTCTGCCAAAGACTTGGGAAAAATTACCCATATTATGATCAGGTAAATATTACTGAGAAACATAGTTACTTTAACAAAAGTCTCTCAAATGGGTGAAGCCCTGCTGACCAAAATGAATTTCCAGGAATTCAAGATAACTTCATTTCTTTTTAAAGTAATGAGTGTTAAAGCCAGCTCATATATTCTAAGCAATTACAACAAATTAACTATTATAGCAACCATAAGGGTTCCATTTAGAACCAACTTAGCAGTACAATTATTTTGGCCAAAATCTCATGTTAATATAACCATACGTTCAGGTAGTGAAACAACAAGAAGATTTTCATGATGGCCATTAGGCCAAACTAGACAACCTGGGAAGACTTCAATGAAAACCCAAAGTCAATAAGACTTTCCATTTGGGACATGTAGCAAAAATATGATTTTCATGATGGCTGTCATGGTAGCCATAATGATGTTAGACTGGCACAAATTTTTATTTAGGACTAAGAAACCATTCATAAGTTTTGTTGCTGTAGGGTTTAATGCCATTTTTTAGCACAAGTTAAACTATACATGGCAGCCAGTATTAATAGTGGGGGATGAACCTAGGAAAACCACTGACCAACAACAAGCTACTGCCAAGATATCTCATGTACCCATGCAGACGGAGGTGAGACAGCAGTGATCCGTAATGGTTAGAACTTTAGACCACTCGGCCACTTGTGGCCCCTGTAAGAAGTCTTCTAATGAAAACCCCAAGTTGAAATGATTTCCATTTAGTATGAATAGTAATAACAATATTTTCAGAAGCCAGGGCCTGAGCAGTTTAATGTGCTCACAGATCACTGCCATCACACTTCTGTCAGCATGGGTTGGAGTCTCAATCTTGTGCAATTTGGGTATCTGAGAAAGCTTGCTCGTAGATTCCTGTAGGTCAGTGATTCTTACTTGGGTTTTCCCCAAATTCTTCCTCCACCAGTTATAAAGCCTTGTATAGCCATTCATGTGCAGGAAAATGGCATTAACTCAAAAACAATGAGACAGAAACCATGTCAGATACATGGATGTTAGGAAACCAACATTTGCATTTATTTGGGACCAAACAGCTGTTGTGACAGCCATATTGGATGCCCACGTGGCACTATTTTCATTTAGGATCAACTAAACATTATGAAATGTCTTTTGGTGATACAACTTTCATTTATGAGGAGTAGCAATGAGAAGATTTTCAAGATAGCTGTCATTGTGGTCGTATTAGACATCAGACTGACAGTTGTCATTACCAGTGATAACAAATATGAGGATGATGTCCCCCTTGCTGCAGGATATGACATGTCATGACTGCTTGATTTTATTTCTCGGATTATGATATTTGTGAAAATAGTGATCTGCCTCAACAAGAACAATGTCACACCTCATCTGCAGTGGAGATAGTATCACTGTAAAGAATCGGATCCTGGATTATCATGTGAAAGGTCTTTTGACTGAAATTTAGTGGCAGCCTGAAAAGAAATGTTTTCAAATCGAGTCATGAAATGCATTTATTTATTCATTCATCGTTTTGCATTTTGCTTTTGAGTATTTCAGTTACTTCAAAATGTATCTTCATCATTTTAATCTGCATTCATTCTACATTCCAATTGCATTTTGTTTTCATTTCATGGTATAATCAGCCATTTTAGGGTCTGATATCAGCATCAGAACAGACAAGATGGTGCTCATATCAAAAAGCAAAAGAAACAAGAGATACAGAAAATAATCATCCATGTGGAAGATAGAGTGAGAAGAAAAGTAGCATATGCTTCCCTTATAATTAAAAGTGCATTGGATCACAAAGAATTAAGATCACAAAACTGGCAGAACGTTATAAAGCCCCTGAAAGAGCACAAGATTGGTGGATTTGTAACAGTATAACCAAGCAATGTACCTGAATAAGAAACTAGCATGCATACTAAATTGCCAAGGAATGTCAGGACGAAAGAACAAATTAATTAATTAAACAAACCAATTCTAAATGGAAAAGCACATGTCAGGCTCTGAATGAGGCCTTATGTATCTTCAGTGACAGTACATGATACAGGTATGCTATAGCTTGTCTTCTAGTCCAGTTCATAATCCCGCCACCAAGCACTCATTTAAGCATTACAAGAAATTCAGTGATCTGATTCTGATATTCAAGTTCTCTTACAGATAAATGCACTGATGGAAGTTCTTCACTTCTAATGCAAAAGTGGTCAGGATACAGAGCTACATGTATTCTGGTCACCCCATCTACGTTAAAAACAATGCCCACCAATGTTCAACTCCTTACACAGACAAACCATACTGTAAATTCCTTTATTTTCACAAGTACAAATTTTCATCGTTTTTCAACTCCAACTAATGAGAATACTGATGACTTGGAAGATTGAAATTATACTAATTTGCATAAAATTAGATAGTTCATTTTACTACTGTAAAAATACTGCCGTAAATAATGTTTACAATATTTTTTGTAAGCATCGCTACCTTTGTTACTGGGATAATAAAAATAAAATGTTTACAATAATTTTATAAATTCATTTCATTGTATGTGATTATAGAATTTATATTAAATTCTGAAACATTACTGGATGAATTACTGTAATTATTTTCATTTTAAAACATTTTCTACAGTGGTTTCAAGTATTTTTATATGTTCATTTTTTTTGTCTCCGATAACTTGACATTGTCACAATCATGCAGTATTTTACAATATTGAACTTGTGAGCAATTGATATTGAACTCACTTGAATAAAGGAACTACTTCCTCTCTGTAAACAAACAATGGTCGCAGACGTCAGCACTTCTAATTTATTTTATTTGTCTGTGGACGAAGTAAACCAACTGTTAGAGCCAATTAAAAGTAGAGATGCCAGCGTTGACAATGTGGATGAATTCACAGATCCCCCCCCAAAAAACCCAACAATTTTTCAATGAAGAATACGACTGAACGTGATATCATTAATATGCAATGATTGCTGTATGATAACTACTTTGTAAACAAATCATGTACACCCACGTAGTAGGCGCTTCACATTTTGGTTGATTAAATTTGTTTCTGAATGAACTAAAGCAGATGTTTTGTGGACTGACACATACCAGCTGCTTCGCCACATTCCGCGTTAACTTTTTTGATACAATGTTTCAGATTTAGGCGATGCCAGATTTAAAAAAATTCTTGGTTCCAACAAATAACATGCAAGTGACAAGGCATAAACTGTCTTCTTTAGCTGGTAATAAGAATGGCAAAAAATATACGTACTGTATTACATCCTGAATTTCATCAAAATGTATTTTTGTAGTTCCGAATCATGTCATGGGTTCTCAAGCTTTTCATATTTCGAAATTGTATTGTAATTTCGACTATATTTCAAGTGCAATTACATCCTCCTTACTGCACTCAAAATGAAATAAACATTATATTCCACAGCATCTTTTTGATAATTGCAATTGAAAGACTTCATATTTTTCCCCACATTATGATTTTAACATTCAATGACAGAACAGAAACACACTTGCAGATATCAACACTATGCTCCTTTGCCATTGAAATCTGATGTACTTCATGTAGAATTGGTACAGATAAAACCAGTCCATAATCACAAAATTTCACAGAAATGACAAAAAATACCAAAATCGAGATCAAATGGAAAAGTTGTTGCAACGTGCATTCATTCACAATTTGACTCCAAATTTCAATTTTAAGTAAACCATTTTCTTTCAAAGGTTATGTCTAGTGCAAGACTAAGTTTAAATTTATTTGGGTGGAGTTATGTGGGCATTAATAATGTTGATGTTTCGTAATGATGAATCTCCTGTTGTGTATTTAGTTTGGAATATGGCATACATTCAGTTACTTTGTTTTGTGTAGTTTTGTTTACATAATTAAGTCTTATATAGAATAAGAAAATGAGCATATAATAAAAAGATTACTGCATTTGTATGGGAAAACATGAACTTGTCTTGTTGGATGGATATACTGCACTCTCAAGGTTGTGCACTATTTCCATCTGAAACACTGGTTCACATTTTCCAATACAAAAGCAGTAACCTATCAGCCCTAATAATTTACCTCATTTTGAATTGACTCTCTTGACATACAAAACTGACATTAAATGTTGGTGGTTCAATTGTTATTAATTTTGGTAGGACTATTGTAAGCAAAACTATTTTTGATAAAGAATTGACACTATGCCATAAGACATAAGATTCCCCTCAAACAAATAATATTTTCAATCCATACCATTAATATATAGCTGTGTGGATGAGTTTTAAGTCCTATTTTTTCCCCACTGAATGATCACAGTTTGCTGGATTTTTCAATTCATGGTTTGTACTAACCACAAAATCTAATATGACTGATATCCTCCCCTTCAAAAAATGTGAATTCACAGTAAATGAAAGAGAGCTGGATATTTGTAATCCTAAAACATCATGTAAACACTTGTGTTACCATTTGCGCTATTCCCCTGTTTGTCATGATGTATCTGGCATGAATCAACCCATAAAGCATCTCCGCTGCCTGTTCTATCAAGTCACTCTGATTAGGGTTGTCCTCCAACTCATCATCTGAATGGAGAAAGACAAGAATGAAGTATGCTCATGATGAAATATTTTTTAATTAGTATGAAAATGTTTGACTTTTAGAGCTGATTTCTAACTGCAGTTCAAGAGAAATCTGACCCATTACTAGCAATGGCAGACTGAAATGAATCTTACTGAAACATTAATTATAATCCAATCTGCATAAATAAAGCCATTAATTGTCTGAGATGTATTTTGTTAGTCGTATTCCTTTGCATTATCAACAATTCTATAAATCAAATTCCAGATTGCATTTACTGCCACAGTTTAAAGTGTGTGTGCTGCACCAGAAGAGTATGGTACCAGAAAAAACAAAGCAGTGTATGGATCCTGCAAATGAAATTGGGACCTGGAGGTTTTATTAAATTGCACTTGCTCTGTCAGGAACTTGTCTGACAGAAACATCAACTAGTCCCTGGCATCATGCTATCTACTTTGTACATCCTTGCTTGATCACAATTACTGAACAGAAAAAGCTAGATTTGTACTAGAAAAAAACACACAAAAAACTTGTGTTCTGTTTCCACAATTATTAGGTAACTATACTAAATCATCAAGATGCTTGATTTTATCTCCCTGTCCACCAGGTAAGCCTCTTAGTGATTAATATTAACTCAAACTATGACAGATAAATAAGCAAATAGTCAAGAACGTCTGACTTTTTCATGCCAAATGCCTTAGTTGGAGAATTTTAATTATTTTATACTAACTCAAAGTACTATGTATTTTGAAGCCTTGGGAAATGAATTAAAATTGAAATGAATGATGACAGTAATTGGTGACATTACCTGTGGGCAATGAAGCAAGAAAAGTGACTAATCACATGGTAATGATCCCAACGAAAACAGGTTCAGTTCAAAACTAAACAATAAGACTTCATTTTCATTTACAACTGTGCATTAATTAAAGGAAAAAGAATGAAATCATGTTGAACTTACATGCATAGACACTATGTTAATTCAACTTTCATCGGCAGATTTTCTGATACTGAATAGGTTTCTATGAAATTAATTTAGCAATGAGATTTTTTGAAGAATCTCTGAAGAGATGGGCTGGCATCCATTTTGCAAGAAATGTATAACTGATACAGTTAAAATGAATTCATTGTTTTTTTCTCTCCCACTGCAATATTAAGTCACACTAAGAAAATCAAATTTTTAGTGGCCCCTTCAATCTTCAAACACATTGTTTTTCTTAACTGGTTTTCCGAGCAATGAAGATCCATGTTCAGTATTTATGAAATTAATGATGGAATTTCAAGGTATTTACTGTCATTTGTGGTGAAGTAATAGGCAAATAGTAAATTTATAGCAAATGATGAAATAATGAGCAGAAACACCATGAAAGTGAGAAGTCTGTTTAAATATAAACAAGCTGAAGAATTTTACATTTTTATGAGTGGGAAATGAAAGTGCATATAAGATCCATTTTTTTAAAATCAAAATCCTATAAATGTCAGTGATTTATAAAATAAGTTGTAGAAACAGAAAGTGCATTTATCGATTAAAAATATAAAAACATAAAATATGCTTGGTTTTTTTATTAGTAAAAGTAGGACTTTGACCTAGTTAGATTAAAATTTAAAGAATGTGATATTTAATTTCATAAAAGTCAAAGCACATGCCAGACTTTATTTTCAGAGATTGTAAGCATCATGAATTAGATGACATTTCTGTGGATCACAGTTGCTAATTCTTCACGTCATGTTTGTTAATTTTCAAACACTGCATATCTCATCATCTTAAACTGAAAATGTAGCAAACACATTTACTTATACTTGCAAAATAAGTACACACACATGCTCTCTTATTTCACACATGACAAATGGGACAGCATGAACATCTTAATAACTTAAAGT
Organism: Sinohyriopsis cumingii; assembly: GCA_028554795.2. Classification (NCBI taxonomy): domain Eukaryota; kingdom Metazoa; phylum Mollusca; class Bivalvia; order Unionida; family Unionidae; genus Sinohyriopsis; species Sinohyriopsis cumingii. Next base: position 63,434,250 of record CM068840.1, read on the forward strand.
ACCAAAAATTCATTAAAAAAAATGAAGCAACCTCTTCAAGAAAATATCAGACCTCATGTGTCAGATACACTGAGAAATAACATCTGATTTTTTCAAGACCAGTGGGTCAGCTGTGCTGAAATTTTAGGAATATAATATATATATCAGAAGCTGGTCATAACCTGCATGTTGAGCCCACTAACAAGCTTTGATACTTACAGCATTACTTAGAACAGACTTATTAAAAACTTCCACATCCAGTTTAGTCTAGAGTGTAGATGGATGTACAGGCATATACATTCATGGATGCCAATGTGATTTCTATGTTGAGCTTCCTACAAGCAAGACCTAACAAAAAGTTACCATCATGTAATACTTCTGCCATTGTGAGCATGACAAAACTGAACTCTTATCAAATGAATACATGCTAAACCTTAGCTCCCATTTTTTTTAATTAATTAACCATCTATATAGCTAACTGACCATTTTTCAAAGGAAAATGTGTTTAAGGCACTGCCATGCTTACCTGGTTCAAGGTCTAAAATCATATCTAGTGCTTGTCTGTAGTGGGGCACCTGCTCATTAAGCCCAGTCAAGTTGAATTTATCTTGTATGTAATCTTCATCAACCTAGTAAAGATAAAAACAACACCATTATATACAGAAAATAATTGACTAAATGGTGAATGTAAATTGTGTAAAGATTTAACCAAGGGATTCAAAGCAAAATGACAACATGTTAAGAATTCATCACTTTATAACACAAAGAGAGGAAATACAATATATTGATTTCTACTCACACTAGACACCCAAATTCTATTTTTAATGAGCTAAAATGTCACCTACTTTGCACCCTTTCCTACCCACTCATTAAAATTAGGTGATGGATGCGTAAATTGTTTAGTCAATACAAGAATTACATTTAGGTACATACAGTGATGGAGAAAATAAGAAACTCTGAATGAAAACTGGGTGCTCAACTTTACTATGGAACATGTGTAAATTATAGGTTCTTGATAATAAACATTCAAGAAAAGCTTGAAAGTTTACTTAATGATTACAGCTCAGGTACATGGTAAGGTGCAAATGAATAGCATATTTGAACAAAAGAAAAGATGAGACACAAGCCACTAATCACATTCCATCAAATGATGTTAAATACTGAATCCACTTTATCAATGAAAAACCTTTATTCATATCTATTCATATCTACTCATTTCCTAAAACATCATCCTAAATATGACCATTTTCCCTCAATCTCCATACCAAGTATGAACACTTTCCCTCAGTCTCCATACCATGCATGAACACTTCCCCATAATCTCCATACCATGCATGAGCACATCTCATTCTCCATACAATGCATAAACATTTCCCCTCAATCTCCATACAGTGCTTGAGCACTTCCCATCAATCACCATACAATGCACAAGCACTTCCCCTCAATCACCATACAATGCATGAACACTTTCCCCAATCTCCACACCATTCACGAACACTTCCCCTCAATCACCATACAATGCATGAACACTTTCCCCAATCTCCATACCATGCATGAACACATCTCAATCTCCATACAATGCATGAACACTTCCCCTCAATCTCCATACCATTCATGAACACTTCCCCTCAATCTCCATACAATGCACAAGCACTTCCCCTCAATCACCATAATACATGAACACTTTCCCAATCTCCATACAATGCATGAACACTTTCCCCAACCTCCATACCATGCATGAACACTTTCCCCAATATCCATACCATGCATGAACACTTTCCCCAATATCCATACAATGCATGAACATCTTCCCCAATCTCCATACCATGCATGAACACTTTCCACAATCTCCATACCATGCATGAACACTTTCCCCAATCTCCATACCATGTACGAACACTTCTCCAATCTCCATACAATGCATTAACACTTTCCCCAATCTCCATACCATGCATGAACACTTTCCCCAATCTCCATAAACACTTTCCCCAATCTCCATACCATTCAGGAACACTTTCCCCAATCTCCATACCATGTATGAACATTTTCCCCAATCTCCATACAATGCACGAACATTTCCCCAATCTCCATACCATGTATGAACACTTTCCCCAATCTCCATACCATGTATGAACACTTTCCCCAATCCCCATAGAATGTATGAACACTTTCCCCAATATCCATACAATGCATGAACACTTTCCCCAATCTCCATACCATGTATGAACATTTTCCCCAATCTCCATACCATTCATGAACACTTTCCCCAATCTCCATACCATTCATGAACATTTTCCCCAATCTCCATACAATATATGAACACTTTCCCCAATCTCCATACCATGTATGAACACTTTCCCCAATCTCCATACCATGCATGAACACTTTCCCCAATCTCCATACCATGTATGAACACTTTCCCCAATCTCCATACAATGCATAACACTTTCCCCAATCTCCATAATATGCATAAACACTTTCCCCAATCTCCATACCATTGAGGAACACTTTCCCCAATCTCCATACAATGCACGAACATTTCCTCAATCTCCATACCATGTACAAACACTTTCCCCAATCTCCATACCATGTATGAACACTTTCCCCAATCTTCATAGAATGTATGAACACTTTCCCCAATATCCATACAATGCATGAACACTTTCCCCAATCTTCATACCATGTATGAACATTTTCCCCAATCTCCATATCATGCATGAACACTTTCCCCAATCTCCATACCATGCATGAACAATTTCCCCAATCTCCATACCATGCATAAACATTTTCCCTCTATCTCCACATCAAGTATGATCACATTCCCTCAATCTGCACACCAAATTTGATAACCTTTCCTCAATCTGCAGTCATTGCAACAAAAAAGTGAAATATTTCCTCAAGTCTGTCACTATCATATCGTACAATGACATTAGGCCAAGGAGTTTCATGCAATACAATATCACCAGAGGGACAAAAACTAGATGAAGCTACAGCATTGGGCTGTTGAATGTAACGAAAAGCTGTACCATCACCAGGTATGTGATAACCATACATGTATTAAGTTACAACTCTGGGTCTAATGTCAGTAAAAGTTCATCACAGTTTATGCTGAATTGTTGTTTTAACCAAAGCCAGGTCTGAGCAAATCCCTTAGCCTGACGTCCCGGACTAGTCATTTTTGAAGTCGGACAAGTAAAATTTGCCAAGTCGCTAGTCCGGGACAAGTGCTTTTTAAAAAAGTCGGGCTAGTCTTTATTTTACGGCTTTATTCACTATATCTGCCTTTATTTGGCCAATCATGCCCTCTGGGCATACTGAATACTTAATTCTACCCCTTTTCGTGTATACATTTACATCCTTTTACTGCTTGACTGCATATTGGACTAAGTGACCAAATTATTGGCAAATCAAAACACGTCAAACAAAAGAAAGCCAGTATGATCAATTAGCAGTGTTGTAAGCAGTTTTGTTGCAATGAGTTTACTCAATCTAGATCATAACAAGTGGCTCACTGTGATTTTAATCCAGCAAGTCAGTGGAATTAAATTAATGAAAGGTACTTAACCGACATCAGCGTTGGTTTCATTTATGAACTGATGAAATGACAGTAATGATTCTTTAATTAAAATTGATTATATACAGATGATTAACTTCCACGTGCGATTTTGTGTTTGAAGCGAAACAATTACGCTAATTAATGAGCTGTTTCAGTTCGTATTTAAAAGAGAAAATTGATGTTATGATCACTTTACAAGTAGTTGTCAAGCAAGCTGATAATTACTCTGTGGATAAAATGAGTTCGCTAAATTATTTTCGCAAGTAAGGTAATAACGGCGATTCGGCGAAGGTAAATTTGTTCGAAAATGGAGAGATAAAACATAAGACGGATTCTGAGCGTGAACGAATGATCTAGTTCAATGAACTTAATCAAGACTTCTTTAAGGAATTCCTTAAACCAAAAGAGTTTACAAATGCCAATGAAGATTTCTGCAAATGGACCAGAGCTTGAGGACTTTAACCCAGACACAGCTATCAACTGCTTGCTTAGTATTGGTGCAGGTGGCAGACATATACATGGATATATTTTCAAATCCATCAGCTAAAACAAATATAAATGAACCTGAAGAAGCCAAATGTATAACAACCAATGTTCTTGAAAAATTAAATTCTTTTAAGAAATAATTATGTTGGATATCGTTTTGTTTTGTTTTTCCTATGGATTAAGCACATATGTCTCATCAAATCTCGGCAAGTGATTACCATTTTGGGACCAGTGAAAAATAAGGTGGGGCTAGTGACGAGTAAGGTGGGACTAGTGAAGAGAAAAGTGGGACTAGTGAATTTTCTGAAACCACTTGTCCTGGACTAGTGTTTAAAAAAATTTTGCTCAGCCCTGAAAGCTGACATTAAAAATATCTTATCACATCGTATGGAATCTCAATCAATACTATACCATCAAAGGGATGAAGACCATATTAAACTAAAACATAGAGGAATGGAATAGCATGCAATACTATACCATCAAATGGATAAAGACCATACCATATTAAACTACAACATTGGGCAATGGAATATAATTCCATAGTATACCATCAAAGGTATAAGGACCATATTAAACTACAACATTGGGCAATGGAATATCAAGAGAGAAAATATCTCAACAGTAAAATCTATTTTAGAGCCACTACTATTTACGTTTATAAATTATCTGATTTGTAAACAGTAAATACTGAAAATGATACGATATATTCTGAAAACACCACCTGGTAAATTTATTAGTTTGTCTAAAACTAGTGCCGAAAGAAACTTACATACGGCTTTTGTAAAACCCTCTAAATGGTGTAAACATAATGGAATGCTCATTAACTTAAGCAAACCAAAGTGATGCTGATAACCACTCAATAAAGATGTAACAGAATTAAAGATGATATTTCCCACATCCATTTTAATGACATGGAGCTGAATTTTTTTTTATGCAAGCTAAACTTTTAGGATTTCAAGTTGATAACAATATATTGTGGTCAGATCACATCAGTAATGTTACCAAAACGATGGCTATGCATATCTGGTTACTATAAAAAATTAAATAATGTCTAATCTTAAACCAGAGGATAACGTTTTATAAAGTTTTATTCAACCCCATCTGGACTACAGCAACTTCGTATGCGATGCTGCTTTTAAAGCAAAATTTGTTAATTGTGGAAAGACTTCAAAAAACGAACAGTCATAATTATCCATGACAAAAGAGTTGAAAATGTCCAAAAATATAAAGAATTTGAAGATGATGACTATCTGTTAAAGAATATGTTTAAGAAATGCGAAATTTATGTACAAAGTTTCAACTGGTTGAGTCTATCAATGTTACGCTCTATGTCATCTAATAACTTTCTCCTTCTTAAGCCCAAAACTGAATTGTATAAAAATAGTTTGGCTTTCTCGGGTCACATCATTTGCAACTGTCAACCTCGAGATGTTAAAGAAGTATCATCAATGACGTCATTTCATCACAGATGTTTGATACGGATGCAATCCAGAAAATGTCTATAATATGTTATAGCCAACTATGTGGTATATTTGAATATGTATATTATTATATAAAACTCTGTGTGTGTGTGTGTATGAAAATGTTTTCAATCATGCATGTTGGTGTGCACAATGTTCTGTGTGCTAAATTCATACTTAGTTGCTCTCATGTACACCAGTCAATTTTGCCTTTTTTATGTTTGTTTTCTGTCTTATTTTATACATTTGCCTGAATGTATGATGATAATTGAGGACCAAACATGAGACTTCATTTTTTGCTAATTGTGTCACCCTCATAAAATAAAGCCTTAATTATTATTATCATATTATATTTATTTTTTATATTATGATTATTATTTCTGTTATAACATTAAAAATCAAGGGGGGCAGGAGATCCCAAGGTATTATTCTGGGGTGTAAACTGCCAAGTTTGATAAATTAAATTTTTAATATCAGGGATTCAAAAACTTGTTCTAAATTCCACTGAAGTACTGTATATATTAAGATACTGAAATTAAAATTTGTTTCCTAACAGTTCATTTCATGAATCCTGTATAATCCATGCACAAGTGTAAAATAGAAAGATGGTGATGATGAGTTTGGATTTTACATTGCATCATCAAAAGAAGGTCCAACAGTGCTTCAACAAGAGAAGGTCAAACAGTGCATCAACAAAAGAAGGCCACATAGTGCCAAAAAACAAACATAATGTAGCAAAGTACTGTACATGACCCAGAATCACATTAAAAAAAAAAATATAGGAAAAGAATCCTGACATAAGGTATTTCAAATCAATCAACCACTCAGATGATTCAGGAAGTTATATTTTGTTTTAAATAGTTGCTACTTTCAAGAAATCAAAATTCTGAGATACACTTATTCCATCAAAACATACATTCATATTTTTAACATGATATTATTGATTCTGTAATGGCTGGAGGTCTATACAGCCAATTGAAAAGTGTCTGGTCGCATAGGATTCATTGCAATGGTCACACTCGGGTTAAACCTCCATTCAAAACAAAGCCAGACTAAGTTACTGAGCATGTCCAATTCTCAGATGTGCAACAACCACTTCATCCTAATGAATAGTCTATAGGATGGGGACCATTTGCCTAAAGTGGGTTTTTCTGAGTGAAGCTTCTTATGGACAACCTGCCACGTATTAAATAAAATCCAAACAAGACAAGGTTTAAAATCAATATAGTGTATTTTAAAATCAGAAGGTCGAGAGATAAGGCTGCTTTGGCAGTGCAGCATGCTTTTTTGTTATCTCTGATGTGCACATAACCAGGTAACCAACATAAAATTATATGATGAGATGTAGATAATTTTATGTATTTGATTCAAGTATTTCTTAAAAGGGTTTTCAAACTTAAGTACTGAAGAGAGTCAGGAAAGATAAAATGAATTTTGACTAACTGAAGATAAGACTGACTTCCTTGATCTTAGCTGAAAAGAACTGCTTCATCATCAGGTTAACAATATTTTAATGTGTAATTACCACTAAAAAGGGCTATAGCAGCATTTTTGCAGTCTTTTGAACCATCAGTGTTCAGATTTAATAGTCTGAAAGGAGTTCATGGTAGGAAGCACTGAAGCAGGAAGGATTTGCTTATGAATTTTTCTCCTGATGCCAAGCAAACACAATTCTGGGTTGTTTTAGAAGCTAAGATGACATTTAACAAATGGGGAATCTTTTTCGATTTTGAAACATCAATCTTTGCCTTGCCAAGGTATGATGATGTTCTTTGTTGGGATGACATTCTTTCAGGTGCCAAAAAAGTCATTTTATAGTGGAGATGGAAGACTGACACATAGGTTGGACTGGAAGGATTTGATCTTAACTGTGTGTGTGTATGATTTGAATTTTTAATGCAGCTTTAACAATTTTTTTGTCATATCGCTATGATGTCTGCAGTGTGGCAGTTTATAGTGATGTCCCACCCAGTCACATTATCCTGACACCAGGTCGACCAGTCCTAACACTAACCTCATAATGCTGAGTGCCAAGCGAGGAAGCTGTTAGTACCATTTCTGTAAGTTTTTGGTATGACTCAGCCAGGGATCGAATCTACGACCTCCTGCATCCAAGGCGGACGCTCTAACCACTTGGCCACCGGAGCAGTGATCTTAACTGCATGGAGTCATGTGAGTGTGTGTGTGTCTTTCTTGCCTGCAGCATACAGCAATATACAGGGAAATGAAAAGGGTGATTAAAATGTGGAATTTACAACATCTTGTTTGACACTCTATTAAGAATGAGTTGTAAACATTATCGAAATAGTACATTTTTCTCATTTTAGGTCTGCAAAGTTGTTTGTAAAACCTCTCAAGTAACTGATGAAAAATGACTACATGCACGATGCCTGCATTTGTGCCAAAAATATCCAATTTCACAAATTCATTGCAAATGCATTCATACGTTTTCAAGTGTAATGTGCACAAAGGTTTATTATGAAGCATATGACCACTGAAAAACAACTTTTGAGATTGCTCTTTAAAATGACGAGGGATGTATGAATTGACTTCATAATCTAATTATAGCATTTAATATTTGGGAGAGATAGCTGGCACCTCAAAGCAATTAAGACAATTACTAAATTTTAAATTCTCAACAAAATGGAAGAAAATGAAAAGACATAGTGTGACTTTTTCATTTGAATTAATCCCAAGGATAGATCCTGAATCTAAACAACTGACTGACTGGGATTTCAAATTCATTTATTTTCTACACACCAAACGACACTGCAGCCAACTGTCTTGGTCTGCCCATTGAGACACTTGGCCTGTTCGGAAACATTGAAGACAGCAGCTACAGTACAACTGCAACTGACCTCTTGACACTTCCTTAAGGAAAACATTGGTGGATACATGTGGTAGGTCATTGCACATTACCAATAACATCATTCATCCTAGTATTAAAACATTTATCTGTCAGGCAGGTCCAATCTGAAGAATGTCAAAAAGGTCACCACCTCAAAAATAGGGATGTCAGCAAGACTCCATAAAACAAGAAATCCATGGAATGCTTAGTCTCACCTGATCAACAATGGCATATTTTACCATAAACTGTCAATATAACATACGAGTTATCCAAGTTTTTCCCTATCACCCCCACACAGGGAATATATGTATATATGTCCATTTGTTTTACGATTTGATTTTTATTCATATTACCATGATGAGGTAATATTTTTAAAGATTCTTTTCCTATATCAAACAATGCACCAAGTTCAAAATAGTAAATGAGTTATCTTTTACATTTCAGCTAAAAATTTTCAAGCCAATAAAATAACAAGACAAGATACAACATTATAACATCAGCACGTTCTATTTAATAACTTACTAATTTACGAAGAGTGGCAATGTTGGTGTGTTTACTAAAATCTTAAACTGCCACAGATATAATTTTATAATATAAACTTCTATGGCACAGTATAACAATGTCAATAATATTAATAAATGAGTGATAACAATTTTGTTAAATTTCAACATGCTGTATTGAAAACCATTCATAAACTCGGCAAGGCTTGCCTAACTGATGGTTGAGACCTGTGATGTTGTGTATGATTCACTGTCGTAGTCAGATTGACAGCTGTATGAGTTGAATTCTGGTAGAATTTCATATTTACAGATTCCACTGTGAACAGTAGCCAGTGTTATTCTTGTCCAAGCTGCCATACCCTAAATGACTACCAGTACATTGTTTATTGTAAAATTGGAAGGTGTGAAGTTCATGCCATCTGTCCATTATTTATGGGTAGCCAATTATTTTATTGATTCTGAAGGAACAGGCGCAGCTTTGCTCTTGCATTTAAGCATGTGGTGTCATCGTGGAATAGTTGAGATGGCTCAAGGTGACGAAACTAATTTTGAATTGACCCAGTTTGACTGAAACATCTCTGCTGCAGTATGTCCTATTAAACCAGTGTTATGCAACCTTTTTGCCACCATGGGCCACTGAAAAATGTTTTTCTTGAAGCCGAGGGCCGCAGCAGAAAACTGAAAAGCAATAACTATATAGCTGCTCGAGCTCTGGCAGGCCATTTAAAATCAGCCCGCAGGCCACATGCGGCCCACGGGCTGTACAGCACTGTATTAAACAGAGCATATGCATTGAAATTCAGGCAGTTTAGGATTTAGTGGTAACACAAGTTTTTCAATAGACACGTGCCCTTGGAGATTTTATGCATGGAACTTAAATATGACCTATTTCTGACGTATGGAAATTTCAATGTGCGTGTCTTTCATGCATGTAGATTTGGGTTGGAGCATCAATCTTAATTACCCTTGATTCACCTCCAGCTTAGTTTCTTACTAAACATAACAAATTTACTTTCGAAGGTACTGACTGACACCTACTCAACAACAGTTTATACCTTGACAGCCAATGATAGTGCACCAATGGAAGATATATATGAACTGGGTGGAGCTAACAATTCACTGAGGAGGAACTGAATTAGGTTGAATTGTTTTGAGATTATGTTTGAAGTTAATAATAGAGGAAAAGGAAACAATTATGACATGAACAGACTGCTTTTTGATCAAAATAGCACCGCTGGTATGTTTGGACATAAACTTATAATCAACTGGTCAGAAATGGAGTATATCATTATGGCAGCTTGCAATGCTGGTTCACAGGGTAAGTGGACCAACTTAAATTATTTTTATTGGCAATTTGCTTCATTTGGGGAATATTTAAAAATTTGGAATCATTTATGACTTCACTGGAATTATTTCTTATAAAAGATCTGCATTTGCTTGATTGTGCTATAATTTATAACCAGGTAGACAAAATGGGAATATAAGGCGTCTTGCTAAGCCAGTTTTCAGTGTGGGATTGTGTTTCATTGGCGATTAATTTTTTTCAATCAACAAAACATTTAACAAATACTGAATGGACATAACACTCAGTGCATACATCTTAACTTGAAGATCACAATTGCGCAAAGAAGTATATTTTCTTTAATAGTCTTGGAAACAACCTGCCTGTGATGAATTTTCTGACCATCAAACTCCAAAAAAAACAGAAAGATAATGTCAGCTCTGAGGACAAGGAGAAAGAGAGTCAATCTCTGAAACCTTTTAGAAAATTTAAGGACAAGTGGAAAAGTGTACTGACACTTCCTTGATGTACAACCTTTACATTTTAATTTTAACCTTCGTAGCTGCATGGGCATACTTTTGCATATAAAATGATTTGAGCACTTGATAAAAGACTATGTTAAGAAGTTGAAAATATAATAAAGTATACAGTTATCTTATGTCTGTTTCATATACCAAATATACACACAATAACACAGAAAGAGAAACACATTTACAAAAATAAGATTGTATGTTTCCTACAAAATAAGATACAAGTATTTCTCATTATTCAGCATGAGACAAGATATCTTAAACATCATTTGCTTCCACCAATAACAGGGAATCACAGCTATGGGCTTATGAGTGTCCAAAAGAATCGACTCTCGAAATTTAAGTTTTGACTATTGAGATTTCCATTTTCACTCTTGAGATTTTGAGCCCAAGGGTCAACTGATTCTTCAGTTTGAAATCTATTGAGTACAATGTAACAGAAACGATGATTCACCATACCCAAGTAATTTGTACTATTTATAAAAGAAGCATGTGTGTGGTTGTCTGTGTAATTTAGATTTTTAATGTAACTTCAACAATTTTTCAGTCATATCACTATGGTGTCTAGCAATAGGGCATCATGCCACAGACATTCAGCATTATGTCCCACCCAGTCACATTATCCTGACACCAGGCTGACCAGTCCTAATATTAATCTCTTAATGCTGAGCGCCCGCGAGGCAGCTACAACTACCATTTTCATAAGTCTTTGGTATAACTCAGCTGGGGTTCGAACCTGCGAACTGCCGCATCCAAGGTGGACGCTCTAACCACTTAAGCATAGCTGCCAACCTTCCAGGCTCACAATTAGTGAAAATAGGGATAAAAAGTCGTGAATTTGGACACAAATTCGTGAAAAATACCATGACAATAACTCCATCCACTCTGACTACTCCGACCATCAATACTACGCTATATCAAGTTCGCAAAATAAAAATAAAACACTACATATATGCAGAAATATTTATTTATTAAGACATGATACTGTGGCAGACTTGAACTTCCTCAACTGCTTGATTGTAAGTTTGTTTTCTAAACAGTTCCGACTTCTTGCCTGCTGGTAGAACTTGGGGACTAAAATTGTTCACAAATTTTCTGCCGCTAAGGAGGTCCTAAAGTCTGTCCTTTTTTTTTCTCACTAAAGAAAATACTCTTTCGCTATCACTGTTGCTGTGAAGAATGCACAGGAGCTGCAGCATTTTTGGTTCTTCCACAGGAAAATTTGGAAGCGATTTTCGAGTCCAGGAACATATGTCAGAACAAATGTTTAGCATGTTCTCCAGTTGATAAAGGTAGATTGTGTTCGACACAAGAAAACTCACAAATAATGCTTAAGCATTGGTAGCCTGCGGTCTTCCGCCAATGGTTTAAAATATTCCAGAGCTGAAATCTGCGAATTCTTAATTTCACCAACTTCTACGTGTTTCTTGCAACCGACATTCTTCCTCACATCGTCTCTGCGATGGCACACTGAGTGCAAAAAGCATGAATGAATATCAATGTTTAATGGCAGAATGCATGGCCAATTTTTGATATATTCCAAATTAAACTTCACTTTTTGAGTAATACATTTCTTTTTCCTTGGTGGTGAAGACATTTTCAAAATCTTAATGCGATGCTGAACGATGCTGAACGGTAACTCGAATCAGTGTTTTGACGCATGCGCGGAGCAAATTTCCGGTTAGGCCCTAGTTTCTCTCAAAAGCACTTGTAAAACTACTCTTATACATACAGATTAAAATAGGCTAAAATGCTTGCGACCGGGCCAACTGTACTAATCGGCTGTAGATCTACTAATATAGTGACCAGCGGTACCGGACCATTTCGGCAACTGCGAATATCACGACTAGCGCTTAACGGAAAATCGGTTATTTTATTAAAGATTTAAAATAATTGAGGATCGGAAAATTCGTGAATTTTTGTCTTATGGCGTGAATCCGTGAATCGCTGAAAAAGTCGTGAAATTCACACCAAATTCGTGAGGGTTGGCAGCTATGCTTAAGGCACCAGATGAAAAGAAACCAACAAAGATTCTGGTCACCTACTATTCCTTATGAAAACCTGCAGGTTATGAATGTATATGGGAATCTGTTTTTTTCCACACAATAGAAAAGTTGTGGGTAATAAATGAGTATGTGTTATACTTTGACGCATGTTATATTCACTAATTTACAGTACAACCCTTGAAAAATTGCTAAAGCATAAAGATAAGGTCATTGCAGGCTACTTTTGCCTGTGGTGAATTTTACCCTCGAAAATGAAACACCCACAACTGTACAGATAATAATGTCAGAAATACAGCTAAATACAAAAAATTAAACACTGGAGATAAAAAATAGTATGTCATTACAACCTACATTTACACATGGCGAGTAATACCCTCCAAGATGAACAGACCCATCAAGCTTCACTGCTGTAGATATAATAGCCAGAGGGATTGAGGTAAATCCAAAAATAGAATGGAGTGTGAAATGTAGATAACTGTGATCTACTTTTGCCTGTGGTGAGTAGCAGCCTGCAGCATGACTAAGCCCAGAGTTTTATGCCAGTACATCCAATAGCAACAAAAGAATGGATCAAATGCAAAATCTGAATGCTGAAGCCAACTCCATCAAAACAATGACAACATGTCTTCACCATATTCTTTGCTGACATCACGTTTCAAACCTGAATTTCATGTGTATTAGGCCATAGCAGCTATGCTAGAGTACTGAGAAACTAGGGATCTGCTGATTTCCTCCGAAAGACTATTGCCCAGTGATAAAACAATAAAACATAATAACAATATGACTGACCAACCCTAAGCATTATGCTGGAACACACAGACCTAAAAGATGTGCTAATACCATGAGCTATATTACCTCACAGAAAAATTCATTTCCTCTCAATCCACAAAACCAGGAGATCCAGGAAACTTCTTCTGAACTACTCATGTCTGCCAGCTGGGATTCTCTCTCTGATTGAACTGAAAAAGATAATGCTTGTAATGCAACCTTTGTTACCAAGTTTGGGTGTAATCAGACATATTTTTAGTAATATGCAGTTCTCAAATAATTAAAAAGTTTGAAACAGGCCCTGGGCTGGTGACATTTAAAAGAGCACAAACCAAGACTCAAATTCCACAAGCCCTGATTCCAAATACCATATGCCCAAAATTTACCCTTTTTTATTATTATTTTAAACAAAACATTGCAACTGTCACACTTCAAATATGAAAAGACAAAAAATAATATTAAATTCACTTGCATATTAACTGTAGCTCAGAAAGATTTCACATGAAGCTATATTTCCTATAGGTCATGAGGTCAGCAATTGTCTAATTTCTCTAACAATGCCCTTCTTACTTGGTGCATCAGTAGTGTTTATTTTCATTAGCATCTTAAATGTGTCATGGTTTATACAGTTGATGTTAACACTTTTGATGCTGTTCATAAGTGCTGCTTAATATGTTTAATCTGTGTTTCATTACACCCTTGTAAGAGTGAACATGGGATGGCAGAATTATTATTGATTACATTTTAACTTGAAACCTCTCGAACAATGCAATAGCAAGTAAACAAGACCATTAAAGAATTCAAAAATACTTTCTGAAGTGCTTTATCCTAAATCATTTTTGGTCTGTTTTTTTCCTTTTGTCTCAACTTTGCAGATGGACGACCAATAATTAATCAAAGACTCAAGAGCCGATATGACATTTTATCCCTTCATACTTACGATACCTTATAAAACATCCTGCATTGGGCCTAAGTCTACAGATTATAACAATAAAGTAATCAACAGCTTGTCGTGTACACACAACAGCCATATGCCCAATATGTGGCCATGATTCACTGAACTGGTTGCATTGACTGCTGGAACAATTCCTGTACCCAATAGAAAGGTTCTGGTATTTAAAGTCATATGTATGTTAAAACCCTGTGAGTACTAACAAGAGTAATCTATTCACAGGTCACATGCATAACTTTGTTTGCAAAATTTACAGCTTTTGACAAAAACATGATGAGCTGATGATCTTCATGTGGGTATGCTGCATACATATTATTTATCTACTATTTCAACATCTTGAAAATTAATTTCTGCATTTCAAAGTTCCTTCAGAAAATTAGATTACTCTGACAAACCCAATGTGCTCCTCACGTAGAATATTGGTGGAGCCTGATTTGAAATCATAGGGTCCCTGGGCATCAGGCTATCAGATTTTTTTAAACACCGATATGAATCTTTATGGCAAATTCACAAAAGTAATATTAAGTACATAATTAAAAAATGGCAAGGGTGAAGTTGTTTTCACTTTTATAACAGAAAAAGGTGAAGTTTTCATTTTTTAGGTGACGTAGTTGCCTACTTTGCCTGGTAGTATGACCCTCATTGATATCAGTTTTCTTTCATGTCAAATACACAACAGCAACATTAAGTACAAATATATATGGCATGTACAAGACTTATTTCTAAAATCTTCCCTATTTCTCTTACAGACAGCTATCATACTTATTTGGATATTTAACGTCATGTAATAGAACTCCCTTGATAACTAGACTGTATATGGTTACAGTTAGAGACTGTTGAAATGATAGCCGTAAAATTCACCCCAAAATTGTGAGGGTTGGCAGGTCTGTGAGAGCAATACAGCAATGAACTAGTGCTACTGTTAGTACTGCATCTTCTGATGCCACTACAACAAATACTTTTCATTTTTATTATTACAATTACTTTATTCAGGGGGGCCCCGAGTGGCCAAGTGGTCTAAAGTGCTCTTCGTTATGGATCACTGCCATCTCACCTCTGTCTGTGGCGGTTCGAGTCTAAGATTCAGCCAATGTGGGCATGTGAGAAAGCTTGCCAGTAGCTTCTCGTGGGTCGGTGGTTCTTTCTGGGGTTTTCCGGGTTCTTCCTCCACCATTAATACTGGCTGCCATGTATAGCCTAGCGTGTGCTGAAAAATGGCGTTAAAACCCCACAACAACAACAATAACAACTTTATTCAGGGTTCCTGCAGACGTAACAAAACCAAATTCCATCACGGTTCCAAAACATTTCCAGTGCCATTTCATCAAACTCAAGAACTACTTGTTATATGAAATGAAACCATTTATTCATCGTAACAGTGTTGTGTATAAAACAAGTTTATCTAATCGGTGTTCAGCACTTCCTGAAATTACCAGTTATCAATTTGGTAAAATCCACTGTCAGAAATTCCATGACTCCAAGACCAATGGGAAATCTGTAATATTATTATTATTATCAGAGAACTCGCTAGGATTTTAAAACAAGGAGTACAGGACTCCCAGTTTGGTAAAAATAGGAGTCCCACCATCAAAAGATGCAGTCCCTACTTTCCTACAGAATCAACACTGCCGTGAGTGCATCTATTTTTAGATGGAGAGGTTTCTGTAATGTAATCACTCACTTTAATATAGCTTCATTACAACAGTCCATTAACAGGATTGCAAATTTATGGTTTATTTATTTGTCTACGTCCTTGTAGTAATTTTAGGCAATGGTTAAATATTATCTGATTTGCTGTTTTTTCCCTGTATTTTTGCAAATACATGTCAAGTCGGAAAACAGCTTAGCCCTTAAAGCGCATCTTGCGAATTCCACAACACAGCATTATCCTCTACGTTTCTGACCTACATAATTTGCAGTTTAAAGTTAAATCTTGAATAAAATAATACCTTGGCTTTGCATTCAATAATTTGTATATTTTTCTGAAAATATTTGCCCGAAGATGTACGAAAACAATCTAATAAACTGGTACACCCCAGACTTAGCGAAGTCCGCCACTATTTCCCGTAGGGCCCACTGTTTCAAAGTAATTTTATGATGAAATAGTGTACAAGATTCAGTTAATATATATCCAGATCACCGATTCTGATTTAAAAAAAACATGCATGTTTTATCATCAAAGGATATCATGCAGGAAATTGATAGTTGCTACCTTACTCGAAAAAGGGTTAATGGTTAATCAGCTATCAAAACATATGCTTGTGAATGGGCAGGAGTTTGTCAATGTAACTGATATCAAAACTTGGCATAGCTACTATCTATTGATGAATACATTTCACTACAAACACTAGAACTAACCGGGCTAAGGCGAGGGGCATTTAAAAAAAAGTATGGTCAGTCACTGTACCTCTTAAATAGCTCTTGTTCGTCTATCAGAGTGATACTGAATTTTGTCGATCCAAGTAAGGATTTATTCCAAACACTAAGCTAGGCATCACACACTTTCTTACACTTAGCTACTGTCCTATCCAAACTATCAATTCTAGCAGCTTTAGCACTCTTCCGAATCTCGTTACAATCTTCGTAAGTTTGCCATTTAACCCCAACATACTTATCCAAATTTACGAATGGCATTTTGTCTAAGTCTCAACATGGCTTGATTCTTGAGCACTACTTATTCTGATACATTCGGAAACGAAAACAATAATGAAAGCTAAAGTTGTTTATTTGATGTACTTTTATAAATGACCACATGTACATCTCTGGGTCTTTCTGACTCTGAATTCAATCATTGTAAATATCGGTACATTTTCCCACCCAGGCGCCAGTCAAAGCCTTTGAAATTGCTGCCCCGCTATTGCATGATGTTCTTTTTGAAGTACTCTTATAATGGCAACATGTATGTACATCAAGGGGTCTTTCACTCACTGAATTCTGTCATTGTAAATATCAGCACAGGTAACTGACCAACACATTTTCCCACAAAGCAGCTGGCAAGTCTTTGAAATTTGCCGCACACTTATTATATGCGTACGAAGGACTACCGCCTCAGTGATTTTCTGTGTCCCAGATCAAAAATTGGCATCCAAATACGCGTAATTAAGCGTTTCCGAGATCTGATTATTATTTCATGTAACTGTCAATTTCAAATGACATTTATGAAACTTACTTCAGTAAGAACACTTCAGAATTTTTTTTTGAAAAAAAACAACCTCCCACGTCATGAAATTCATTAATTTCCATGAAAGAAAGCACTAATAATACAATATTTATTTGTGGTCTCAGGTGGCCCAGTGGTCAAAGTTACAAGTTCTATTGACATATATTCTGACTATACCTCCCTGTTTGTCTTTAACCACCCTTCCAATTTCAATAATGGTAATCTTTAATGTGATAAAAAGATCACATAACTAAGTCAATTCATTCACTGATTTATAATTTCTAACCTGAATGTGACCAGAGTGGCCCTAACACTGGCTTTCTGTGTGCCTTTCATGCTTAATGGACTTTCCATACTAACATGATGCCTTGTTGCATAGAGTATGGGAAAGTTGATTTCCTAAGACATCAAACACAAAATTTGTTCTCTGTGCTACACTTCGCTGTCAGACTCTAGTTCAACATACCTATCCAACCTCACCCATGTGTATACACCAGCAAGATACTTGCGCTCCTCTTCTGACAATCGTATACTCATTATTCCCACTATGAAAGCAAAGTCATATGGACAACATTCTTTTGCATACCAGGGCCCAGAAATGGGGAATGAATTGCCCACTGAACTTAGACACAAAGACACAGTGATCACATTCAAGAGTGCTCTCAAAACTCACTTATTTCGACTGCAATAACAAACTTAAAGACCTAATAATGTTTCCTACCTGAAATATTCTCAGCATGTTTTTTTTTATAATGTTTTTCTAATTTCATGTTGTTTTTGTAATATAATATCATTATGTTTTTTATGTTATAGGTGTTGTTTAATGTTGTAAAGCGCTTAGAGCTTCTAAAGATTAGGCACTATACAAAGTCCTCATTATTATTATTATCATTGTAATGAAGTTCATGATATTTGGTAACTGCCACATAATTCCATAAATAAACATAATGTTAAGAGTTTAGAGTTATATCCTTTGCACACATCTACTTAGAAATTACACCGCTTCTTCAATCAATGTGATAGGCAAATACGTAATTGTCACTCTTTTCCTTTGCTTCATTCGACATTGTAAATTTCGGAAGCAGCTGACAGTATTTTCTCGATGTATATACATGTGTAATCATACATACACCTTTCCCTGAAAATGGACTTGCATAGGCACTGGAAAAGACTGGCAAACAGGTCGTCTTTTACAATGAAAACTTCCGTCTGGAATGAAACATGCAGATGTTAACAGTTTTAGGGTTCCACGTGGGCATAATCAGGTTTGAGAGTATAAATCAATAAATGAACAAAGTTCTGTACATCTTTTTTCTCATTTGTGCTTTTTGTCTTTTAAATCAGTAGGGGATACAAACCAATGGCAAGGTATATTCCAACCATAGAATGGATGGAATGCATGGAAGCCAGAATGACAAAATTGGTTGAAAGATAATTATCTTTAAAATTAAAGTTACCTAATAATTTTATTGATTTCATTAAGAAACATATTTCAAATCAAAACTACTTCAGCATTCTTTCAGCACGTCGAACTTCAACCAACTAAATCTAGTCAACGGAACCTACAAACATGTCCATCTGCTAAGAGTCAAAATTTGAATCCATTAGGAAAAAGACATCTGAGTTAGTCCCTAGTTACGATGTCGCTGCCTCAACTTGATTTGTTGTGGCTGAGGCTACGAAATGATCCCATATCATGTAATGGAGCAAAAAAAATCAACACTAAAGTCAGAAAAACATACAGTGTACAAATCAACTACATAAGTATAATCATGTTGTGAAAGAAGTTTGGCTTATTTTGAATTTATTAAGCCCTTACATGACAAAATAAATTGGCATGGTTACTCTAACCTTATCCTGTCCGCCATGACCCCTTTTCTACGTAAGGCTTGCCAGACCATATTTTTGAAATTCTATGCTATATTATTATCAATCAAGTGTGAATAATTGCTTCTTGGTGGAATATTAAAGTTGCAGATAAACCGTATTTACTTTTAATGCAGGGGCCCCCAAGTGGCCTAAAGCACTCTCCGTTACGGATCACTACCATCTCACCTCTGTCTGCGTGGGTTCGAATCTAGGATTCAGCCAATGTGGGTATGTGAGAATGCCTGTCAATAGCTTCTCGAGGGTCGGTGGTTCTTCCTGGGTTCTTCCTCCACCATTAATAATGGCCGCCATGCATAGCCTATCATGTACTGAAAATGGCGTTAAACCCCACAACAAACAAACTCTTAATGCGCAGAATTTCTGACCTAAACGGTGCCAAATTTTTATTATGATCTGTTTACATTTCCAAATAAGGCGTCAATGTCCTTATATGGCACACAAACAAACGAGGCTGAGAACGGAAGTAATCATTATTTGAAATAACATGGCGGATAATCTAAATGAAAATATTGGCTAAACAAGGTAAACAAGATTTTACAACTATTTCTACATCGATTTTCGATACTTCCGGTATTAAATATGAGGATTACTCAATTTATTGGATTATATGCAAGAAATTTGTTTAAAGTGTTATTATTATGCTAAAAGAGCGCCGGGTGTGAATTACACCCGGCTTGCTCCATTAACACGTATATGCTCATGTTAGTACCCTGTCCACGAGGTACGAGTAAGGATACTAATATTAGTACTTAGTCCCATTAAAGCAGACTTTAATTTGTGGAAAAGTGTCAATATAGTCTGCCAAGAGTAACAGATGTTCCAAAAATGTTGGCCTCTCATTCCCCTGTCAGTCGACCGAGGAACATGATGCATAACGCCGTTTAATTTAGGCATTAAAACGTCATTCAACAACAATTTTTTATTTTTTAGAGAAGACGTCTTACATTTTAGGACTAGCTCGAATGCAACCATCGAACTAACCTGAGACGGCTTGGGCAAGGCATTTTACTCCCATTGCATCAGCACTATGTAACTTACGTACTTATGTTACTGAAATGTAAAACACCAAACAAAAGTTTTGCGTCTTGTGCTAGGGTATGGACAGCAATACAACTCCCCAAGCCGACGATCAGCCTTCCCTCTCATCTTCCGTCAATACTAATACAACTTTATATTTTAGAAACTTTGTGAAGCCAATAATAACAGTAATAAAGTGAGTAATGCGTGCTTACGTTAATTATGGATATCGTTTCAGCAAATTTAGATCATTACACTAGTTTCGAAGCAATTTTCCATTCATTGTCTTGTACAACAGGAAGTGCAAAGGAAGTTACGTGCGCATGCGTTAAGTGAGCGTTATTTCCTTTTTTTTATTACTTGGTTATCTTTCCCTCGGACTAGCTTGTGGGACCATTATCGGATGCTTTGTACATTACATAAGTGAGATCGTGTGGATACCAATATACAAGGTAGCTCAGTCTCTCTCTCCCTCTCTCTCTCATATAGTTCTCAAACCGAATAATACTTCATGCAATGAGGTGCATTGATATATGTAAAGACCATGTGATTTATGGTATTTCTCTACCACCGGACAACTTCACGTAAAGACAGTTCAGCACATACACCGCATCGTATTAATAACAATGGTTCCGAGAAACGTTGTGTCTCGCATTTTCCCAGAGTTATGGACTTGAACAAAAAAAAAAAAGAAATAAATAAAAAGATAAAAATAAAGCTTTAGCATTGTGTTGATTTCGTCGACGCTAGCGTTCAACATTATACCTGCTATATGCATAACGTTCAACATTATACCTGCTATATGCATAGCGGTCAACATTATACCTGCTATATGCATACCGTTCAAGATTATACCTGCTATATGCATAGCGGTCAACATTATACATGCTATATGCATAACGTTCAACATTATACCTACTATATGCATCACATACTCCAACAAACAAATTAGAGAATAATGAAAGACCATTGATTGTGTACATATGAACTTGTATTGTCAATAATGTAAGACAATCCAATATAAACATTTAAAATTGTGTTCAACTTTTTTAAGGTAACTAATGTTCATAATGAAAGTTGCACATTTGTTAGATAAGAACGGGACAAATTGCTGTGAGCAAAGTATATTTTGGAAATATTTTTTTTATTGGATCGCAGGTCCAGATCATTCTAAATGATAATTCATCAACATTTCGTTTGAAATAAGCCAAAGGGGTATCTTTTCCGAGCGAATCCAACCCTGGCGCGAATTCTGCTAGAAGTCACTTGTTTTCCCCATATTTCCAAGGAATTCTCGACAAGAACCATTGTCTGCTAGAAATTCCAACGCACCCAGACAACAAATAATTTTTCTCTAATTAATACATGACTACAAATATCACAACTTCACATTTGCATTACAACTTCACAACTACATGACAACCTCACAACTGCATGATTTCGCCTTATTACATTTCGTAACGTAGCGGAAGCACTTCATGCCTTGAAAATATAAATACAACTCAAACACCGGGATAACGCGTATCCCAAAAGACCTTAGCGTAACTGCGCGAAATATATTAGTCCTCATCAATACCTGTCAACTGATCACATCTTCTTACATCTAATTCCAAGGCACCCCGACAACAGCGCCCCGTGCTACAGCGACCGAAAACGGTTCCAAGAGACTTAACGCCCCAAAGCAGAGTCCGAACACTTTCATATAAACAATTACAATTAATCAATGATACGCTGCTAAATAATTAATTTTCATGTGCTATGAACAGTCCTTCAGAAATTCCTGATGGACACTGATCTTTCCAAGCAGAAAATGTACTCTTTGCACGAGGGAGACCATAGTGGACTATTACTATTCCTAGGATGATAACCAACAACTTTCCAAGGACACTATGAAAAACTTTCCGGGAAGTATCTAACATGTACCCCCCCCCCCCAAAAAAAAAAAAAGGAAATGTAACACAGGGCTATTCCCGTTTACGACGACGATACCTAGGTCAGAGAATGCGTTCTTTTTTCTGGAGAATAACACGTCACTTAAGGACCCCCAAGCACCCAATCAGGACTTCAAGCGCGCAAATTAGAGCCCCATAAATCGTCGTTCACAGACCAATGCTAGTCTCGACACTGCCTTTCTTTTGTGCTTCTAATTAGTGTTTGTATGTGTCATTTGGATTCGTAACGTAGCTTTATATTTTTTTCTTCTCAGTCATATCTCTACGATGTGTGCAGTGTGATGGTTTAAAGTCGTGTCTAGGACTGGGGAATCATGCCGCAGACATGTAGCATCATGTCCCATCCAGTCACATTATCCTGACACCAGGCCTACCAGTCGTGACCAGTCCTAACACTAACCTCTTCATGCTGAGCGCATAACGAGGCAGTTGTTAGTACCATTTTTAAGTCTTTATTATAACTCAGTCGGAGTTCGAACCCGTGACGTCCTGCACACAAGGTTGCTTTAATATCTTGATCTTATTTATGAACGCCTATCATGCATTGAATAATGTTTTTATTTATTTCAGAAGACATGATGTTCAGCTACTAATTGTGTAATTGTTCTTGGAATTTTTATGCTGTAGACACAAATTTGCTAAATGTCAAGAGTATGTGACCCAGGTGCGTGTTTGTCGTGAATAAGTGCGTGAGTCAATAATCAGTCACAATGCAGTAACCGCACGAAGGGGGCGCTAACGTAGATCCCATGCCACATATTAAAAGTCCTTAGCTCCTCTTCCTCTGGCGTCCACGTTAAAAACACCTTACCCATTCTGCTTTTGCATATGCCTTCATATATAAACATAACGCAAATCGGGCTTTCTGTTAGTATCTATATTTGTAATGTATACATGTAATTTGATTTTGCCTCAGTGTGCCTTGTTCAACATGGCCGGTTTTGGTGGTCGCATAAAGGAGAAGCGGCTAGGTTGCCCATCGCCCAGGTAAAGTGGTAGAATATCGTCTGCTAGTGGTCACATCGGGAAGCATCTATAGTGATAGTCATACTTCCAGAGAATTGTAATGTTTGTTTATTTCGAGTCTTTGTTTCTGGTTTTTATCCAGTATATTCCTGTTGGTTAATAAACCTCACGACCAGCAAGTGTTGTATTTATTTCTATTTAAAAAACGCCCGACTCACACACACACACACACACACACACATGAGAGAGAGAGATATGGTCGGCATTTACGGATGAGGTATACGAATAAGTTCAAATTGTCTTTTTTTTCTTCTAGAGTTTGTTTTTTTTTAATACTTTTATTACAAGGAGCTAGATACTGTAATTAATTTTCCGTTTCAGTGTTAAATTCTGTCTTACAATTTTCAAATGTACTCAAGTTAAGTAGTAATTGTATGTTGGGAATGTATTTTTGTTAATTAGCATCTATCATCTCATGTAGTTCCTCCGAAAAGTAAATTCGATTAAATGGAGATTTTCCTCAAATTATTTAATTTCCAGCAAGCGCGATGGAGTACACAATTACTAAAGCTTTTACCACTTTTTGTATTATTTTGGTTTTATCATGATTTACTTTCAGACCTAGTATTGAATCACGATATTAAAATAGATTGGGAGCAGTACATAAAGATTTCTGGGAACTGTCAAAGATAAGTGTTAAATCATCCGCAAACTGTGTAAATTTAATGTTCTTTATTATTAATTACTATATCATTAGCATCTATATTACCTCTCAGTAATATTAACAATATTTCAGTACAATGTATAAACAGGTATGGTGAGATAGAATCTCCTTGTATACAGCCCCTTCTTACTGCAAAGAAATTCGATACAAAATTAAGTATTGAGTATGTAGCAATATTATTGCGCATGTGACTGAAGTTCGAATTTATGTCTGATATTAAATTGTGCTTGAGCGATATCTGTTGTATGCTGCTCGGCAGTGTTGGGTGTTATACAATCGCTGATACAAACGTCTACATGAGATATTACACACACACACACACACACACACACACACACACACACACACATATATATATATATATATATATATATATATATATATATATATATATATATATATATATATTTATTTATTTTTTATTATTATTATTATTATTATTATTATATATATATTCATTTTTTCTCCGTTAACTTTAAATTGTCAGAATCGGTCAGTATTTTACGATATTGCACACATTCATATTGCATTCACGTGCATAAAAGGAACTATTTTCTATTGTAAACAAACAATGGACGCAGACGCCAGCGCCTTTAATTTGTAAACAAATCATGTACACTCGCGTAGTAGGCGCTTTACGTTTTGGTTGATTAAATTTGTTCCAGAATGAAGTAAAGCAGATGTTTTGTGGACTGCCACATACCAGCTGCGTTGGCACATTCAGCGTTAACTTTGTTGATACAATGTTTCGGATTTAGGCTAAAATATACAGTAGACGCAAGAAATGTCCTTATAAATAACATTCTAGTGACAAAGCATAAACTGTCTTGTTTAGCTGGTAATACGAATGGAAAGAAAATATACTTACAGTTTTACGTCCTGAATTTCCTCAAAATGTACTTTCTTAGTTCCGCAAATCCGTATTACATGAGCCATGTCATAGGTTCTCAATCTTGATTTCACGTTTCGAAATTGTACTGTAATTTCGAATATAAGTGCAATTACATCCTCCTCACTGCACTCACAATGAAATAAGCATTCAATTCCATAGCGTCCTTTTTATATTTGCATTTGAAAGACTTCATATTTTTCCCACATTAGGATTTCAAACATTCAGTGACAGAAACAGAAACACATTTGCAGATGTCAACATTCTTCTCCCTAGCTTCTTCTATCCGATGTATTTTCATGTGTTATTGTCACATATAAATCCAGGCCATAATCAAAAAATTTCGTAAAATCGAAAATAAAAAAGAGCAAAATCTATTCATTCTAGAGACAGTAGCAAAACCGTTCCTGAATGGCAGGTAAGTATGTGATATTTTGTATATGTTTGTTTTCATTGCAGTGCAGGCAATTTTAATATTATGTACCATTTTGTGAACTTTGAAGTCATCCTTTTTTATTAACACCATAGTTTGTTGCATTTCAAAATATGCCAGTTGTGAAAGACAGCATTCAGTCTTTAAACTGTTTTTTTCAGAATATATTCATGATTTGATGAACTCGTCGGGGAGATAGTTATTGTGAAAAGCCCGTCAGACTGTCATTTTGTGGCAAATTTAGTGAAACTCTTTCGCCTGCATGCTATGCGTCTTTGTACTTAAAGGAGACTAGAAATCAAAATTTTCCTTCTACGTATGTAATTCTCTACAGATTTTAATTCGACTGTCATGTTTATAAATTAAATATCGTAAGCGGGTAGTGATTTTATTGCATGGAAGATACCACGATTCCGTAAATTACCGAGTTTTTCCGAGTTTTAATGAGACGACAGATCACGTGGTACCATGACGCAATACTAGCCAGTCCTCGAATACAAACATAAACATTGGCGAGCGAGGCAGACGGAAGGAGACCACATTTGGGTTGCACATTCAAAACTTGAATCTGCAGTCTGATATAATAGTTTATGTACTGTACTTGTCAGTGCTAAAAGAAATTTTTTAGGCACAGGCCCCGGGCTGGTGACTTAAATAAACTCAAGCCCTGACTGAAATTCCACAAGCCCGGACAGTTCATACCTGTCAACTCTCAAGCCGGGAGAAAAACCTCCCGATTTTGGGGGTATTTCCTCATCTACATCCCGATCTCGTAATATCTCTAAATTTTTCGCAGCGAAGTCCCGATTATTACATTATGTCTGTCAATTTTCATTTGTCAGAAGAAAAAACCCCCAACCCCAAACCATTTATAAATAGGTATAACGTATGTAATCCACAGTCTAAACTGCCACACTGCAGACATCGTAGTGATATGCCTGAAAAATTGTTAAAGCTACGTTAAAAATTCAAATCACACGCACACACGTCTAAATCCGGTACTGGACAAAATAATTAATATCACACAACAGTTTTTTTCTTCTTTAGTAAATAGAACGTGAAAATTAAACATTATTCAAGTAAATTTCAGATGTTTTTAAACAACTACGACAGTACTATAGTATAAAAAAATTAAAAGAATAAAATTGTCACCAATTAGCTTAAATGAATGATCACTGTGAAATTTTCTCTGCAAACAAAATCGCATCTCCATTTCCGCCATAGAAACTCGGCCAGTTAACACCTGACATTCCTCTACCGTATATGTAAAGTTTAATTACCATGATTAAATTACAAGGAATAAAACAAAATATACCATGCAGTATATTGTTCAGCAAACAGTGTTACATGCATTAAGACTTAAACCTGAAGTCCATGGCATCGTAAGTAACAACAAAATAGGCATCGTTTATTTTGGCAATCAATTGCTGGTGCTTAAACATACACACACTGTCGAACATGGTTTCTTTGAAGTATGTCCGAAGGGCAGTCCTTTTCACAAGATCAATGCAAGGATAAGGAGTTATGTTCATTAGTCACACCGGCTTTATTGTTTGCGTACTTAAATCAAAACTTTAGCTATTTTGCAATTTAGCCAGAGCTGACCAGAATATGCAAAATGGGCTTGTCCTGGGGGAATAATGAGGCGTATCACATGGAGAAAAGGTACGTCCCATGGGCGCTCGCACATTGGGTTGGGGGTTGGGTCAATAGTCCCCCCCCCAGTTTCTATTGTCAGCCATTTAATGTGAAACTTTGACCTCTTTTCTTTTAATCGCTGCTATCTAAACTGCCCAAGGAATAGTTTTATATCAGTTCCAATCATTTCAGATTACCGTTTATACATACTACATGTATACAATGACTTTTTTTTAAATTTGTAATTTTTATAAGATTACTGAAAATTGTGTTTTTTCGAAACACGACAGCAGGTTTAGAATATTATTTTTGGCAAAGCCTCCATTTGATTAAAATCAAATCTAAATTTCACCTTGGACAGTAGTGATTTGATTTAGATTGTGCCGTGTTAAGGCATGTATGTCAACATCTTGAAAATACATTTACTAATTTCACCAGCGCGATCAAAGTTTCCTCAGGCAAACAATTTTTGTTTCGACAAGCCTGACGGGCACCTCACTTTGAATACAGGATGGGCCGAAACTAAAACTAGAGGGGCCCAGGGTGTCGGGCTATCAGATTTATTTTTAGCACTGCTGGTGTAGATAAAAGATCTGTGAATTGATTGTTGCATTTTGTGGTCACTTACTCGGCCTTCTGCCTATTTTCGTAACTCGCACGTTTAACACTTTTATTATTCAACGTTATGTCTGGAACAGCGCCAACTTTTAGTCTAGGCCTAGCATTTGCGTATCTTTGAGCTGCCATTTTTTCAGGATCCCTCTCATAACAGTCCTTTGAGAAATGTAACGAGCACATAGTGCTGTATGGTGTTGCTTTGAAATCGACTCGTTTGTAATAATGTATCCATTCTTTCATTATGCCTTTATCTTTCGGAAAAGAAAAAAAAAGTGTTGTCCACAGGCTTTTCTTAATGTTTTATTACACCCGTAAGCAACGCAAAACGGTATTGTCTTTTACTCTGGCAACTCCCACTTGGGCTGCTGGAGTCGCTACTATGACGTCACATCCCGAAAGGAACCGAATAGGCACGGAAATTTTGCATACGAGGTCACGGAAATTCAGCTTCTAGAAGATAGGCCAGTATTTTAATATTGGCATTACGGTCGCAGATGATACTTCAGAATAAGGTTTTCTGCATTAGTACTTTTATTATTATTCTATATTTCCATTGGTTTCTGGTCTCCTTTAAGTCATAAATGTGTAAACTGCAATCAGAAAATTAATTTCAAAGCAAATACTAAATTTGATAGCTGTTAGAAATTGCAGTGTTAGCTTTCAGCAGAATGCAATTTTTGCACTAGGTGAATTTAAGACCAAGACACAAAGACTAACATATCTTTAATAAAAGATATTTTTTTTAAAAATTTGTAGTAACTTATTTCCAATAGAAGATATTTGTTTTGTGTGCCTGAAAGTCAGTTTCAAATTAAAACGAAATCTTGTAATGTTTTTTTTTTTTTTAAAGTACAGTTAGGTACTTTATTTCTCATTTGATTTTCAATAAAACAACCCAATATATTAGGGACTCTTTATTTGTTAAAGACACCTTATGTAATAAAGTGGATCAAAAGTGTGACAGAGTCAGACATTTTTATGCATACTCTACGCATGATTCAAGATGCAAAATTTAATTACAGTAGACAGGAATAAACTGAATAATCAGAGATTACCTAGATTCACAGAAATACTTTACGGTGGTAGAGATTTGAACTTTGACATTCGGGTATTTTTCTTGTGCGGTTGATTTTAATCCTTGTTTGCAGTCACTGTTGTGCAGGGATAAATATCACCAACTTTCTTTATCTGTGTGAATTGTGTCCTACTCAGTTTATCATTCCTTAATGAATGTGTGGATGGGGGAGAGATTATTCTCTTTATTTATGTACAATACAATCTTGGGCAGAAGACGACTTCATCACTTAGGTGGCGCTATACAGTTTCGCATTTTGCATAGGGTTAGGAATTTAAAGAAAAAGAATGTCCCCGGCTTTCCTCACTGGTTATACTGGCTATTTAAAAAAGACCTTGTATATCTTAGGTATAATGCAAAGAACCTTTAATTCCCTTTATTTTGGTGTATGATTGATGGGTGTACTATGGGTTATAGAGTATACAGCTTGGCCTTACTTCAAATGTGCACCTTTCAAAAAAGTGCTAGCTCTACTTGGTCATTTTCACTTCCTGAACTTCAGAGGTCAATTGTATAAAAAAGAGCCGATAACTTTTTTTACATTTTATATATTTGGTAATTGATTCATTGCACTTTCAGAAGCTGGTATTGTCTAGTCTGGCAAAATTCATTTTCCCTATTTTAATAGCTGCTATGTAAAGTGTACTTTAGACTAATTCAGACTGATTTTTTAACACAAGGGAGCAGTCATTTTAGTTAGCAGTGTGCTTAAATCATGTAAAATTTCCAAAAGTACAATATCCAAAAGAAATATCATCCACATTACATTAATGTAGCATAGAGGTATGCAAACATTCTCTCCACTGTGCATGTTTTAAATGCGAACTACTTCACCTTACATACGTCACTCTCTCAAAAGTACATATTATCTGGTGAGCGCCACCATAAAGAAGATGTAGGTATTATTTTTTAATGATTTAATTATGTTTATATGGCTGAAACATTTAAGTCGCAAGCATCAAAACAATCCTTATGAATAATTCTCCTGCTTTTCCCCACAGAACAGTATTTATGAGTCAGAGTCTCTAACAAGTCCAGCCTACCCCCCCCCCCCATGATAAAAGTGAGCTATTTTAAGAATGCACATTACATTTTGTAAACATAGCAACCAATGTTATGCTGAATGATAGGAACATGAAACTAGCCAGAATTATTTCTGAGATATCATCAATGAATTTTACAATTAGAAAAGGGAGGTAACTCATCAGCTTCATAAAGGTCAAAGGTCAAAGTGTAAAATATTTGCCTATTGTTTAATATGGAAGAAGCGAATTCACTTTCTCATCATTTATTTTTTTATTTCATTGCAAATAAATGAAAAGAAACATTTTCACCATATATTTCTGTCACTTATTGCAACAGTTTTAAATTTAAGTTGACTCTATTCCTATATTCTAAGTCTTCTAATTTCCCCATAATTAAGGTCACTACTCACACAAACATACCTCATGGCAAATTATGTAAGCAAGAGAAAACCGATCATAATTAGCTTATTTTCATGCTTAAATGCAATATGAATGTACCATTTTATTCAGAACATCATACATAATTATATGAAAATAAAAAAAAATAATTGCAAACATTTTTTTATTTTCTTTAAGGTGGCGCTATACAGTTTCGCATTTTGCATAGGGTTAGGAATTTAAAGGAAAAGAATGTCCCCGGCTTTCCTCACTGGTTATACTGGCTATTTAAAAAAGACCTTGTATATCTTAGGTATAATGCAAAGAACCTTTAATTCCCTTTATTTTGGTGTATGATTGATGGGTGTACTATGGGTTATAGAGTATACAGCTTGGCCTTACTTCAAATGTGCACCTTTCAAAAAAGTGCTAGCTCTACTTGGTCATTTTCACTTCCTGAACTTCAGAGGTCAATTGTATAAAAAAGAGCCGATAACTTTTTTTACATTTTATATATTTGGTAATTGATTCATTGCACTTTCAGAAGCTGGTATTGTCTAGTCTGGCAAAATTCATTTTCCCTATTTTAATAGCTGCTATGTAAAGTGTACTTTAGACTAATTCAGACTGATTTTTTAACACAAGGGAGCAGTCATTTTAGTTAGCAGTGTGCTTAAATCATGTAAAATTTCCAAAAGTACAATATCCAAAAGAAATATCATCCACATTACATTAATGTAGCATAGAGGTATGCAAACATTCTCTCCACTGTGCATGTTTTAAATGCGAACTACTTCACCTTACATACGTCACTCTCTCAAAAGTACATATTATCTGGTGAGCGCCACCTTAATAATTCTTGACGATAACCTTAACTGGAGCCAGTAGGACCGCAGTAAATCAAAGGAGACAACTTATCAGTGACTGTTACAGAAGAGAGTCGTGTCCCTTGAGCTGCGTCCTAAACGACTACAAGTTGAAGTTTTATGTTCGCCCGACGAACGCACATAAGTTCATCAGATCGGGAGTTTCATTCCAAGAAAATGTGATATATAAATATATACATTCAATGATCGCACATACATTTATAGAATTAAATTTGTGTGATATGAGGAGATACTTATTTTCATCCAATGATCACACTAACTTTACTAGTTAAAGGGTGGTACGTGAAGAGAAAATGGGCTCATTCAACGACTATGCCTAATTAATATTAGTTAAAGCGTGATTTTGGAAAGAGAAAATGCACTCATTCAATGACCACACAGAATTTAGACGAAAGGGAGAACATGTAGTGAAACAACGTCTCCAATGATCATCCACACGAAGTTCGATAACTGCGATGTATCCCGATGTCAAGGCGAACTAATTTATACAGCTGGGATTTGCAAACAAGTTTTTCCAAAGAACAGGTACTAAACGTCGAATGTATAAATATTTAAACTCTTGAAAATGGATCTTAGATGAAATACAGAAGTAAAGATATTACTAATGTTAGAATAATGCGAGAAGTTGAAGTTCAACATGACATTACTAAAATTACAGTATACCAATATGTATTTTAAAATTCTTTATCTAACGAAATTGTTAAATCGATAAAATAAATTCAAAAATGAAGTGTAAGTCACTTACAGAAGTAAATTAAATTTAAAGTAGATACCCAGTTGACTCTTAAACCTGACTGCTACGTGCTGCTGTACACACCCAACACATATGGGCTTTATAAGCTCTGTTTTGTTGCTTGTGCATCGGCTTTCTGGCTACCAATTTGAATTTACCTGGCCTTAAATATCGCTCACTTGGTATTTTGCTCGAAAACTGTTGGAAGACTTGGAAAAGTGTTGACTGATGTAGAACTTGAAAGATTGTTGGAAAACCATAACTCGTCTTTGAAATAGTCATTTATTAAAAAAAAGATATATTTGTTGAAATTGTCATCAGGGGAAAACAGTTAATTGAAAATTTATACAATATCCATTGCTGAATCGCAGTTTGTTAACTCAAATCGCCCTCCGTAATGGTGTAATACTGTATAATGGAACCTTCATTGCGCATGGTCAGTGAGCTATGAAGAGCAATATCAGCACCTACGAGGGTCACACGCACTGATGGATAAAAGGGGCCCACTGTTTTCTGTAACGGTTATTGACATTTATTAAAAATCACCTCCGGTAAACAATACGATCTCCGCAATCGCCCCCGTCTATAAAACAATCTTATTACTTAAAGCTTCCAAATACGTCCTTCAACATCGTCATTAGGTCATATTTACATGTACATGGCATTACATATAGGATAAAACTCTGGGGACACACAACGGTCAGGGGTACCACCGCAGTCAAAATTTGCAATTCATAGGAACCCGCTATTCCGCGTCCCTGCCTATTAGTCCTAACTGTAACATTTTTCTCCCTATCTGATAAATGTACTTGATAAAAGAATATTTTGTGCGGTGGTCGTGTGGTAATTGATCTTATATGTTGTTGATTATAATATTTCACGAAGCTGAATCAATTACCGACCAGAAAAATAAATTTTGTTGTAACATTTTAAATACTGTTTTTATAGAATTTTAAATGAAAGTGTATTTTTATAAATGAAATCTACCGGTTAAATTGAGTATGGATTTACAAGTGATATGCTCCAGATGTATTTTGTCATGTTAACCATTTGCATAGAAAGATACCAGTACATACGGCTTCAGCAGAAACAACTTTAACATAAATTGCCGTATAGTATGAAAATAGCCCCAGGGAGGATTTGCCTCTTAACAGTGGTGATGTTCTCTTTGATGAAGACCTTGTGTACTTTGTACATTTTTGAGCGAAATATCGTTCCACATCGTTCACCGGTTACTAATGCGTAAACTGTTTTTAAGTATTTTTTATGACCGTCATGCTTTTATAAAAAAAAAATTTTATGATACAACTGCGGAACACATTTATTACCTTTGAGCAATCTAAATCGTCTCTACTCTTTTAACCGTTGTATAATTTCCCCGCCGTTCAAACATGGAGTGTGAAATTTTTCTTGACCTGTGTGTTTAATATTGTTTTGTAGTGGGGGGGGGTGTTTTTATAAATGACCATGAGCTTTAAACATTGGGAAACTGGTTTGTATTCGCGCCGTGATCAACTTTTGTGTATTTGTATAGAGTTGTATATTTGTGTTGTTTATATCTCACCCTCTAAATAATTACGCAAATTATATGTGACGGTTGCACGCATTGGGTTGGGGTTCTTCCAATATATATTAATTAAGTTAATTAAACCCCGGGCTGGTGGAGTTAGAAAGTTAAATTAGTGACGAGGTAGATTTACAGCTCTGAGCCCCCAGTCAGCGTTGCCGACGGCTAAATTATAGAGAACACGAAGAAGAAATTCAATTAATAACAATTTAATAAATTGGATAATTTAAAACGATAAACTCTCAATCACCCGTCTTTCCCTCGACCAAGTGACAGCCTAATTCATCCCGTGATTTACAGTGTGAGTTCGATTTTCTCCCTGTCCTTGCGTCTAATCATCTCTTTCTTTCCCGCTAATTCCTTCCTTCCTTCCGTTCCTCCAACACCTCCTTCGACTCCTTTTCCCTCTCGACCATCTCCTCCTCCAATTTCGCTCCCAGTTTCCTCTTCCTCCCTTCTCTCCCCTTTTCCTCCTAGACTTCACCTTCTCCTGAGTTCTCTCCTTTCTTCTCCTTTCCTTCGTCTCTCTATCTGAGACTACGGGACCAAACTGTAACTGGTCTGTCCCTCAAAGCTTCATGTGAAAAACCACAAGGCGTTAACATATGTTTTATCGAATCTCACCTCACACTAGATCAACAATTTATCATCAGATATGTCTATTACGGTTTCTGTCACGCATGCGTACACATCGAAATTCCCACACACATCTTGCAGGGTAAACAATGGCGTAATAACACGGTATCAGCGAATTGTCATACAGACATCAATACATTGCGTCACATCAGTATATACACATATATATTTAATCTCATTGTACTACAATCTGACAACAATCAGACGCATGTCTGTACATTACACTCCCACAAGCGTACACAAATACAACAATGACAAAATCTATAATCTCATGAACACATGTACTAGTCTACTATAAAATGCCCACATAGCTAATTACAATATTAACTCTTACGACGGCTAGCAAGCTGTATAATTCTTTACAAATATCAATTCATTTCTTCAAAATATGCAAACATATTAACACCACAAAGTAATTCTTCGTACTACGATTCTTACGTAAGGGATTAGTGCTAGCCTGCGGCAATGTTTAACATCAAACAATGGCTTGTCAGAATTACCTTGATTATGCATGTTTCAGACTTGGGCTACTCTGGGTCGGGGTAAACGTGACACCATATAACAATTACGTTAAATTGTTTCTTTTACAAAATTTATGAAATATATGATATACATCCAGAAAAAAGATTATTTACAAGAGTACAATGTTTGAGGACGAGTCAAAGAGAGATAAATGAATTATAAGTGTCTGTTTATCAAATTTGATATTGCATTAGCGGCAGCTTTTCTTGGGTCTCTTAAGCTTGCTACTGTAATAAAAACCATTGTCTCAAATAAGATGTAATGACGCTAGAATTCAACGTTACTTGACTACTGAAATACGCAACTATTATCGAGCAATTACGACATTATGAATACCTTAAATGACGTTCATAAATTAATACCAATGATAAATCTAGCAGTGACAAAACGTTTTCATAACTCTTTATGGCACTTTTTTCATCCTTGGTTTTCAACATATTTTCATACAAAAATTTACCGGTTATTTATTTGTATGTGTCATTTACAAATTTACAATTGCTATGCTCGATTATCTTTTGTAACCTTCATTTTCAGGCACTATTACCGGTACTTTACAGAAAAATATTTATTTTTGTATTTGAGTAATCGAGAAGCGTCACGAGAGGTGAATCCCAAATCTTTCTTCAGCTGTGTTATCAGATGTTTCCTAATTCAAATACGCAATACATGGCTGGAGGTGGTGAAGAATTTGAACGATCTTCATAAGCTGGATCAGGTGAAGTGCTGCTGTTGTTGTTGTTGTTATGGTTTCCAAAATTTCAAAAAGGCACTGACTTTCCTCGCAAGGGCACTAAAGAAAAGTCCATGTGTCTATTTACTCATGTACGCATAATACACGATGGACGTGCGCAAGAATAAAACGATGTGACTGTACGTGTGTGTGTGTGTGTGTGTGTGTGTGTGTGTGTGTGTGTGTGTATTTTATAGCCAGGGGTGGGATTTCCGGAAAACTTAGACCCCCCCTCTCCAATCCGGACCAGGTCTGAAATAGAAAGGCAAGGAATACAGATAACACGAAAACAGATGAAAGATTTCAGCAATATAAATTTGCAGATTCATATTTATACATACGCATAGCGGCATTGGAAGAGCATTAACCGCCTCTCAAAGTGGAGAGCTTCCATCTGCAGATAAAGATTATTCGCGACAAAAGAGGAAGGGGATTTAATAAGATATACAAATGCTAATAGAAGTTGTCATAATCAAAAATAATTCAATTGACGCTGCTTTTCTGATATTATTATTATTATTATTATTATTATTATATTATTATTATTATTATTATTATTCATACTGTGTTAACGATTGTCGTGGCGGTAGTCTAAATGAAACCGTGTAAACTTTATGTTTTATGTCTAAATACCAGGTGGAGTACAGAAATACAAGAGTTAGAATTTATCATGTTCGCGTATTTTCTGGGCAAACTGCAGACTGCACCTCAGTGCTCTCTTTTCTGGTCTAGGTACCTATTTGAAATAATATAGATAGAAATCGTTTAATTTACAGAAGGATTTAGTTAATTGTGCCATTAAATTCTACTTAAAACGACATTCAGCTAATATCCTTCTTTGTACTTAGCCTTACACATCGTTAATTTTGTTTGTGTTTAAACATTGATTATAGCACATTTATTAAATAACTGATAGTACTCTATACCCCTCCCACTCTTTCCCGCGATAGACTGTTCCCTGGCTGTAAAATAAATATTGGTCCAGTATCTGCACCGAATATTCATTATTTGTGCATTGACTTACTACAGCGACATTAAAAACATAATAATAATAACGAACACGTTTGTAATGTCAACAGATGTCAGTAATGTGTTGTAGCTGTGTGGGGTAGGCGGCAGCTACATTGTGGAATTAGCTAGTAAAAAAACAAATGTCTAGGCTACGTATTTCTTTAATGGTTTCTTTTCACTGTACCAAATTCAAGGGGCCCCGAGTGGCCGAGTGGTCTAAAGCGCTCACCGTTACGGATCACTGCCATCTCACCTCTGTCTGCGTGGGTTCGAGTCTCGGATTCGGCTAATGTGGGTATGTGAGAAAGCTTGCCAGTAGCTTCTCGTGGGTCGGTG
The DNA here is from genome assembly GCA_028554795.2 of Sinohyriopsis cumingii. Lineage (NCBI taxonomy): Eukaryota > Metazoa > Mollusca > Bivalvia > Unionida > Unionidae > Sinohyriopsis > Sinohyriopsis cumingii. Next base: position 63,470,804 of record CM068840.1, read on the forward strand.
GTTCTTTCCGGGGGTGTTCCGGGTTCTTCCTCCACCATTAATACTGGCCGCCATGTATATCCTATCGTGTGCTGAAAAATGGCGTTAACCCTACAACAACAACAACAACAACCAAATTCAAATTCAAAAGCTCAATCTAACCATTTCTACCTCTGTGAGTCTATATAGCGGACTTCACAGGAGACGTGCTGATATCATATTTCTATAACTGGCTTGATTGTTTCTGGTACAAAGATCTGTGTTTGCTACATTAAACTAAACATTTGATATCTCACTAATGAGTTGTCTAGAAGTTGATTTGAAAACATATTATAATATATCTGATCAGACTCACACTCACTTTCAACCTCTACCTCAAAATATAAATGTTAAATGTAGTTTATGTGTAAGGGTTGGCAATAGTTTATTTGTAAGGGATGGCAAAGATTGTCAGAGTTCAAGTATAAAATATCTTTTTCTTTAAAATCGATGTGTAAGATACTCCTGCTAATTAGAGAAACTTAATCTACTATCTTGTCTCTAATTTCATCAGCATTTTCAAAATCTAAAATTAATTATAAGTTCTGTAAATAAACATTTAATTAATTTGCATAAACTCAACTGCCTGTTGTTCTCACTACATAGACTATAGAGCTAGACCGGTTAAACCAAATGATTAATGTCCATAAGGCAATGGGATGAGTGTGCTGTAAAGATTCTGCTCGTATTGTTTTGGACTGCAGAAGCAGAACATTTCTTGAAATGTGGATTCTAATCAACATGACTTTGTACAAGACTAGAAAACTGGAAAACAGTTAAATCATATAAAAAGTTCTTACTATATTTACAAATGCTTGGTTATCATGCTTATAAATTAAAGATAAGTTAATAAATACAAAATTGGAATACCATTTTAATCTGATTAAGATCATATTTCCACTGTCCTGCGTGTACATCTGAAAACAACGTCTTAGGGCACATGTTTTGGAGACCTATGCTATTACCATATTTTCTTATCAGCGAATCAGATGAAGTCTTATATCTTCGCGTTTTGGAATCTGAACATTGTGACTGAAGAGCATTAATGTGTTGAACGATTTGATAGGCTTTCAGATCTTTGAAAGCTGCATTTGCATTGGCTAGTTCAAAGGTCATCAGAACATGGCTTTCTTTCTTTTCTATGTGTCTATTATTTAGATGTGCACGCAGAAAATATTCACCTCAAAATATTATGTAATAATGAGCATGAAATTACACAATCCCTGTTTTCATCCTGTTCTGGCATACCAATCATATTTTAGACGCATTTAGTTTCCTTAACTGGAGATTTTGTTTTCTGGAATAAATCTAAAGAAATGTTTATGGCAGTTAACATGTTCGTTTTATATACTTCTGGTGGTAGGAAGTCAAGTCTACTGGACTTTAAAGGTTAGTAAACACAACACGTTTTTATTTTCTTCCGTTTTAACAAATTCCGATTTGGCACCGATCTTTTCTTTCAGTTTGTAGTTACATTAAATGTTGGAAATAAAAGAGGAAAAATCCTCGTCGTGCAATATTTTCGTTTATAGAGAAATATTGAAGAAAAATGGGCATTACGTGCAGAAATTCGAGAAAGATGTTGTGTTTGGTAATGCCATTTTGATTATAGCGATAGTCTCCGTGAAGTCAACGGGCATGGTCACGTGGGGGTTTCCTGGTCTGGTAGGTAGGAAGCAGTACGTTTGCTCAATATTTGCCTACAAACTGCTATGTTGTTGAAACAATTATATCTCTATTCATGTAAGCACCATTTAGTGATTAGTGACTCCGTACTTTAGTTTAAAGTCGATAGAACTGTTTCTGAAACTGACGATGACGTTTATTTTGGAGTCTTCAATGTTTCTCCATCAGATTCAAAGTGTTATGCTAAAGAAGAAATTGATACCTTTGGATCCTGAATTACTGTTATGTGTACCTCGAAAAAAAAACGTGTTTTTAATGGGAAAATTTAATTCCATAACTCATAAAACCAATAATTATTTGATAAAAGTTCCTTCTCAAACACGTCGGTATTGGTGCCGATTATTTTAAGTTTTTCCTTTAATTGATACCGTTAAAATTCTCGACTAGTGTTAATTGCCTAAAAACCGAGTAAGATCTAATCAGGAAATTAATACCACTGTGAAAATACTGATAGACATATGTAGAAATAATAATCTTATGCTAAACGATTATTCTTTTGTTTCTAGTAACTCTCTAAACTATGATAATACTTTCTGCATACATGGACTTGACCGACATTCTACAGTTGATCATTCCTTGTTAATTACTAGTTTTAATTTCAAAGTACAAAACTGAGAAAAGTTTTACCTCTTGATAACAATACATTATCATAAAACCCGAGATGGTAAGAAAATAAACAGGCGGATTTAATTAAAAATATTCATACCGGTAAGATAGAAGGGATAATGAAGAAAACTCCGGATGCACATGATCGTATATAATAAATATATTAGAATATTATCACTATTGTCATTATTTAATGACACTGCTTCAGAATGTTTTTTAATAAATAATATCAATCTTATTTGTAATAATAATAATAATAATAATAACATGAATTGAAACTAAATGTCAAAAAGCACGCAGAACATACCACTAACCCAAACATATACATGGCAATAACCAAAGGAGTAGGAGAAATTTTAATCATCTTGATAATCGTTAATGCATTTAACATTTGCATATAGCGATCACGCGCTTCAGTTGGTAATACATTTTCATCAGATTTCGTCTCGTTCCTTCCTGGTTCTGCCAAACCAGGGTCTGCACACGCTTAATTGTGACGTCTATTCAGAGATCCTCCGGCGTTCCCTATAAACAGAAATACGCACTTCTGTATGATCGGTCCTTTTATCAGCCACTATGATAAAAAATCCGTATGATACAGAACGGGTCATATATGCACAATCTGTTGCATCCACAGTCCCTTAAGCAGCAACATTTCGCCCTCAAACGTGTGAACGTTGATTGAAGAGCTTGGCTCAACGATTAGTTTCACGATATCGTAGCGCGAAACGTGAAAAAGGGTATTGCTACATAAATCGAGGGCTCTGTAGCAATTCAGATTTATCTGCCATTATTGCCTTAGAAATGGAATCGGGCTAGTGCAAGACGGATGTTGCTCTATCGGATAATAAAGAATAAAAAAACAATTGTTCAGAGTTTTTTTTAATATATCTACTGGGGAAGGTACTAATTTGTTAATATATTCTCATTCAACATTAAATAATTTTTACTCCTCTCCAAATCTGTCCAGCAATTTTATGCTTGATTATTTACAACAACGTATGCATGAATTAGACATCCAACAGTTTAAATTTGTTTGTCTCTCACCCTGAAAGTAATGGGGCTTTCACCAGGATACAAGTATGAAATTATACTGAATCAAACCTTAAAAAAGACGGTGATCAGTAAAATCATGAATTGTAAAATTATCGAGTAAGATCAGGAGAGTTTTATTCCCATGCTGGTAATTATCACCAAATGAAAGACCCCATGACTACCGTAAAACAGCAAAAGACTGTCCCAAAACACCCTCAACCACCCATGATACATGTAGGCAATTAAATAGAATAAAACCAGATAAAAAGACAGTGATCAGTAAAATTCTACCCTGTATAATTATCGTGTAAGATCAGTAGAGCTTTTTCTCTTGTTGATTCTTGCTGAAGGAAAGACCCTAAGACCCCAAGATTGTTCCGAAACACGCTCATCGATCCAGGATGCATATATACAATTACAATAACTTAATGAAATATGCAGTCTTGGTGCATTCTCTCTGTCTGTCTCTGAACATATATAATTCACTAAGCTACTTTTATATTGCAAAGAGCAGCACACTTAATAAGTCAGAATCATGGGTCGCTACATTAATATTTCAAAAATTCTTTAAAGTTTCTTCTTTAATCTTTAATGTGACAAAGAGCTGCTGAATAATTAGAACCTAATGTTGGTATGTTTATATGTTTAGAATTCTTGAACCAATTTATTATTTTTAATTGGTTTAATAATGGTAAAAATTACAATAAATAAAAGTAAAATCTCCTGTAACATCTTTTGTCTGTGATTATTTTCACGAAGCAAAAGTTATAAAGGATGCAAACCAGTTTTAAAGCTGAGGTGTGTGTGTGTGTGTGTGTGTGTGTGTGTGTGTGTGTGTTTAAAAATAATACATTCAAATGTTGAGCTTCTGTACATTAACAATGCTAATTAAGTATCGGACAACGATCGTACACTAAATCTAATACTTCTAATCGCAAGTAAACGTTTTTATCATGATAGGAACATGATTTTCCACAACTTGATTATTTCGGCTTTTGCGACAAAAGATCTTCCAAAATGAAGACGTAATAAGAATAAGAACACCTTTAAAGAATGCTAAATTTTGTAATGTCATTTTACCTATAAACGTTTTTATGTGCTATTGATGTTGTTCTGAAATATTTTATTTTCGCGGGAGCTTATGTACACTATTATCACAGGTAAAAATGGATGTCAGTGAGGTGCGTCAAAATGGGTGACATACAAAAAGATCCTTACAACCAGTGGTTGTCTAATGAAAGCTCGTTAAGAAGAGTACGAGGGAATATTTATATCATTGTCATTTCTGATCCTTACTTTGCTAAAATAATGAATGTTTTCAAAGTAATGAGATATATCACTAAGAAGTAGATTTCTTAAACAGTGAAAGTAAATACTTAAGTACGTCAAAACTGGGGTTGAAGAAGATGGATCACCCTGCTGTAGTGTATGCGTTTTTGTTTTCGTAAGGTGCTATAAACCACTTAGATCTTCGAGAAATCACGTGGTTTTAGAGACGATTAACACTTCATTGCTAGCGTATACCTTATAGGAGACTAGAAATCAAAATTTTCCTTCTACGTATGTAATTCTCTACAGATTTTAATTCGACTGACATGTTTATAAATTAAATATCGTAAGCGGGTAGTGATTTTATTGCATGGAAGATACCACGATTCCGTAAATTGCCGAGTTTTTCCGAGTTTTAATGAGACGACAGATCACGTGGTACCGTGACGCAATACTAGCCAGTCCTCGAATACAAACATAAACATTGACGAGCGAGGCAGACGGAAGGAGACCACATTAGGGTTGCACATTCAAAACTTGAATCTGCAGTCTGATATAATAGTTTATGTACTGTACTGGTCAGTGTTAAAAGAATTTTTTTAGGCACAGGCCCCGGGCTGGTGACTTAAATAAACTCAAGCCCTGACTGAAATTCCACAAGCCCGGACAGTTCATACCTGTCAACTCTCAAGCCGGGAGAAAAACCTCCCGATTTTGGGGGTATTTCCTCATCTACATCCCGATCTCGTAATATCTCTAAATTTTTCGCAGCGAAGTCCCGATAATTACATTATGTCTGTCAATTTTCATTTGTCAGAAGAAGAAAAAACCAACCCCAAACCGTTTATAAATAGATATAACGTACGCAATCCACAGTCTAAGCTGCCACACTGCAGACATCGTAGTGATATGACTGAAAAATTGTTAAAGCTACGTTAAAAATTTAAATCACACGCACACACGTCTAAATCCGGCACTGGACGAAATAATTAATATCACACAACAGTTTTTTTCTTCTTTTTTTTTCTTCTTCAGTAAATAGAACGTGAAAATTAAACATTATTAAAGTAAATTTCAGATGTTTTTAAACAACTACAACAGTACTATAGTATAACAAAATTAAAAGAATACAATTGTCACCAATTAGCTTAAATGAATGATCACTGTGAAATTTTCTCTGCAAACAAAAATCGCATCTCCATTTCCGCCAAAGAAACTCGGCCAGTTAACACCTGACATTCCTCGACCGTATATGTAAAGTTTAATTATCATAATTAAATTAAAAGGAATAAAACAAAATATACCATGCAGTATATGTGGCCCTAAGGAACTAATTCTGAATAAATATTTTGTTCAGCAAACAGTGTTACATGCATTAAGACTTAAACCTGAAGTCCATGACATCGTAAGTAACAGCCAAATAGGCATCGTTTATTTTGGCAATCAATTGCTGGTGCTTATACACACACACACTGTCGAACAGGGTTTCTTTGAAGTATGTCCGAAGGGCAGTCCTTTTCACAAGATCAATGCAAGGATGGAGTATGTTCATCAGTCACATCGGCTTTATTGTGATGTGATGTGATTTTGATTTTTAACGTAGCTTTAACAATTTTTCAGTCATGTCGCTACGATGTCTGCAATGTGGCAGTTTATAGTGATGTCTAGCACTGGGGCATCATGTCGCAGACATGTAGCATGATGTCCCACCCAGTCACATTATCCTGACACCAGGCCGACCAGTCCTAACACTAACCTCTTAATGCTGAACGCCAAGCGAGGCAGCTGTTAGTACCATTTTTAAAGTCTTTCGTATGACTCGGCCGGGGATCGAACCCACGATCTCCCGCATCCGAGGCGGACGCTCTAACCACTAGGCCACCGGAACGGTCACATCGGCTTTATTGTTTGCGTACTTAAATCAAAACTTTAGCTATTTTGCAATTTAGCCAGAGCTGACCAGAATATGGAAAATGGGCTTGTCCTGGGGGAATAATAAGGCGTATCACATGGAGAAAAGGTACGTCCCATGGGCGCTCGCACATTGGGGCAAGGGGTTGGGTCAATAGTCCCCCCCCCCAGTTTCTATTGTCAGCCATTTAATGTGAAACTTTGACCTCTTTTCTTTTAATCGCTGTTATTTAAACTGCCCAAGAAATAATTTTATATCAGTTCCAATCATTACAGATTACCATTTATACATACTACATGTATACGATGATTTTTTTTTTAAATTTGTAATTTTTATAAGATTACTGAAAATTTTGTTTTCTCGAAACACGACAGGTTTAGAATATTATTTCTGGCAAAGCCTCCATTTGATTAAAATCAAATCTAAATTTCACCTTGGACAGTAGTGATTTGATTTAGATTGTGCCGTGTTAAGGCATGCATGTCAACATCTTGAAAATACATTTACTAATTTCACCAGCGCGATCAAAGTTTCCTCAGGCAATTTTTGTTTCGACAAGCCTGACGGGCACCTCATTTTGAATACAGGATGGGCCGGAACTAAAACCAGAGGGACCCAGGGTGTCGGGCTATCCGATTTATTTTTAGCACTGCTGGTGTAAATAAAAGATCTGTGAATTGATTGTTGCATTTTGTGGTCACTTACTCGGCCTTCTGCCTATTTTCGTAACTCACACATTTAACACTTTCCCCAGGATTTAAAATATTCAACGTTATGTCTGGAACAGAGCCAACTTTTTGTCTAAGCCTAGCATTTGCGTATCCTTGAGCTGCCATTTTTTCAGAATCCCTCTCGTAACAGTTCTTTGAGAAATGTAACGAGCACATAGGGCTGTATGGTGTTGCTTTGAAATCGACTCGTTTGTAATAATGTATCCATTCTTTCAGTATGCCTTTATCTTTCGGAAAAGAAAAAAAAAATGTTGTCCACTGGCTTTTCTTAATGTTTTATTACACCGGTAAGCAACGCAAAACGGTATTGTCTTTTACTCTGGCAACTCCCACTTGGGCTGCTGGAGTCGCTACTATGACTATGAAAGTAACCGAATAGGCGCGGAAATTTTGCATACGAGGTCACGGAAATTCAGCTCCTAGAAGATAGGCCAATATTTTAATATTGGTATTTCGGTCGCAAATGATACTTCAGAATAAGGTTTACTGCTATAGTACCTTTATTATTATCCAATATTTCCATTGGTTTCTGGTCTCCTTTAAAGAAAGGGACTGAAAGAGCTACAATGTTTGTCGACACAAAATGAAGGCCATAAAGTTCTGTGAGGAGTATGAATTTTTTTTGTTAATGGAAAAACTTTAGAAATTTAGAGCGCCGTCTGTTGTCATAATGCCATGATAACCTCTAGCATGCCACCTTGATAACAGATGGCGACATCAGTTGGACAACAAAGACCATACAGATAAAACTTAGTATTTACATTGTTGCATGGCCAAATCTGTATGAAAACATCAGTTTTAATGATGTAATTGTAAAGTTTATAAACAGAATATACAAAACTTGTAATAACCGACATAACGTTTGTCATACGACAAACTACGTTACCAAACTGCAAGATTCAGTGACGCAGAAGGAACGTAGATCGAAACACTTGCAAGCAGCCATTTACAGCTTGCATCAATGAAGAATAGAAAATTCATAACTAGAATTATGAATGTAGCACTTGCAAGCTATCATTTACAATAACGCAGAGAGAAAGTATCACTTGCAAACTGCCACGTACAATTTGCATCAATGAAAATACAATATACGCTGATAGAATTATGAAAGTAGCACATGCAAACAGCCATTTACAATAAGGCATCAATGAAGATTAGAAAATACCCGCATAGAGTTATGGCGGTATCCCCACCTCCATAGGTTAATATCTAACCAAGCATATCAATATGTGATATGTTTCAAGAATGCATTAAACAAAATACCTTTGATCTGTATGCCAACAGGAAAATTGCCGCTACCATTATGTTCAAGTTATTAAAATGCAAATAAATATTCTTGTCGGCATAATATTAAAGGTATTTTGTCGAGCATATTCTCAAATTGCATCATATGTTGGACAAGAAATATAATGTATTCCGGCAGATTAGACCCTGCTACATCTACATATTTTGGTCCTGTCAGCAATTTTCACGATTCAATGACTGACTATTGTTTGTGAATGATGCAACTTGCTTGTGGATTATCCGGGTGGAAAGTGATGATGAAAAGCTTTCGTTTCGTTAAATTGATCTTTCCAGACTTATATTATTTCGTAGACCTCAACATGTGAGACATGCTAGTCATGGCAAATTTAAAGCCACTCTCAAATCAAATAATAAATGGGAATTCGAAGCCTTGTGGAAACAAACGATGCAAGACGTACCGAGACGTGAAGGAAATAAACACATTTTCCATCACTGTCACAGGTGACAAGATTAATATTCACTGTCGGACTGTAGTCCAACATACCTATCTGACCTCACCCATGTGTATACAACCAGCAAGATACTTACGCTCCTCTTCTGACAATCGTATACTCATTATTCCCGCTATGAAAACAAAGTCATATGGACAGCGTTTTTTTGCGTACCGAGGCCCATCAACGTGGAATGAATTGCCCACTGAACCTAGACACAAAGACACAGTGATCACATTCAAGAGAGCTCTCAAGACTCACTTATTTCGACTGCAAGAACAAACTTAAAAGACCTAATAATGTTTCCTACCTTAAATATTCTCAGCATGTTTTTTTTTTAAAAATGTTTTCTAACTTCATGGTGTTTGTTTTTGTAATCATATCGTTATATGTTTTTTTATTTTATTTTATTGTATCTTATAGGTGTTGTCTAATGTTATAGAGCGCTTAGAGCTTCTAAAGATTATGCGCTATACAAAGTCCTCATTATTATTATTACTACTAGCGGTAGTTCTATTCTTATTATTTTACATATACTGACTACGAGATTTGCATGTTTGATTTCCACATGAAGTCATTACAAAGATTTGGTTTTATATATACATATATAGCCAGGTACACATATATCTATCTAACTTTAAATTATCATGATGTTCCTGCAAAATCCAGGGATAGCTCTCTCTCTCTCTCTCTCTCTCTCTTGCTACAAGTCGGGTACCAAATATGAGATTAGCCACAATGGACTGTCTGTATAGTCATACAACAAATCATCCGCAACATCTTTGGGATGATTTAATATCGGTGTTGCATGAAAGAGGGCAGTTATACACTGAACGAAAAGCTACCGTTTGCTTCCCTTATCAATTTATCTTTCCAGAGAGATAGGTGACGTATTCTTGCTTTATAAAGTAAAACATTTGGTCACGATTCTCCGATTCAGTTCTAACAATTAAATACGAGTAAAGTAACGTAGAAGATCTGCTCGAAGGTGTAAGCGTACTGTAAAAAAATCTTGCAATCAGGTAGGAGCTTTTCTGATATGTTATCTAAAACATTGATGCTATTGGATACACCATATGCAGTATAGCTTGTGAGTCGGAGCAACAGTAACTAAATGGGCGGAGCTTATTTGTACTATCCATTCCAGAACACGATCAGCAGAGCCAGTCGAAGCTTACCTCACTTAATCTTGACTCGAAGTAGTTTGAATCATTATACAGTATAACGTTGGCAATATGTCTGTGGTGACCTTTGCGGACGCTGGTGGAGATCTCTTAAGGTTTCTGGAAGTAGACGGTACACTATATCCGAATCTTGGAGGTGTAGAACAAGCGAATTGGATTCGAGCTTCAGTTAATGCCAAAGCACGCCCGGATGATATTCTTCTCTGCAGTTACCCAAAGTCTAGTATGTCTTTGTTTCTTTCTAGATTTTTGTAAGTGCATGAATGTTTACACACGCACGTAGTTATGAAAATCAGTTCAAATCTACTAATGTTATTTGCATTAAAATTTTCTATATGAAAATAAGATGTAGATATTGATTGCAATGAAGATAAGCGCAAGAGCCGAAAAGCTAGTGTAAGTCGATCTAAAGTGTGGTTTTTATTCTTCTAAAAGTTTCAAAATTATGGTGTGTTACAGGTTGCAGATATCAATGAGTGAATGTTTCCTCGCTGCATATAACTTTAGAATACAACATTTAGAAGGAAAACGTGATGTTTATATTTCATGAGAAAGGTTGTTGGCATTATTTATATGATATATTGGGAGCTACAGTGATACGCAATCGCCTTCATATATTTTCTTCTGTGGTTACATGCAAACAATCATAATTTCAGCTTACTAGCAGCCTAGACAGTACACGAATTGCAATTCTAATATTAGAACCACCATGGGCAGTAATAAGAAGACATTTCAGACTACCCTCAACTAAAGTTTGCATGGACACAGAAAAGAGAAAAGAAAGGAACTCTAGGCTCCAAACTAGGTCAAGCACGAACTCTCAATCCAGTGCAACACAGGGCCCAGGAGATTTAATTACTGACATCGAGGAGCAGGCTTGCTAGTAACCAGATCTAGTTGGGTGAATTTTATGAAGTCCGAGAGAGGGCTGTTACAAATGCAAAAAATAAAGTTACCGGTTACAGGAGAGGAATTAATTGGGATGGTGTCAGATATTGTGTTTACCAACTTGAAACTGTTTACCAACATGAAAATAGATTTGAAAAGTGGACGGGGCAATAAATAAAAGATATAAAGAAAGACTTGCAAGAGAGGACATAATCATTAGAGTTTGAAAACCAACAATTTTAAAAAAAGCTATTAGAAAATACGAGGACGAAGGACGTGAATTTGAAATAAAAAATAAAAAAGCAGACATCGGTCAAACAAGGCAAAGAAGAGAGAGAAAGAGTAAATCAGACAAATCAAACCAAAAGGAGAAACAATATGAAAATATTTAGCTTCAGTAAATCAGGAGAGCATGTCTGAAATATTATTTGGCAATTAATTAGTTTACTGTCACATTGATTTTCTTTAAAGCATTTTCTACTATCATTCAACTGTTTCTATCAAAATCAGTGAAACACTCACAAGGGAAATAATCATTTGCCTAAATTTAACTTGCCCCCTTTAACATAAACAGCTTCACTTAATTGCTTTCAGCTAAATCCAACTGTTCAAGTTGTCCAAGTTCAAGATGCTGTACATATTACTATACATTCTCTACAATATAGTCTACTTTGTGATGTTATAAAAATACTATCAGTACCATTTGGAATTAAATATTCAATACTGTATAATCTTTTCCCATTTCCCCTTTCTATTCAAGGGAAATTAATCATTTTTTGAATGTTACCAAATTTATTGGTTTGTCTTTCTTTTATATCATTTAGTTTAAGATTATAGGGTGGTAACATCAGATTAGGGGCTCGTCAAAGATACAGATTTCTTTAACATTATTCAGAAAATCTCATTTTCTTCTTGAAATTGATATTCATTATGTTTCCGAATTTTGTCACTCCTTGGTATTTTAGTTTCCCATATGTTAGAAATCTCGAGTCTAGCCAATATACATTCACATGGTCATTTAAAGTGGAGAACTGTGTTTAAAATCCTAACCAGGAAGTTTTAGAGTTCTGAGAAAGAAAGAATTACGAGAGAGAGAGAGAGAGATGCAAACGCAAAGCTAGATCTGTCATTTGGAAAACCCACCCACCCCATTTCCACACATATTCATATTCAGATGTTACCAGAAATATTCGTTTAGTACTTGTTGCTTCTACCACGCCAGTTTCATTGCATCAAGGGAAACAGCATTTCTTTATACCTTTATCGTTTCAATACATGCCACAACTTTCATAAAATCCCTTTACATTCAAAACTCTTTCATCCGCAAGACTGCATTTGAAGGACTTCAGTAAATCAGGAGAGCTTGTCTGCTCTAATGTAATTTACGGGCAAGCTATTATGTTGAACACACCTAAAGTTAAAAGATTGTAGGTAATTGCACCTCATTAATCACACTAACACCTTCCTCACCATTAATATTGCTGTGTCATATTTTCTACCGAACTCAACTGTAATCTGATCCATGAAAAGGTTTTAAAATATATGTCATGTAAAATGCATAATGTAAATATACATCATGAAAATGTGCTTGATTAAAATATACCTCGTGAAAATATACCTCGTGAAAATGTACTTCGTGTTAATATACCTCATGAAAATATATAGGGTTAAAACAAAAAATATAAGTTTAAAACTTGAAGCTGTGCATGATGAAGATAGATCCATGTCCATAACAGTGTATAAAGAAAAAAGCAGCAGAGCTTTCAAAGAGTGTATAATGTTTTACTACAGAAAAATCACAGTGATGATATTTTAGGTGCAACGTTTGGAAACTGACAAAAACAATGAATGCATTAATTCTGTGAACCACTGTACACCACTGTACCTCCCAAACCTAAGTCTGCAGCTTCTAGACTAGGCACATACAAAAATGAATTAAAATTATCATCATGTCCCTGCTCTTTGAAGAGGAGACTCTTGGTAATAAGTAAGGATGTGTGGAGGCCACTATCCTTAGATTCCTTTCAGGAACTTCTGTCAGCGCTTGGTTAGATAGACGATAGTCAACCGGTTTCATTATTATCTGTAGACAAGACAGCAGTATAAATGTAAGTTACAATCACCAATGCATGCATGCATCAGATGTATATTCCAAAACTACGAATTATGGACACATGAATAATAGAGTAGCTCACTATGTTTGCCCTAAGCCCCGCCCATCCTCATTGCATGGTATATTTTCTACTTCTTGAAATTATGAATTTTGTTTACTAACTTACTGGTTTTAGTAAATCAAAGTACTAAGAATATTGATGTTTTTTTTTAAGGTTGAAGTGATACAAATTCGCATAAGATCAATTGGAACAACATAAATCCACATATGTTGCTATTAAAGTCTCTCTTACCTATCATAAACCTTTTGCTCTCATTAATATTCGTAATATTTTTATAAATGTTGTTTAACTGATACGTCTCAATAATAATGTGTTATACTGACATTTGAAATATTATTTTGCAAATCATTAGTTTACTGTTACAGTGATTTGTTTAAAGCGTTTTCTACTATCATTTCAAGTGTTTCTATCAAAGTCAGTGAAACACGCACAAGGGAGATAATCATTTGCCTAAATTTAACTTGCCCCCTTTAACATATAACTCTAATCCAAAAGGCCATTGGATCCCTATATTGAAACTAATTTTCGTAAAACCATACATTAAATAAAACTGGATACAAAAGCCATATGCATACAGGAATTAGGATACCTCCAAGCCAAAAAGAGCTGCACTTCATTGCTTTCAGCTAAATCCAACTGTTCAAGTTGTCCAAGTTCAAGATGCTATACATATTACTATACATTCTCGAAATAACTGTTTACTTTGTGGTCTTTATCAAATTACTATAAGTACCATTTGGAATTAGATATTAAATACTGTATAACCATTTTACATTTTCAATTTTTATTCAAAGGAAATTAATCATTTGTTGAATGTTACCAAATTTGTTGGTTTTTATATCTTTTCTATCACTTAGTTTAAGATGATAGGGTGGTAACTTCAAATTAAAGGATCGTCAAAGATACAGATTTCATTTTGTTCTTGAAATTGATATTCATTACATTTCCGAATTTTGTCACGCCTTGGTATTTTCACATATGTTAGAAATCTTAGGTGTCACGGAATTGGGTAGGAGTAATATCAATATGTATATGTTGTCAAAAATGTACTCTGGTTTCGTTGCCGCGTACAGCGTCATCAGAGGGTGGTATATTTTTTTCGGCTTAGTTATTTCTAAATCCTGAGCGAAACTCAGACCATGCTGCACGAACAAATGGCTTGCAGCGGGAAAACTAAGTACCTAGCTGCGCATCTGTCACAGCTAGTGTACTTATAGAGCAAATTCTCGAAAAACATCACATTACGCCAAGTCTTGTCAGGACGCTCACCCCTTTACGGGAGCAAATCTCCAGCTGTAGAGCTGCCTAAATGCCATGCCGTGTACATCGTTTGAAGTGGAGTCACTAGCTGTAGAGCTGCTTTACACATGCCTACCATGCCTTGTACATCGTTTGATGTGGAGTCACAGAACTCTGTGGGGGTTACTGTGACGTATGCGCTGTGTTTGGTGACGTTGGATCGGAAGAGGGGACTGGTTTTCTCGGTGCGTGGGACCAGGTCTTAGCGACCAACGGGTCTGTGAGGTGAGGGATCCTTCAGCAGACCGAGAGGAGCGGACCATGCGTGGGTGCTTCTCTGACCATTACTAGAGCGCGTGGAGCCGGAGTTAACATCTTGGTCGTCAAATGGGCGCCAAGATAGTTGTAGTGTTCCACGTTATTTCCACAATTGCATTTGTCATTCATCCCTATTGCTATGTCGTTATATGAACGATCGATAGGATCATGTCATTCATTCCTATTGTTATATCGTTATGTGAACGATCGATAGGTTCATGTCATTCATTCCTATTGTTATGTCGTTATATGAACGATCGATAGGTTCATCATTTCATCATGTCATTCATTCCTATTGTTATATCGTTGTGTGAACGATCGATAGGTTCATAATGTCATTCATCCCTATTGCTATGTCGTTATATGAACGATCGATAGGTTCATGTCATTCATCCCTATTAAATTGTTATATGAAAGATCGATGCGTTCATAATTACACATATTGCTATATCGTTATGTGAACGATCGATAGGCGAGTAATTACACGTATTGCTATATCGTTATGTGGACGATCGATAGGCGAGTAATTACACGTATTGCTATATCGTTATGTGAACGATCGATAGGCGAGTAATTACACGTATTGCTGTATCATTATGTGAACGATCGATAGGCGAATAATTACACGTATTGCTATATCGTTATGTGAACGATCGATAGGTTTATGATGTTGTTCATTCCTATTGCAATGTCGTTGTGTGAAAGATAGATGGGTTTATAATGTTGTTCATTCGTATTGCAATGCCGTTGTGTGAACGATTGATAGGTTTCATCATTTCATTCATTTCTATTTCAATATAGTTTTACTATCGATAGGTTCGTAATTTGCTCTGCTTTTCAATATCGTTTTATGAACGATAGGTTAGTAATTTACACTGCTTTTCTAATTCGTTATTTGAACGATACATAATTACATTCTTTTTCTAAATCGTTATTTGAACGATGCATAATTACATTCTTTGGTAAATCGTTATTTGAACGATACCTTCAAGACTTTTTATATTGAGGTGTAGGTCACTTTTATTTTGTTGATCAGTGATAGGAATTCACGTTTGTTTTGAAATTCCATTCGTTAAATTAATGTGGAGTTTTGTTTTCTTCGTTGAGTTAATTGTTGATAGTTCCATGTTAGGAACTTTATAATTTTCCTTATCTTTTGATTATAATGGTGTCAGATTTGTTATATTTAAATTGCGTTTATAAATAAACATCTTGTAAACGCAGTTGCTTTTGGTGTCTTCCCTAATCCAGTCCCAACCCGGCTTCATCTTGTGACATTAGGTCTAGCCAAGAAGCTTTCACATTGTCATCTAAGGTGGATAACTTTGTTTAAAATCCTAACCAGGAAGGTTTAGAGTTCTGAGAATAAAGGAGTTACTTGAGAGAGAGAGAGAGAGAGAGAGATAGAAGCAAAGGAAAATGCAATGTTAGATCTGTCATTCGGAAAACGCAGCATACATAGTCATATTAAGATGTTACCAGAAATACTCGTTTAGTACACCCATTTAAAGAAAACGCAGATAAATACGTTTCACATTTCAGAAAGTTGCCGAAAATTCGAGACGGCTAAAAGAGGATTGGAGGTTATTATGAAAAAGATATATTCCTTGGCATGTTTCGTGAAGTCACGACCTCACTGTCGCTACCACAACGTGCCAATTATGATACAGTTAAGGCATTGTATATAAGGGCTATGAGTTGGTAATGAGACATATCTACTACGGTTTAGAACCTGTAGAAAACATACTGGACAGGCCCATGCTGACTTTGCAACGGGAAAAGAACAATTATCTGATAGGTGGTGTTCAGCGAAGAAAGTTGGTTAAGATTACAAAAACTTCAGACAACTATTGTTAGTTGATGAGTTCAATACTTGCGTTCATAGTGCTGTCAGGACCTACATTGATGCACAAACCTTCAAAACCTTAGAAATTGCTCGAACGAATGATAATTTTTCCTTGACTCACAAAGTTTCACGAAGTCTTCCTCTGATCAGTTTATTATTGATAAACGGTCATCTCATTTTCATAAAAGTACTTCCAAATTACAATCTGGCACTACTTTTAGGTAAGTCTGAACGGAAATTTTTATCTCTTCCTATGTGCACTTATTTTAAGAAGAAAAGGCTGGTTTCTTCTGATTGCAAAGATTGAAAACTTAGGAGTAAAATAAGGAAAGAATCAATATATATGCTCTTCTTTCACGATCATGTATGGAAGGCAATACATTGGTTGGGTCTAATAAACCCCAGTCTGATTCAGTGATGGATAATTATGAATAATTTATGTCCAAATGTTCGATTTCACTTTTTAGAGATATGTCAAGCCTATCCTTATTACAAAATAAAGGGACTCAAGAGTTTCTTTGCGTCTTTTAATTATCATGTACTGTGCCTTTATTTGAGAATTCTTTTTCTAGTAAAATTGTTTTTATTCAAGTAATATAATGTGGCGTTGTTCATGTTATCAGTTGCTTGTATTTGTCAACAGACTAAAAATCGGGAATCGTGACAGTCAGGGCGTCAGTGTCTTTACCAACTGTGAATATTTACTTACTTCCCGGGAATATACGGATATAATGTTGTGGTTAATAGGTAGAGAAAGACTACCTCGCCGAGGACGATACCCTCAACTACCCAAGAAGGATTATGCATC
Organism: Sinohyriopsis cumingii; assembly: GCA_028554795.2. Lineage (NCBI taxonomy): Eukaryota > Metazoa > Mollusca > Bivalvia > Unionida > Unionidae > Sinohyriopsis > Sinohyriopsis cumingii. The sequence goes on from CM068840.1 coordinate 63,488,254, forward strand.
TAAAATGTAACAAAATGCAGTGTCTAAAGATACAACATACTCTTCTAATCCGCCACTGGTGGGACACTTTTAGGAACTGTTTAATTCTGCTAACATGCTTGTTGTCTCTCGTATTGCCGTGAGGAATGAGGTCCATCATCACGTTTTCGATCCGCACAAAAAGAAATTCGTGGAACCACAAAATCCTCGCCAAAACGATCTCGCTGGAATTCATAGCACGAAGGAAAATAGAGATTGTGTTAAATGGTAGTTTTGATTAGGCTTCAAGATGGTAAGAGAGTTGTGATTTCTAAAATATAACAGACCGGCATTTTGACTATGCCGTAACGCGCATAGCTCCAAGTTGGCTACTATCAAAAGCCCGTGCAAGGAATGAGTTGTTTGATGACTATTTCGGATCGTCTAATATTGCGTATTGGTCATTATCTCGCGTGAAGTATCTTTCTTATCGGGCTATGGGGGCTGGGGTAAAGCGAACACTGAATGAGCAGGAAATGAGCAAGACTTTTCAGAAATGTTTTGTTTGATACAGGCAGTAAGATTAGGCCACTGGTCATGGTACGTCTAGTGTAAACATGTACAAGGTCGGAGACATGTTCTACCCAAGGACCATCCAATCACAATGAAGCGTTCAGCATTGCAATGCTATGTGCCTAAGATCCAAAAGACACGTTATGTGGATCGCTTGTACAATCGTTCAGGGACATTGCGGACAATGTGAGGTTAACATTTTGGAGTGCAACTGCAAGGATGGACTGGGCTAGTTTATTTCCTTAATTTAGAAACGTTGTGCTTTGCATCTCTTCAAACGCTCGGTCCAGTGATGGTTGTGTATAAGGGCCACTGCCAGCCTTCTGAGCGCGAGATTGCAAAGTGTAGCCCTGAGCGGTTTCTTTGGCTGCCTGAAGTTGCATATACCCGCAAAGAAAAGATAATATTCTAAGAAGCACAAGACATCCAACATTAAGCACCACGCGCTCTAGTCTTTATATAGTTATTGACCACACTGGTTTTTGTCACGACATTGTCCTCCTTTTATTTTTTTCCCGCGGCATATGAGTCCGCACCAAGGTATTTGAGGGCATCATTTAGTGCTGCCTCTTGTATAGTTAACCGCAGAATTAGACTTTGGCAGGTGACTTGCAAAAGCTAGGTTGACATGGAAACAATCTTGCACTCGCGAAGCTATTGCTGCCTGTACTGGAGCGTGTGTATAGGCTTTGTTCTAAGATCGGGACTGTTTCATGATCTCAGCAAGTCTTTCGTTGGAAGCGTTCCTACTATGGATTTTAACCTTAATAAATATGCCACTTTCAAGGGTAGATTAGACTTTGGTACCACTAACGGCTCTGGCTGATGGTTATGAATTATGTTATGCTGTCGCACTCATCGATTGTAATTGTATGATTGCCTTTTCTCAAAATGCATGCATTTTTTTCAGACCAACTGAAAATTGCGGCAGTACTGAGCCGTACATGGAGTATTTGAGGTTCCTGATGCTCGTTATGCAAGCGCGGGTGAGTGGATCATCTTTCAAATCGTCCTAGGTGCATGCTGTTGTCTATATGCATAATATGAATGTGCACAGTGAAGCAAAGACTACCCCATCGAAGCAATTATTTTGTCCCCATGGTTAGCCTCGTAAAAGGCACAGGCTTTTGTAGCCTCTTAATAGTCAATTCTCAAGCCGGCCTATGTATTCCTTGTCATTCCAGAAGCCACTAACGGTCACGCTAAAGTGCTATTGATTCATTAGCTGCCTATGTTGTGACTTCCTGCTATGCCGTCAGCACCTTCAGCGCCTACTCAATATCAAGGAAAGCATAGCTTGTGTCGTGGGTATTATACAAATTTAAGATATGGTTCACTGAATCTCTGATGCGAACAACAGTTTTGTGTGTATGCAGGTGAAGCAAAAAATATAAACTGTCACATTACGTGACATCACCGACAGAAATAAAAGTATGGCCTTGACGGTTCTATGCTCAGAAGGAATATCTGAACATGTTAATTTAATGGTATTTTGCAAGTTTCATCATGAGCGAAAACGCCGTGATTGTGTTTTCTCCCCGGTAAAGTAGGGTTACTCACGAGGTCTAGTGTCGGTGTCGTACTTATGTGCAATGATCCTCATACTGATTCCAGTAAGGCAGCTGCCATAGGCAGGCTTAGTAAAGGACCTGTCCTTTACGCTGAACCTCGGAAAGAAAAACTCAATCGTCGAGTACAATAAGTCGAGCGCACACAGCAGGGTATACTGCTAATGGCCGTCAATAATTACCGAAAACAGCTAAGGAGTCCTTTATTTGTACCACGCGCACGGTCTTTCGTACGTCTTGTTGAGAGGCATATATTAGTACAGTTAATGACCATTAAATGGCGATTCGAGCGGTTCGTAAGGAAACACATTATCAGCAGTAGAGGCTGACGACCATGACGCAGTGTAGGGATATATTAACAAGAAATCCCGAAGAGCTGGCAACTGGGTTGGAATATGGGGTGGAGGCGTTGCTAGTAGAGGGCTGAAAGAAACTGGCCATTTTGTATTTCGAAGTGTGCGTCCATGTATTGCACGCGCGCTGGCTCTACTCGTATTTTCAATATTCAGCGTTTTGCCTTCTCTCCTTGTTTGGAAGAGTCTTTGTGTCACATTAAACGCACGAACGTATGTTGGTCTTATATCGACAGCTAGGGAAAACCTGTTGTGGTTAAATGATCGTCGCTATTCTCCAGTAGTTGCGTGTCGTTGATTTATCCCCTCCACATTTTTTTAGGCCCCGATCCCGTTGTTATTGCCCATGGACATAGATCCGGTTTAGGATACCCTCAACAGTCGAGGATACTGACACCTTGACGATAAAGCTGTTGTAGAAGTATTGAGTATTATATTGAAATTGTTTTGTGTTGTGTCCAGGAAGAGCGTGAATATCTCCTTCAGCTTTCTTTGTCAGTGGAATCAGTTTAATGTTCCACGTACTCGCTCAGTTTGTCTGTTTGTCTGTCTGTCTCTCGGCTGATCGGCTCTAATTTTCTATGGCCCGCAGCTTTGGGTTCCATGAGAACGAGGTTTTCATATCACTCAAAACATGCGCAGCACCTAATCCCTCTGTACTCATGAACGCACGTCGACTATCTGTACACCTCGATAAGTTCTACATACCTGGATGTATTCTTGATTGAAAACACATTATTCTTCCCGTGGGTGAGTCCCACAGGTATATGCGTACTCTCTCCTATGGAAACTCCATTGGTGCAGGTTATATGAAGACGGGCTCCATGCACTTCTCTAAACTCATTTTATATGCAAAATACCAGCGAGTTAAGTTGCTGAGGTGTACTATCACAAATTCATTGGCTATCGTCTGCGTGCAACCGACAAGCATACTATGCGTCTATTTGTTCTTTTCTTATTTGGCTGCGTCGCTGTCAGGGTGTCTGGACATTCGACCCCGTTTTCAACAGATTCCAATAACTGTCTCAGTCATTTTCATTTTTGCGTTAACTTTATTTATTCTAACTAAAGCATGTGTTTACTTGTTTAAAATGTGTGCTGTGTGATCAAAAATGTAAACAGTTGTCGTTAAATAATGCATATCTTTTGAATTCTTAAGTATGTGAGAAGTTAATTAGCTTAAATGTGGGCTGTAAATGATTTAAGTATTCTGCATTGATATATTGGCTGGTCTTTCCTTATCTGCGATAAAGTTCAAGAAGATCAGCAATTTATTCGTTGTTTTGCAAGAATGACAAGAGCGATGACGTGTGATACTGAATGCCAACACAGTTATAAGTCAGTTTATGTTTGGTATATGACAGGCATTGTTTTTATTGAGTATATGCCCAGACAATGAAAAAGTCAAAAGTTCTGGACAGTTCATTTCACTACGTATGGTAAAGTTTTGTTTGTGTACTTTAGTTTCTGACATGTATTGAAATGAGCTATTCAGAGGCACGACTAAATTATAATGACATAACTGTAAATGGGTCAAACCTTCTTCATGAATTGATTTTAATAACCAACTAGTGTAACTAGCTTTAAGCAATTTGAATAATCTGTTTTGAAATAATAATAAAAATCCATAAAATTTGTTGTATGACTGAACACAAACAAGGTCTTTATATTTATGTAGATCTAATTATTTAGCAGACAGCATAAAACCCTCAAACTGTGGACTTAATACACGGAGTCAGGCGAGCAGGATGGCATTTAACCATTGATAACGTTGCAATACTGTGTCCTGAGTTAAAAATAACATTTGATTAGTTTTTAATGAATATGATTATAGTAACGTTTGTGGCATTACTGCATGGGAGGGAATATACAAATGTTTTTCATGCATTTGAGAGCAGTCCAATTAAACAAAGAATCTGGCAGAAGAGTTGTATAGCTGACTGCACGATGTCTGCCAAATTGTAAACGTTTCGGATCTGCACTCGCTTGCAGGGATTGCTAACCAGTCGCCTGTATTTGGCACGAACATTGCGATGGGAGAAATAATATTGTATTTTTCGCCCAAAAGATTCAAACTAAGCTTAATACGCAAGGTTAAAACTCTTAGCTGTCCGATAACAGCGGAAGCGCATGACGACAGGGATTATTTACCGCATCACAACTGTAACCCTGATAAAAACGGCTATCTCTATTATTTGTGTTGGCTTCTATGTGGAATGCAACATATTTCTTTAACAAATTATTACATTGATGTTTGCCCAGGTACCTTATTGCAGTTACCGCTGAATTTCATTAAACAGCGTCCTGTTTGGATGCCCAGCTGATGTAAACTAATAACGTAAGGTCCCACCCCCTTCTATAAACAGTTTGATAGTTGACCATGCAATCCACTCAATGGACCTCTTCGATGGGAATACCCCTGCTAAAGCCCCATCTTGCTCTCATCGTAGATTGTTGCCATCTCAATCCACGCCCCTTCTAGAGAGGAAATGTTTAGAACGTATCTCTCCATTTTCTTCTTATGGAATGTTACTACAGTAGCGTACATGTTCACAAGTCTGCCTATAATATAAATTAAGAAAAGAGGCTCTTTTTACGCATGAATAAAGAATCCAATAAGAAACTAATGAAAGCATTATAATATTAATAGAAGCAACGTACATATTGAGGTATTACACTTGATATGCCAATACCAAACAACGTGCAAGAAACTCTATAAACCCGTGAAATACGTCTTTTGTAACCATACAAACTAATATCTCAGTACACAGTCCATTTGTATGCTATATTTGACACATATTATGCAAAAGACGCGTTTTATATACTGCTCATATCATATCAATTTTCATACTTGATGGGAGGAGTATATTTGAAAGCTCTTCCGAGGACGCTCGTACTGGGATTCCCCTGAAGTTGCTTAGAACAAAACAAATGTTTGCATTAACGTGCATGAATACCGATAATACATGAATTTTGCATGTTGTGGAGTCATTTTTACATAATCTTCAAACGCACACCGCACTGATTCTGAAGCATATCGAGGACACTACCTGGACTTAGATGGCAAGATAACAAATGATGGCGAGTAAGTAAGGCCATTTCTTTTTATAAAACAAACACCACAGTTTCTACGATTTGTCTATGGCAATACATGCCGGATAAAAGCTTCAACAACCACAATTATATATATATATATATATATATATATATATATATATATATATATATATATATATATGTATATGTATATATACGTAATACGGTGTGTCAATTATCTGTAATTATAGGATGTCATTGGATGTGGGAAGTGATCAAGATGATTCTACAAGGAAGCGTTACGACGATCCCAGATTTGAAAGAAAACCACATGATTGAAATGATTCCTGCAAATCATTTGCCAACCATTCCATCGCCATGAGTTCTTAATACCCATATGAAATTCTCGAAGTTGCCTTGCGACATGACTGAGAAGCGGTGCAAAATAGTGTTGATTCTCCGAAATCCAAAAGACGTAGCGGTGTCGTTCTATCACCATTACAGTAGTATTGTCAATGTGTACCAATACGAGGGAAAATGGGAAAACTACCTGTCTTTATTCAACAATGGCAAAGGTAAAGAGCACAAAAATAACTTTTGATTCTGATGTGGAGTAACCTGTGTATGAGTATTTAATCTCTGTATCATTGATAATTGGTCGTGATCAGGTTTATATAGAATCACCAGTTACTTATATCAGTATATGTTGTAATGTCTTTCAAAGATATTAAAGTTGGAATCATTGACACTCGTCTTAACATATCACTGACATCTCACTCTGTCCAAGTGGGCTCGAGCCTCTGCTCGCCTAACGTTGGTATGTGCGAAAGCTTGCTTGTAGTTTTCCTTCGGTATAAGGTTCTTACTGGCTTTCTAAAGTTCTATCTGTTTCAGGTATGCTGGCCGTCTTGTAAAGATAGACTACAATGGGCATTGGAATAATATGAACAGAATTATGTGCATCAGATACTATATAATTTGCTCATACTAGTCAACTTGCGCAGACAATACAAAATAGTGCGAATTTGCACAGCACAGTATTTTGTGTATACATTATTTCATGTCCACAATGAAAGTTTATGGGTACATCAGATCAAGTTTAGTGTGCATAATATTGTATTTATTCTGCGTACATTGTACGATTATGACGGCATGATAAAATATTTAGTTCCCTCAGTTTAATGTTTATTCTTAACTTAACCCTGAAATTGGTTCCCCACTAACTCCTATAGCTGTGACCGGAGATTTAAACTAGATCATGACATATCCCTTTTGAAAAATACACTTCTGCAGTGTGTGTTTAACAATTTTCCACGTATTCAAATAGACTTTACAGATAACAAAATCATGAAAATTCTTTTTATAATGTTATTAAGAGACTTTCATGTGGCACATGGTTGTAATGGTTTGGTGACGTATGACGGACAATGTCGTATTTGCCTATTATAGACTGGTTGACATGTTTGACAGCATCGGTCTTAGACCTTACATTTTCTGAATCAAACCTTTAGTCTAGGCTCACACTAAGGTGGTGAAATCCGTTTCTACCGAAGTCTATATGTACTCGAATTTAGCGGCGTCTATCTGACTAGACACAAGCTTGTATATCAATGTATTTGAAATATATTGTCGATTTATTCTATATTACTTAACCATCTACGACGATAAGTTGTGAGCTGTACCTGAAACGTTTTTTTTTTAAAATCTATCATATGCTAATTTATTTCAATATCATTAACCAATGCCATCTGTGATATATGAAGTTAAACTTATAATTCATGCAATGAATAAAGACTTGGAAACATTTTAAAAATGAAGGTATCAAATTCTTATCATTCATTGAAGTAATAATATTATTATACTATGAAACTAATTATAATTTACTTATATTCTTATCACTCATTGAAGTAATGCTATTATTATACTATGATACTAATTATAATTTACTTATATTCTTATTACTCATTGAAGTAATAATATTATTATACTATGAAACTAATTATAATTTACTTATATTCTAATCACTCATTGAAGTAATACTATTATTATACTATGATACTAATTATAATTTACTTATATTCTTATCACTCCTTCTGATCTTCTTAATTTGTCTTGTTCTTCTTTTTCACCATTCTCTATTTCTTCTTCTTATTCTGATACAGTTACAGAAAACATCTGCAAATTTTATGAAGGCTGTTGCTTCTTATTGTGGTCGAAATTGTATATAATAATAATAATAATAATAATAATAATAATAAATCGCTAACGCTATTACATTATTTTCCTCACTCTTTACAGTAGATTTTGGGTCTTTCTACGATTATGTCCTCGAATGGGAGCAGGCAACTCACGAAAACCCAACCCATCCCATCAGGTGGTGTACTTTGAGGATATGAAATCAGTATGTATAATTAAACGTTGTCAAATCACGGCTGATCAAATGTTAATTTCCTCCACTTATCCAGGAGTAGGCGGTAGCAGAAAATAAATTTATCACACTTATCTTTCCGTTTCTCCCAAAATATCATTCAGATGCCAAGATTCAATGAGATGTATGCACAACAATCCACAATAGAAACCCAAAAAGTTTACTCATATAGCATATGTTTCCGCAAAGAGATTTTCGGAACATACTGTGCTGCTCAGGCTTAAAATGTCTTGAGCTGTACTGTGACTTGATTGATTCGATCCAAATTGATAGTTCTATTGACAAACGCACCGGTTGATTTCCATCTTGTGCCAGTTTATGATATTGTTTGCAATAACTGCAAAACATATTTCAAAGAATTCAAGCCATAGATGATGATCAAACCAATGTGACTAAAAATGTCCCCGTCTCATTGATGTCATATATGTGACACGTTTTAGATAATGTCGCATTGAAGAACTAGTTTCTTCCGACTCAGTAGCATCGTAACGTGTTTTCTCTCCACTTTCACTTGAAGGTTTATTATCGAAAGTTTCTTCATAACCTTCTGCGCAAACAAAAATCACGTAAGCATATTTTATAGGCATATAAAATATTTTCTCGCTCGTTTGCTATTTTCTAATGTTTTCAGCACATATATTTTGCGGTTTAAATATAAATACAACAGCTCACGAATTAAGTACTCGATTTGCTTCTAACAGAATATCGTAAGTAGAACCTGATTATGTGTTAAATTAAAATACAATTTAAAGATTCAGTTAGTAAAGGAACACTTTCATTAATTTAACTGCACTGACTCGGTGTGATTCTTTGTATGTTGGTTGAGTAAGCAAAACGAACCAAAGCTGTTTCAAACACTGATCATTGACCATACCGCATTTGTATTGTTTCAAGTTCTTTGACTGGCTAATAATTCAGTCGTTTATTCCACTATGTAATTAAAAAGTATCAGAACAGATGCGATATTTATAAATTTTCAATTATTGTAGTGCTAGGATTCTAGTAAATACATGGAAATATATTTACAGATTCAGAATGTCATGGGACACGAATGGCCAGAGAAAGATAAGGTTATTATACGCGGAAAGATAGCGTGTGCCGACTTGTTTTAAATAGGAAGTAAGCACTTGTCCCAGGCTAGCGTCTTGCAAATCTTTACTTGTCCGACCTCGAAAATGAATAGTATGGGACGTCGAGATATGGGATTTGATAAGTCCTTCATATGCTTTAGCTATGAGATATTTTCATCAATTGTACTTATAATGATGTTGCAGTCAAAAAAGTTTAGCCAATGAAAAGATCATTGTCTCAAGGCATGATATGAAAGATGTCTTATGTCACTTGTTTAGGCTCGAATAAACAATAACACAAGAAGGAGTGAAAACAACAAGCGTTGAAAAAATACAATAAATTATTTCCCTGGAAAAAGTCTGTAAAATGAAAAAATATGAACTTACGGTTTTATAGAATCAAATAAAAAAATAATCCAAGAATAATCCAAGAATAAAATTTCAGTAGTCCTAATATCAAAATATTCTTCTGATTTCACGTTCGAATCCTGATGAAGAATCCACGATGGAAGACGATGACGTATGCTGCAATATGTAGTGTTAATGTCTACAGTTTCTTGTAGAAACAAGAATTATCACCCAGGTTTCTGATAGCTGAATATATTTTTATAAAAAAAACTGTTCGTGTTCCAAAATATTACACGAGCATACTATTTTCCAGACAAACAACATAGATAGATAATCCTTTTGAATCCAAGTTATTTGAAATAACTCCAAACCAAGTAATTTGAAATAATTAAAGATAACACAACATAAAACTAACGATTTAACAACCCATCTTCTACTGAAATTAATTCTCTTAGCAGTATAGTATTCTTAATATAAACAAGGGGTCACGTGATCATCTTCTCGAAAAGTATAGAAGGCATATACTTGTTACAGATTACGTTTACCAAGTGGGACCCTGACGAAAACCAATCCGTTTACTGTAAGAATACAAAAAATTGTTTACATTTTAAAGACAAAGTCCCATCATGACCTCGAAAACAACAACTTTTGAAACAAGGTCAGGATTTAGATCAACACCTGGTGTTTATAAACTAACAGTGAAGTTTAAACTATTTTCTGAAAAAAGTATCATCTCTAGTGAATAAACGAACATTACAATATAATGTAAGACAAAATTTAAGACTTACAAAGAAATAAATTGAAATAAATTTATATCAAATCACATACAAGTAAATAAAATAGACATAACACATGAGACAAGATACCTTATTTCAATGATCACTCAATACTCAGCTTGAAGAGCTCAAAATATTTATGAGAATGTCTCTATCTACAAGCCGAGTCAAGAATGTATAAATTGGAATTTTTGTACTTAGTCTTTTCACACAGGTGATCCTTATAGCTATGCTAACTATTCTCTGACAGGAACATATATGCACGTGTTGTTTGTTCTTGTTCCAGGTGAGAAAACTTACATTTCTGATATAGGTAGTTTCTTTCGTTTCGTTTCTAATAGAAGCATTATCCACTAATGTGGTTTGATGGTGACTGGCAGTAGAAAAATATCACAATTAACGACACATTTTCTGTGTTTCAAAACACGTTGGACTAATGAGTTGATAGGACTGTAATAACAGGTGAACTTTATAAAACTGGAGCTTTATTTTGAGTGAAGGGTGTATTATAGTCATAGGTTTCATTGTCATAAATTGCACTGGTATACCGCGCAAAACAAGAAATCTATCTACATTCTGACATTGAGGTCTGTAAAAAAATGATATTTCTTTTCCTTTGTCAATCGTTTTATATATCGCGTAGGTAATTTTTCGTAAAATCAGTTAACAAAATGTAATACTCGAATCAATTGAAGATGTGCACGGAGTCAGACAAATGTTGCTATGCACTGAGTAATATGTCAAGGATTTCAAGGCTAGTATTCTCCTAACATTATGAGCACAACGTTCGATGAAAAAATCATAATATAATAATAAAAATATATTTTTTAAAACTCTAAAATGTCATTGACACAATTTATAAAAAGCACTATTTACTGGTCCGTGGTATGTTTACGAGTATTTTGAATTTTAATGACATGTCAGATGCTAGTTTACGTTTAAAGGTACAAGAATACGAAGTTGCCGTCATCCCACAGCCAGCAACCGGATAACATCGCATCAAACCAGTACATCTGAGGAGTTGGAGATCCTGAGGTTCACAATGTTTTTCTTTGCGTCGGTCCTTCATTCACTTCCTCTGTGAAGAATTTAAAGGACGTAAGCTGTTTCTCAATAACGTGCATGCCAAGATATTTTATTCGTTGAGAACGTTGAGTCACCTCGCATTTTATTCCGATTGCTGTAGGTTGAGTTAAATTCTCTATGTGGTTTTGATAAAAAAATGTGTTCATGTGATCCTGATGAAATGTGTTTTTAAAAATGGAAGGCAGCATATGTTTTGACAAATAGCAAGCAATGTACACATGTTCTGTGAGTTTTAAAGGGCCATTTACATTACATGGAATGTAGTAGTTTAGATTCTGACATAACCATTTTTTAACGGAAAGATATGAAACAAGTATGCTCTACCCTATTGCTCTCAAGCCAAAAAATTCTTTCGGGAGTAGAACAATAATCAAACCTGAAAATTACTGGTCCTGTTTTCAAGTATGTTTTACAGCTTATTTAGATCAATGGGTAAATGTTGACAAGATTGCATTTCTGGTTAATTACATAAATTCCAGAGGAGCAGTTGAATGGTCAGAAACACCAACCCAACTTTTTTTTCTAAGTATTCGATGTAGTGATTATGATTCATATGACAGTATTGTTTTCATATCCAGCATTTAATATAATTGTTTTATTTCTTTGTGCGGTCCACTTCATCTTATGGGGTCATATTAGTTCAGAATTGTAATGCAAGGATCGCAAGTGACGTTTGCATTGGTATCTTCTTGGGAAAGACACATAGCTCCAGCTTCTTCAGCATGATATTTCGAATATTATGTTAACGTAGTGTTATATAAAACAATAAAGCACAGCAAACACATCAGCTCTTATTAACACATTCCATTATCTCTGTCTGTCTCTATCTCTCTCTCTTTCTCTCTCTCTCTGCATTGGAAGTTACAATATTATCTAAAACAAAACCATTACGATTCTCGATTAGGATAGTGTTGCGGAATTGAGGAAACTGACGAAATTCATGGGAGTTTTTCACAGTGATGACTTAATCAAGGCCATAACCGAGAAATGTCACTTTCATAACATGGTGAATGACAAAATGGGGCTTGAAGGCGAAAAATGGAGAAAACTTTGGCGGGACGAGAAACCGCAAACATATCGTAAAGGTAACTATAGGTATACGTCTGAAGCAAAGATAATGTTAAGAGAAGACTTACATACATCATATTTATATACCTGTGCATATGTACAGCTTAAAACTGATTCGATATACAAAACCATTTTGAAGACAAATTACAAGGGACATTATTCAATATTGTTAAAATGAAACTACACACCTATTATTAACAATAGTTTACGAAAATAAGTTGATTTATTCTGCATATTGTACGTCTGGTGGATATACACCACATCTTTGGTGGGGTGCATACGCTTGTATCGGTAGTTATATGAAAGCCCGGTTCTCAATGAATTTGTCAATGTCTACAGCATTCACGAGTGTGCATCAAGGCGTATCTTACATTAAATGACATACATTTCAGGTAGTTCGTCGAGCCAAGAGCTTTAGTCAGTTGCCTTTATTAATTAATGCATTACTTAATAAATAAATAAATAAATATATATATATATATATATATATATATATATATATATATATATATATATATATATATATATATATATATATATATATATATATATATATAGATATATATATACCGCTCCGGTGGCCTAGTGGTTAGAGCGTCCGCCTCGGATGCGGGAGGTTGTGGGTTCGATCCCCGACCGAGTCATACCAGAGACTTTAGAAATGGTACTAACAGCTGCCTCGCTTGGCGTTCAGCATTAAGAGGTTAGTGTTAGGACTGGTCGGCCTGGTGTCAGGATAATGTGACTGGGTGGGACATCATGCTACATGTCTGAGGTATGATGCCCCAGTGCTAGACATCACTATAAACTGCCACATTGCAGACATCGTAGCGATATGACTGAAAAATTGTTAAAGCTACGTTAAAAATCAAAATCACATCACATCACACACACACACACACACACACACACACACACATATATATATATATATATATATATATATATATATATATATATATATATATATATATATATATATATATATATATGTTCATGTAGATAAAGTGGAAAGGTTATAAAAGTAGCATTTGTTGTTTCAATTGCAGGTCAGGTTGGAGATTGGAAGAATTGGTTCACAGTGGCACAGAATGAGTTATATGACAAAATATATGCAGAGAGAATGTCGAATTCTAAACTAAAATTCAGGTTTTCACTATAGTGATCCTAATTCTGATGACAACTACTCTGAACTGATTGGCACGTAGTCTCTATGTCATGTAGAACAAATATACACGTTTTCTTCAGCTTTTAACTATCAGATTATATCGGCATGCACATACATGTTGGCCAGCTAAACGCAACAGTCACCGGAAAAGAGCTTTGATTTATATTTAATGAAAACTGAATAATTTGCTCAACAAATTAGAATTTGTCAATTTGTTAGTTCCAAAATTATAAAGGGATTGAGAAGTTTACAATTTCAAACCTTTTAAGATATTTCTCATTTTTCACATATCCCTGACATGTTGAAGAAAACAACATATTATCTTTGGTGTAACAAGCAGTCGAATGTAAAATGTCAACTTGAGGATAAATGTTGAGATATTTAATAAAACGTGGTACAGGTGACGTCATCAACATACGCTATTGATAGCACTGACTTTTGACTCATCCTCTTTGCCAGTAGTGATTTTATTATTTTTTGCGTTGCATTTTGATTAAGAAAATATCTCGACAAACACAGCGCTTAATTTGCTTACTCTAGTTTAATAATTTTGAAATTTATCTTTACTATTTCCGAATTTTTTCAAGAAATGATGTTGCAACAGCATGCACGCGTGGCTGCAATGGCTTTTGAAGAGCAGTTAGATCAACTTCTGTAGAGCCGTTTGATACACAGAACTAATAATGTACTATGTGACTTTTAACAATGACTGTTCTCCTTTAAATATATTCGAAATGATTAAAAGCCAGATTTAATTTACGGCTTGGAAATTTTTGATCAGTTTTATGCTCGGATTGTATTCGATCATTTTTCACTCGATATTATGACGGTTCTGTTTTCGTTCATCGACCTTCGTGTACGTCTCATAAATGACCAATCTATTAACATTGACTAAACCAAAATTCTCACCAAAAACAGCCGGCTTTGATTTTTGTACGCACTTGTAGACCTTTATATGTGCAATTGTATAGCTTTTGATTGTATGCACTAGTGAATACTGGTATACTTTGTTAACTATGATGCGTTTAGCATATATAAATAAATGTTACAACGGTGTAAGACTAGATTTTGTGATTTTGTTTTGCTGTCCGTGCAGACACATGAAACTATTTGTCCGAGATAATAAGGACATTCACAGGTATTATATATATGGTCACACACACACACACACACACACACACACATATATATATATATATATATATATATATATATATATATATATATATATATATATATATATATATATATATATATATAAGAAGAAATCTATAATCCAAAATATAAATTTATTTCCCTATAATATAAAGCCAATGAAAGTTAAAGAATTATTATTAACTCAAAGCATGGTATGAATTCATCGAATTTCTTAAATTAATATGAATTTACAGGAATTAGCGTGCTTACGTTATAGCACCACTAAAGAACCACTGTACTAATATCCAACATCTTTAACTTGTTCAAGGAAAATCCAGTAAAAATTGAATATAAAATTTGATCAGTGGATTTTATCAGACTGATCTTTAATAGGAATGAAATATTTTATTACCGAATCCATGTTAATACACATTATCACTTGATCTAGATGTGAATCATTCCGATGGAAAATTCCATTGGTGAACAAGACTGGGCTTAGAATGATCCTAGCTGAAATGGTATGCCCAAGTTTTATTTACAATTTACAATCACGGACAAAAATTCGATATGTTAGTATTCCGTTTATATACTGTAAAGTACAAGTTACAAACATGGGCAAATATTAAGCACATACTGAAATACATAACATCATGAATCCTCTGCAGTCACGATTATCATCTTTCTCTTTTCATATTTAATGTTATCAAGGATGTTCATTATGTTTTACATCCACAGTGCTCTTCTTCTCCCCAGCTGTATACCAGAATAAAATAAACACAATACTGTAGTCGCATTTCAGACATCAGCAACAGGCTAGGATATATTATCTCTAATATCACACAGATAGACAATATTCAAAAGATGTTGAACGTTATATCACCCAAAGTGTGGGTTACCCAACAGAACCAGAGAAATGCAGATGTGAACTGGAGTGGAGAACAAGAACATACTCTAGTCTATTTAAATCGTGACGTCTTCATAAGAGGTCATACTACGAAACTCTTGCATTATCAGTTAGATCTCCGAGAGGATTTCGACAATCCGATCATAAGACCGAAGAGGCACAATTTATTGTGCATTAATTTAAACGAGACCCTTTAAGATGATCCCGATCAGATGACAACCATGGTGCATGATTTAATCGAAGAAAAGTTGGCAATACCCAATTTGCAGTTATGAATATAGACCGTATTCAGTGTTTGGGAAGGCAGTAAGAAGCCAATATGGTGCCTTTGTTTCCATATTGAACTATTGCCCTGATACAAAACACGTGTTTGCGACGGGAAAAAATAAACTGAGACACAGTTGATAAGGGCTATTAGCGGAGAGGTATACGCTGACTAGGCAGGCATTGTGATTTCCAAGTAGATCATAGCTTGAATTTCAATATGGTCAGTTTCTAATTTCGCGTGTGTTACTTAATATGTTTTTTTTTTCACAGGCCTTTCGATCAGTAGCTTCATGCTGAATTCCTCCAAATCAGTCTAGCCAGGTCGTTCTTTCAAGAGGTTTAAATTAGCTTGCACCAAATACTCCCGTTCTTTAAGTTACTCTGGCGTTAACGTCTCGTCAAGGACAACGTCGACATTGGTTTCTTCCCTCGTCAAAAGACAGTTAGGAAGTACTTCCGCATATTCTCCACTGTCGTCGGTGTTGCTTAGTGACAGCTGAAGCCACCACATGTCTTTCTATTTCACGATAACGGTTCAGAGGTTTTACGTGATATCATTTCTACCTGTCTCCTGCACGGATGCGATTTTTCTGTCCACCCTTTTTCCCGTGTTCTAGCGCTGAAAAAATGCAACACGCTGTCACCCACCTCGAACTGTCGTCGTTCTTTCAATTGTATTGGTACTATTTGGCTTGACCAATGCTTGTGTCTCGGAGATTCTCATGAGCAAATTACATACTTCCTTCAGCTTGTTGCGGAGATCAACAATATACTGGTATGTTGTGCGCACTTTCACAGATGCCTGTTCATCAGTCAATAACTGTTTCGATACAGCCATAGGCCCATTACTGTCCCCCACGGAGACTAATTAAGAAGGTGATAATCCTGCCCTTGGTTGCACAATTTCTCTAATGAAATATTTACATTAGAAACATAAAAGTCATATAAAGCATTTTAAGGAAGAATGAATACATCTAACATGAAATTTAATTAAGAAAACAATTCATAACTTCAACAAGAAAATTATTATTTTATATCGGTGTCACAGTAAAATAAGCTAATTCTACAAAAATATCCACTAAGTTATAATTATACAGGTTGTTTAGTTATTTGTCATATATTACCATTTATCAAAAGTCATCAACACATTAATACTACATTGTTCAAGGGGAAGCAAAGTGATTTGCCCTGAATACATCAGTGCGGTCTAAATTACTTCTGGTCTTAAACGAAACAAGGAGATAAGTATTCCTATTTCATCGATCACTATTAGAAAGAGCTGCACCCGAAGTGTTTAATTAATAAAGGATAAGACTCCCTAATTATTGTTTTGGCTATGAGATCGAACAGGTAGCTCTCATCTCAACAGTTGCTTATTGTAAATCAGGAGCGTTTACTCTCTCTCTCTCTCTAGAAGAAGTTTATATATTTATTTTAATGGGTTTGTCTATATCCTAACATAACTATGAATTCCAACATGTATTCCATTCTTTGAATAATTTGTCAGTATAATTGTTTCGAAATTTTCCACTGAGTATTTATAGTTTTAAAGCTTTAGTTATAATAATTTATTACATTTAGAACAATTTGTGATTCCATTGCCATCTAAATGGAGTATACTTTGCAATTAGATACATACATTGTAATGAATGAATATAACATGAAATTGAACTTGGTCTTAAAAATAGAAAAGATGTATGATTGTTTGGTAGAGCCGGTACCTAATACCTGTAAGTATGTGTGGTTCTTGTACCATGTGTGCGTGCTGGATAGGGTCTATATGTGTTACATTTAAGTATGAGAGCTTGTTGTGTAGGGCCTGCAATTATGTGTGCTTGTCGTGTAGGGCCTGGAGTCTGTAAGCTTGTTATGTAGGGCCTGTAAGTTCTGTGTGCTTGTTGTGTTGGGCCTGGAGTATGTAAACTTGTTCTGAAGGACCTGTAAGTATGTGTGCTTGTTGGGTAGGGACAGTAAGCATGTATTCTTGATGGGTAGGGCTTCTCAGTATGCGTACTTGTTGGGCAGGTTCTGGTAGGTTATGTGCATAATATCTTTATATATGTGTAGTTACTGTATGCTTATATGCTCATTGTTGTCATCGTTAACTTTACATTATAAACCTCGTGCAGTATTTTAAGATACTGAACACCTCCATACCGAATGCACGTTCCCTGCACGTGTGCCTAAGATGGTATTGTGTATTAGGAATTAATGTGGAAACAAACCACGTACACTCGTGTAGTAGACTATTTATGTTTTGTTGATTAGATTTGTCTGTGAATGGAGTAAAGCAGCTGTTATGTCCGTTGAAAGTAGCGATGATAATGGTAATGATGTGGACGAGTTGGCGGAGTCAGAAACGAAACTTCAAACAATGAAACGAACAAATGTCATCAACAAACGTGAGAGACTCGGTGATTGTAAATACCGTTCTGACCAGTGAAACAGTTATTTAGGAGAAATGTTAATAGATTAGTTCAGACTATGGCCAGTTCTCTCTGGGGTTTATAAATATATATCATAGAAAACCACACTGAGGCCAAGAGCTATCTATGAGACCACCAGTTTACAAGTCTGTCAAAATTATAGAACCGAGAAAAAAAAAACAAAAAGCAGTATTGCCACTGGCTAAATGGACAGTCATACAACAGCTGCTTTGCAATTTACCCCGTGTGACTATTTTGATACAATGTTGGGCTAGTGATGGAAGACTCACACTGTATGATACGGATCAGAGATGGAGAACAAACAAAACGAGATGAAAGTGACAGATCATAAACATTTGGCTGGTAAAAATAATTATAACAAAAATACTTACATTTATGCCTTGAATTTCCTCAAATTGTACTTTCTCGGTTTAGTAAAACTGAATGACATGTCCTGCCAAACTGGCATTTCGAGTATATTTCCAACTTAAATCACATTCTCCTTATTGCACTAAATTGACTCAATAATCCAGTCCATCATAATTAGACAAGCAGAATTGAGTTGGATCAACATAAAAACAAAAGTCATCCATTCGAGACCAAACGGAAAAGTAGACGGAAACGAGACTTCTTTTTGAAACTACTGTCGAGCGTGACGACATTCAAAGATCGCTGGGTGGTGCTATGTACGCATCAACCTTTGCTATTGTGTAATAATGAATCCACGGTTGTGTATTTATTTTGGAATACAGCATACATTCAATTATTTTGTTTTTTTTTTTAGTGTATTTGCTGTAATTATGTCTTAGGTAGAATAAGAAAATGAGTATATAATAAAAAGGTTACTGCATTGGAAATGTGTATGGGAAAATATAACCCGTTTGTTCCGATGAATACGTCACTCCAAAAGCTCGTACAGTATTCAAGCAAAAAATACTCGTTCATATTTCCCCTAAAAAAAACAGTAACCTATAATTGTTGAATAGATCGTGTGCCTTGTACCTGTAAGTATGTGTGCTTGTTAGGTATGGCCTCCTCCTGGTGTATTTAGGTATGTGTGCTTGTTGGGTAGAGTCTGTGCCTAGTACCTTTAAGTGTTTGTTTATTGGAACTACACTTTGTATTTTTAAAGTTGAAAGCCACATAGCTACAACCTGAAGATCAGTTATAATTAAACGTTTATATACTGATATGGTCACCAGATCGAGCCTCAGGGTCGGCATATGCAAAGAATAATGCTAGCCCATTTAAGATATACCTAGTTCAAGGGTCCTTTGATTCTTTATGCTAATTCAGGATTTTCAAGAATGGCCAGAAAAAATAAACAAACACCATTATTTATGTATCTTATTACAAATAATAATATCATATGATTTGAAGCCAATACAACCTCTTCCATTTTCTAATTATATTTTATCTTTGGCAAAATATACTGTATACCCGTTTCCAAGGCAAGACAATGGAAACAAATTAATATTTTGTTCAATCTACCCAAATATAATGACAAATTGCTCTTTTTACTTTCATTACATTAAGAATCTGAATTAATTTAAACAAATCTAATGAGACAGCTGCGTTTTGTTTGAGCTGGTGTTTTTCTTCTAAATGGATGAACATATAATTTCAGCTGACGCCATAAGCTCTCAATAATTTCGCTGAAATCACTGTCAAGTACCTTTTGGTCAAAATTCGATAAGAAGTGTAAAGAAAATGGATTCCTTTTAAAATGTCATAAATTGCAGAAGACTGAATGTCCATAGGACAATGATTTTGAAGGCATCACCCATGACTGATGCAAAGTACAGCTCTTCTGCATGACGCTGTCTTATATACCTAATAGCACTTTGATATCGATCAATCCTAACATAATAGAGGATTGACTCAGAAGATGGTGGAAAGCTATTTTGAGAGGATGGAAATCTAGCAAGAGCAAAAACTCATCAAATATAACACCGAAATACATGATAATGAACATGGCTTATAGTTTAATCCGTTTGCAGCAAACTATGCGAATATAAGAAACCAAGCAAAATTTACTATATGAATAAAACGGGTATTATGAATATAAAGCAAAGCGACTCAAGCAGCGCGTGGAGATTTCATAAAAAAACATACTCAGTAGTTAATTTTTCTTTTTTTAATTATGTTTCTAGTTTATTCAGATTTTCCTGGGTTTTGAAGTATAGAGTGTTTATGCTTTTCCTTCTGTGCAATGTTAAATGGTGTACAGTTTATTGTTCTTGGATCGGATTCTTGAAACTGTGGAGTGTTTGAAGAAAGGACTATTAGCTTATTATGAAGTCAGCTGTATGCGTAACGTATACTAAAGGTCATGCTAAGGACGTTTCTCCAAGGGTGGTTCGAAGAGTTTTTCAGTTTATGCATATAGTTATCAGCATACTGAAAGAATATGAAATTTCTAGACTTGTTTCAAATATTACCCGTGATATTTCTATATGTAAACGAGGCATCCAGCAATTGGCCGAGGAACTGATTAAAAGGTATAGCGGTGATCCCTCAGGCGAGAAACGTATGAGTGCTTATACAATAGCTTCCTGAAATGTTAGTTTTGTAAAAGCAACCGACTTTATTCTTCCCATATTTGTCACATTAAGATTTAATATCTTACTAGGATAAGTACCAAACGATTCCGAAACTTTGTACACCAGTACACACATATCGTTTGAATATTTTACTAGTATCACTACCAAACGATACACCAACCATCCACTCCAGTACACAGATCTCGTTTTAATATTTTACTAGCATCAGTACCAAATGATACATAACTATCCATTCCAGTACACAAATCTCGTTTTAATATTTTACTAGTGTCAGTACCAAATGATACACCAACCATCCACTCCAGTACACTGATCTCGTTTTAATATTTTACTAGTATCAGTACCAACTGATACACCAACCATCCACTCCAGTACACAGATCTCGTTTTAATATTTTACTAGTATCAGTACCAAATGATACATAACCATCCACTCCAGTACACAGATCTCGTTTTAATATTTTACTAGTATCACTACCAAATGATGCACCAACTATCCACTCCAGTAAACAGATCACGTTTTAATATTTGACTAGTATCAGTACCAAATGATACATAACCATCCACTCCAGTACACATATCTCGTTTTAATATTTTACTAGTATCAGTACCAAATGATACACCAACCATCCACTCCAATACACAGATCTCGTTTTAATATTTTACTAGTATCAGTACCAAATGATACACCAACTATCCACTCCAGTAAACAGACCACGTTTTAATATTTGACTAGTATCAGTACCAAATAATACATAACCATCCACTCCAGTACACATATCTCGTTTTAATATTTGACTAGTATCAGTACCAAATGATATACCAACTGGCCACTCCAGTACACAGATCCCTTTTTAATATTTTACTAGTATTAATACCAAATGATACACCAGCTGTCCACTCCAGTACACATATATCGTTTTAATATTTTGCTAGTACCACTACCAAATGATACACCAACCATCCAAACCAGTAAACAGATCTTGTTTTAATATCTTACCAGTATCAGTACCAAATGATACACCAACTGTCCACTCCGGTACACAGATCCCTTTTTAATATTTTTTCTAGTATCAGTACCAAATGATACACCAACTATCCACTCCAGTAAACAGTTCTCGTTTTAATATTTTTCTAGTATTAGTACCAAATGATACAAAAACTGTCCACTCCAGTACACAGATCCCTTTTTAATATTTTTCTAGTATCAGTACCAAATGGTACACCAACCATCCAAACCAGTAAACAGATCTTGTTTTAATATCTTACCAGTATCAGTATCAAATGATAAAGGGGCCCAGAGTGGCCGAGTAGTCTAAAGCACTCACCATTACGGATCACTGCCATCTCATCTGTGTCTGCGTGGGTTCGAGTCCAAGGCTCGGCTAGCATGGGTACGTGGGAAAGTCTGCCAGTAGCTTCTCGTGGGTCGGTGGTTCTTCCGTGGGTTTTCCCGGGTTCTTCCTCCACCAGTTTTACTGGCCGCCATGTATAGCCTATCTTGTGCTGAAAAATGGCGTTAAACCCTAGACCAACAACAACAACCAAATGATAAACAATTTATATTTTATTTTCAGGAGACCCCGAGTGGCCGAGTGGTCTAAAGCGCTCACCGTTACGGATCATCTCTGCCTGCATGGGTTCGAGTCTCGGGCTCGGTCAGTGTGCGTAAGTGAGAAAACTTAGCAGTAGCTTCACGTGGGTCGGTGGTTCTTTCCAGTGTTTTCCAAGGTTCTTTCTCCACCATTTATACTAGCCATGCATAGCCAATCTTGTGCTGAAAAAATGGTGATAAACCCCACAAGAACAACAATATTTTATTTTCATAATTCTTATTATCGGTTTGATACAAAGGACACTTGAAACTATTCAGAATTTATGTTGAATTGTCCTCTTTTGTGACAGAAATGTTGTGAATTTGTTTCTATAATAAAAATATTCCACCCAAATCTGATCGTCCAGAAACAAGCATTATATCATATTTTGGTGTGATTTGTCAACAAGCAGTTTATATCAAACCTGAAAACACTATTGGGCAAAAAGTATGGCGGGTCATCTGTATAAGTGTAACTGCACCCGGGACCATCGATACAAAGTATGTGCCTCTAATACCTGGTAATTCACTATACAAATGACCCCTCAGTAAGCTTTGATTGACAGCTGCTATTAGCCAGTCAAATTGGGAATCCCACGCATGGGTACACCGTCCACTGTTACCTTAGACAACCTACGCCCTATTTGTAAGCAAACGCATCGGCCGTCTTCTTCTGTATTGTGTCAAACCATTGTAAAGTTTAATATGAGACAGTTGGGTTTACAAATGGTAAAGAGGCGTAGTTACGGTTTGAGTAACAGCGATGACCGATATCCTGAAAAATGAAACAACTGTGTGAAGTTCGTTCCTTTTTCGAAGCCGAAAACAAACAGAAATGCCTAAGATAGATTTAACTTTACGAAAGCCCCATGAATTGTTCACCCCATCGATAATTATCTCAGATAAATACGGTTGTACAAAGGTATATACTGGTTTTATTTACAGGCAGTGTATCAGCATCGTTTTTCAAACAATATTATTTTGTCAAACACAACCCCTTTGCCGAGTAACCGAGCAGAACACTGATGGATAAGCTGTGATAAACGCTCTCCGAACTTTTATCAGCTCCGCCTGTCTTGAGTAATAACGCTGCTCGAACATTTTACAGCCCATTCGTTTCGTTGAAATGGAAGACAAATATATGAAAATCAAAACAAAGCCATAATGTACAAATAACAAATAGCAATGATATATTTATTTATTTGTGTTCCTAAACATAACGTATATTTTCCACAACTGCAATGAAGTATAAATTGAAGTCCACTTTTCTAATTCTTAACTATTCTTCGTTTAACAGCATTCTGGAACAATATCTATTCAACTGAATAATTTCCTGGTTGTTCCCTACTGATTGCAAAATGCAGCAAAATATCAGTCATACTCATACTCTCTCACGTGCGCCGGAACCTTTGTATCTTCTCGCTCACTCGCTCTCTCTCATACCCTTCCCTATCCATATCTAACTATATCACACAATTCTCTCTCTCTCTCTCTCTCTCTCTCTCTCTCTCTCTCTCTTACATTCCTGTCTTTCTATTCTGTCTCTCCTTTATTTTTCCTCTCACTTGCTCTTTCTCTCTTTCACTTTCTTTCTCACTTTCTCTCCCTCTTTTCGTCTCCGCCGCTCTCTCTCTCTCTCTCTCTCTCTCTCTCTCTCTCTCTCTCTCTATTTCTTCATGTAGTTTCTCTCTCTCCTTTACTGTATTTCGCTTGCTCCCATTACTCTCCTTCATCCTCTATATGCACCGCCCGGTTATGTTAGACATACTGGTCATTTCCATGATGATTATAACCAGAATTAAGAAACTGTAAGTGCCATATAATAGGAAAAATGTTCTCAAACTGTCATTACAGATATGATAACAGAATTTTCGCATAAACTTAAGGCTCTCCATTCTGGATAAGAATCTAGGATATCAGAAATCAGCCATTTAGACAAGTTTGGGGAAGAACAAAAACATGGCAGATTTAATTGATGGATCCTTTCTTATACTATATCAAATGGTTCTTCACAGTGAAGTTTAGCAGCATAGAGCTAAAACAGTCGACGTTTTAATACAAAAATAAAATAAAAATGCTCAGTGAGCTTTTCCTCACATTGATCTGTTATATTATCGACATCAGTACAGTATTTAACATATTAGAAATAATTACTGTATCATTTTACAAAGATCGTTGGGTATTTATTCATAAAGTTTCTCTGTATTTATTGGTCACTATAATCACCAACTGGTGCCAAAGTTTGGTTTTGGAGAAATTATTGTCATAATTGATATATTTATTTTCAAGATTTTCTTAATTGCATATTATTTTATTTGATTGTATATTTAATATCTAGAATACCTAAGTTTATCCATAAGAATATCAAGATCTTCTCAATAGTTATTTCTCTTAAAAATCCCAGGGTTTCCTCTACTTCCCTCCCTTGTAATAACCCACCCTCCCTAAATTTGTCCTTAATGTTGCAATATGTTTTGCGTGATATATATCTATCTGTGTGTGTGCTTGCAGTTTCTGTTTAGAAAATGACTAAACTGTTCGTTGTAATGCTAGCTCTTAGCTGCGTATTTGTCAGAATAAGTTATTTTGTTATTCTGCAACTCATCACATGTGAAATGGAATACCAAGACACACAGCATATTGATTTCTGTCTTTAAAATATCACATGCTTCCCTCCCTTCCAACACCTTCCCGAAAATGGTCCTTAATTTTGTAATATCTGTTTTGTGCGATTTGCCTAGTGTGGTATGTATGTATGTATGTATGTATCTATGTATATGTGTGTGTGTTTGTGTATATATATATATATATATATATATATATATATATATATATATATATATATATATATATATATATATATATATATATATATAAGCTCTTCGTTTACAGCCTTTCCAAACACTCTTATATATATATGAGACAGTTTCTGTTTTGAAAATGACTTACTTGTTGATTTTTCAAATTATCGAGGGACGATTAAGTTTTCCTTGGTTTACATGAAACTCTCCAAGAGGACCCGGATCACATGGCAGCCATGGCGCATATTTCATCGAAGAGAAGGTGGCAATTCCCAATATGCGAGATATAAACCGTTTTTAGTGTTTGGGAAGGATGTAAGAGGCAAATAAAACGCTGTTGTAGGGACATTCAACTATGGCACTGACAAAGAGCAAGAGAGACAGTTGATACGGGGTATCAGCGGAGAGTTATACGATGACTGACTAGTCTAACATAGCATGGATGTCAGTTTTTAATCTCTAGTGCGCAGTGGATAGGTTTTAATTTCACGGGCCTTTCCTCTAGTAGCTTCAGACTGAACTCCTCCAAATCAGTATTGTCAGGTCGTTCTTTCAAGGGGATTTAGTAAGCTTTGAGTAACGACTCCACTTCCTTATGTTGCTCTGACGTTAACGTCTCGTCAAGAACAGCGTCCACGTAGGTTTCGTCCCTCGTCAATGGACAACTAGGTAGTACTTCCACCTATCCTCCGTTGTCATCTGGTTCCTGAGTCACAACCGTAGCCACCACCACAAACTCTGTGTTCATATCGATTTCACGAAAACGTTTCAGGAGATTACACACCAACACAAGGCCTGATTACTACTACGGACTTTGCCAAAATATTTCTTCTGTCTATAGAATAGGAATGTAATTTCCCTTTTAACTTAAAAATCAGAATACAGCTCTTTTCGTCAATCTCTTGCATTGCTATTATCGCTTTATGAAAATAAATGGCAAGAAAATTACTCGCAGTGAATATATGAAATGAGCAGGTACGATTCATTCTAGTCAACATTTCTTAAGAAGCACTTTAGAGATTATCAATGTTTGGATACTTATGTCCTGTGCTATATTTGCCCTGACCTTTCACTCAATAAAAATCTTGTTGGCTACGTATCATTAGTCCATTCTAACCAGAACACATGTACTACTTCGCACAGTTTCTTGTCTAAGATATACACATTTCACACAGAAATAAATCTTTTCGGTTTATTTATTGATAACAGAAGGCGGATATTGCTTTCCTTATTATGGTAGAGTCAATTGATAAAATGGTGACATATTTGCTTTTCTCTCCTGAGGTCACTTGTATAAACTAGTTGTCAGTTCTTAGTGGCAAAGTAAATCAGTTGTTTCCCCAAGTTTGTTAATATGTTGCACAACTGTACTAACTCTAAGGGGGTATAAATAAATGATTTTTAACGTGCTTTAAAGGCACGTGTGCATTGAGATGCTAGGAAACGAGATGAATTTTCATCTATAGTCGGCAAACATCATTACGATCGGAACTTTAACTTTCAGTGGAAGGTACAAAATGGCTTGGCAAAAGTAGAACTCGAACCTGTCAAGCTTACGTATTAAATATTCGATGTCTCGCATAGTAGTCTATGTTATTTTATACATGAAACTAATATTTGGCCAAATGAGCAACGAACTTTGCTACTTAAGTCATTTAAATGTTAATTTTCGTTAGGACTATTGACACTATGTTGTGTTTTTATACACCGTGTTCATTCTCTTTATAGAACACTTCATTATGTTTTGCACACAGCGTGCTTGAAACAATTTCAACTTCCCCCGATTTATCGGTATCCATGTATTATTTTTCGGCACGCAAACACTATATATTATCAATTTCTGGCGTTTAAGAATAATAATAAAGAGTTTGTCATTACAATCAGTTGTGAACAACATGATTCAGGCCTGAATGCTGGATAGAATTACATCTTATGGTAAGACCCATTAGTTTCTTATTATCGGTTTTGGCAGGCAAACTGATTCCTCTAAAAATAAGTCTTTTTTGGAGTTTTGAAACTGCATAAAAGCATCTGCCCGAATAATACACGTGACAAGCTCTTCGTTTAACGCCGTAGTGTTCGAGATGTCAACAGGGATAGCCTCGTCCAGGTCAGTTGTTTTTCCAAGCCTCTTTCCTTTCTCTGTATTTTAAAAACTATATTAAGCCATTTTACTAGCCCGCGACGGATGTATATACCTGGAGTTTGAACAAGTTTTAGCATAGAACTCAAACCTTTCCAGCCTGCATTTCGTGCATGAGATGTCTTTTTCATTTAGTGGATTCTTTGATGTTTTATAACATCAGACCAAAGTAGATAGTATTTCAAATAGTAAGCTTCTTTCTTTATATTTTGCATCCTGTCGTCCACCCACTCTCCATTTTCTTCTTTGTACTGAACATTTGAATTATATTTTCATATTTCTGATAAAGAGTTTTATTCACGGCGTTTTGGAAACAAACTAGCATTCTGGCCGAACGATGCCTGTATTCACTTGATATTTTTTGGTAACACTAAGATCGTATATTAATTTGAATCAGGACTATTTATTTTCTCCAAAGTCGTTAGGTTATCTTTTGTATCAAGTTTCTAAAGGACAACTAAGGTCACCGCTATGGAATGTAAACGGTTGAATAGAATTACACCCTTGTGTTGGAGATAATTAGTTATATGTTCTTGGTTTCGCCAGATAATAGGAAGTGTCTTACAAACATAAAAGTTTTGGGACTTTTATGACTGCGCACACGCAACTGCCTAGATAACACACATGACACTTGCACGGTAGTGTCTGATCTCCCTGGAAAACATGGAACATTTTACTCAGTTCCTCAACTGAGATGTGTGCATTTCGAACAAAACGTACGTTTGAGAAATACGGCAAGGCTAATATTGTTGCTTTATGAGCATTAAATGTTGTAATCCAGATGAATCAGCTCCCGAGTTTCTGTCAGTTTCTGTATGTTTTTATTCCAACAACCCTGTTTTCTCTTTGCGTTATTGCATTTTGTTTATTTTGACTGTTTTTGAAAGGGGATCAATACAGTGATCATATACTCGTTTAAATACCAAATATATATATATGTTTTAAAGACTGGCATTTTAAAAAATAATAATTAGGTTGTCTTTAATGTGACGTTTCAGCAAGACGACTGGGGTCACTTTATTGGAATACAGCCATTTAAAAAAATACATCCTTACATCCGAGATCTTTTGCTCCATATTCAAGTTTTTTAAAAAAAAATATTGTCGTCATTTATAGTAAGTAGTTCGCCATAAAATATAATTCATTGATGTTGTATTTGTTTCTGTTTGGAAGCAACTGTCCGGATAACAACAGTGGCATTGCTTTTCTACTGCAGTGTCTAATCTCACACAAAACTTGTGCTATTTTTCTCCAATGAAATATTTACATTAAAAACATAAATAAACAGATAATGCAATTATAGAACGAAGGAATATATCGAATATGAAACTTAATTTAGAAAATCATTTCGTAGCTAAAATAGAAAATTATTATTCTACTTCTGTGGTACAGGAACATAATCTAATACCAGCAATATATTCTTGTAGTCATTATTATACAGGTAGTTTAATCATTTGACATTTATGGCTTATCAAGCATTAATGCTATATCGTTCCAAGGCAATCTTATCCAATTGATTTGCTAGGGATACATCACTGCAGCCTCTTCGACTGGTTAGATACCATTCTTCTCATCAGCACCTTTCTGGTAATAAATCCGAAAACACGTACACTGAGTCGCCGCTCAAATATGTATGTATGTATGTATGTATATATGTATATATGTCTAAAGCACGCATGACCTTAAATGAATTAAAGAGATAAGTCGTCGTGATTCAGATCTTGTTTTAATATTTTACTAGCATCAGTACGTAACTATTCACCAACGTCCCCATCCAGTATGCATACGTCGTTTTAATATTTTAGAACAACTTAGATAAGTGGTTTTATAAAGCCAGTGTGTAATTGTATTGCAAAATGAAAATTCATATTCCACTTTCTTTATCAAACATTTCATCTAAACATTCAGACGAATAACACTAATGTATTCTATATCGACTGTCAAAAATATAAACAGAAATAATATCTAATTTCTTCAGGTAATAATGAAGTATGATACCTGTGTACTTTATAGTGTGAAGTTCAAATATCACTGAGTCAAGCAGAATAAAGTGCATTGATGTATGCTTGATAGTGTGAAGTTTACATCGATTAAAGATTAAAGTGTCTTGCATTTTATACACGTGTTGACACACCATTGCAGCCAACATTTACTGATCCGATGGCAGGGTTCGAACATGCACTCGTCTGTTCACGAGTCTAACATGATAACTAATGAAGCGCTGCTCAAAGTTTGCAGGTGGACCCATATCATGTAAAGCAGCTAGAATGTCGCGTGTTTGATTGGAATCATAATCTGCCAGCTGCTTTGAACAATAGATACGTATATCATTTGTGACCTAGATTCGCTATTTTTCGCAATAAGATTTAAGCATGGCTAGGGAGGTAACATAATATTTGCGAATTAGCACTATATTTGTCGGACAAAGAGATCTATTATTCACATGACAATCTTCAATACATTAAATACCAGCCAATCAGATATGTTTTGTCTCCCTCAAATACAAAGTTTTATTTTTACTTATAGGCAAGTTACCTGAATAGGTGTGTGCGTGAGAGTTGGATTTTTAAGGTAGCTTTAACAGTTTTTGAGTCATGTTGCTACGATGTCTGCATTGTGGTAGATAATAGTGTTGTCTAGCACGGGGGTATTATTTCGCAGACATGTGTCACACTGTCCCATCCAGTCACATTATCCTGACACCAGGCCGACAAGTCTTAAAACTAACCTCTTAATGCTGAGTACCATTTATACAAGTAGTTGATATGACTCGGCAGAGTTTCGAACACACGACCTCCCTCATCCGAGGCGGATGATCTAACCACTTAGGCCACCGGAGCGGTCTACTTTGATATGAAAGGACATTATATTGGACTAGAATTTCTAATTATTCCAGATGTTGCAACACAAGAATGCACAGTAAGCTATTGCCTGTTGGAGTCAGCAACTTCTAATCCAACTATATGTATGTATGTATGTATGTATGTATGTATGTATGTATGTATGTATGTATGACATTTGAGTTCCTAACACAAATGCTACCGTGATGCCTGAAGGTCACCTTTGTCAGTTGCCATCCTTTCAGGGAAATGTAATATCAGCGAAAAGTGTAGCGATGTCAGCTGATATCAATATTACTATCTCTAAACGTTCCAAAGAAAAGCTGATATCAGTACTTCTACCTCTACACGTTACAAAGGACAGCTGATATCAGTACTTCTACCTCTACACGTTGCAAAAGACAGGAAGAGACTTATATAAAGTGTATTTTACCAAATCGAACCAGATGTAGTACCGGAAGCTATTCCTACATGTTCATGTTCAGAAACTAATTTGTTTTCTTAAATAGGTCTGAATGTAACATGTTCAGGCTGGCAGGGTAGATCATCGCAATTAAATGTCTGGCTCTTTACTCTATTTGTAAGATATGTCTATTTTATTTTCACAATTCATATTAATGGCTTTATACGCCAGATATTTAAAATATTTCGAATTTCGGTTCAATTATCCTCTTTGTGGTGACAGAAATATCATGAACTTATTTCAATAATAAAAATATTTCTCCAACATCTGATCGTGTATAAGCAAATATTAGTTCATACTTTTGTGATTTGTCAATAAACAGTGTATTTCTAACCCGAAAACACTAGTTGGCAAAAGTATGACTGCCATATGTATGAGTATAGGACACACGGTACTAATTATACGGAAGAACTGTGAACCAGTCTAGAAATGGGTGAAGAAATAATAGAGTATTTACGGGTTTGGTGGTCCATAATTGGTTAATAATGAAAATTAAAATGTTTAGTAAAAATATCTTTTGAGAGCTTATTCTATATGTAATTTTTTAAAAATATAGACAAATTTCTACTGACGCAATTTTAGCATTCTTACAGGCTTGACTCAGGAGTACTCAGTAATGAAAGTAGCACCTGACTCATTTGGTGCAGAATCAATAACATCTGTTTCATGCACATGTATGTAAATAAAATTCCCGGGTCATATAGTGTTATCCACACATAAACTTGCACCAAGGTTAGATGTGCATGGAGAATTATAGGTCTCATCATCAGCACCCAGAAATTTTAGGTTATTGAATTTTGAATATGATGGTGTTTCCATATTGGAGTTGAATTAGTGCCGTGTGTCCTGTAGTTGTAGCCTGGACCATCCATTTATACAAAGTGTGCGCCTCTGCTGTCTCGCGGTTCACTATCAAATTGATATCTGTATAAGCTTTGATTGATAGCTGCTATTCGCCAATCGACTTGGGAATCATACACATTGATACACTGTTCACTATTATCTTAGACAAGCTATGTCCTATTAGGTTGTCCAAAGAAACAAACTGATCGGTCGTTTTCTTTTGTATTTTGTTATTCATCAATGTAAACGTTTGTATGAGGCAGTGGGATTTCAGACTGGTAAAGAGATATAGTTATAATTTAAGTAACAGCGAGATTGCCGGAAGTTAACAGTTATTAGCTTCGTAATAAGGATATGAAAGATAAATGTTGAAAGAATAGCAAATGATGTAGACAGCTACAGGTTTATGGCCCAAGCACTGAAGATTCTATCGAAGAAAGTAAATGATATGTTCGTTAGAAGAATTAATCAATTAAAAAAATGTAACGTAAATATCTGATAAAAGAATTTTTATCACTACGAGTAAATATAGTTAAGACTCAACGGTGAAACTGTTCCACGCAATGTATTTCAGTTTTGCTCTTTTTTTTCCCCTAAGAAATAAACAAAACGAACCTCGACGAGAACAGTTTAAACTAGTACTATTTTATAGCTCTAATGAATAAACATCAGTAATACATTTTTAGTTGACCCGGATGACTGAACATATGTAGCATCCTTTTCTCCAACAGATATACCGTAATATATTCTTCATATGTATACTTTACTAGAATTCAGATTTTTTCCCTTCCGTTTTATCCTTCAAAAGATGACAATGTAATTGTAATGGACATAAGCATTGTTATCAAATCCTGACATGTGTACTTCATTCAGCATGTGTTTAACCCCGGATGTTAATAATAATAATAATAATAATAATAATAAATAATAATAATAATACAATTCTTTCTTTGTCTTATTATCCTCCAGTTTTTCTTCCTCTCTTTTATTATTATTTCTTACTCTCTATATCCTCTCTCTTTCTCCTACTCAACCTTCTCTCCTTCTGTCTTTATTTTCTTACTCCCTCTCTATTTCACACTCTCTACCACCCTCGCATATCCGCTTCACCGAGTGACTGCTATGTTGTGCTCTTTCTTCATTCTCCCTCCATCTTTCCCAGCTCTCCGTCTCCCCCTAATCTCGATCCATCTCTCCCTATTCTGTCTCTATATCTTTCTACTCTGTGTATCTCTCCTTCTCCTTCGCTCTCTCCCAACAATCTCACTCATTCTATTTTTCCATCTCTCTCTCTCTCTCTCTCTCTCTCTCTCTCTCTCGTTCTCTTCGTCCTTCCTCTCTTTGCTCCCACTACTCTTTCCTCTATCTGCACCGCCCTGGTATGCTTATTAGACCGGTCATAGCCAGACAAAATCTGATTACTGAATCTATTGAATTTTCGCATAAGTTTAAGGATCTACATATAAGAATCTTGGATCTCAGACTGCAGCCATTTAGTCGAGTTTCGTGAAGGATAAAAGCGAAGAGACCCTTCCTGTCAGTCCCTTTGTTGGCATATTTAATTTATGGATCCTTTCTTATTCTTCTGACAATCGTATGCTCATTATTCCCACTATGAAAAGAAAGTCATATGGACAGCGTTCTTTTTCATACCAAGGCCCAGCAACGTCGAATGAATTGCCCACTGAACTTAGACACAAAGACACAGTGATCACATTCAAGAGGGCTCTCAAAACTCACTTATTTTGGACTGCAAGAACAAACTTAAAGACTAATAATTTTTCCTACCTGAAGTATTCTCAGCATGTTTCTTATTTTTTAATGTTTTTCTAATTTCATGGTTTTTGCTTTTGTAATAATATTATTAAATGTTTTTTTAATCTTATAGGTGTTGTCTAATGTTGTAAAGCGCTTAGAGCTTCTAAAGATTAGGCGCTATACAAAGTCATAATAATAATAATAATTATTATTATTATTATTATTATTATTATTATTATTGTATATCAAATAGTTATACACAATGAAGTTAAGCAGCAAAGAACTAAACAATTCTATATTTTAACATCAAAATATTTGCTCCAGTGTGCTCCTGCTCACATATCTCTGTTATTGTATAAACAACAGTACAGTATTTAACCATATGGAACTAATTATTTTCTCATTTTGAAAAGACAATCGGGCATTTAATCATATTGTTTTTTATTTAATGGTCAATATAATTATCACCTGGTGCCATATTCTGGCATTAAAGAATATATAGCCCTATTTGATGCATTTATTTTTTCGATTTTCTTCATTGCATGTTATTTCATTTATATGTATATGTAATGTCTAGAAAACTTACGTTTATCCATTTTGGAATATCAAGATCTACAACATAGTACTTTCTGTTTTAAAAAAATCCCAGGTTTCCTCCACTCCCCCTTGAAAACACCCACCTCTCGAAATTGGTCCTTAATGATGCAATGTATGTTTTGTGAGATGAGCATTCGTGTGATACATACATATATATATATATATATATATATATATATATATATATATATATATATATATATATATATATATATATATATATATATGTGTGTGTGTGTGTGTGTGTGTCTGCGTGTGTGTTTGTATGTGTGTCGGTGTGTGTGCAGTTTCTGTTTTGAAAATGACTAGCCTGTTCATTGTACTTTTAGCTTTTAGCTGCATATTTGTCAGAATACGTTATTTTGTTATTGTACAACTCATCACACGTGAAATGGAGTTTCTTATACTTTTGCGAGTCATCCCTCCTATCTCCACATACAAAACGTAGCTGTGATGTATTCTGAGTCACCGACCGGAAACGTCGGGAAGCAGAAAAAGAAATAAATCGTGCTAAAAGTGGTCAGCTTAAACGTAGGCTTGGTAGATTCAGAGTCTTATGTTTCATGTTTAGGCTCTAGTAAACAGTAACGAAAGAAAGAGTGAAAACAACAAGTTTTGAAAAATTTAATAAACAATTTATTTCCCTCGAAAAACACTGTAAAAATGAAAACATAAGAACGTACGGTTTTAAGAATCAAATCCAAAAATGATCCAAGAATAATCCACGAATTAAATTTTAGAAGTCCTAGTAATGAAATGTTCACATGAAATTTGAGTTCGAGTCCCGACGAAAAGTCCAAAATGGGAGGCGATGACGTATACTGTAGTTAGTATTGTGCTGTTGCGTCTACAGTTCTTTGCTGGTCCACAAAAAATATTCCTGTGTTTGAATTTCCAAATAACATGTACAGAAATGTTTTTGTCTAAGAATTATGTAAGAGCACTTAAATATTTCCATAAAAAATCTTTTAGAATCCAAATAATTTGAATACGAATAAAACTGTAACTCCACAGTGTCACAAACTGACACTTTCCATGGTAAAGTAAAAGCCCAACGAATTAATTTCTCTATCGGGTGCTCTATAGACATCTGTATAAAACCTAAATACTGCGCAATTTCGGAAAACCCAGAAATGCGAAATGGAGGCTGTTTACATATAAAATCGCATACTCCCAGTATGAGTTTGATAAAAACCAAGCATTTTACTACGAGAATAAAATAAAAATAAAAAGTTGTTTACTTGTCTCAGTGATTTCTAAATCAAGGTCGGAAACTAGGTCAAAATAGAAACAGTGTTTCTATTTTTAGGTATTTATGAAAAGATTCAGGTCAAACTGAATTTTCTGGAAAATATCAAATTCATAGTAAACAAAATTACATTACATTGACATGTAATGAAATAAAAAATTAAAAAATTAAAACTTACAAGCCGACAATTAAATTAAATAAAATATCAATTAAATCAAATATTCATAAACAGATACATCCAAATATGCCACATTGTGTTACATTTATTCAGAAAGGCACTACGAAATATCTCTTACATAGGTTTACTAATGAGGAAAATAACCCTTGCCCTTTTCCCCACGTTACTGAGATACCAATAAATTCTTCTGTCGAGATACAGATCTAAGATATTTAGTCTTGTATATTTTCAAAAAATCGAATATTTTCTTTATTTGTCTGTACCCATTTCTTTATTTGGGTGTACCCAATTATTTATTAGCGAGCATCCATTCATTTATTTGGGTGTACCCATTTCCTTATTTAGGTGTACCCATTCATTTAATTGGGTGTACCCATTTCTTTATTCGGGTGTACCCATTTCTTTATTTGGGTGTACCCATTTTTTTGTTTGGTTTGGTGTACCCATTTATTTCTTTGGGTGTACCCATTTCTTTATTTGGGTGTACCCATTTTCTTTTTTTTGGTGTACTCATTTCTTTATTAGGGAGCAAGCATTTCTTTACTTTGGTGTACCCATTTTTTTGTTTGTTTGGTGTACCCATTTCTTTATTTGTGTGTACCCATTTCTTTATTTGGTGTACCCATTTATTTATTTGTGTGTACCCATTTCGAGCAGACAATACATGGGTGTCGTCTTGGTTCATATAATCTGAAGGAAAATGACTGAAGGTTGCTAGTACTACAGGTAGCACGTAATATGATACTGTAGGTTGGACATAATGCGGAATAAATGGATCGGTTGACCCATAGACCCCGCCAAGTGTGCGGGCCGCAACAGCAGTGATTTTTATATACATTATCTGCTAACTTAATTTTGTTATTATCTCTCTCTCTCTCTCTCTCTCTCTCTCTCTCTGTCTGTCTGTGTCTCTATCTCTCTCCGTATATATATAAATATAAATATATATATATATATATATATATATATATATATATATATATATATATATATATATATATATATATATATATATATATATACACATACATACGGAGAGAGAGAGAGAGAGAGAGAGAGAGATGGTGCTAATAAGTAATAAGAAGTGAATTTGTATATATAGACAAGGATTGTTATCCTATAGGCTAGACATTTTGTAACAAATTTCTCACTCTTTATAGATTGAAACCCTGGTCCACATATTTCGGCACCTGTCTCCTTGCCTGCACGCACCAAATCCGATATCACGAAAAGCAGCAATTATCTGCATTCAAATTTGATTGCACACATTGGTGCACATTTTATACACTTACCAGTATTTCTCTTGGGTGTGAGCCTCTTTTGGTGACATGTACATTATATTTCCGGAGCAAATCATATTTTTGGCGACTTGTAAATCCACCTAGAATAGCACAACCATCTGTTATGTGGCCATTTTGAATTTCGCGTTTGATATGGCTGTGACAAATTACCGGTATGTGTATAAAGTGTGCGCACGTTTATTCCAAAAAGATCTGCATGCATCATAATTGCACATTTTAATGAACAGGTCACATCAGACCCACATATCGTCCATCAGTATCAATACATATTTGTGGGGTTGATTTATCGGACTAATATATACCTTACTACCTTCACTTTTCAAATGAAAAACAAAACGTTTTTTGTGTGTTTTGTCACGTCTTCCTTTGATATTGCGGTATTATATATAATTATTTTGGGGGGACTCGAATTAACATTACATTTGTTGTTACACTAAAATAACGATTGTATTATGCTGCCAAAGACACAGTTATTCAAAAGCGTTGGTGAGCTTGTATGGCATCTTTTTAAAATTGAAATGAACTAAAGGTAAGGCGATGTGTACCGTTTACTCGCGAACCTGGGTTCGAATCTCCGTAGAGTACGAATTAAAAATCCTCTAACCTATATGATATTATTATTTGTATTAAATATTAATTCTGCCTACTTTTATGAAGCATTCTTCTATATAATCCAGGGATAGCACTTTCTGTTCTGTCTGGTGTGTATTTATATTTATCTATAATTAATAATATATACTTTGATCTCTAGTGGTTAGAGCGTCCGCCTCAGAAGAAGGAGGCCGTGGGTTGGATCTCCGGCCGAGTCATACCAAAGACTTACAAAAATTGTACTTACAGCTGCCTCGCTAGGCGCTCAGCATTAAGAGGTTAGTGTTAGGACTGGTCGGCCTGGTGTCAGGATAATGTGACTGGGTGGGACAACATGCTACATGTCTGCGGCATGATGCCCCAGTGCTAGACATCACTATAAACTGCCACACTGCAGAGATCGTAGCGATGTGACTGAAAAAAAGTTAAAGCTACGTTAAAAATCATGAAGCTACGTTAACAATCATGCGAGTGTGTCTGCTACACACGAGTATATATAACACCGATTGAATAACATCATGTTTTGGTGATGTGTGCTTAGTCGTGAGGGAAAATGGGCTCGTGTGTCCAGGCAAGGCGATGGGTGCCGTGTACCCACGAACCTGGGTTCGAATCTCCGTAGAGTACGAATTAAAAATTCTCTAACCTGTATGATAGTATTATTTGTATTATATCTAATTTATGACAGCTTCTAAAATTTTATGTCAATGACCGAGCCTCACAGAAACTTAATGCATTACTAAGATCATAACTATTTCTCATTGGTTGTTGACTACCGGCGAGCAATTATACAATGAAGGAAAATCTGTCTTTTGCTTCACTTATGAGGGCTTGAAGTTACGCAGAGGGTTGCCTGAATTTCCAGGCAGAACCAATGTAGTCTTGTATTATAATTTGAAGAGTTTGGTCACAATTTTCCGATTCAGTTTTAAGAACGAAATTTCAGAAAAGCAGAAGAACTGCTTGAATTGTGTGAGTACGATCTGAAATAATCTTTCAATCAGGTAGGAATGTTTCAGAAATGTTGTCAAAAATTTATTTCCATAGATATTTTGCTGATGCAACTTGATCCGCCATTTTCACGATAGCTCGTGACCCGGAACAAAAGTAATTAAGTGGGAGGAGTGTATTGTCCGGTTTAAAACTATCCGTTCCGGAACATGATCAGCATACCTTAAAGAATCTTGAATCGAAGTAGTTTGAACCAGTATACAGTATAACGTTAGCAACATGTCTGTGGTGACCTTTCCAGACGCTGGTGGAGATCACATAAGGTTAATGGAGGTTGACGGTGAACTGTATCCGAATGTTGGAGGTGTAGAACAAGCGAATGGGATTCGAGCTTCAGTTAAT
This sequence comes from Sinohyriopsis cumingii, assembly GCA_028554795.2. Taxonomy (NCBI): domain Eukaryota; kingdom Metazoa; phylum Mollusca; class Bivalvia; order Unionida; family Unionidae; genus Sinohyriopsis; species Sinohyriopsis cumingii. Next base: position 63,526,694 of record CM068840.1, read on the forward strand.
GCCAAAGCACGCCCGGATGACATTCTTCTCTGTAATTACCCAAAGTCTGGTATGTCTTTCATTCCTTCTAGATTTTTGTAATTGCCGACTTTTCTATATGGAAATAAAATGTAGATTTTGAGTTTGAACGCAATAAAGATCGGCGCAAGAAAAAAAAGCAAATGTAGGTCTCTTTGAAGCGTGACTGGTATTCTTCTAAAAATTTCAATATGATGGTGCGATACACGATGCAAAATGTCAATGTGTGAATGTTTTCTCACTGAATATATCTGTTATGACATGAGTTGTATCATAACCTTCTTCTCATATCTTGCTATGAGAAGGGATTACTCATACGTTAAGAAATGTCTTTGTTCATGTTCGGAGAGAGAGAGAGAGAGAGAGAGAGAGAGAGATATGATATTCTTTTATTCCTCCATTTTCTGAAGATTGTAAGACAAAAAAGAAATGCATTTAAATACGTAGAATCACAAAAATCACAAAAATAGTGGATTCGTTACTTATTGAATTATTTCCAATAGCAAACGAATAAATAAATTAAAATCATTACTATATATATATATATATATATATATATATATATATATATATATATATATATATATATATATATGTATGTATATGTATGAAAAATAGTTAGTTTCTTAATCGTTTTGCAATCCAGTACAAGTATTTCTTTCCTTATATTCTGTGTGAGTTCTCTATTGAATCGAATATATAATATCCTTCATCTTAATGAAATACTTGGTAGATAGTCTGGTCATATTTATCCATGTCTCAAATTCTAAACGTTCTGATATATCATTTAGACCACCAATTATTATAATCAGTAGAACATCATCGACCTGATCACATAAATCACGGTAAATCACTGGAGGCATATACGAAAATAGACTTTCCATCAAGTGGTTTCTGTCGTAATTCTTCGTAAGTCTGATACGCTATTTATACAGTTTTTAGTTTGCTCAGTGTTAGTGAGAACATGCCCTTTGAACTTTTCCATGGCGATCGTGTGTACCATCTGCGCAACGCATCCAATATTGATATATTAATAATTTGCATGTTCTGCAGCTTTCCTCCAAATCTAAATTGATGACATTTAGATACGAGCGAAATGTATTTTGTGCTGACGATTGTTGATTTTTAGTTACGAGCAAAATGTACTTTGTGCTGATAAATGTTGACATTTAGTTACGAGCGAAATGCATTGTATATTTTGTGCTGACAATTTGTTGATATTTCGTTACGAGCGAAATGTATTGTGTTATTGTATGGGTTTCTGCACTTGCTTGTAAAGTACGATCTTTATAAAATAGATACAGTTATATTTCACAGATATATAAATTTTATCTCCATATATTTTAGTGGAAAATTATTTTCAGTATAAATTAATGAAATATTACTTTTAATACAATTTAGAATAAATTTCAATCGTAATACTTTTACTTAAAGTTCTGTCCTATCTTTTACAAATTTCTTTGGAATATGCAATTTAGAAAGAAAGTGTTATATTTAAAATCTATGTGAAAGCTTTTTGGCATTATTTGTTTTGGGGCCTTTTGATGAGATAAAATTACAAAACTTACAATTATAATATTATAACTACCACGGGTAATAACAAGAAAACAGTTCAGACTTTCGTCATGTCACGTTTTGATGGAAACAGAAGAAAGAAAATAAAGGACTTTAAAACTCCAAACTAGTTCAAACACTAAAACCTCAATCCTGTTCAACACGTCGGCTCAGGATGTTTAACTACGGACACCGCGGAACCGGGTTGTTGTTAACGAGACCCAGATGGGTTTGCAAAAAATTAAATGAAGCTGGAGAGGGGCTGTGAAAAAGCAGATACACATTTATATTTGGACTAATACTTAGCGGGGAAGAAAATAAAAACGTTTGGGATCAAAGTGAGTTAGAAAACACTATCCGGCTCTGATAGGAAATTATTGAAATTTATAAAAAGTGCAGATGGAAATAGAGTCAAAATAGCATAAATTTAATAAGAGAAACGATGAATACAAATTTTATTGTTGGTGAAAGAAAACGGGAAATACAAGAGGAAAAAAGCAAGAGAGAGAGAGAGAGAGAGAGGGAGATGCTGATGCAAATGCGAAGTGAAACAGAAGCAAGCGAAATACCTTTCAAATTGAATGAATTAGATCTGGCGTTAGGAAGCCACACCCTCCCCTATTTGCATACAGGTTCAGGTTAAGATGTTTCCAAAAATGTTAGGTTAATACTCCCTATTAAAACATGAAGTAGATCAATACATTTCTCATTTTTAGAAAATTGCCAAAAAGTTGAAATGGGTAAGAGAGGAGTGGACTTTATTATTAAATGTACACATTTTTGCAAAGGTCTTATTGTCTACACTTCACAGCCGTTACCACAGTGTGCGAATTGTGATGCAGTTTGTAAAGGTCTCGTAGGCTAACTTAGGTTGGGGTGGGGTGCTTCCAGTGTTATCTTTAATTATTACAGAATACCCATCCTGGCTCGTTTTTGTTAGAAATTGAAGTAGTGATAGAGATGCAAAGCTCCGAGCCCCCAGTCAGCGATGCCGACATTTAAATTACTGAATACACAAAAGGTGATATTCAAATAAACAACAAATGTAATGTCATTCAATAACAGAGAGTCCTTCCTCAAATGAAATTAAATATTCAAAACCCTGTCACTCGTCTTTCACTTGACCAAGTGACGGCCTATTTCATCATCTGACTTAGTGTGATAGATTTTCCTCCTGTCCTGTACTTCTACTCATCTGCAGTATTTCTTGACTGGTACCCAGTACCCCTTCAGTCCAACAACCACGTCATTCACCTTCTACTTCCTCCACTTCTGTTATCTCCTTTTATTGTCTCCCAGAGACTCGGGACCAACTGTACCAGGGTATATTTCTTCTCTGTCTCCTACAGCTCCTCCGGTCCCTAAAAGCTTCCTGTCCTAAACTCCTTTGTAATTCCCAGAATAACAATATTTCCCGCAAATTTCGAATGACGTCGGAGTAGCTTATAACTTCCTTATGTAATTTCCGCAAGATGGTTTAGCGACTACTGACGTTTAGTTTCAAGACACTAGATTTAAACTTGCGATTCCAATGGTGACCACGCCTTGCTCAATTCCGAGTGGATGTCGATTCACCCATGGTCTACATAATTAGCAGACATTACCCTCTCCCCGGCGGTATGTCAAGGGTGGATTTACGACCCCACTTGATGTTCCTTTGAGCCCAACACCGGCAATTCATGCCACTTACCTGTGAATCGCACGCAGCCAAATAAGGCGCCAGTAACAAGTTCCTATGGCCATGTTATATCTAACTGGCTTCCCACCCCTCCTTTTGATGTCGGCTTACACTATCGTAACATAAGCCGGCCGGCCAGCTGTGTACACATCGCATTGACACTCACTGTTCACAAGGCTGACCCTCGCAACATTTATGAAGCGAATAATTAGCCTCAGGGTCTAGCATATACATGTTGAAATCTGGCTATTTGTTTTTTACTTATAACGCGACACAGTTAAGGAATGATCTGGAAGGGCTATGAATTGGTACCGAGGGATATCTGCTACGGTTTAGGAACTGTAGAAAGAAAACTTGACAGACCATTGATGAAGATGTAAGGGAGAAAGAAAAAAAAAACAATTATTTGACAGGTTGTAGTCTGCCAGGTTGATTAAGATTAAAAGAACTACAGAGTTCAAAAAAATGCGTCCATTGTGCCGTCAGGACCTACTAAGATGAGCAAAATTTCGAAACTGTAGAAAATGCTTTACCAGTTCATAATTATTCTTTGATTCACAAAGTTTTATGTCCCAAGAAGTCTCCCTCTCATCATTTATTTTTAGCAAAACAACATCTCAGTCTAATGCGAGTACTTCAAAGTCTCAATCTGGTACAACTTTTAGGAATCAAACTTCTATTAGGAATCAACTGCAATCATTATTCTACCTACGTGCACTTATTTAAAAAAAATGCATGTTATTTCTGATTACACTGATTGAACAATTAGCAACAGAACAAACACAGAACTATTCCAGATACACTTATTTCTAGCTGGTCAAGGTCGCGGTACTTAATAAAAGCAAACATTGGTTGGATGAAATAAACCCCAGTCGGACTTAGTTATGAAGAATTATGAACCGTTCATGTCGAAATCTTCGATTCCAAGTTTTAGTGATCATGTCAAGCTTTGCTCTATTAAAATACAAAGGGACAACATGAGCTTCTCTGAGTCAGGTACTATACCTTTATCTGAGAAATTTTTTCATCTTGCAAGTGGTATTTTTCCGGTAGTAGATTGTTGCCCTTGTTTGAGACGCAAAATAGGAAATTCGCAGACCCACAAGTTCATTACCTAAACGATCTTGCTGGAATTCCTAGTACACAGAAACATCGAAGGCCTGTGTTAAATGGAATTATTGATGTGGCTTTAAGATGGTAAGGGCGCTGTCCTTTATAATATAGAGCAGACTGATGTTTTTGACTATGCCGCCACCGCGCATAACTCCAAGGGGCTTACTATCAAAAACCAACGTAAGGAATGTTTTGTTTGCTGACTAATATTACGTCATTGTCAGCATCCCGCATTAAGTACATGTCTTAACCGGCAATGAAGGCTAATGTAAAGCGAACACCTAATGAGTAAAAATTTCTCAAGACTGTTCAGAAGAAAGATTGTTGGATACAGGCAGAACGATTATGCCCGTAATCATGTTGCATCCTGCGCAAACCTGCTCAAGATCGACGACGTGTTCCACCTTAAGGAACGTCAAAGCACTATGGCGCCTACAGCATCTTAATTATATATGTCTAAGACCCAAATGACATGCAATGTGGATCGCCTGGGCAACCGTCCAGTGACACTCAACGGGCAATGTGAGGTTATCCTGTTTGGATTGCAACTGCAAAAGAGGAACTTTGCCGGATTTTTGCTCAGCTCAGCTCAGCAACATTGTGGTTTGCATTTCAGCAGCATGCATGATGCCTGTACTCTCGATCCAGTGGTGGTTGTGTGTAAGGATCACTGCCAGCTTTCTGAGTGGGAGATATGCAAAACTTAGCCATGAGTGGTCTCATCGGCTGTTTGAAGTTGTATAGGCCCGTAAAGGTGAAAAAACGGGCACTTAAGTTATGCACCGTTGGTGCTAAGGAACACAAGACATCCAACCTTAATTAACGCGCTCTAGCCTGTATAGATTTATTGACCACACAGGTCGATGAAGCGACATTGTCCTTCCTTCCTTCTTCTCTGCGCCTATTGTTTTTGCACCCATGCATTTAAGGGCAGCCTTTCTCTTCCATACAGATTGGCCGTGTCAAAAACATAACCCAAACCACAGTATTACAAATGACATAAATACATGTTGCCAGTGAGCTGCATTATCTCACATTGTAGGGTCTACACAACAGCAAGCAGCAGTCGAGACCATTTAGTGCTATACTTTGCAATTTATCACTCAGAACGACACCTCGGCATATGGGTGACCAATCAGATGCTTGCTTAGAGCGCGGCAGAAACTTTCCAGAATGATGTGCGCACGGTCGACGTCAGCATTGTAATGTTCCAGAAATAAGAGCTGGAACATCAAACCCTTGCTAGCAATGTAGCAAAGCTCAGGAAGGTGAATCTGCTGTACATCCCGCTTTGTAAGCCACACCATACAATAATTTTGTGAGACTGTCGGTTTTCGCTAGCGATTAGATAGCTTCCACTTCCTTCCAGTAATCCTACGAGTTGTAATTGATTTCCGAATGCCTTGTATCCGTTGCCTTTTCTACGTTATGCAAACTATCAGCATGTAACAAGATGCCGCATTTGCCCGTCTATCTCCAGTCATTACACAAGTGCCGACTTTTGACGTATTGAAAAGTTCGTTCAGTAAACTGTACGTCCTGTTCCTTTTACTTGAAGTGATCGATACTCTGTTTTTGGCTCCAGGACTGTGGAATTTGTAGCTCTTGCATTGACTTGTTTTGACGAACGTTTTTCTCGTCGGACTCTATATTATCTGTAGGTGAGAAGACTTAGTTTGAGCCATACAATGCAAAGGTGGTGAAGAATGATGCAGCAGAGACCATTTATCAACCTATGAGTAATACATAGCTTAATTAGAATGTCGTGTGTCCAAAGGCTAGAACTGAGATGGTAAAGGTATTTGCTGTCTTTGTAGGCCGATTTGTTTCTTAATAAGAGTTTGGCAATGACTGTATGCTAATCCCCATTCTGGCGTAAGGATTCGTATACATCTTACACACTTCTAATTTATATATAAATGGCTGAACCTTGTTCTAATAGGGGTAGGTGGCGTTTGTTGTCAAATGGGACTTACATGAGGCGAGCCTCAAACGTCAGGCTGGCTTAGGGAACAACCTTGCAGTCGTGCAGCCATCGTCGCCTGTACGAAGTCTTTTGTTGTTGTTGTTGTAGAGTTTAACGCCATTTTTTAGTACAAGATAGGCTATAAATGGCGTCCAGTATAAATGGTAGAGGAAGAATCCGGGAAAACCCCCGAAAGAACAACTGACCCACAAGATGCTACTGGCAAGCTTTCCCACGTACCAACCTAGGCCGCGCCCGAGACTCGAAACCACGCAAAGAGAGGTGAAATGGCAGTGATCCGTAACAGTGAGCACTTTAGACCACTCGGCCACGCTTCTGTACTGGCTCTTTTATACATTTGGATATGGTTTACTGATTTTCTGACTCGAACAACTGTTATATCCCCGACAGAACTAAATAATATGACTTTGGCGGGTTTATGCGCAGAAAGAGCGTCTCAAAATGCTCCTGTCATAGTTTTTAATTCTTCTCCACGACGGCAGGCCTTTGTGATTGAGTTTTCGCTCATCTTGTCGTTAACTGAGTCTTTGTTTTGGCAGTAATTAGGATATCTACGAGGTTTGATTGTGGATGATACCCAAAACGGTATTGTACTTATATACTATGATCAACACATTGATTCCAGTAAGGCAGCTGCCAGAGACGAGCTTAGTAAGGTCCCTCTCCTTTACGGTGAAAGAAAGAAAAGCACAATCGTCGAGTATAAAACGTATGTTGGTGTCCTCTAACGCACATAGCAGGGCATTCTGCTAATGGTCTTTTGATGTCTACCAAAAGGGCTCCTAAGTGTATTTTTGTTTTTCACCACGAACCCACGGTCGTTCGTATGCCTTATTGAAAGGCATAGTTGGGCAGTTAATGACCCTTTAATACTGGTTAGAACAGTTCGCAGGCAAACACCCGTTTGCTACAGCGGCTGAGGCTGATGCAGCGTTTCTGTAAGTTATCAAAAATAAAAACTCGAAGAGCTGGAGGCTGGGTAACGATAAGGCTATTATTTGGCTGACAGAACCTGGCCATTTTGTATTCTGAGCTGTGCTTCTATGCCTTACATGGCTGCTGGCTGAGCTCTATTTTTAATTTTCAGCGTTATACCATTTTTTTTCCTGCTTTAATGCGTCTTTCTGACACGTGGGATGCTTTTAACGTATGTTGATCTTATATTAACAACATGAGCAAAATTGGTTTGGCAAAATCAACGTCGTTGTTTTGCAGTAGTTGGGCGTTGTTAATAGACACCCTCCACTTTATGTTAGGGCCTAATCCCACTGCTATTTTCCTGCCTACACAAGGAAATAGACCCCGTTTAGGATGCATTCAGTCGTCGAGGAAACCGGCACCTTGTCGATGAGACCATTCCAGTAGTACTGAGTATCATGTTAAAAACGCTTGTGTGGCGCCCAGGAAGAGCGTGAATATCGCTTTCATTCTTTTTTGTTTGCGTGTTCAGTTCAATGTTTCAGGTACTTCCTCTCTCTTACTGTCTGTCTGTCTCTGTCTCTGTCTGCCAGTCTTTTTCTTTGTTTGTTTGTTCGTTTGTTTGTTTGTTTGTTTCTTTCTTTCTTTCTCTCTCTCTTTCTCTCTCTCTCTCTCCTGCGATACAGCAGAGCATTCGGATGCTAGACAGGTCCTATTCACATAGTACTGTATATAGAACCAAAAAATTTAAGTATCAGCGCTTTGGTCGCGAACGTAGATAGATACAAAAATCGGTGAATGCACACCAAAAAGCAAAATATACTTTGATTTTCAAGCATTTCGTATAGTTGTCTGTGGTTCCGTAAACCATTTTTCCACAGCTTTCTTTAATTGGACGAAACATATAACAAACATTGGACCAGAACAAACTACACCTTGTACATAAACGTCGAGATCGGGCAAAGGTTTTATGGATCTGTTCTACTATAAATAAAGGCTTCGATCGGCACAATATTTCGCGACGTAAGTACTTGTGGAACTGCCTTCCCCACAAATTTGCTGATTCTAGCAGTTTTGTGCCTTATTGTTAAACCCTCTAGTTGGGCACGTGACTTGAGAATAGTCGACATGCTTTACTCATATATTCTGGGGATTGAATACAAAACAGGATGGTACAATATTTCGGCTGCGCTTGATAACAATATCTTTCAGGTGCTTTGGGTTTTAAGAATAGTGGCAGAAACTATTACCATTTCTAACTGGCATTGTAACATAAATGCACTTGAGAATGTCATTCCTATGATTGCGGTTTACAACGTAGCTACCGGTATGGTTGTCATAACTTCTTCGTCCCTTCCTAATCTGCTGTCAGGATCTAATGTTTTGTAGCCTGCAGGTAATGTGAATATATGAAGGCTGGTAATGTGAGTATGTGAAGGCAGGTAATGTGAATATGTGAAGGCATGCTTCATGAACGTTCTATATTCCATTTATATGAAAAGTATCAGCCAGTAAATATGCAAGACTGAACTACCACAGCTAAAATGAATCATTGGTTATCACTTCAGTGCAACCGGCAACACACCGTGCGTCTGTTTGACCATTCATCCTTATCGGCGTCGCTGCCAGTTCTTTTTTACTGTTGCCCAAGTTTGCACAGAGGCCAATACGTGTCCTTTTCACTCTCATTTTACGTTGACTTTGATCTAAATAATGCACGTGTTGATGCATAAACATTCTTCGATGTAGCTGTTTTTCGACTTGAAACGGCCTGTGATCCTGTTATAATTAACTTACAATTTGTGCTGTGTGATCAAGGATTTTAATAGTTTGCAATAAATATAGTATTTAGTGAACTCTCAGCTCCGCGATAATTTTATTAAGTCAAATGTATGATGTGTGCAGCTTAAGATTAAACTATTCTGCCTTGTATATTGGCGGCTGATCTTTGTCTATCAGAGAAAGTTCAATAAGATCAGCATTTCATTCGTTATATCGCAAGTATGACAGGAGCGATGACCTGTGATAATGAATGAACACAGTTATAAATCAGGTTTCGGTGGGCAAGCATTTTATTGAGTATATGCCCACACCAGGAGAAAGTGTAAGTTCTGATTTCACTACATATAGGAAACTCTGGATTTTGCAATCTAATTTCTGATACGTATGGAAATGAGCCATTCAGAGACACCACAAAATATAACGACATGTGGCCTGGTTGAGTTAAAAATAAAACCTTATTAGTTCATAATGAATATGATCACAGCACAGTTTGTGGTAGAGTTGCATGGGAGGGAACACAACAATTTATTTTCATACCTTTGTTAGCTGTCAACATAAACAAAGAATCTGGCAGAAGAGTTATTAGTGTTGACTGGACGATGTCTGCATTGAAAGCCAAATTGTAAAACTTCCGGTTTTTCAATCGCTTGCAAGAATTGCAAACCAGTCGCCTGTATTTGATGCGACCCATACGATAGAAGAAAACATATTGTTTATTTCGCCTAAAAGATACAAGCTAAGCTTTAAGTATGAGGTTACGACTCTTTGCTGCCATAACAGCGGGATTATGCACTGCATTACAGAAGTAACCTGGACTAAAACGGCTTTCACTATTATTTGTTTAGGTCGCTATGCAGAACGCAGCATATTTATAAAAAAAAATTACGTCGATGTTTCGCTGGTACCTTGTCACATTTTTTGCTGAATTAAACAAACAACGTTCGGGACTTTTGCTTACTCGTTTTAAGGACCTCCGCCGATGTAAACTAACAACGTAATGTCCAACCTCCTGTGATGAACAATTTGATGGGGGGGGGGGGGCCGGGCAAATCGCATTAGTTTCCCATTGGATCTCGTCGGTGGGAATAACCCCGCAGAAACCTCATCTTGCCCACATTGTAGACTGTTGCCATTTCACCCCACACCTCTCTAAAGAGTAAATCTTTAGAAATTTTCACTTCGTTTTCTTTTTGTGTTACTATGATAGAGTACATGTTCACAGGTCTGCCTGTAATCAAAATTGAAAAATGATGATCTTTTATGAACGAGTAAGGAATACATGAGAATGTAAATACTCTCGCATTATATGAAAACAATATGATATGCATTTTAACGAAAGCAATATACATATTGGCAGTATTGAAGCTAGATATGCCAATACCAAACAACGTGAGAGACGCACTGCAAACACATAATACATTTTCGAATCATACAAAAATAATACGTCAATGGAAAATCCTAGTTCTATATTATATTTTGCATATAATATGCAAGAGACGCGTTTTATGTACTGCTCACATCAGATCATTTTTCCTTCTGGGTGGAAATGGGAGGGGGTTATTTTAGATAGCTTATCTAAGAACGTTCGTACACAGGTTCGCCTGAAGGTGCTTAAAGAAAGAAAAGCTTGCATTAATGTACATGCATACTGATTATAATAAATGTATTTTGCATGTTGTGGAGCCATTTTAAAATGTTCTCCCAAATGCACACCGCACACATGCTGAAGTACATCGCGAACACTACCTGGACAAAGATGGTAATATAAGAGATGATGGACAGTTAGACAGGCCAATATAAGAATCATTGTTCAGCATGAAACAAACACCAACAGTCTCTATGAGATGTCTATGAGCCAGTCCTGAATAAAGCTTCAGCGACTTGTCAGGCATATTATGCATATTGAATCTAAAATAGGCTTAATAATTCAACAGGATATATAAATTACACATGGACCAATGGGTAGACTGACTCTCTCTCTCTCGCCAATAAGTGACGGATGAACAAATATTACAGTACGGCACTTTTCTGTAATTATAGGTTGCCATTGGATGTGGGAAGTGATCAGCATGATTCTACAAGGAAGCGCTACGACGATCACTGACTTAAAGGAAAACCACATGATTGAAATGATTCCTGCACATCATTTGGCAGCTATTCCATCGCCACGAGTTCTTAATACCCATATGAAATTCTTGCAGTTGCCTCGCGATATGATTGAGAAGCGGTGCAAAATTGTGTTGATTCTCCGAAATCCAAAAGACGTAGCGGTGTCGTTCTATCACCATCACAGTGGTATTGTCAATGTGTACCAATACGATGGAAAATGGGAAAACTACCTGTCTTTATTCAACAATGGCAAAGGTAAGGCACAACATGTTAGGTTTTTTTTGTGTTGTGTAGTAACGTGTTGCCCACATTTAGCATAATTAATCTCTTTATAATCTATGATCATCGAGAATTGGTCATGACCAGTTCTAAATAGAACTGACCCTTAGCTATGTCGGCATATGCTACAGCCTCATTCGATGATATTAAAGTTGGTCTCATTGAATAGAAATATGGAACTGTTGCATATCGACTTATTCCTTAACTCGCTTTGAGTTAAATATAAAAATTGTCCTTATGATGTAAAGACATCTCTCAATCAAGATAGAAGATACGATCACAGACAGTACAACATTAGTCGGGGACCGAGGGTGACCGAGCGGTCTGAAGCACTCGCCTTTACAGATCACTGACATCTCACCTCTGTCCCTGTGGACTCGAGTCTTGGCTCAGTATGCGGTTATGTGAGAAAACTTGCAGTAGCTACCGTGGGTCCAAGGTTTTTACTTGGCTTTCTTAGGTTCTTATTTTTCCAGCTATACTGGTGTATAGACTATCAGGAGCAATGAAATAAGAGAAACAAAATTCAATATTATATGTAACAAATAATTTGTCGTGCGCTCATTATAGACAATGTGCCCGGACAATATAAAATAACGCAATATTTATTTTGCACAATACAATATTTTGAGCACACAATATATATTTTATCAGCAGAATGTAGGGTGATGAGCACACCATAGTTTTCGTGTACACAATATAGTTTATTATTTTGAGGGTACGATAATGTATTTTGATCACTCAGATTAATGTTCCTTATTCCCTTGCCCCTGGATTGGGCACCGAAAAAACCTATTATTGTAACCGGAAATTGAAGATTAGATAATGACAGATTCTTTCAGGATAAATCTTAGCAGGTTCCGTTTATTAATTTTTTCGCATATTCAAATAGACAGTAAGGAGGACATTTTCAGATAAGAAAATCAAGAATATTTGTTGTCGAATATTTCTGCTAGACTTTCATGTGGCAAATTGTTGCAGTGGTTGGTTGATGTTGGGAAGCACAACGTCACATTTTCGACGCTTCTGTATGATTCATTAGTGTGCCTATTATAGACTACTTGACATGCTTTTAGCGTCAGTCCCATTACTTAAATTTTCTGAATGAAGCTTAAATGAAGTCTCAAGCTCAGGTGGTGAAATCCATATCTACCGAAGTCTACGTGAACTAGAATGTAGCCTCGTCTATCAGACAAGCCAAAAGCTTGTGTATCAATATATTTGAATCCGTTGAAGCATGCCATTGAGGGATTCTATATTAATTAACCATTTAGGATAATAATTTGTGAACAGCACCAAAACCGCTTCTAATCTATCATATGTGTTTTTGTTTCGAATACTGATATAATTAACCAATGCAATTTGCGATACACGAATTAGAACCCATAATCCCAGCAATGGATGAAAGCATAGAAACCTTAGAGAAAAACGAAAGTATACAATCCTTTTCATTCATATAGGTAATAATACTATATCATGACAATAATTTGAAGAAGAATTTATTACTCTTCTTATCTGTCCTCTTCATCCTGCTCCTTCACTTCGTTTCTTCTCATTCTTCGTCTTTTACTTCTGCCTTGTGTTTTTCATCTTGTTGTGGTTTTATTCTTGTTCCTCTTCTCGGTGTTGTTGTTATTATTATTGATCTTTTTCTTGGTCTTGTTCTTCTTGCACATTTACAATAAATATCTGCAAAGTGCGATGAAGGCTGATGGTTCATATTGTGGAATATATATATATATATATATATATATATATATATATATATATATATATATATATATATATATATATATATATATATATATATATATATATATATATATATTGCAAACGCTTTCGCATTAATTTCCTCACTACTTGCAGTAGACTGGGGTTCTTTCTACGATTATGTCCACGCCTGGGAAAAGGCAATTCATGACAACCCAACTCATCCTATCCACGTGCTCTACTATGAAGATATGAAAGCGGTATGTATAATCAAACGTTGTTATATCAAGGCTGATGAAATTTTCATTTCATCCACTTATCCAGGACTAGCTGTTGCAGAAAGTTCACTTATTACAGCTACCTTCTCATTTTTCCCAAAATAATAACATGCCGAAATTCAGTGAAATGTATGCACATCAATCAACATAAAAAACAGACGTATGTCACAAATGTATTTCCTAACAGGGCTTAAATTTGCACTTTTGGATTATCAAAATATATACACTTTATGTTGTTACAACACATTAGCATTCGCACTTACATCAGCAAGAATGAAAAGGAATTTAAAGGAATTCGGACTTTACTAACTTATCTGAAGACTTGATGAAATTATGGAACAAAGGTGTCTTGACTTAGGTCTGCTATTATAATTAACATCAGGTTGAATACCGTTCTTCAAGACTGCACTCGACATTTCCATAGCAATGTTTTATCTTTTTAATCGACGTATCATTCAGGCTGCGATAATGAGAGCTGTCTATTATATTCTTTTAATACCTTCATAATATTTTCTAAAATATCCTTTTCTAGTAGATTGTCAGACACTAATTTCAAAGATTTTCTGCACTTGCCGGTTCTGCACAGGCCTTAAGATATATATAGCTTTCCTAAGACTTGACTGGTTCAATCCTGAGCTGTTAGTTCTATTTCCATCTTGTGCCAGTTTGCCATATTGTTTGCAATAACTTTAAAACATATTTCAATGATTCAAGCCATGGATAATGATCAAACTAATATGGCTGAAAATGTCTTTGTCTCATTGGTGTCGTATCTGACATGTTTTGCTGTAACCTAGTCTAGCTAATGTCTCGTTGGAGATCTAGTTACCTCCGACTCAGTAACATAGTTACGTGTATATCTCTTCACTTTCACGTGAAAGGTTCTTTAAATATTCTGTATAGCATTTGTCGCATAAATAATCAAGTAAGCTCAACCTATCCACGTAGTAAATATGATCTCGTTTGCTACTTCTACTATTGTCACCAAATATCAGATTTTAGTTTAAATATAAACATGTTCAGCCCTTGAAATAAAACTAGTCAATAAGTTTCTAGCGGAATATTGCAAGTGGAAACATATCATGATTTAAATTAATTAAAAATGATTCAGTTCATAAATTATTAATTTATTAATTTAACTGCATTGACTCACTGAATTGAAATCAAAGCGTGATTCACTTGTATATGGGTTGAGTAAACACAAAAAAACCCCAAAGGCGTTTCAAACACTCATTGACCATACCGGATTTGTTTCATTTCAGGTGCTTTGACTGGTTGACAATTCAGTCATTTATCCCATTATGCGTTTAAGGGGTAGTAGAATGTGCACATATACGACAGCTATCAATTCACATTTATTGTAGTATTAGATAGGATCTGAATAAATACATGGAAATATATTCAAGGATTCAGAATGGCAGGGGACATGAAAGGAAGATATGGTTATTAAATCCTCAAAGATAGTGCTTGCCCGACTTTATAATAAAATATGAAATAAGCTCCTGTTCCAGACTACCATCCTGCAAGTTTTTCTTTTTCGACTCGAAAATGAATAGCCTGGCACGTCGGAATACGGGATTTGATTAGCCCTGCAAGTTGTTTAGCTATGGCATAATTTTTCCAATTGTTCTTACAATGATGTTGCTAGCATCGAAATGATTCTGCTGTTGTACGCTTGAGCTTGCGTTTAATGCTACAAGAATTCGAAATTCCCGCATACCCGGCAGCCCAAAGCCGGATAACATCGCGTTAGGTCCGCAATACTGAAAGGTTGGGTGTCCTGTAGACCACAAGTTTTACTTTGTGGCTGTCCTGATTTCTTTTTGTTTCGCTGGAAGATAAAGTAATCTTTATTCAATTCCCCTATGATATTTTAGATCACGCAGGAAACTTTTACTTGACAACATACATACCCAGATATGTTACTGGGTGAGAGCAATGAATCACCTCTTATTTAGTTCCGATTGGTGACGTTTGGCTTGAACTCACTGTGTGTTTTGGATCATGAAAAGCTTTCATGTGATCCTGATGACAAGTATATGTAGAGATGCTTTACGAATTGATAATGTTTAGGAAATAATAACTCCTCATCAAACTTACCAAGCAAAATAAAACTGATGAGAGGAGAAAAGTAAATAAAAGAGAGTATGACACAAATACACGTACAATTAATGTTTTAAAGATGGGGTGGGTGGAGGGAATATCATTGGACAACAGCAAGCAATATGCACATATACCGTAAGTCTTAAAGGGCCTTTTACACCACAGGGAATGTATTAGTTTGGATTCTGAAAAGTCTACCAAATTAGCATCAAAATATTATGTGCCGAGGAAAGGTATAAAAGTGCTTTGTATGATATACCCGGTAACCCATAAGCCTTAAGATTCATTCGGGAGTTCAACTATTAACAAACCTGAAAAGCAGTGACAAATTAAATAATGCAGCTAGTGACGCGTAGGAAGCTAAGATACATTCAAAAACTGAGAACTACAGCTTCTGTTACAACATTTAAATGAGGTTATAGCAGAACAAAAAGATGGAAAACGATTTGAGTTTGGTTTTGTTTTCTTTATCACAGTATGATTACATTTCCAAAATATATCAATCTATTAATGTTACAGTTACCATCCATTTCAAAATGTCGAAAAACATTTAAGAAAAATCATGGACCACAAAGGGTTGTGGCGGTCTATCTTCTTTTTAACTGTTACTGGTCCTGTTTGTAAGTTTTCCAGTTTATTTAGAACACTGGGTAAAGGATTTTAAGAATACTTCTCTGGTTAATTACATAAAATACAGAGGAGCAGTTGACTTGTCGGAAGGACCCCAAAATACCGTCTTTCCAAGGATTCGTTGCGGTGATTATGATGGGTATGACAGTTCTGCTCCTATATCCAGCAGCCGATATTATTTTATCTTGAGTTCTGTGTGTGTTCTGCTTTGTTTTAGGGGCTCACAGTAGCTTATGTGGCGTCAGCATTGTAATCCAAGGATCGCATCCTGTGTCGCTTGCATCGGTATATCTTTGGGGAAGGCACCCAGCTTCCACTTCTGCAGCAACAACAACCCACAAACAAATCTTTTCTACGTGACGTTTCGTTAACACACCTCTCTCCCTCTGTCTTTCTGTCTGTCTTTCTCTCTCTCTGCATTGCAAAATACAATGGTTTCTAAATAATGTTAATCTTCTCGATTAGGACAGTGTTACGGAAGTAAGGAAACTGACGAAATTCATGGGAGTTTCTCTCAGTGATGACTTAATAGAGGCCATAGCCGACAAATGTAGTTTTCATAATATGGTAAAAGACAAAATGGGCCTTGAGGACGAAAAATGGAGGAAAATTTGGAGGGACGAGAAACCGCGAATGTATCGTAAAGGTAACTATAGGTAGATAAGTTCTGAGGCAATGGCAATAATAATAGAAGACTGACAATATGGTCGTGTGAGATCTTTTTATATTTAGTCTTCATTAACGTTTCGTCCATATACATGATACTTATATACGAAAATCCGTGTATATTTACAATTTAAAACTTCGATATACAAAACCGTTTTGAATAAAAATTATAAGGGATATTAATCAATATTGATAAATTTAAAAAAGTTAGTATTTCTCGAAAATAAGTTCATTTATTCTGCATATTTTAAATATGGTGGATGTATACCTCAACTTAGTTGTGGTGAATACGCGTGTTTGTAGGTCTGTGAATGTCTGCTTCTTCATATAATTTACATTGATCACAGTATTCACCAATTTCAATCAGTGTTACATTAAGTAATAAAGTGTTACATTAAGTGACAGGTCCTAATAGCCTATTTTTTTCTATAAGCCATGCTTAATCTCTGCGATTGTGTGACCAGAGAGGTGAAGTTGCACAACAAGTAACATTCAGGTTGTTCGGACCTATTATGTTAGATAGGCAATATCGTTTACTAATTTATACATTCCTTTCAAAAATGTTCATCATTGTTCAATTAGTAGACTTTATATATATATATATATATATATATATATATATACAAGGTAAATATGACCATCACAAGTTTCTTTTGCAGAAAATTTTCAAATAGTTACTTCTTCATGTAATATAATTGAGAAAATGAACATTGTAATAAGTATTCATTTTATGCAAAATTGAAAACTCACGAGTTATTTTTTGGAGCTTTTCTACGATAAATTAAAATTGAAGGTTCTAAGAGAAACAGTTTTGTTTTTTCTTTGCAGGTGAGGTTGGAGATTGGAAGAATTGGTTCACAGTTGCACAAAATGAGGAGTTTGACAGAATATATGCAGAGAGAATGTCAAATTCAAAACTAAAATTCAGGTTTTCACTATAGTGACTTTGATTCTAATGACAGCTAATATGGGCTGATCGGCATATAGCTTCTCAGTTATGCAGAACTTATATACACAATTTATTCTTTTGTTTGACTATGAGACTGTATCTGTACGTACAATCATGATGGTGACGTAAACGCAGAAGTAATTATATACATGTCATTTCAGATACCAACCTCGCCCCTTTCCCCCAGTCCCAGTTTAAAAAAATACAATGTAAATCAATGTTTCTTAATCCGATATTTAACATTTCTTTGCCTTGTGTTCGGTGGGCAACAATACATTTTCTAACTGAACTTTCATCCGTTACCAATGATGAAAACAATTGCATACTCATTTAATTCTCCTGAAAAAAGAGTTGATTTCTGAGGAAAACTGATTCATTTGCTGAAATAATGATGAATTGTTCATCTATTTTCTATCAAAACTAAAAACGATATTGAAAAGTTCACAATTTTAAAGTTGCAGCGATATTTTTCATCGTTTCACATATGCCTCCCAATTTTGAAACAAACCCACATTATCTTAGGTATCGTTGGCCAACTAATGCAAAATTTCAATTTGAGTGAAAAAAGTGAGATATTTAATAAAATTTGGAACCGATAACGTTATAACCAACGGCTTTGGTGACAACAGCTGACGTCTGATTCATCCTCGACATGAGCAGTCATTTGAATTATGTTTATGTTGCAATTTGATTAAAACAATAACTTGCAAAACACGAGTATCAATTTATTTGCTCAAGGTTAAAACTTTCGAAATGTTCGTTTAATATTTGCTAATAATATTACAACAAGAGCAGTCACGTATACAACTAAGTTGCAGAAATCAACGGGTGGTTACAGTGACTTTTGGAGAGCAGTTAGAGCACCGCCAGTATCAACTTGATAGGTAGTATTAAGTATAAACGATATGATATTTCAGGAATTACTCTTTCCTGTTAAATATATTTCACATGATGGAAAAAACCCTGTTTGATTCACGAGCTGGAAATGTTTGTTCCGTTTTATTGTATTCGATTCTACTTCGTTTGATATTATGACGGCTATATTTTTCATTAATTGAGCTTCCTGTACGTCTCCATGCACAATTCTCACCAAGTGCAGCCGGATTTGATTTTCGTGCGCATGCTCAGCCATTAGGATATGTATTTTTATGGGTTTTGATTGCATGTCCTAGGACAATTGTCGTAAATAGTAAACTATTATGTTTGTGACATTGAAATAATACCCTACAAATTTGTAGATACATGGTCGATTTGATTTAAAATATTAAAATGACATAGCGGTTTCTATTTTCGCCTCTCAGGAATGTTAATGATACAATTTAAGTAATTTACAGTCTTTTCAAAGGTATAAGGATTATAAATTTAGCCTGACGTGGATTGTAAAGAATGGGAGAGACAGCCAGGTTGAAAACGCCGTTCGTGTGAATACCTGTCATACCTTAATTTCACATTTGATTGAGAAAAGAGAAGATTAGGTCTTGCTACTTCATAAGACTTTAATAACTTATATTTGAAATCACAACCATTGTCAGGAAGATTAATTTTGGATCCTGATTTGAATGAAGTTTCTCTTTCAATAACTTGAATAGCACTCGGACACTACGTCCAAAAGCCAGTTAAAAGGACTAAAACCCAATGGTTCGTGGATTGATCCCCTAACAACAAACAACAGTAAATGAACACCCTCACCCCAATCATTTTCTGTGTCAATGCAATGTGATAAAATCCTATTCTTCAAACATTTGATGAAATATTTCCAAATCTCCTTGATATTCAGGGTGAGAGAAGGTTTATAGTAAACCGTCGAATGCCTAATTCATGCGTAACTTGTTGGAAAAGTCTAGACATAAAATTTGACCCTTGATCAGACCTTATAAACTTGGGAAGTCCGGCAAGTGTAGAAAAACATTACCAAAGCTTTCACAATGATTTGACTTTGAATATTTCTCAAAGGAGCTACCTCTAGAATTCTTGTGGACACATATTATGTCCATTACGTATCTCTCGACTTTGTCTTTGGTAAGAGACCGACAGAGTCTACCATCATTTTGCTAAATGGTTCGTCAAAGGCAGGAACAGGTTGCAGTTGAGCCTTAGGTATTTTCTGATTGGATTTTCCTACCATTTCACAAGTGTAACAAGATATACAATCTTTAGAAGCATCACATTTGATTTTCGGCCAATAAAGAGGATACAAGATCTTATGATAAGCCTTGCGACTCCTAAATGACCCGACACTGACGTTTCATAGGCTAGACTAAGACTATTCTGTGAATTTGACCTCAGAACGACGAAGTGATAGTTCAGTGTCCACTCGGTACCTACGTTTACCTCATATGGTTTACATTTGCTCATAAGAACCCCATGTCTCACAAATGACATACTGTTAGCAGCTCTTTTGTATCACTTAATACATGAAAAGACAAAGATTTGGCAAAACAACCAATAAGGGTTAAAGAAATTTCCAATATGAATGGTTCATAAGTTGCCGAAATAAAATAAGACTGGGGTTTGTTAAACTCAACCAATGCATTGCTTTCAATTTAAGACCTCAAAGCATTTGGAATAGCTCTGTCTTATTTTGGTGTGTAGTTATCACCCTATAACAATCAGAAATGACTTGCCCTTTCTAATTTCAACAAGTACACGTGGGAAGAAGTAAGGATATATCATCAGTCTTTACCAGTATTTTGATTTCTAAACGTTTTGTAACACCTTATGAGATTAAGATGGTAATTTACCATTAAACACCCAAAAGGAAAAGACTTACTGACAAATGAAACTTTGCGAGTCAAGGAATACTCATCAGCTCTCCGAGCGACATTTTCCAAAGTTTCCCCTTGAAAGCTAAGTTTTTACATTACTTTAGATGCAATTCTTGAAATCCTCATTAATATGAGATCTCGGCCTCTTGACTGAGTACCACCGGTCAAATACTTGCATTTTCTCCCCTGCAAATTGGTTTGGTCCCGTTTCTTTTCTACAGTACTTAAACTTTTGTCGACATGTCTTTGGTTCCAACACACAGCCATTCAAGATATATTCCTGACCCACATCATAATCAGCTCTATGTTGTATCGACACGAACCTTGCTAATAATTACACGTTGTAATAAACAAAAATGCTATCTTGGCTATATCAAGCCTTCAGCAATTTTCTGAAAGAGAAGAAAGTATTTATCTAATCCTTTTTCGTGAAAAGTGGGTTCAATCCTAATTAATATGGCGAAATCAATACCTGAACATGTTTGGAAAGGAGGACGGAAAAGTACCTACCTTGCCAATTCTAAATTCCTTTAATGCATATTCCATTTTCGCTTCTTAATCTGTCTCTTATTCTCCGTTTGCATCACTCTCCTTTACCTCTATTTGAGTTTGCATTTCATTTTCTTTTCTCTTACAGCCTCTTCCTTTCGCCTCTCACAACTTGCATCTCTGTCTCTGTCTTTCTGTCTTTCTGGCTGTATTTCTCCCCCATCTCACACTCTCTCTCTGGCTGTATTTCCCTCTCTCTCTCTTTTAATTTGCATTTTCATAATTTCCTTCTGAAGATGCCGCTTTCCTAATTCCAATTCAGTCTGGTTTGTTAGCTGTAATTCCTCTAATTTCCTATTTTGGAATTGTGATAAAAAACAACACAAACGCCGAAAAATTATGTGCAGCTAGTTTCGCATTTAAGTTATGCTTCTTCAGGCACGAAATGTTTTGAAAGTAACTGATGACGTCTTTTATTTTAAAACAACAATTACGTCATTACGTAACGTCATAAATGATATGCATCATCATAACAATTATATATGACAGGATCTAAAAGATACAAGAGTCTCTAATGAAACTTGAATTAGTAAAATAATAAAATAAAATAGAGACAAACAGTCATACATATAATTATATTGTTATAAAGTGTGTACAATATATCAATTTAAATTATACAATTTTATATAGTGCATTGCAATAAGTCCATTAGGATAGAGAGTATCTAACTTATGAATCCAATAAGTTTCTTTTATGAGTCTATTCATATCACCATGCACAATATCTATTGGCATGAAAGAAAAATCAAGTAGAGAGTGATTATTGGTGTTAAAGTGTGTTGAAATATTAGAGGAAAACTGAGGATGTCTATAATTTTTTATATGAAAGCGATGATTATTAATTCTCTTAGAAACCTGTTGTAGTATTTGTCCAACATATTGTATGCTACATTTTTTACAGGTAATTAAATAAATCACATCAGTTGATATGCAGTTAGTGTTATCACGTAGAGAAAATACCTCTTTTGTATTGGCACTACTGAAAGAAGTACTTTCTCTTACGTTTGCACATTGATAGCACCGGTGTCTGTTATATTTAGATGACGAAAAGTGTATTTTTTATTTTCTGTCTGTTTAGTTCTAATTAAAACATCTTGCAAATTCTTGGGTCTTCTATAAACGAGAATTGGTTTTATTTTGAAAAGTGATTTGACGCTGGTTTTATTGGATAAATTTAGGAGACTGTAATATTTATTAATTATACGACCTATATTAGGTAATGAAGGATTATATTGCATTGTGAAAGGAATTACATCTCTCTCTATTTTACATTCTGCTGTGTTTAAAACCTCATGTTGAGTAAGATTACGGGCTTTGTTCAGCGCAGAATCAATTATATATGTAGGATAATTTCTATTTTGGAAATAAGTTCGTAATTTATTCAAAGAATTTTGTAATTGAAAATCATCTGAAATAATGGGTCGGTATCTTTTAGCCTGGCTATATCGTATACCGTTTTTACATGACATGGGATGACATGAAGAATATTCTACATATTGGTGGATATTAGTTTCCTTGATATGAATATTTGTAGAGATAGTGATATCAATATTTTTTTATTACATTTACATCTAAAAATGAAACATGCTACTTGATGCAGTATAAGTAAATTTAATCGTCGGATGAAAATGATTTAGGCGATCCATAAATTTTTCATTTCTTTATTTGAATGGTTCCAGATCATAAATATATCATCTAAAAATCTGAACCAAACAGATGGATTAAACTTTTTGTTTTGAAGAAAGTCTTTTTCTAATTTACCCATGAAAAGGGAAGCGTATGAAGGAGCCATAGGACTACCCATTGCTGTACCCATTATTTGTATGTAATTCATATTATTAAATTGAAAATAATTGTTTTCCATGATAAGTTTTAATTTTTTTACAAATATCTTCACTAGATAATGTGCTATTATTAGGATTGTTATCAATAAAATATTTACACACTTCAATACCATCTGCATGCGGAATGTTGGTATATAGTGATGTTACATCTAATGATACAAGGATTAAGTTATCAGATAGCTGTGGAATAGACTTCAACTTTTTAATGAAATCAGTGGTATCTTTAATGTATGAAGGAAGTGATTTCATTAAAGGTTGTAAAACACTATTAATAAATTTGGATAGGTTTTTAGTATATGAATTATAACCTGATATAATTGGTCGTCCTGGATAATTTAAAGGTAAATTATGGTCATGATTTTTATGAGTTTTGGGTAATATGTAGAATTGAGGTGTACGTATGTTAAGAGGGAAAGTATCAAATTCCTCAATTACGGAATTATTATTTTTTAGCAGTCTCATTAATGCATGTTGAAATATTTGATTTAATTTCTATAGACTGGTTATTGTTAATATGTTTGTAGTATTTTTCATCATTTAATTGACGTTCAACTTCTTTAACATAATCATCTTGATTCATAATAATAATAGTGTTTGATTTATCAGCCTTTTTAATAACTATACTGTCTTCATTCATTAGATTATATAAAGACTTAATTTCGTCCTTAGAAATATTACTATGACATTGCTTTTTATGATTATCAGTTAATATCTCTTTTGTGATCGCGTCAATATAAAAATCTAAATATGAATCACGTCCACTAGGTGGTGTAAAAGATGATTTAGTTGTGTTAAAATAACCCATTTTTTAGAATGAAAAGAAATCGATTTACTCTCTGAATTGTATGCTTTATCATAAAAGAATTCTTTTAATTTTAAGCGTCTAGAAAAATTAAAAATTTCTTCAGCTAATTTAATTTTATTGTGACATTTTGGTTTGGGACAAAATTTTATCCCTTTGCCTAACAGTATATAGTCATTATCAGTTTCTATTCTACGTGAGAGGTTTAAAACTGTTTCTTTACCTCTCTTAATTTGTTTTCTTCGCTTTGTTTCTTTTTCCACTCTCTTCTACTTTTGAATTTGTGGAACCTCCTATTCGTTTGTCTTGTGATGTCGTCTCTATTAGCCCTTGTAAAATCTTTACCAGGTTTGTCAGGGTCTTTCTCATGGTCACTGTTTCTGATTCCCCCCGTTTTACGGCTTCTGCGTATGTCTTCTTTGTTGTGCCCTGGGTAGTCAAGTTTTTTCGCTGTTGTTCATCCTGTTGATTCTTATTTGAATTTACAAAATTCCTATTTATGTTGACTCTTTGGTTTACTGAAGTTTTGGGATGTGCTATATGTGTATTACTCTTCCTTGCTGTAGTTTCTGTGGGTTTTGAATACTTCCTTTCTTGCTGTTCATTACTCTGTTGTTGTGATGATTTGCTGCTTTTATGCTGCTGTTGATTCTGTTGTTGTGATGATTTGCAGCTTTTCTGCTGCTGTTTTTCGGTTGTTGATGGATTATATGCTGTTCTGCAGTTTTTTTAACTTGTTTATTTTTCTCTTCTTTACTCTTTCGTAAATTGTTCAGTTTTTCATTTTGCTTCATAAGTATATCATTTTTCGTTGATTCTGTTTTTTGATATACTTCTTGGTCGAAACTTAAAAGGCTTTGCCCATCTTGTTTCTTCTTCAGTTCATCCCTAACATTTTCCATCTGTTTTCCGACGTTTTGTGATATTTTTTGTTGTTCTTCTGCTAATCTCTCACATATGTTTAGCTAGACTTTATGTAACAGACTGTCGATAGAATCTTGGAAATCTTCATTTTCGCTTCCTATATCTTCAGTTTCAGTCGTAAACCTGATGGAACGATACCCTCCTCAGCACATTTGTTCAATAAACTGCTGTGAAGGCTGCTTTTCATTTGTTTTTCAGATAGTTTCAGTATTTGACATTTCAAAGACGTCATTACTCTCGGAGGAAGAAACTAGATGGGCAAAGAAATTCTTTAATTGCAATTAAGTAATCAAAGTCATAATTACGACACATCTAAGTATTGAAATCGTAATGTAGTTGCAGAGAATTTACGAGATACTAAGTTTTAATTGCGAATTACTGAGTTGTCAGTAAGGGGCAGTAGGTTACAACTCTGTTGGTAACTAGATTCATATTTCGAACTAACCGATTTCCAAGCAATGATGTATGACGTTAAATAGGTACATACGATGTATCATATCATATTTGCGTCTTCTACTGTACATTCGTCTACTGTCCGACATAAAACTTTAAGAAAAAAGTAGTTTTTTGGATTTGAACTCGGATTGCTGGATTCAGAGTTCAGAGTGCTAACCATCACACAATGAAACCTATCGATGACACCGAGTCGTCTTCTAAAAACCCATTAGCATGTAGTTGTATATCAATATTCATGGCATTCTGTAATGTTTCGCTAAAACATGAGCATGTGGTTGACGCCAACATGTGGATTTCTTCAACCAGGTTATTTAGTGACTTAAAACGGAAGGAATAATCGCACTCAATTTTACCGTTCATACGTATATAAATACTGCAATATGACTATCCGTAATCCGTCCGTGCATATGTATGTATGTATGTATACATACGTATGTCTGTCTGTCTGTCTGTCTGTCTCTCTGTCTGTATGTCTGTCTGTCTGTATGTATAATTAGCCATTTGTATTGCCCCATATAACGTTTCAAAAGACAAATTAATACGTCAAATACATAAAATTCATTCCATACAAATTTTACAATTATGTCGACGATATACGATGGTATCCGTAGTAAAATAATATCTAGGTTACCATTTATGTGCTTTGTCAACAAGACGACTCAAATTACCTAATTACAATGCAAACGGTTGAAAAGAAGTAAATCCTTATGCCCGAGATCCATTAATTTCATTATCTAGGTTTCATCAGGTCATTTGACTTTTCTTTAAAACAGGGTATTTATTTATTTATTTATTTATTTTTGGATTGAGGTTAATTCTTTGGCCTCATTATGTTTGATGTAATACATTTGCTTTTCTCACTTGGACTCATTCGAATGATTCAGGCGTAAATAGACAAATGGGAATTGATAGACTGGCCAATCAATATCAGATGTTTCGACAAATATCTTCCGCGCTCTTTGTAGTACAAGAAGCAACTTTATCACGCCATTTTACCAGCCTTAGGGAGATCCAAATAGTTTAACATTGTCCTATGTGCACTGATATTATACCACGAAAGACACAGTAGTCATGTATGGTTGCGATACATCTCTGATCGGATTTTTAACTCACAATTGTAAATAAAGGATCTTCAAGTAAAAGGAGAAATGAATTGCATACCGACTAATCGGATATCTAGAATTATTGACAGGGGGTTTCCAACCTGCACGTTTGGTCATCATTGTGTAATATTGTCTGTGATACAGTCTATACGCCATAGTAATTACTAACCTAATATGCTTCCCTCCTTAATCAAATGGAATTGATGTCAGACATACTGCGGCCGAAGTTTATCTCTAACCGACCCAAGCATGGCATATCTGATCTACATCAATGATGCTGAGAATTGTTTAAGTATAGATTCTGAAGATATTTTCGCTTATATTCACCTACACAAATTGTATAGCGATTAATGAAAATGCAGAATAATTACGACCAAGAAAAATATTATGTAACGGAAGTTACAAGTAAATAGGTAAAACCATATATATATATATATATATATATATATATATATATATATATATATATATATATATATATATATATATATATATATATATGTGTGTGTGTGTGTGTGTGTGTGTGTGCGTGTATGTGTTTTCTATTGCCTTTGCAAAAGACTCATTAAGAGTTGAAAGCACTCAGGCTGGTTAGATACTAGTTTTGCATTGTACGTAGTCAGTTTATTACATTTATCTTAATCAATCCCTGACAAACATGATTCCTTGCTGGATCCAGTGGATCCAGTGCACTTGAAATGACTGTTATTCGCCATATGATTTGTATTGATTGTATATATATATATATATATATATATATATATATATATATATATATATATATATATATATATATATATATATAATTTAAATAGAGATAGACAATTTTATCAATATTTGTATTATGTATAATGCACACTTATTAAAGATATAGAAAATAAATAAATTTAAATATTTTATATAAGAAAATACAAAAACAAAATTATATATCTTGATATATTTTTGACAAATGTTAAATAGTGTATCAGAGCTCAATATATATAATAACAAATTATGTGTGCATAACGCTTACTATCAAGTATTTTATACATAATTAATCATACCATATTTGGAATTTATGTAGAAATGTACTTTCATTTTTAAAGAATTAGTAAACTTATTTTTTATGATATTAGATTATACTTTTATTAATTAAGTTTTTCTGCAAAGTAGAATAATATAAAAATATTCTTATCTAATTGTAAACAGAGGACATAATTTAGAAGAATAAAGAAAATATTTTTTTATTATTATGAATGTCATATAGTGTTTCTGAATTTAGACCTTTTGGATATACCGTATTAAGACGGTGAATCCAGTAGGTTTCCATTAGCAGACGTTCCATTTCAGAATCAGCTTTAACTATAGGTTGGAAGGAGAAATCTTGCAATGTATGGGAATTTTTGTTAAAATTGCGGCAACATGAGATAAAAATGATTGATAGATGTAATTTTTTATATCTTGTCTATGTTGGTTCATACGTTTAGATTATGGGCAGGTATCGACCACGTGACATTTAGATTATGATTTTGATGCTCTGATGCTCTATCAAAAGAGCTACTGCGCCTCCCCTTGTCTTTGTTATTTTTTTTCTAAAATTGAGTAGCCGTTTGATTGCATTTATTAAATTTTATATTTGCTCATCGGGATCATGTGTAGTAAGGAACATAACTTGATACTAGCAAATACATTGATTCCGTCTGAAACTAGCAACACGTTGTTCTAGTCTGGCAATTTCTCCAATATATTAATGCTACCATCACATAGCTGACGCTAAGAATATACTTAACGGACACTACTAACAAAGGGCGCTAATCGGACACTGGCAAGATATTAATCTGATGCCAACAACACATTAATCAGACACATACAACGCATTGTTCCTGTCTGACATTAGTGACACTTTGTTCCAAGCTGACATTAGTGATACATTACTTTGAAACTAACAACACATTCATCTAGTCTGACGCTAGAATCACACTAAAATCACATTGATTTAGTCTGACATTAGTGACGGATTGCTCCAGTTAAAATATTGCAGGTTGTTTTGCTTTAAGTCATTTACGGCACATCTATAGACCTTTTCAGGAAGTCAAATGTGGGTTTTTCCACTCCAATATTTAACGCATGCGCAATCAATGTAAGACAACTTTTAAGGACTCCAGTACTAATTCAGTTCCCATAGTAAACCTATGCAAACTGAAACATTTTTGAGTGCTCATGATCAGGGCCGGCGCTACCATATAGGCAAACTAGACAGCCGCCTAGGGCTCTGATTTCAGGGGGCACATTTGTGATTTTATTTTATTGTTTATAAATTTGAAAATTGATATTTTTTATGGGGGGGTGGGGGTACGCCAGAATCTAATCTTGCCTAGGGCGCCAGATAGTCTGGCCGGGTCTGGCGCCGGCCCTGCTCATGATCAAACCTATATTTATGAGTACAGATGAAACCTGGATGTCAGCTTCTGTGTAGAGTAAAGGACATAAGCCACGGCATTTTCCGAATCTGCATGTGTTTGAAACATGTGCTTTCAATTCCGGATCAAAGAGTCAGGTGCTAATTTTAATAATGAATGTTTCAAACTCAAGACTGTTAAAGGACTGAAATTCTATCAATAAAACAATGTCTCTGTTTTGTTTCACTTACAACAAGGATAAGCTCTCAAAAGGTTCTTTATCCTACAACATAACTTACATTATTAACCAATCATGGTCGGCCTAACCTATATATACTTTATTTTAGGTTCACCCATTTCCAGGCTAGTTCCCATTTTTCCATACCTTTAGTACCGTGTGTCCTTAAGGGATAGTTATGAACAGAGTGTATGTTCGTGAAGAAAGTTTCAAAACAAATTTTTACAGATTTGCAATCTGTACACCTTTCACGGAAATAGTGTGTTTAAAAATCATGAGTAAATAGTTCAGTAACCTGTCTAAAACAGAAAAGTATATATGAGTACAGAAATCACCAGAGATGACCAGGGCAGCGGACATGATTTGCGGGCCCTAGGAATAATTATCCAATAGGCCCCAATGAATCACAAATTGAAACAACGGTAGTCCCCAGGCCGTTGTGGTCTTGAGGAATTTGTCCTAGTCTGTCCGCGGTCCTGGATATCGCTTAGAAAGTTGTATGATCCATTTCTGAAAGGAAAGGGGTGGGTGGACAGTTTTCGTATGTGACCAGAATTAAAATTTGTACAAATCTATGTGTATTTAAATGATTCTTCAAGACTATATACTCGTGAAAACATGAGGACTTACAAATCTCTTTGTTGCAGATAATTAATCTCATAGAGGATGGATGCATACAGGTGAACACATGCTGACAATGCCAACGTAATCAGATCCCAAGCCCAAGCAGAGAAGCCACACGAGTTAAATATAGCTGATAGTACTGTAGCAACTGGTCATTGCAAATGTATCGCAGGATGAGTTAATGCATCATTGTTATCCATATTTGTTTCATGGATTTAGCAAACTAAAGAGAGAGAGAGAGAGAGAGAGAGGGAGAGAGAGAATACATTTCTTAGCCAATCTCAGGTATCATAAGCAGTTTTGGGATTCACTTTCATTCCCATTTAATTTATTAACTAAATCGCAAACCTTTGAGGAATCTGCTTAATATGTGATGTGCCGCCTTTGGTGTTCATTGTTTGCTGCTAATTAGACAAGTTAACTTGTTTATTTTCGAGTTATTTATTAACATGCATCCATGGGGGGGGGGGGCGGAGTTTAGATGAGAGTCATGATGAAGTAACATAAAGCAATATATACTCATTTTTTGTTAAAAAAATACTTGATGAAAACGTAAATTTCAACTCTTATACTTGTGTGCTGGCATATTATTTTATTATTATGCACTACTATCAGCGGCGATCTATAATGACAAATGTTCTATTCATGTAAGAAGTATGTCACTCGAGTTGCCCTACGTCAAATGCGCATGACCGTACCGGATGCGGCTATGGGATAGGTTTGGCCAGCTAAAAATAGTATCTGAAAATGATCTATACATGAAGTTTACTTTGTACTAAAACAAGCAGAAAAACTGCATTGCCTAGCGACAGATCACTGCAGTCAACATCCACGGATACTATGCCAGGATTCCAACCAGTACTCTTCTGGTCACGAAACTGATATAATAAAAACTGAATAGATACCCACATTTTGCATGTGGACAGTATCATAGAAAGGATAGGTAATGTAATACAAGCTGTTTGAATGTTTTGGCCAGTATCATAGAAAGGATAGGTAAAGTAATACAAGCTGTTTGAATGTTTTGGCCAGTATCATAGAAAGGATAGGTAATGTAATACAAGCTGTTTGAATGTTTTGGCCAGTATCATAGAAAGGATAGGTAATGTAATACAAGCTGTTTGAATGTTTTGGCCAGTATCATAGAAAGGATAGGTAATGTAATACAAGCTGTTTGAATGTTTTGGCCAGTATCATAGAAAGGATAGGCAATGTAATACAAGCTGTTTGAATGTTTTGGCCAGTATCATAGAAAGGATAGGTAAAGTAATACAAGCTGTTTGAATGTTTTGGCCAGTATCATAGAAAGGATAGGTAATGTAATACAAGCTGTTTGAATGTTTTGGCCAGTATCATAGAAAGGATAGGTAAAGTAATACAAGCTGTTTGAATGTTTTGGCCAGTATCATAGAAAGGATAGGCAATGTAATACAAGCTGTTTGAATGTTTTGGCCAGTATCATAGAAAGGATAGGTAAAGTAATACAAGCTGTTTGAATGTTTTGGCCAGTATCATAGAAAGGATAGGTAATGTAATACAAGCTGTTTGAATGTTTTGGCCAGTATCATAGAAAGGATAGGCAATGTAATACAAGCTGTTTGAATGTTTTGGCCAGTATCATAGAAAGGATAGGTAAAGTAATACAAGCTGTTTGAATGTTTTGGCCAGTATCATAGAAAGGATAGGTAAAGTAATACAAGCTGTTTGAATGTCACGTAGTTGCGCTGAATCATAATCAGCTGGCTGATGTCGAAACAAGATATTTATAGCATTGGTGGCCTAGATATATTATCTTTCACCTTAGGGTCTAGTTACATTTAATTTATTCTGAAGCATGACGGTGGAGGTAATTATTATCTGCAGTCCAACGAGGTCCTTAAACACATACATTAGATACTTATCACTATTTCTTTTCATCCCTCTCGGACAAGAACCAGTTTTCTTTGCGGGTATAGACAAGTTAAGTGGCGAGTAAAGGACATTATAGTCTCCACGAGTTTCTATTTATATCAGACAATATAAGAGTGTCAAACTCTCTCATACATAATTGACTCTTGGCGTTAGCATTCTTCTATGTATGTATGTATGTATGTATGTATGTATCTATGTATGTATCTATGTATGTATGTATAAAGGGATATTGTTAAAAGTAATATTGTTACCATTATGAAACCAATTATCAACATTCAGTCTGTTCTGTTCTCACTCAGAAGAAATGTACCTATGTATAGATCATTCCCCTATCAGTCTAAACTCAGTTTCTATTCCACCCGGTTTGATTTCAGAAAAAATAGTGTAAGGCACATAAGACTGCGACAGAAACGTTTGCTCATAAACTTATAGCCTTCAATGTGTCTTTATATTCAATACCAGTTCAAGATAAAACTACTTACACCATAGCTGTATAGCAATTCATAAAATGTATAGCTCTTATAACAGTTCATACGACCTATAGCTATATAGCAACTCATAATATTTATAGCTCTTATAACAGTTCATGAGGTCTATAGCTGTATAGCAGTTCATAAGATTTGTAGTTCTTATAACAGTTCATACAGCAATTCATAAGATTTATAGCTCTTATAACAGATCATGAGACCTATAGCTGTATAGCAATTCATAAGATTTATAGCTCTTATACCAGTTCATACGGCCTATAGCTGTATATCAATTCATAAGATTTATAGCTCTTATAACAGTTCATAAGGTATATAGTTGTATAGCAGTTCATAAGATTTATAGCTCTTATAACAGATCATGAGATCTATAGCTGTATAGCAATTCATAAGATTTATAGCTCTTATAACAGTTCATACGGCCTATAGCTGTATATCAATTCATAAGATTTATAGCTCTTATAACAGTTCATAAGGTATATAGTTGTATAGCAGTTCATAAGATTTATAGCTCTTATAACAGATCATGAGATCTATAGCTGTATAGCAATTCATAAGATTTATAGCTCTTATAACAGTTCATAAGATCTATAGCTGTATAGCAATTCATAAGATTTATAGCTCTTATAACAGTTCATAAGGTATATAGTTGTATGACAATTCATAAGATTTATAGCTCTTATAACAGTTCATAAGAGCTATAGCTGTATAGCAATTCATAAGATTTATAGCTCTTATAACAGTTCATAAGGTATATAGTTGTATGACAATTCATAAGATTTATAGCTCTTATAACAGTTCATAAGGCCTATATCTGTATAGCAATTCAAAAGATTTATAGCTCTTATAACAGTCCATAAGGTCTATAGCAGTATAGCAATTCATAAGATTTTTAGCTCTTATAACAGTTCATAAGGTCTATAGCTATATAGCAATTCATAAGATTTACAGCTCTTATAACAGTTCATATAGCAATTCATAAGATTTATAGCTCTTATAACAGATCATGAGGTCTATAGCTGTATAGCAATTCATAAGATTTGTAGCTCTTATAACAGTTCATAAGATCTATAGCTGTATAGCAATTCATAAGATTTATAGCTCTTATAACAGTTCATACGGCCTATAGCTGTATATCAATTCATCAGATTTAAAGCTCTTATAACAGTTCGTAAGGCCTATAGCTGTATATCAATTCATAAGATTTATAGCTCTTATAACAGTTCATAAGGCCTATAGCTGTATAGCAATTCATAATATTTATAGCTCTTATAACAGTTCATACGGCCTATAGCTGTATAGCAATTCATAAGATTTATAGCTCTTATAACAGTTCATAAGGTATATAGTTGTATGACAATTCATAAGATTTATAGCTCTTATAACAGTTCATAAGGCCTATATCTGTATAGCAATTCAAAAGATTTATAGCTCTTATAACAGTCCATAAGGTCTATAGCAGTATAGCAATTCATAAGATTTTTAGCTCTTATAACAGTTCATAAGGTCTATAGCTATATAGCAATTCATAAGATTTACAGCTCTTATAACAGTTCATATAGCAATTCATAAGATTTATAGCTCTTATAACAGATCATGAGGTCTATAGCTGTATAGCAATTCATAAGATTTGTAGCTCTTATAACAGTTCATAAGATCTATAGCTGTATAGCAATTCATAAGATTTATAGCTCTTATAACAGTTCATACGGCCTATAGCTGTATATCAATTCATCAGATTTAAAGCTCTTATAACAGTTCGTAAGGCCTATAGCTGTATATCAATTCATAAGATTTATAGCTCTTATAACAGTTCATAAGGCCTATAGCTGTATAGCAATTCATAATATTTATAGCTCTTATAAGAGTTCATACGGCCTATAGCTGTATAGCAATTCATAAGATTTATAGCTCTTATAACAGTTCATGAGGTCTATAGCAGTAGAGCAATTCAAAAGATTCATAGCTCTTATAACAGTTCATGAGGTCTATTGCTATATAGCAACTCATAAGGTTTATATTTGTATAGCAATACATAGAGTTTATGTTCATTCATAAGGTCTTTAGCTGTATAACAGTGTATAAATTCTATAGCTAAATAGCAATCCACAAAGCTCATGTTTTGCGGATATATTTTCAAATATATTATCTCTTACGAAAGAAAATGTTATCTGATACATTAACTATACCATTCAACAATCTTAAACACACTATCCCAAACATCTTGTGTTTTAGCTTAGAATCGAAACGAAGATAAAATCTCACAAAATCGACTACCTCTTACACCAAAAACAGTACAATTAATTAAACTAATATACCATCCAACACCCCAATGCCATTCAAAACCTTATCAAAATACAATCCATTATACCATATGCACCATCCATCATCCAATGCACTATCCCAAAAACGTTCTGCGTTAGCTTAGAGTGTAAAAGAAGAAGAGGAAAGCAAACAAAAGTACTCTCAGACACATTATATACCAATGAATGCCCCATACCACTACTATCCATTACACCATATATAATATCCATTACCTAACACCCTATCCATAAAAGGTCTTGTGTTAGTTTAGAGAAAAGATAAATCAATGAAGTAAACATAGCATACACTCACACACCGTATATACCATCCGACACTCCATAAAAATGCTATCCATTACACCATTTGTACCCTCCATTACCCCATAAACTATCCGAAAAACGACATGTGTTAGCCTAGAGTGTAAGAAAAGCAGCTGAAAGTAAGCAAAATATACTAACCCTTACGCCATAAAAATGTTATCCATTACACCAGCTAGACAATTCAACACCCCATAAACACACTATACTAAACGTCTTGTGCATACTTAGAATTTACGGAAAGCAAATGAAATCTCAAGAAATAATCTTTTACAGCAAGTGAATAATATCCATCACACCACATCTCCTACGTCATCCCACACACCCCATGTATATACTATCACAAGAAGTCTATTGTAGCTGTTACGAAATGCCTGATATGGCTCATTTAGTCTTCCATACTTTTCATTTAAATCAGGTTGTCTTGTTTCACGCGCCGTAATATTTCTGTAAATGTAATTTTTCGTCTTATCGCGTGACGCTTTTATTGCTCGAGCGGCACGTGCGAAATAATGTATTATTGCGCACTACTATATATATATATATATATATATATATATATATATATATATATATATATATATATATATATATATATATATATATCGGGTAGAGATATT
Organism: Sinohyriopsis cumingii; assembly: GCA_028554795.2. Classification (NCBI taxonomy): domain Eukaryota; kingdom Metazoa; phylum Mollusca; class Bivalvia; order Unionida; family Unionidae; genus Sinohyriopsis; species Sinohyriopsis cumingii. Next base: position 63,561,787 of record CM068840.1, read on the forward strand.
GAAGGGCACAGCCAATCAATATAGAGGGAAGCTCTTAAACATATTCAGCTGTCGGGCAGGTGCCATTGTAATTTCGTTAAAGCCAAACAGTTGGGTGAGTCGAATGTTTTTTTAGTCAACTCTTTTTATTATTTACAATAATTATTCAGTTTTGTAAAAGCACGTTCATTGTTGTATTATGTGGTCACATCGTTTATCGTATTTGCAATTCAGTTTATTAAGATATAACCTAGGCAATGTGGTAGCGAGTTAATTTCATCTAGTCGCTATCACGACTAATTTCGAAAACAAATTATGTATGTATTAATGTCATAGCATTACGTAGATTTATTTTTATTGCATAGCATTCCTATGTCATACTTCGTACCTATCGTATATTCTTGAAGTAGTTGCAACAAAACCCATTCCAATTAAATTAGACTATTGGAAAGGTGTGTTTATTTTCCATATGCAGCTCGCCGGTTATGAGCAGCCGAATGGGCTTGTGAATACCATGACGTCTGGTGTACCATTACTACTATAACCCACCAATTCAGTGCCAGCGTACGGGTACAAGTGCGGAGGGGAAAGTGACCGTGCCAGAGAGAAGGCCGTGTCAACGTGTATTTTCCAATCAAGTAGTGTTTTGACTACAAGTAAAGTACAATAACAAGTAGTGTATTGACTACAAGTAAAAGAACAATAACAAGTAGTGATTTGACTACATGTGAATTATGACAGTAGTGTCTGACTACATAAATGTTCGCAACCAGTAGTTGATTATATGGGTTTGCAACAAGTATTTGTTTATATGAACGTTTGCTAGAGATATTTGTGTACATGAAGTTTACATGGAGTTTCTAGAACTTTTTGACTACATGAATGTGACATAGTAGTCAAAGTATACTTCATATGTGTTTTATATTCATTTTATATACTTTTGTGTTATTTTCATATCATTAGTACCAGTGTTTAATATATTGTCATTTGTCATCCACGAACGTGTTTATTGTTTCTTTAAAACCCTGCCCGGTCTCAAAGGGTCAGCTCAACTACGTTACAGTAGCTTAGTATGTAAGGAAAGGAGATGAAAGTAGACAAAAATTACTGTCACACATCCGATCTATCATCCAACACCCAATAAAAGTACTACCCATTACACGATCTATACCATTTATCACCCCCACACACTATTCCCCAAAACGTAGTGATAGCTTAAGAGTGAAGGTAAAGGAGATGAAAGCAAACAAAACATACTCCCACACACCCTTATATACCATCAAAAATTCTATAAAATACTATCCATTACAACATCGATCACCCCAAACATTATCCCAACAAAATCCTGTGTTAGCTTACAGTGTAAAAGAAGCAGATGAAACTAACAAAATGTACTATCCCTTAAGTCACACAAACACTTTCCATCACACCAGCTATACTATCCAGAACATAATAATCACAATCCAAAATACCTTTTGTTCGCTTAGAATGTAAGAGAAATCGATGTAATCTCACAAAACATATTGTACCTTAGATGATGATGATGATGATGTATACACGCATATCGACCTAAAAGCAATGTTCTACTTACTAAGGGACATTTAGCAAATAACCCACGCTCGACCGACCCAAGCGATGGGAAATAACTTAATTCATTTAAGATCCGACAGGAACGAACTATCCAACGGGAAATAATCCCAAAGTTGTAAAAACGTGTTTATTATTGGAAAGTTGACAGCACCTATTCATAGATCGCATATAACCAACAAGAACTTTTAATATCTTAAGTCAAAACCCATACCCGTGTATAAAAAGTACCTATGTAATATCTTCTTTATAGACAATCACTAAAATTTACAGCCATAAGCAAAAATTGCAAAGCATATACATAACAACACAAGCTTTTGCTGAAACAATAACTAGATTCTGATATTAATAATTTTCCATACTCAACTCTACACATAAAATAATAATTAAAATTTTCTACAAGCTTGCAAAGATTAAATAATATAAAATCAAGTGACCGCTCCACAACCTGTGGCTTCTTAGCATTAACATCAAACTAAATAATGAAAATGTTTTCATGTTATAGAAAGAAAATTGCAAATTAAAGTAAGATAAGCAACATAACGGCTTATGACAAATAGAAATGAATCTGCAGAATCAGGTGTGGAAATTTTCGTTAACATGTTGAAAAATAAAATAAAAATGTAGATAAGAGAATCGCTACGGACCCAATGTTTGTCAGCTAATGTCAAGGATGAAAACATGCAGAGGGATCAGTGATATTAATCAGGTAAGAGAATAACAAGACGGACATCCCAATTTCTAATGCAGATAAATCAAATCCCTGGAAGTGATTAAGATTAATTGGATCATCGATGGAAGAACGTTTCCAAAGCTGAAGTACAATAAAGTAACAACGGTAAAAGGCACACTGTACCTGCCGAGGATCCATAGCAATTCTTAAAATAATATTGATTTCGAATTGAGACTATTAATCATAATGCTTATTTAAGTTGCCATGATGCGACAAGGAAGGAAACAAAATGCGCCTAAAGAATGCATACAAGGCATTGCAAGAAAAAAAGATAAAAATTTCGATTTGATTTAAATTAGTCGAATGCACTTTCCGGGAGTCTAACTTCACTAATGCTTCCATTTATCCTCGCTTCCAGCATGCACATATAAAACAAAAGCAGCTTAAATCTCTCTCGCTCCAGCATATGTGCATAGGAGGGTAGTAATGGCAGAGCAGAGTCTACATTAAAATTCATAGTAAATATCAGGACTGGTTAACTAGAGAGAACTTTGGTCATAAATTTGCAATAATACTGTTCTACAATGTTTAGTTAAAGACGATTGATAATCTGTTCAATAAATGATCTTCCAGTAAATAATGAGGAAAGAAGGATCTACAATGTATTTGACAGCTCGAAAAATATAGTTTATATCTGTACCTAGCCAAATAACTATAAGTTTGGTTTCTAAAATCGCGACCAGAAACTTTGCATAGAAGTGCCTTTTATATGTACATGTAGTGTTAAAGGATTTATATATTAAGTAGCTATGACCATCGTACTTTACATTATTGTTCCGTAACGGAAACTTACAGTACAACAATACTCACCATCAGGACAACACTAATACCTAAAGAAGTTAAACTTTTACAAGTTAAGGTTCAGATATATATCACACTTTTGTGTGATAAATAACTTACTTTCACTTCATATACATAATGCTTTATTGCTCTTGGATCTACCCCTTCCCCCAAAAGGAAAAAACGAATACCCAACACACCAAAAGAAGAAAACAGATAAGAAATTAGGTAACGCTCTGATCATCTGTGCTTAGTCAAATGCCCCCCCAAACAAACTTATAATTGTGTGTTTCAGGGAGAGGGATGACGTGTGTACGACGAGAGATGTTAGTAACCTTATGCCGTTAGTGAAATGTGTTTATATATTCTACTGTGAACTAACATAAGGTCAATTCCATCCATTCCGGGAAATGAAGTTCTGTGCCTGCAAAAACCTATCAAGTCATTTATGTTAGACAAATTTTATTTTGGTTTTAAGTAGCAGAGGTACATAATGTTTTTAGCCTGTTGATCTCTTTCATTACACAATAAACCATCGCGTCAATTATCCTATATTATAAAAGTGATGTGCGATATATAATAATATCAATATTATACACTTTCTTGTATAAAATTAACTCTATTAAAAAAACTCTTTGACTTAGTGAAGCAGAATTATGCACACTACAACGGAAACAGCTCCTCGTTATTTCAATACTTACTCTTATTGTATACAGCTAAGTATATTATGAAATACTTTGACAGACATGACTAATTACTAGTTCCTAGAATAATGTGCAATCATATTAATGATTTTTACAAATAAATAAGGTTGGCTATATATAAAACAAACTAATATTGTGCCTTTGTTGTTCATGCTGAATATTCATAAGACATTATATTTAGAACACAAACAAGGGGCGATGTCATTTGTGCGTTGTATAATGGTTGTAGCATCAGCAAGAAGTAAACTAAGTTCGAATTACATTGCTGCATATGGGGCTAGGTTAACTTCTTTTTAGTTTATGTATATCATTTCTTTGTATAGACTTTTGTCCTCGTAACCATCTAGTTCTATAAAACCACGCCGTAAACCATAATACACTGTAGAACACAAGACAGGTGATTAGTATTTATGTCGTATACCATAGGATGCTTAAATACTTGAATATCGTCCACCCCTGTTACTTGTAATATAGAATAATGAAGTGTTTTGTACTTTTTCTTCTCTTCAAATTTTTCGTTCGGTTTAATTTAATAACATTTTTAAAAGAAGGAAGATTGTAGTTTGCAGTACAACAATACTCACTATTAGGACACCAAATTAATGTTAAACTTTTACAAGTTAAGCTTGAGATCTATATACAAAAGCCAGTTCTATGCTTTAAACATGAAAAGTGCGGCAACAATGTCATTATAGTTTCCAAACTCCCGGTATGTGTCCAGTGCAGGTTCCCTTTCATTAGGAATCCGAATGCAAATCACCTCCACACTGTATCAATATTACCAAGGAGTACCACACCAATTCAAAGGATTTCAAAACCTGAAAACTGGAGAAAGAAATATAAACGCTGAAGTACGCATCCATTATCACATTCCCACAGGCAAGAAAAAAAAAGATTGTCCTAGAAAGAACCTCCATTCCAGGACCAACCTTTTCAACTGCAGTGATGACCACTCAGAAAACACCTAAGGACGCAAAAGATCCCAAAACACCTACCTGCCTAAGCAACACACTCAAAATACTTGACATTGTAAACGTAAGAAAAACATTATAACAATAACATGCCAACACAAAGAAAACCTAAATGAAAAAGAAACAACATTCAAGTAGCCAGCAAAATGGGTCTGATAACCTTATACAGCTCTTTGATAGGTTTGGTGACTATGTGGACTTGGATGCAGAATAAACTAAAGCGGATTCAGATATGAGAACAAATCCATTTAACACCGCACTTCCTCCTGTTAAACAGGCATATAGATCTATCTCGTGAAAGGTCTAACACTATTTGTAAGTCATAATGAAGAACACATCATATAATGAAATTGTCGAGGACGTAAACTAACTAAAATGATATTATTCTGCTTCTAATTGAACATGATCCTGCAGTGCAATGTTCTCAGCCCTTCGTGACATATACGAAATCCATCGCACTTAAACATTGCTCCTTTTAACAGGGCCTCTAACTGCCATTTCGACGTATTAATATAAGCGTCACTCAACATTGGGAGGTTACTTTTTGTTCAACTTACATACCCTCAAACACCAAAATACTACCAAAACGAATTAAAAAAAATACAGCCTCGTTCAACAACTGCCTGCCTACTCGGCGATGTCAGTGCCTAGAACATTCCATTTTTATCAAGGTATATAAATGACAAAGCAAATAGGTAGAAAATTTCATTTCTTGTCATGATCTGTGCCCGTATAACAAAGGATTCAGACATATGTACATCCGGGAATGGTTAATTATACGTGTATATATTTTACAACTTGTTTTCCTTTACTGGTTTTGAATTATGCTTGGAAGATCGCGGATGACCTTCAAAGCAGTGATTACTTCCCAGATTCTCTAAAGAACATTGACTGTAACATCAATGGGCCAATAACAGACTATGAGTTACAAAGAGTCAACTTGGTCAAGTTTGAAACAGTTTGTAAAACTAGACTTAAAAGAGATACATTTCTAATCCTTGTTGATCCTACTCGATATTTTACTTTTTATGATTACAATTTCCTCACCTAATTCTAAAAGAATAAAACTTACATAGATCACTTAAGTCTGCAAATACGCCATTAAACGACACAGAGAAGCATTGAAAACATTTAGCAATCGTCGGACGCACGCAAGTGTAAGTAGGTACAGTATGTTCAGGATAAAGCTTGCCACACGATTAAGGAATGTAGAGGAGCATCATGAAACAATATGTATATATTTTAAATTCTAGTTCCTCCAATAAAGAAACATGGGGCACGACCAGCAAAATGAACGGTAAGGAAAAAATAACTCTTTCAAGACCTCTTAGATTAAACAATAAAAACTTAAGTTATATATATGATACAGAAAATGTCCTTTACAAACAATTCATCATCGTCTAATTACTCAGCAGATGTTTGAAGGCAAATATGTCGAAAAGATACATACATACTTCAAATCCAATAACCCGTAAAGGTATAATAACCGTTTTTACTTTTGGAAGATCTCGTAGCTGTGAGAAAGGCCCGTGATACATTCGCTGAACCTTACGAATACTTCCAGGTTTTGAACCACCATCCATAATCAGCATTAATGTCTCATACGGAATTTTAAATGATTTATGAGCAACTGGTAATAAACCAAAAATCTGGAAAGAATATCCAGTGATACCCATTACCAAACAGGAAAGAATAACACAGATCCTACAAACTTCCATTCCATTGTTTTGTCGAGCTGTATGTTTAGAAATGGAACGAATCGTCAGTGAAAAGCTTGTATGTTGATTGGTGACTGATCATTTAATATTTACTTTCCAAAGTGCTCCTGATATTGCCGTAGTAACAATGACCATCTGGTTAGACTTGAAACTTTTATTAGTGATACTCTTATCACGAAAGAACATTTAGTAGCTATTTTCTCCAGGGTAGAACAGACCTATGATACGATATGGAAGTACGGAAACATAAATGAACGGCATGATCTGTGTTTACAATACTATCTACCCGTTTTTATATAGAACGTTCTCTCAAAAAGAGCATACAAGGTATGATTGGTCTCCACCCTCTCTGATATATGCACGTGGAACAGATGGTGTGCATCAGGGAGGTATTTTACCTGTAACTCTTATCCACATTAAATTAAGAACATTACCAAGTTTTTGGCTGCTGTTGGATCGCTTCCTATATTTTGATAACTTCCTAATTTGTTATCGATCGAAACACAGGCATAAGATTAAAAGACAACTGCAGCAAAATATAAATAGGTTCAACGTCAACGGTTTCAAAATCACAAAATGAAAAATAGTATGCATGTATTTCTGTAAGTTACGAAGACATCATGCTAATGCTAATCTCACGCTGGATGGAAAACCTATAACACCAGTAAAGGCGGAAGCAATTTTTGTACGTATTGTGTTCGACAGAAAACTACCTCTATCCCAGACATAATGAATGCAAGAGCTAAATGCTTGTAAGCTCTCGACTTACTCAAATTATTTGCTCATACAGACTGGAGTGATGACAGAAAAGTCAATCTTAACCTATTAAGACCATTTATTAGATCCAAACTTGATTATGGATGCATTGTTTATGGTTCAGCCAGAACATCGTATTTATATATGCTTGATCCAACTCACCAATAACCGATACCACTACTTTTTGGGAGCTTTTATGACATCCTCATGTGAAAGACTTTTAGTTGAAGCCTGTAAGCTACACCGAATACATAGTAGACATATAATATCCATACATTATGCCTTCAAATTAAGATCCGTCCCTTTTAGCCCTGCTTTTACGACTGTATACCACCACAATACAATCTGTGACCAATCCTCCCACGTATGTAACTCTTATAAGAAACCCCATACCAGATCTAATAGCTACACACTAATTTAAAATGATGGGTCAAAGATGAGGAAAATCCTGTTTAATAGTTTATAAGTGGTAATCAAAATAAAAACGTTCGCTTGCCCGCTGGGGCATGGATAATTTAATCTGAAATCAGGGCAATATTCATTGCCGTTGTGTATATCGAGAGCAAACATATTTAAAACCCTATCATCTTCTCCAATTCACTATCATCACTTCAGTCACTCAACAACTGATAGTTGGAAAACCCATTACCGATCAATATTCTCATCAAATATACTGTGCTGTATACCCTCTCAACATAAATTATACTTTTGGTTGCCCAGCCAAATCGGTATTAAAGGAAATTAAAAAGCAGACCGCGCTAATAAAGTACCTCTATATCTTCAAAACTTTATTCAGTAAGATGCAGGTATCATGGAATGATGCAGTGAATAACAAATGGCATGTGATCAAACAAACCGTAGGTGATTGGTCTGCTTGCTGCCAAACAGTCCATAGCGACGAGGTAGTCATTACAAGAATTGGAATTGGTTACTTATTTAACCCATTCCTACATATTTAAGGGCGAATTATCTCTCAATAAACATTTCAGTGTTAAGCACTTTTTAATAGATTGTTGCGATCACAAACTTATACGTGATCGTTACAACAATGGTCAACAAATGAAATAACGTAATGATAAGGTAAATGTGTCATGTATTTCAAATTTATTGAAGGAAGTTAACATTTATTTAGAAATTAAGCCTTCGTGTAATCCTATTTATTTTGAATATTTTAACGTGCATTCAAATTACTAATCAACCATTTTTGGTTTTTTTATTATTATGTTACAATTTACAAAGAACATTTGCATCCTTCATTGATCGGAAAATCTCATATATTGTCCATAAATCGTCATTATATTTTTGAACTTGTTTTGCTCGTTTTTCTTATACAACATTTTTTTTCTGCGCTAAATAGAATTTACATTACATTATTTCATAAGATTTTAATTTAATCCTCTTGTATCGCCTGGTTTAATTTATGGGGTGGTGGTGGTGGTTGTTGCATATAGAGTGCATGGTCATTGACAGCATGCTCTATTTCGCAACATATTGTTTGTTTCTCACCTATTGATTTCTTCTCATCATGTTTTTTGAAAACTGTTTTTTTTTGCTTTATTTTCTAATTATTCATTTAGGTTTTGTTTCGTTCCCCACGTTATTAAACAACACCTTATTTGCTTGTTTAATATTTCTCGGTCAGTTCCTGTATTCCCTCCAATTTTTAAGCTTTGTTTGTAAACTTTACTTACCATGATGGTACTATCTATCTCTGAATACTTAACTGAGATTTTTAACAAATCACCCATGCTTTGAATAATCTACAAGAAAGGAAAATGCTGTTTTTCTTCTTCAAAATAGAAGTGTTGGAGGGGCTGCAGACAAGGTGATCGTCTTTCTCCATATATTTTCCTTCTGTGTGCGTGGCTTTCAACCCAGATGCTAAAAAGCTATTAAAGGATACTAAATACACCAAATATAACAAAGTATTCTACAGTATGCAGATGACGCTGCAGCCACTCTTGATGACGCTGAATAGTCGATGAAATCATGGATGGATCTGTTTAATCAAGACAAGCTAGGTTTGGGCCATATTATAAGTAAATACTGAGACAATAATAGCAGTCTGGGTTGGAAGGAGAGAACATAGGACCATAAGCAATACAATAACATTAAACTATAATAAACTCATAAAAATGACACATTTATTTCAGCAGTGATTAAACGATCACTAATAATTAAGCAATAATATAGGTATCACAGGTTAGGCACTATCAAACCCTATTCATCTACTAATGAGCTTATCAAATTCAGCGCATTGTGCACAGCAAGAACTGGTTCTTTATACACGTGGGTTTGGAGTAGGGCAGGATACAAAATTAAATGGAAATTATTTATCGCGAAGGCAGATTTAATATGACTGATATCAGTATAATTATTGATTCTATAAGATAGCCAGATTAGAATAACGATTACTCTTGAGACCAAATGCTAATTTCCTAGAATTGCAGAGGCTTTCGAACGCCATAACAAGTGCAACAAAGCAAAGTTTGATGTCAATAGCGATTGTAAAATTAAATACTCATGTATGCTTGTGATTTACCCTTATACTAGATGAAATGAGGCTGTATATGAATTTACAGAAGACTTATTTGCAACGATCAAGGGCCAGCCTGAGTTGTAAAGTGGTGTACAGACTTTTGGCAATTTAAATGAGAACGAATTGAACAATCTGTATTCACTGGATCAAAATGTGACCAGACGTCCCAGATATAAACGGCTTCCCAAATATATTTCCCTCATAAATTTGGCAGAACAATAATTTTGGAAACAAGACTAAACTATTTCAAGATAAAAATATCTGTGGACGTTTTATAGCGTATTTTATAGGTGTGTCCAAATCAGTCAGGTTTATAGCGTTGATAAAGAGAGAGTGCAGTCATTTTCACAACTTTCAACTATCATATAACGAATGTCTGCTTCATTTAATTTATTTAAGAAAAGATTATGGTGTGATTACTTTTACCATTATTTCAGTTGAAAGTATATATTATAATTTAATAACAAATTGCCAAATATGTCTCAATTTCAGCATGCACTGATATTGCACTGATTGTCAGAAAATCATTCTGCATGCTCAGAGTGAACATGGGAAAATTTTGACATAAAATGGCAACCTAATAAAACAACTTTTTGGAATAGAATATTATCATCTCTAGTTATCATTAGATCCACAGTAAGTTATATGTTTTTACATATGGAAGAATTAAGATGTTATTTGTATATGAAATACTTCCTTGGGTCCGCCATCTATTGGACTGTTTGTACATATAGAAACAAAAATACGAGCGAACTCATACCGTCCCGGCAGTTCATGATCCAGGTAGATTTTACCATAATAATTAATGTGTTGTACTGTCTAAAAATACAAAGTTAAAAAATTCAGCTGATATTTTCAAAGAAATACATATAAAATCTGCAAAATGTTCATAAAAATATGATCAAAACAAATTAGGTAACCTATTTTGTGGTCATGCAATCACACATATGATTTGGCACCTTATGTATTGCCAATGCTACAATTGAATAGAATTTATTTTATTTGCCCAGGCTGCAAATAATATCTTAGCTTATGAGGTAAAGCTGGATAAGGGGATTTAATGATATATAATATTTTCCGTGCATGTGATATTTCAAGATGTGTCACACAAAGTTAATGATGTGTGTTCTATGAATGAAGTTAAGTGCACTTATATGAAGTATAATATTATATAAGTAAGCAATCACAAATAATTGATATCTTCATAATAACCGATGGCATAAAAAATAAAATAAAAAATATTTTCAAACGAACAGTTGAAATAAAGCTAATCAAGTTAACCTATTTGCATCGAATGAAACAAATGATGAGTAAACTAATTTCTTCTTTAGGCAAAACTACAAGTGGTACGTACGAAAATAACTTTAAAATGGAGCTGGTAATTGTAATTCACTTAGAGGACAACTACATCCCTGACAGCACAAATTTTGTCAAATATTAGGATCAATACAACAACCCCCTTATACGAAGGGGCAAAAGTGACGACATTTTGTCAAATATTGCACATTTCTACTGCATCATGTACGGCATTCCATTTGCGAAGGATTACTTGACGAATACTTCACTGACTAACACTTAACCAAATTTGAGTCATATTCTGTTGATTTAATAATTATCATGAAAACTACATGCATCATGATAGGCTGGCATGTGTTTCAGTACTAATACTGTATAAAGTGTATGTAGAATGTGTGTTTAAGTTGATGTTCATCGTAACACAAGTATAATTGAAACTACATATTAAACTCTTTTGAATCAGTCGATATGAATGTTAGATAACTTCTTATTAACGAACTCATTTGAGATTATATATACACACACAAAACAATCTAAGACATGCTGCTGCGTTTAATTTTTTTCTTCTTTCAAATGTGTACACATGGGCGTAAATTGAAATATGTATCACATTTGCATATAACTATATGTATTCAGTTATCAGAACATGACAATGACAGATGTCATAGAGAAACTAAGAAAGTCACATATGCAAGTGTTATTTTTGATACATTTCCATTTAAATCAAAGTAACTCAGAGTTACTGCTGTCCATATTTAACCATACAAGGCTCAATGATTGTAATGCACATGTCAGTCTGTTTTATTTGTTTTTATATTTAAATGTAACAAAACATTTGGTTAAATTGAGAAGTCACTGTTAGGACATATATTTGGATGAATGATTGTGACAGTATAAGAAATGAAAATACTGTTCAAGTTCATGTCATATTTCAGTAGTGATGAAAAGTGCAAAATAAATATGAAACATTTGTCTCAACTTGTCTACATTGTTAGCCTTAATAATGCATTTCTCAACAATACAGTGTACTGAAAAATTAGGTTTATGCTAAGTTTTGGAATTTTATATTACTAAATATTGAAAACAGCATTCATTATGGAAGCAAATCAATATAATGATGAGAACATAAAATCTTCTGTACAGTGCTTAACATTAAATGTCTTTCATTTATGATGATATAATGAGTGAATTTTGAAGAATCTTACCAATATAAGCATGTGAATGAAACCTGAATGCAGTTCATGGTTGGTTTTGGAAATCTTACAACACAGCAGCACATTAAATTTTTATCATGTGGAGACAATTAATGTGCCTTGCCTAATGAATAGAATATATTTACAGTAATATATCAATATCAATGTAAGTGGTGTAGCAATAAATTTGGCTTCTACTCTCCCAAAGACTTATTGATAGGGCCCATTCCCAGTAAAGTTTGTCTGATGGTATTATAGGCTCCTTCACCACCACCCCAGATTGCAGGGAACGTTATACCACTTTCTTTCAAGTTATCAGTTTGAAATGGAACTGACTGTAAGAAATGTCCAATGTTAACCAAATTTTCAGCCAAATAAAAAATTGGTGGTATTATGGTCTTAATCTTTTGCAAAATGTGGGTTGTCATGTTCAACGATACATCAATATAAATGTAAAATTGATCAAACAATTGATTTAAAATGGAACTTTGAGATGATGCTGTCTAAAATATTCAGTGTTTGGCAACATTTGCCCCCCCCCCCATTGAAGGGATTTGATATTAACCTTTGGCCAAATAAGGATGTCGTCTATCACCTTATACTAATTCCGATATAATAATTATCAAGTAATCGATAGCAAATGGAATGTCGCACATGATGCAGACGAAATGTGCAATATTTGACAAAATGTCGTCACTTTCGAAGATGGTTGTTGTATCGATCCTAATATTTGACAAAATTTGGGCTGTCATGGAAAACGATATATACATATTTATATAAAACTTGTCAAGAAATTCATTGCAACTAGAAGATTTAAGATGACGCAGTGTGTAATGTGCAATATTTGCAAAACAATCGTTACCCTCACCCCTGGTTAAATGGAGAAGATATTTTCGTCTTAATCTTTGGCAAAATTAAAGCTGTCGTACGTAACCTCATATCAACGTCGACGTAAAAGTTATCAAGAAATCGATTGGAAAAGGAATTTTCGAGATGACTTAGTGGGAAATGTGCAATATTAACAAAAGATTGTTGTGTGTATCCCTATACTTCGTCTTTGCCTAATTGTAGAAATATTTGTAAAAATACCTACGTAACCGATTTGCTGGTTAAGCTTGAACACCAGATAACGACTGCTATAGTTCAAATCGAAAGTATTAGTAAAGTTAACATTGTGTAACTAACAAACAGAATATTAAAGCAATAAATGTGCCACGGTTAGATTACCAAGATCTCTCCATGTGAGGCTATTTGTTTTGATCACGTGACAATATGGCGTTGGCGTTCGCCTGACTTAGTATAGCGGAATGCAGCGCAGGGAGCATACTAAGCAGGGAACCAGACTAATTTGAGTTACCTCCCTTTGTATGCATCTTATAACCAAATAAACGAAACGAAAAACAGAGTAAGTCTTAATTATATTACTTGAATACAATACAAATTTTGTCAGCACCATAAGGCGTGAATCTAATTCCGGCAGCAAAATATAAAATTAAGGTTACGCGTGGAGAATATGCAATATATTTATTATTCTTTCCATTAATATTATGAAACCTAGCTTTCGAATTATTGGTCCACACACAAGCTTATCATTTTAAAGGTTGGTAGTGTCCCAAAGAACATGCATCAAGCGCATAAATACTTTACGGACATAGCATTCTACCTATATGTGAACGTTTGCCTGGAAGTTTCCCTGGGTCGATAGATCTTGCTGAGATTTTCCCGGTTTCCTCCTTCACCAGATTTATAGGCCGAAATGTATAGCCTATCTTAAGCTGAGGCATGGCACTAAACCCCACCCCCACAACAACAGAAATAACATAAATACATTGACCAATCTCAATTTAAACATGCATGTAGAACATACACATTGACGAATAAATAACATTACAATTTGTCTGTTGTACATTAAAATTTAAACATGCACCCGGGTCGTTTAAAAAGATGAAAGAAGCATATGAATTCCTGACTGAGAACAAATATTAGATTATGTTACTTACTAATCCATATGATACTTAAATTTTGACTGGAATTAATTGTTTATTTAGGCAGAAGGCTTCCGGAGTCAAAAGAAGTTCCCCTAGAATCAACCGAAGTTTGCAGTTTCTGCAACAGACAGTAGCTTTCAATTCCGCATTAACAACGAGTCTTGGGGGAGTATTAATGAAAAATAGAAGCGACAATCCTGGAAAAAATTGATGTTCAGTTACATCAGAACTAATTCCACTTTTAAATTCCTTGCATATTATGCTACTTAAGCAGAAATGAAAGTTTGTTTTCAATGGTAATTTTATAATCCTATCGTTAAATTTGCAATATATGTCTCAAGCTTTCAATGCGCATGACCCTTTTACACAGAGTTGTGAGAGAAGGCAATGTACGTATGACAGAAAAATATAAAAGATGTAAATGTTAGGGATTCGCATATAAAGTTGTATAGGGACCTTAAGTTATTTCCTGTTTAAATACACACTTTACCCATAAAATCTTGGGCAGTAAATTAGTATTACGTCATGAATCAATAAGGTATCTTAGCCAAGGAACATTAATTCATCATTTTGGACATGTTTAGAAAATGAGGGAAATCCAGCATTTTTGCAATATTTGAGCAAAATATTAAAGACAACCAGAAGTAGGCCTTCACTAACTTAAAAACACTATTACTAATACATTTTAATTATTTTCCACAATCAAACATTTTCCAAGATATAGCCGAGCAGACACATTTATTGCTTGAAACTAGCATCATGAAGGTGATTCAGAACAGATATATTTAAATGAAACATATATTTAACTACAAATATTGGGGAATTTCATCCGGCTGCTACAGTTCAGTTTTGGACATAGACATAAATTTTCACGCGACAAAGTGAGAAATGTGTCATAAACGTTTTGGCATAAACAACTTCACCGGATAATATGTCATACTGGTTAATTTATTTAGTTAGTTTGTTTTAAGGTTTGAATTGTTCCATAGCTTACTATCACAAGAGCTGTTTATAGTGTGTTAGTTGTTGCACTCTTGGTGAAACAAAGATAATATCTCTTCCAGCCTTCTGTCAAACATCCATCCTGTTGTATCTGCATTTCGCAACGCCTTTGACACAAGTTACACAAATTCTCACAGTATGATAAATGAATTCCTTTAGTACCTGTCTTATAAAGTAAACAATCTTTTTGTTTTGTTCTACATTCAAAATTTCACTTTTGCATACATTTTGTTTCTTAGATTGAACTCCAAATTATTCTAAACGTGCCACATGTTCATTAGCAAATTCATTCATGCCTGTTTCTCCATATCCAGTCATGTTGTATTTGAAAAATAATTCACCAGGCTAGTTGTTCTCGTTTAGCCAGTCAGATTGTGGTTCAGAAAGTTTCATTCCAATACCTTGTGCTTGTAAGCAATTGCATGATCAGCTGGAAGAATAAAAACAATTATTAACAATTGTAGTTGTTACTTAAGCATCAAAATAACATAGTGGAAATGTATTACCAAACGATGTTACAGTCTGAAGACAAATGTTACACACTATTTGAAATACGTATTAATACCACAGCATAAAATAGCATAATCAACGTTATGGCGAGTGATTTATGCCATTACAAATTTAAGTGGTATATGCATTGTGCATACTATCAGCAAATTGCAGACTGAGCTCATTGGATGAGACATGTTTTACCCAATGAATACAAGTTTCATTGTTTGTGTTATTTGCCAACTTAATCCATGCTAAGCGTATTAAGTTAATAAAATAGTTATATAAAAACATATGAATAAACAAATGAAAATGAAATTGTATCTGAATTAAAATTAATAAATATAATATGAGATAACTCTTACTAGAAAGAACATATATTCCATTTAGCATAACCTCTATCAATTTCAATCCCTAATAGGTTCTAATTCTGATGTGGAAAATGATATTTACAATCATACATTTATCAGTCGATATTGTGTAAGCATTTTAGAGATTCTTCCTTTGTTTATTATTTGATAAATACCTAGCCAATCTTAAGTGCTGGCTGTAGTTAAATCATTTTTCATGCTGGTCAGTATCTTCCACGTTACAAATGAATACAGAAATTTAGTTAGTTGATTGTCATTATTCCTTACTTCGTCCTTTAAACACACTCAAATAAAGTTGGATGTCCAGAAATGTTTTTGGAAAGTAACCTAAAGCTGCCTTTCAGATGAGCCATTTCTCTACGCTAAAATTGTAATATCATTACGTTTCTTGTTTCACACCTTATTTCGTCTTTTATAAGTATTTGTTATTATTGGTTATCCGATTTAATACAATCATTTAATGTCCCATTTAGTACAAATTGTACAATGGTAACATTCAACTCTTGCATACTTGTCAATGGTTCAATATTTCAATTGGCATTCACTTACTAAATATGTGTTTTAAGCATTCGCAGTTCCTTGTTAATTTCTGAAAATCAAACCAAAAACATGGGTAAAGTTTACTCTCTACACTCTAGTGTTTCAAACATGATTCAAGGTTTAATTTTGTTTCTGGACATGATCAGATTTACATTTATATTTAGAGGATAATTATGTCCAAGATATACAATTATTTCAGATTCCGGATGGATGTCTATGCTGATTTGATAGAGTCAAGGATTAATATCCTGGAACTCATTGTTCGGAGTGGAGGTATAAGACTAAGACTCATCTGCCAAATACTGCATGATATCTGGTTCCTAAGAAGAAGAATCCCATTCGTATTTTGGTCAAGAGGAATGCGTCATATTCAAAGTGTAAAGATTTTTCTGCATTTTACCTCTGATGATTACATAAATACTAAATTTCAAAACAGACTGACTTGATACTGTATCTAAGAAATGCATTAAAACCATTCCTAAGGCATTAACACTAACATGTAAGAAAGCTGACTTCTAAAGACGGGTGGCTGGTTAGTGGTTTAAAATACTTAGGGAAATTAACTATTTGCAACATTGTTTGCTTATTACAAGGGAAGTGGAGGCAGATTTGTTTGTATAGTATCCAGCTTTGTAATATAATCGAAATGTGATTACAATTCTGAAGGAGTCATGGAAAATGTGAAATGGCTATATAAGCATATTACTTTAGCTGGAACAAAAACAAAAGTTATCTACAGACGCCAGGACATTGTATAAAATAGCTGAATTTGCTTGAGCCAAGTAGATGCTTTAAAGCCTCACTTAAAATGAAAATGCTTGTAATCCTGTTGTTTAAGTAGTTTATAACCCACACATCTCTTTTGTTGCAGTTCTATCATATTACATGCTATTTTGTTAACAGTTGTTTTGTTTTCATTTATTTTGTTCTCAGATCGATGCCATGCTTGAGACTTATGGGAGTCTGATTTCTTCAGTTGTTAGATTTCTCCATTTCCGTGGTATTGCTGAGGAGGAAATTATAAGGGCCCTTGTCTCGGACAATGCAGAACTTCAAAGAAGGGAAGCACATGCTGAATGCATATCATTTAGGGAATCCCAGTTAATGACAATGCTTAATGACCTGTTTAGTTGAAACGGGAAAATATTATCGGTTCAAAATATATTTGTTCTAGAGGTCGAATATAGACTACTTAAAATATTAACATGCAGTTTATTCTCTAAATTTGTCTTTGCTCTCTGTATTTCTCCAGTAATTCATTCTTATGTCTACAGAAAACTCTTACATGTCTTCCATGTCCTGACATTTTTACACCATAATCTTGACATTTCATTGTGTAAGTGTTATCTTGGCACTTCAGTTGTTTATATAATACATGGCAAACGTTTCATTTTGACATTCTTGTACTTTGCAAATCATCACCAGATGGCATGCCTTTGCATCATTTTCGACTCTAGAATGTGCATGAATTAAGATTGGTAAAAGCTGCTATGTACATTTCACTCATTTTGTTTTAAGTAAGAGCACCAGCCTTAAAAAATCAGTTCACCTATATATGCAGATCTTTCACATTTAAACACTAAGAGCTAAAGGTAATAGGATTTAGGTAAGAAATTGAATATGTATGCTCTGAGACCATAAACGTTTTATTTAACTCAAAAATAAAATGTAGAAGAAGATGCAACGTCTGCGTTAATTTGCAAGCCATTTCCCATGGTGGTATCCACCATTTATATCAGTAAGCTCATTTATGATATATTTGAAGAATATTTCCTCCTGTGAAGGCACATTAATTCGACGAATGTATGACATATGTCATCTAACATTTGTGTGTCTTTACTGCAATATAGATACCTTACACTAGAATAGGAGTCCAGGACTTGATACCTATATAAACATATTTATAACAGCAATTGTTTAATCATCTATAGTAACTATGCTAACTGGTCATGATGCAACTTCTAACGTCTTAGAGGTGCAAAACAGTTACCTCCCTTGTACTAGGAACCTCTTATATAAGACAGGGACGTGGAAACAAGACAAACGGATGGCAGTATAATGAAGTTACTGCATAATAATTACTTAGATACATCCCAAAGTAAAAGGAAAATAATCACAGATGTGGTCGACTGCGCCCATATATAAATGACTTGTTCGTCGTTAAAAACTTTTACGAAAATCATTTCTGTCAAACGTATTGCACATATATTCTCACATATTGTTTGGTACAACTGCATGAAGTAAATTATTTTCGATGCAGAGCTAACAATGTTAGTACTCTTTTATAGACACTAATATGCATTGTAAACATTCATTCACAATGTTGACCGGGTGTTATGAATGGATTTTAGAGCTGCATATAATAATGAATATCAGATACTCTCTTATTTCTAAATGATACAGCTTCTAAAGTCTGGAGTAAGTTAATTCTTGAAAAAGGTTTTCTATAGTGAACTGTGTAAGAAATGGTCAACATACATTTACATCAATAATGTAATTTAGAAATAATTAGAACCGGATACAAACATATTTACAGACGGTGTATTATCATTTTAATGCTGCTGATACCAGGAGCAAAGGAGGAGGTAATCACCACTGTCTAGGTAACTGATAGAGTTTAATGTTAAATAATATGACATATTGGACCATGCTGTGAGATACATATTCAGCGTAGATAGTGATTCATCAAATAAACTCAATGATAACTGTAGTTAGAAATAGACCATTTTCATCCTCAAAAGAAACAAAAATACATATTCCAATAAGTAAAAATTCTTTACAGACTGTCATTCACTGACAAGGGACTGCATAATTGCAGGGGCTTGTAGAACGATAGTAAAAGGAAAGAAAATATACAGGTAAAATGTTATCAGAGAAAAACGCTGTTCAGAAAGGGACGATCTTCAACTTCCTCTTTACCTAATAAGGACATATCACAAAATGCAACTCTTGTTTCAGCCACTCCTGTCCATTAAGAGCAAGCTATTGTGTACTTATATCAGGGCGCATATCCGAATTTGTTTCAAACTTGTGCTTATATTAATACGACTGATCCAGTTGATCCTGCCATTATCTCACTATATTTGGAGACCTGCAAAAAGAAAAAAAGGGATATTTTGTAGCGAATCATTACTCGGTGAAAATATGCTTATGACATGGATAAATTGTACTGCTTACTTCAACAAACGTTCCGACCAAATTATAACTTTTCAGTGTGGAATGCCTCTTCTTTTTGATAATCCAAACAAACATATCCAGTTTTTGCGTTAGAGCAAGAGGTTTGAGATGATACGCATTAAAAATTACTGTGAAACAGAAGCAAAATCTATTTCATAGAGTGAATAGGCGTTCAACAATGTTTTGTTCGACTTTCAAGGTAACCATGATAAATTTCTACATGACCTAAATCGTCTGAATAGCTCATTTGGCCCATTTCAACTATTTCATCTGAACTAAATTTTGGATTTTCTTTCAGTTCACAGGCGTGTAATGGGGATCTTCGTCACAAAATTTATTTTTAAGTGGGAAAGAAGTGGGATGGATTCTGACATCAAACTTTTCCATGTAGCAAAGTAATGGTCTCCTTAACAAACATTTCCCGAATTTCTTCCTGCCTTCCCTTCCTTTGCCACGTGCGTAGCGGCGCCACTAAAGAACATTGTTCCGAAGCGCTTCCAACCCAAGAACCACCATTGTCGTTACTAACATGAGTAAAGTACACGTATTTGTGATTAGTATTTATGAACTCGCTGAAATCTAAACTAAAACTATATACATTGTTTATTGTGGTCAGGATCTATATTGTATACTATATATGAGAGTGAGTATAGGATTTATGTTAAAGTATGGTCTCACCTGTGTGGTTAATAAAGGTACTTATCGATTGCATGAGCAATTCACTGTTGATTTGCACTCCAATGTCACTCCTAGCTTACGATTTGTACCCATTATTATCTTTAGTGTAACGGTATACAAAGATGACAAAATGAAATCGATTTTTTTTCAGTTTGTATACGTTTGTTAGTGTATATATTGATATAGCTCTGAATTTTATCCATGTATCAACGAGCACTGTAAACGTCTATAGGGACGTCTTTCATGCAGACAAATCAATAACCTATTCAAAATAAATAATCAGAACAGTACCATTGTGACTGTAAAGGTTTTGTTCATTCTCTACCCGAATGATTGAAATTTTTCTATGCACATGTGTAGAGATATTTGGTTACATAACCGGTTGAAGGAAATTTTAGAATAGATGAACTGTGTAACCTGTTTGATACAGAACTGACTGAATAAATGATGTTGCTGAACAATATTGATTGTTTGTAAGTTTGGTAGCATGTCTTGGTATTTTTACTTTAAGTAGTTGAACCCATGCCTTAAGGTTTTGTCATGAAATGGTACGTGTTTTATACTGCCACATCTCCAGGTCTGGCAGTACAAACATTTAATGTCAGAGAAGTTGTATATGTTATGAATACTTTGTTGAATGCAGCTAAATGATGGTATGCTATTTATAATATCATTATGTGTCGGGGTACTCTAAACGTCTGGGCTTCTTACAAACAGGGAGAAGCACATAGCCACTTTATTTTGATTCCGTGTACAGGAGAGATACTGCTCAATGGAACTCGCTTACTTTTGTAGGACTGGCCTAACCAGGCACTGTGCAAGCAGAACACTGTTATTTTATGTCGTGTACAGGAGAGTAACCGTCTAACTGATCTGGTTTAATTTTGTTGGACTGAGCTAACCATGCACATTATTCATTACAGCTGGGATATAAATAAACATTCACCAGGCAGGCTTGTAATCAATCTCATAATAAGTTTCTAGCGGAACCAAACAATGTTGGCTCTGTTACATGGCTAATCTACCAAAACCTAAAACATTATTATTAACTTTGCTTTGCCTATATAGGACTATTAGTTGAAAATAACTGATCAACAGAGCAATAAAACTGTTTTTATTTAGATACCTATAAGTTTAGTAGTGGCTACATATCCAGTAGATGCATTTGTTTTGCAATCGAAGAGGCGGTGACCCTGATAGTCATGCTTCACGTTTGAATTTGTTAAAACATTCAACCTTCGGAACAACTCTTCTGTGGCAAAATGCAGATTTCGCGTACGCAGTATTCACATTAAACTATCATTAGGTCTTCAGCAACCTTGGTATGCATTTTTGCAGCAACAGTCAATGCTTACTGACACAGGAAATAAATAAATATATACCAAAGATAAACATTAATAATTTAAACGATTGGAAATTCATAAAATATGCAGCATATTAGACTTCACAGCTATTGAACTAATACAAGTTATTACATAGAGATTATTTCATATTTATAATTAATCTATCATAATATTACACTTAAAGACATACCTATGACATCATTATCCTGTTGTGTCTGCTATTTCCCCCATTGTACTCCAAAACGAAAACCGAAGTAAATGCGTTGTATAGAATACACGCAACTGACAATCTCTTTCCATGACCACATCGAGGTCACCTGACATGCTCGAGAGGGGTTTGCAGAAACAATTCTGATCTGGCAAAACAGAGTTAACAAAAACATTGCACTCGTTTTCAGCCATTCCAAATTGTACGGTGTTTGATAGTGCCAAGCACAATTTACCCATACATATGCATACATACATGCATAGATTCTGTAGTGCTTTATCAAGAGTGATCTTTAAAAATGAAATGTGATGCATATATGATAATGTAAAATGAAAGAAATCATTTCTTTTCTGAAAGATGCTCATTGATGGGTTTTTCTTTAGTTCAAGCGATACCTCACGTCTATGACTCCGTTAATGAAAAAGTACGTCCGTCTGTCATTAGTTGATATAATCCCAAACATCATTTACCTGATTGAATGCGAGTGAGTTTACTTGGGATATTTTTGTGTACTGATCATATGTTCCAAGTAAAGTTCGTATATAGTACAAGATTGGTATGCATAGTTCACTTTTGCGGTTAGAGCATCTGCCTAGGATGCGGTTGGTCGAGGGTTAGACTCCCGGCCGAGTCATAGGACAGATGGTACTAACATATGCCTCGCTAGGCGCTCGGAATTAAAAGGATAGTGTTAGGACTGATCGTCCTGGTGTCAAGATAATGTGATTGGGTGGGACACGAGGCCTTCAGCAACATTTGTGGCATGATGTCCCAGCGTTTGACATTACTATAAACTGCTACACTGCAGACATTGTAACGATATAACTGAAATTTGTTTAAATGCTAGGTTAAAAATCCCAAATCACCCAAACTTACATAATTCACTTTTTATTCCTACAATGAGTAACACATTCATAAAACGATATTACATTAACACATAATAAATTCTTTTGATGGTTTCAATTTTTCTAATTTTGGTTTCATTGACATAATGCTATTTGTTTCTCGTTCAACATTTTCACATATTTGGGACAATTATAGAAAATATAACTTTAGACGTGCCTCGTTAACTGCTTCGGCAATTTATAAAGTTTGACTGGCCGAGATAAAAAAAAATAATATTAGTTATATCATTCGCACCTTGGTCAATCCTTGTTTCTTTACTAGCCGAAGTAATCCGAATGGAAGCTATGAACGTACATTGTGAATTGGACATATTTGTGTAAAATGGTTTAGCGTAAAATATAATATTTCATGGTACAATAGACAAGAGAAAAACATTAAAGTACGGCATCGGGCTCTACATTGAAACCCAGTCAAGATAAAATAAACAATAACTCCTTACAAAATTCAGCACAAATGACAAGTCCAACAGTGTGGTAATACATGTTTTAGACTTGTAGTATTGATATAGGTTAACATTTCCTATATCAAATGACTTTGTCTTTAGTGACAGCAAACACATGTATGCAAGTCAACCTTCGGATTATAATGCTGGACAGTTACAATATATGATTACAAATACACATCAAACAAAGGGAAGTGTTATCCCTGGATTGTACCGAACAATGATCGATATTACTAACAGTTTTATTTATAAACAGGAATAAATAATGTTATCAGATAGTTCAGAGAATCTACGGAAATTTAAACCCGGATCCGCGGGTTAACGAGACCGATCAGTTACTGTAAACAACGACTAGTTTATCATATCAACCATGCATACATGACCAAAATGATGTTATAGCGTCTGTGGTATAGACATTCGTGCCTAGCAGACACACCCACACATCAGTCTGGTAATTGATTCCCATCTCCACACAGTCATTCCGGATTTCTAAGACTGAACTAATAATAGATGATTATAAATAGACACCAAACAGAACTGACATTGCTATCCATGGACTGTAAAGGACATTGCACGACTACAGGTTAGAGACTTTTTGTCGCTACTATGCTGAGATTTTAACACGGGGGAAAAGGCACCCATTGATACTAATTCGTCTTTATAAAAAAACTTATGTAAAGGCAAAGGGGAATATATATGAGGACAGCACAGGATATCAATTTAGGTATAGTAGGATCTATCGGGCATCCATTGCATCCGGTCGTATCTAAGGATGTCTCGTCACTGTTTTTCCTCTGAATTGAGATAGGCCATGACGAGTGAGCGAGGGCGACCCTGCGCAACTTTCCTTCAGTTAAATCCAACTCATACACAAGTCATGACACTACTCCCCTCCTCCCCTCATCCGACAATATAAAGTCCTGTGACGATGGGCGAATGGGCAAGCAGCAGGTGTGTATATACTGGGAGCTGTAGCTGAAAACCTTTACAAAGGAGGCTCAGGGCAGAGGGTATGTTTTCATTGGACCGAAGCAGCATTCAAACTAGGCAGCCTCCTGGTGAAAGAAAAGCCCTAAACACTGCTTCACCTTAACGCTAATCAGCACACCGTTGTTGATTGGATCCAAGTTTTGTTGTCGGAAATCAACAAAAAGACCGAAGTTACGCGGCTCATAGTCGGAAACTAATGGTTGGCACATTAGTTGATAGACTAGAGACAAGAACAGCCCTAGTGGGAAGGTGGTAGAAAACTATCCAGAAACAACATTCATATAGCAGACTTTAGCCATCGTCAGGAAGGGAGAGTGATTTTCGAGTGATGAAGGTCATGATAATTTCTGAATGCTGGTATCCAAACTCAATATCAAGAGACAGCCTAGCAGACATCCACAAGGCAAAAAGTTGCACAAGAAACCTAATGTCTCCAATTTGAAAACGGAGAATCTGCGACTGACATTTATTGAAAAACTGTGCAGCCAACTAGGTATAATCGATCGAAACTCGAGGATGTCAAAGAAAACTATGCATCCTCCAGAGACTATGGGTAACAAACTGCATCAAAAATCGGATTTTCCACAGCACGTATATATCGAGATTGGATTGAGAAGAACAAACGCTGCAATTCAGAGACTTTTGAAAGAGATAAATTGGTTCCTCATCTAAGAAGGCATCCTTCAACAACACGAATAAAGAGGACTGTCCAACGCAAACTCAGAGACCTGCAAGATTCGTGACTACGCAATAAGGCAGATGAGATTCAGTCCTATGAAAACAAGGATGATATTAATAACATTTTTATTGTGTTTTGAATATAATCTACGGAACTCATGAAGAGCTCCAGTACTGAATGCTTACAGTGCCATGCTGCTCACTGCCAAAATAATATACCTCCTAGATTGGCAGAACAATTCAACAACATTCTCAATCAACATTCATCTATCACTGAAGAGACAATTGATCGATTTCCCCAAGTGGAAATCAGCATATCAATTGCGGTTCCTCCAGAGTTGACTGAAACTTTGAAATCAATGCTACCGAAGTCAAATGACATATAATCTAGAGCAAATATTATACTAGCAGAAGCTGGCGGCTTGCACATGACACAGAAATTTAATGAAGTCTTCAAATCAAACTGGACTCAGGTAACTGTACCCCATGATTACAAGCAGAACACCAACATACAATCATGTGACTACCAGTGGGGTATCCCCTTGCTGTTAATAGATGGAAAGTCCTTGCTAGAATTACTCTGAATCATATTATGTACCACGCATATCGAGGTCTACTTGACAGATAGTCAAGTTTGCTTCAGGAAAGGACTTGGGACCACATGTATTGTTTTAGCAGTTCATCAGCTCCAACAGAACTGCCAAGAGCAGAATTCTAACCTGTTCAATTAATTAAACTGGCAAAAACATTTGACACAGTCAACCGTGGAAGCCTTCTTAAGAAAATGGCGAAATGTGGTAGCCCATGGAGATTCATTGTAATTTCTCGCAAATTCCACGACTGCATGCTCGCTCTTGTTTCGAGTGATGGTGAGTAAAATTTAAACCATTTCCAGTTACTAATACAGTCAAGCCAAGCTTTCTGTTTGCCTCAACCGTCGTCAATATGTTCTCCGCCATTCTTACTGGTGCCTCCTGTGACCGTAACACAGCGATCGACATCGGATTACGGACTGACAGCAAACCATTAAAGACAAAGTCACAAGAAATGACTATTTGGTATCGCATATCTGCTGACGAATGATCCCTGATTAAAAAAATGAGTCTGACGTGCAACACAGTATGGGCCATTTCTTGTCAGCTTGTGGCGATTTGGGTTTCACAATTGATACCATAAAGAGAGAGGTGTTGCACAAACCTGCATAAGGAAAGCCTCGTGTACGGCCTACCATCACAGTAAATGGCCAATCACTTGAGGAAGGGGACAAGTTTACTTATCTCGACAGCACATTGCTAGTTGTGGTTCCCAGCGATGATGAAACCAATGACAAAACTGCTAAAACAATTGTGTCATTTGGCAGACAATGTGCAGATGTATGGGACCGCAGAGGTATCATCATAAAAAACAATTCATGTTTACAAAGCAATTGTGTTAACGGCCCAGATGTATGCATGCAAAATCTGGACGTTCTATCAATACCATTCCCAGAAGCTAATCCAATTTTACATTGGTTGCCAGATGAACTGATGAATAGAAGATGGCAGGACAGGGTTCAAGACATTGAGGTTCTCACACGAACACGCATTCTGAAAATGTACACTCGACTGATGAAATCAAAGTCAAGATGGGCTGCCCACGTCGCAACAATTCAGAAGAGCGCATAGAAGGAGGGAAAGCGATCTCAACTTGGTCAGACGAAACGCGTCAAAGATTTTCTTAAAGTCACACTTCAATATTGAGTCATGGGAAAATCTCATACAGGATATATCCACCTGACTTAGTGTCATTCATACTGGAACTACATATTTTGAATGGAGGAGAACTGCAGAGGCAGTGCAGAAGTCTGAGCAGCGTAAATCTCAAACAGTTCATCTTTCATTTAACAGGGAAGCACAAGCTGCATCATCTGTGCAACAGACAGTTCATGGCACAACTTTGCCTGATCTGCCATTCACACACTCACACAAACCATTCCGGTCAGTGATGTCATGTACATCTTCGAACTCGAAGGACGACAAACACTCATAATAATTATCGAAAAATGTATATTAGTGAATAACAGATTTAATTGCATAATAATCTTTGGTTAAGATAAAATTGTACAGACATTGATAATCAGTTAGGCTCACCTAGTCTACATCTATGTAATGAACATACTCAGAGATAAGTAACCCTTTTTGTCGAGTCCACGTTTAATTAAACTATAAAGTCAACGACTTCAGCATTGTGCTCAGTGAAAATACATCTAGCATTAACTGCAATATAGGGTGTTGATGACTAGATGGACAAGTGACACGCACACCGACATCAAAGTGATCAACGAGTAAAGTTTCTGACTCGGAAGTCTCGAAATCAATTAACTGTAAGGGGTATACAAAACCTAGACAGTATTTGTTTTTATTTTCGTACCGAAGAGAATACATATAGATAGAAACAGGAGATGTTGAATTGGGCAACATAACCAATAATGCCTATATATTTTAATGTGTAAACTTTCGTTAGTAAGAGAATGGGTATATGTTAAGAAAATAAAACGAGCACTGTTTGCAATTCATTCCATTAGATCATAATATCAATGTACAATGTATGAATAGTCATATAGCAAACTACATTTGGTGAATATAGATACAGAAGAAGGAGAACACATCTAGCACACCTATACAATGAATCACGATTTGCTCACTGCCTCTCACATATATAAAAAAAATGAATTTGTATGACAGAGTATAGTTTTAGAGGACTTTGTGTCACTATTTCTCAGTTAAAAAATAGAATGCAACTGAAACAGTACACAGTTCCTGTCAAAAACACAATGGACAATGGGTGATAAAGGCAAATATATTTATTATCAAAAGCTAGCATACACTGAGAGGTTCGTTTAGTGTATGGTGTAAATTATTTAGTTGACTGACAATACTTTTGTATTTTGTGTATCAATAGTCTTTTTAGCACCGCTGTAAGAGAGCCCATTTGGCCAATTTTCATACAAAATAAGAGTTCTTCTACTATCGCTGTTACTTATCTGCATAGTTAAAGTAGACGACTCCAAATCACTTGAAGTTAGGCAGATGCAAGGTATGAGTGCTGAGGAAATAAAATTTGTTACACGTCACTGCTTTAAACCAAAGTATTTAAGCCAGCTTTATTGAACAGTATTTGTTACACGTAGTCTGTGATCAGCGGCTTTTGAACTAGGACTGTATTGAATATACAAAGTGTTATTTTTTCTTTAGTTGGATTAAACGAGAGACTTTGCAGTTTCATGCAAAATATCAAATTGCAGCCGTTTTTCTGGGACGGAACCATCTGTCAACGTAGATATGAACAACACAGCTTTGTTTAATAACTCTGTTTGACTTGTCGAGACATTTGACAGCGTCTTATTTTATGAAATTCAATAACAATGATGATCCACTTTATATCATTCAAATACTGCACAAACCGTTGCAAAATAAGTCATTAACGATTAAGGGATTGATTATTTAATTACGTAGGGTAGGGTTTTATACACTGTTCGTTGAGAAATGTTCTGGCTAACAAATAGCTAAGAAACGAAACTACTCCTGAGCTGGCATGCAACTATATCATGTGTGTCTATGATTTTGGATGGAAATAGTTTGAGAGTAGAAAAGAAAATTGAGCCTGGTTAAAAAAGAAGAAGAGTAAATGGTCGGCACCTACTTTTGAAGACATAATCTGAGCAACATCACTATGCGTTTGGACGAATACAGAAAGGTCATGCTCAATACAGAGAATAGTCGAAAGTCGAAAAGATTTTCACGAAAGTTAGAAAAACACGTCGATCAAGTCATTAATAAGAACAAAGTTGAACAGGAACGACGGGTGGATTTCATTTACATTCTACAAAAACAACAGAGAAAGCAAAGTTCCAATTTAATGGTGTCTTCCCATCCAAGTGGATTGTGCATATAGAAAGTTGTGTTTCTGATTATATGAGTGTATGCATGTGTATGAATGTGTGCGTCGACTTATTGAGGGTACATGAGAATGTTGATTCGACCTGCTGTCCTTTGATATGAAGAGACTTGTGTCTAAGAAAACGTATGTTTCATTTTCTTCATGCCCACGCAGTTTATGTAGGTTCCTCTAAGTAGATACGTTGTTATTTTATTTATTTGGGCCACTTGCATTGACACACGGGACTACAAAACGCAGTTTTCGACATTGTTCGAGTCATGAAAAAAGAAACAAAATCACTGAAAAGGTAGCAGGTATGTTTTAGCATGTGTTCAGAAAAGTGAAATAGAGTCACAGTACTGGACGTTTGGTTTTGTGTGAGTGTAGCACATTTGACAACACATGATAGACTATACATGGAGGTCAGTATACCTGGTGGAAGAAGGACTCGGAAAGAACCACCGACCAACGTGAAGCCTATGGCAAGAATTCTCAAATTTCACTCAAATCCACACGGACCGATGATAGATGCTAGAGATTTGTAAAGGCGAGCACACTACACCACTTGTCGGCCCTGAGTCGCTCTGAGGAATACGCAAGTGGTGAGTAGACCACTTTGCCACCAGGGACCCTTCACAGTACAGGAGCAATCTAAACATGTTGAAACGTAGCTTGTGCATCTGTATATGTAGTGATCTTATTTATGTGTTTGCGGTTTTTGTTTAATTGGCTTGTAAAAATGTTAGTCATATCCCTCCGATGTTTGCAGTATGGCAGCTTATAGTACTACCTAGCACTGGGGCACCATGACGCAGACATGTAGGATGATGTCCGACGTGGTCACATTATCCTGAGACCAGGCCGAATAGTCCTAACACTAACTTCTTAATGATGAGCGTCAAGTAAAGCAGCTGCTAGTACCATGTTTATAAGAATTTGGTATGACTCGACCGAGGCAGACGCTGTCAATACGTATTCCATCGGAGCAGTTTGATTTTTTTAGTCTTGTTTTGTTAAGCTGAAACTTACCATTTTAAACAATTTGGTCATATGCAAATGGTGTGAAGTTCAGAAGTAACCCATGCTAGCTGATTTGTCACATTCTTAATCATTTTCAGATGACATATATCTGTATATTCGGTTTGGAAAAGTTACGAAATTTATCAGTTCATAAAATAGACTTCTGTTCTCAGAATCTAACATAGTAAATTAGAATTAAAACCTTGCAGCAATCGCGCATACCGAACACGTTTAAACTTGTGTTTTTAAACTCGTGATTGTCTTGATAAGAAATACATTAATGATTTCTTTTCTTTACTCAAGTAATTGTTCAGATGATCTGGTTTTATAAATAATTTCTTTGTTTTATTTCTTTTTCTTTTGCGCTAAGACGGGTAACATGCATTATATATCAACATTTTAACTTAAGCGGAAACAAAAAGATTTCCTTACCAGGTGGCGTTTCGGCTATGGTTCTAGCCGATATAGTTTTTTTTCGCTCTTGTAAATAGATGGTGTTTTCTTGCAAATTCTAAATTTAATTAAACAACTTTTCTTGTAAGTTATATAAAGTAATGCCATTGCGTCTTCAAACAGTACTTCGATTAAATGAAAGCTCTCCGAGTTGTAAGTTACCAAGTGTTTTTCAAAGGGTTTACGTTTCACCATTAAATTATTTCAGTTAATTTTGTTTTGATCTCAGGTTAGAAATACATTCTACATGTACACTTCACAGCAGGATCAAATGATTAGAGTCCTGAATGTTTTGAGACAAAAGTTTAATTTAAATTAATTGTTGCAACCTGAACAGGGCTCTAATATATGATTTTCACATCTTAAAACAAATTAAATCGAATACCCTTTCGAATGCAATATAGTTCTGGTTCCTTCAAACAGTGTTTTAATTAACTTGAAGATTTTATTCTTTTATTGAACCAAATACGTTTCAAAAGGTTTGTATATAAAAACAACCTGTTTCAGATATTATCATTTTTTACTAGTCGATTAAGATTCTTTGTATATGTAACGTTACATGAGCATTTCAATCAGCTGGTCATTATTCTTACCTGAATTTTAGATACACCGTAAATGACATCAAAATAACATCATTTTGTCGCAACCGGTTCCGAGTTTTTATATATGAATTTTGCACTTTAAAGTTAATTAAAATAAATTACCTCTCGTACCATGCGACATAGGTTTAAACCCCTTTCAAGTATTACTTCAGTTATTTAGAAATCTCAGATATTTGCTCAACAACATTATTTTCTAAGGGTCTGTTTTTCAAAAATATCTTGTTTGAATTATTAGCATTTCTTCGTCTGAATGGAGGGTCATATCACCATGGAGGTTATAAGTAAAATACTTCGAAACCATCTACATAATCGTTTTGTCCCTACTCCTTCAGAAGGGAAAGTCAAATTGATATTGTATTTTAAGCAGAAGACTTCTTATTTTGGCCACCACGATAGTCGGATTAAAATCGTGTTATTGCTACTCTCTGTGAACGGAAAACCATAATGACACGTAGTTTGAACCAACAGACGTAATGTGATGTCTAGTTGGCTCTAAATCAAATAATACAGGTCATACATCCATTCTGACCATGTCAGCATGATATTAGTGTCACCTTTACTTAGCCTTAGTGGATGGTGGTATCAACAGGGGGTTCGTACTAAAACTCTTCTTATGATCATGTCTGGTTGGACGTAAATATGAAAATGGTGTCGATTAATGAAAGAACATATCTGTATCTGCATAGGGTTGCTTTAACATAAAGAAGTTTTATGATGTGAAGCAAGTAGTAAATAAGAAAGGTGACAGATGGCCTCCAATTTGACCACCATAACATCCATCTGAATGATCTGGTTATTGCTACGTCTCCTTAATGGCTCGTGGCATCGACATTGTACTTTAACCAGAAGACTTCTTATACTGTATGGGTGTTTCGTTCCGCTTTAGAGTTATTACGTACTTCGGAAAGTGATACTCGCATTAGGTGAAATTGTGTACATTTTGTAGCATATCCAGACTTCTAATTTACGATTTGGAAATTTTACATTGAATGCGAATAAATTATCAAATGTGGCATACAAACTATTTATTATCTTTAATCCTTTTATTCAGACATGATTACAATTGAAGTTACATTCAGATGGTCTGCAGCTAAAAATAACTCATTTCAGTTATTATGCTTTTGTCCTCTGTCTGTTACAATGCATTATATAGGTACCCGTTACTTCAGTCACTTGGTAGCGATTGTAACATGACTTGATGATAAAAAATTAAATTTAATAAAAACACTGCACAACTTTTCTTGCAAACGGGCCAGAGTTGAAATGTTTGAATCCAAAATGTGAAATTTAATTATGTAAATTACCTCCTTTTTCATGCAGATTAGTTCTAGTCTATAATACTTTCATCAAGCGTTACTTAAGTTAACTTAAACATTTCAATTTTTTACTATTAACAAGAAAGGAAAAGGCGAAATAAAAATAACAAATTTTAACTATTTGTACGTCTTCTTGCTAACGTATGATTCATTCCACGTTTAAATTTTACCCGATGGAAAATATTTTATTTTTAACAGACTGGATTTAGTGAGTTTTCCGTTTATGTCCTTCACGTCATATTGAGGCAGACCACATTTGAATCAGAAAAACGATCATGTGATAGCAACATTTATGTATACAGAAAGCCTCAAGCTAATGCTTATTTTTCACCAGACTCTCCATTTCACGTCATGCAGAACTAGAGAAGTTAAACAAGGCATATGTGTCATTGTTAATTATGTCCCAAATGCTGGTTCTTAAAAACCTGGTTCCATAGATAACATGTGCTCTGTACCCTTTCATAGCCAAATCAGTATTCTGAGCTTTCAGGTACCTTCAAAGGAAGAGATATATAGTTTCGTTATCCCTGTCAAGATGCAATATTATCTTGAACACAATTCAGTATAGTTAAGATCTATCGTCTTCCATTTCTTATTGCACGGATGTTAAGCCCCGTGAATTTATATATCAGTGAAACGCTGTGATAGTACAGTTAGGTACATGCTTAGGCTGGGAATGATGTTCTTCTTGCATGTAACCATGGTAACATTACCTACATGAACTTACTGTGCCTCATACATCAACAAGCCATAGCAGATTTCATGATCAAGCTGATAAAAAGGCACCTCTTCTAATCTAAGCTCCAAATATACATTTGACAAAATGCTTCCTTTTTTGTGCCATGCGTAACAGTCATTCCTCTTTTACCATCTCTCGCCCCCTTTTTCTCTCTCTCTCTCTCTCTCTCTTACCTTTATATGTATGTATGTATGTATGTATGTATGTTTGTGTGTATGTATGTTTGTGTGTATGCATGCATGTGTGTATGTATGTATGTATGTATGTGTGTGTGTGGGTGTGTGTGTGTGTGTGTGTGTGTGTCTGGCTGGCTGTATGTATGCATGTATGTATCTATTTATATATCTATTTATGTATCTATTTATGTATTTGTCTGTGTGTGCATGCCTGCGTATGTATTTATTTGTATGTATGTATGTATGTATGCATGCATGGATGTGTGTGTATGTATGTATGTATGTATGCATGTACGCACACACGCACGCACGCACGCTCGTACGTACGTACGTATGTATGTATGTAATGTCAATATGCTCATACTATACATTATTAGGAATATTTTTGGTCCTTTTTCTTACACTGCACCTCACGTTCACAGTTTTTCCAAATAGTTTGCAGGTTTGCATACATTTCAGCTCCCTCAGTTTGTTTCATCACATAGTATCATTCAGCACCCTTTCAACATTTTAGATATCAGTAATGTCAGCAGATATAATTGTTTAGTTATTACGGTATAAACTGAGAAAGACGCAAGGAGAGGGAACACAAGTTTTAAGGTACATTGTATTCAGATAAAAACAATGAAGCTAGCTGTGACTGGTGTTGTTGTTGTTGTTATAGTTTTTAACGCCATTTATCAGCACGAGAAAGGTCATACATGGCGGCCAGTATTAATGGTGGAGAAAGAACCTGGGAAAACCCCGGAAAGAACCACCGACCCACGAGAAGCTACTGGCAAGCTTTCTCTCATACCACATTGGCCTAGCCCGAGACTCGAACACACGCTGACAGAGGTGAGATGGCAGTGATCCGTAACGGTGAGCGCTTTAGACCATATGGTACTGAATGAAAATTTTGAGAACCAACACTCGGAAGATAATGCACTAGAGAGAACCGAAGACAGTAGATGGTGTGACATATCCGGTGATGCATTTTGATGTCACATTGAACCTTTCATTTATTCCCTGTTTACATGGTTTGTATAGCTTCATAGTTGATATGAATTCATAAGGCCTCAAAATTGTATCAGCATATGAGTCAATAATTAAGTTATGTAATTTTTTATTGCGGAGAAAACCACAATGTATTGGTAATATGTTAAACTTTATGATCAACCCTTAGTTGTAAAAGTAAGCAAAACGATTTGGTGCAATTGTCAACTATTATTCAGACATGCAAAATACTTCATGTGTGACTACCATATTTACTGCAAAGGCATTAAACACAATTTTCATACTCTTTTTACAGGAACTAGATACACCATCATGCAGTATTACTGTTCAATGTCAGACTGATAGGATACTTAAGAAAAACAAGCAAACGAAACATATAACATTGTAGTAACTAAGCTCAGTATGATTATGTAAGCGTTTTACTCGGTAGACCAAGCACTTGCGAACTTGTTAGTATTTAGCAATGATACAGTTTAATTGATACACATATTCATGAGAAATCCTCATCTGTGTGAAAACCACAATGATCAGTATACACGTCTAAAGTTTCACCTACTACACAGGCTGTGAATTAAATATCTTTGCTAGAGAAGGAGTAAAGGCATTGCAAACATTCATGTACTTGTCAGCATTCATACATGACACTCATGCAAGAAAATGAGCATACTTTTTTAATGTTACTTATGCATAAGCCCATTTTTAAAATGTTGGTAAACACATTTAAGCTATGTACAGATGATGTCACATTTCAAGAAATAGAACTATTGTTAATTTTGCTCAACACATTTTTTCCATCTTTTCTTCAGATCAATGAAGAGATGAGTAGTTACCACATGGACGAGGAGGGACTTTCAATAAAATGAAGAGTAGTTACCACATGGACGAAGAGGGACTTTCAATGAAGTGAAGAGTAGTTACCACATGGACGAAGAGGGACTTTCTAGAGCCAGAAGAAATTGCAGAATCACATTGTGGAGGTGGACACTATTATTACAGACAGGCATGTTCAGATACAGAAATGGACCAGAAAGAATATGAGAGCCACACACTATTATGATGTTTGACGTGTAGGCAAGTGTATGTATATATTGCAATTGTTACTACACTGAATGATATCATCTGATAAAACTCGTATACAAGCACATATAGTAATATAAACGTTGTATGTTTAAAGTTATATTAAAGTTGGAGTGAACATATAACTAATAATACAGTCAGCCCCCTCCTCCCAGCCCTTTACATACACACACAGAAGGAAGAAATTAACTAAAGAAAAGCAACTCGAACTTGAAAGATTTCAATCAAAACAAAGCTAACACAGAAATCATTTTTGTACCACATATTCAAAATCATATATCGCAACAAAATTATTATCATTATTATTATTATTATTATTATTCATTCATTCCTTCATTCATTCATTCATTCAACTATAATTTATATGTATGTTAAAATGAATACTATTTAAGTCTTGTTTCCAAATACATTAATTGTCTGTGGTAAATTGTCAGTATGAACATAGGCAGTGGATGAAATTTTTCAGTTTCTGGAATTACTGGGGTAACCATTTTTTTTCAGACTATGTTGAAGAATTGACAGCAGTGATGGAGGAAGTGATCAGGAAGCCGTAGTCAGTTGATAGACAGTTATTGCCACCTCTATGCAGCCATCTATATATTATGACTGAAAATAGAACATACAGCGTATTTGTAAAGAATTTAAACTTGTTTTTTAAAGTTAAAGTTATGTTATTTCATGTATCCCGGTTTTCTGTTACTTATTTCATGTTTTCAGAGTCAATGCCTTTAGCATAAAATTAGATTTTACTACAACCAGTGTTAGAAAGCTAAATGAATCAAAAGTGAACATGAACAGACAGCAATATGTTTTTAATCTCATGGTATATAATCTGTTCAATAAATTAAATTACAGAGGAATACAGAATTTTTCATGAGAATTTCCAAGGTAATGAAAAAATGATTTTAAAATGATCGATCTGTTATCAAAATGAAAGGTTTGGGTAAAAATTCCACACTCAATTATAGTGGTAGTACTAATACATTTTGTTAATAATAAGGATTTTATGAAAATGAATTTTTAGCAGAATTTTCACATATCTATAAAGCAATCACTTGTCCCAAAAATGACCCTGATAGTGGCACCATAACTACTGTAAGAATATTTTGCCTACATGTGTTTATGTACTCGGACAGGTATTCCTTGCTATATCCATATTGCTGAAAGACCATATACACTTCTCACTCAGCTACATATTCAGTTAGGTTAATATATATATATATATATATATATATATATATATATATATATATATATATATTTAGATTGTATTGCTCATGATATAAAATAAATGTGATACACATAATTATAAAAGTACATCTTGTGACTGGATAATTCATACCACTGTCTAGTTCTTGCAGAGTTATCTCTCTTACATGCTTAGGGAAACATGGCTCTGTCCTCGTCAAAATGTCGATCGAAGAAAGTTTCCTTTGGCTGCGTGTAATAGTAGGATACAAGTATATTTATTTCACTGAACGTTAGCATAGCTGTCAATGAAAAGAACAATTGATACAGTAATTCCTAAAGCTTAGCAGAAATGGACACGTGATTGTGTAGTTGCATTTGCTGGGGAGAGACAGAGAGACATAGAGTCAGAGAGGGAGACTAAGAGACATGCTTGAGTAAACGACATAAAGAAGAATTAGCAGCCTAGCTTTCATTCTCTTTGTATTCAGAAGCAGCTGGGCAAAATAGTTATTTTGACTGGATAACTCTTACGCTTGTCTAGTTCTGACCGAGTAATCCTTCTTATATGCCATGAGCGAATGCTCCGGGTCTCGACAACTTGAGAGTCTAAGATTACTTGCAATCACATTGTGATAAAGCATGCTGACAGATGATATATTTATTTCAGTAAGCATTGGCATTGTGGTTTACGGAAAACAATTGGTACAGTGGTAACTATATGGAACCAAAAACTGTCCGTGTATCCATAAACACTTACGTGTAGGCACCATTTATGAACTATGAAAGTGTGATTTACGAACACAAATGGAGATTGAACATTTTGAATCAAATATCGACCGGATATTTATTTCATGATAAAATGTTTAACAGCTTCAGGAAATAGGGCTTGTTAGCTATAGGAATTTGCTATTGATACAGACGCAGTGGCAGACATAGAATAATGTAGAGTAATGACTTAGTATCACTAGAGATTATAGATTATAGATAATAAATTGTCTACATGCAACAAAATAAGTTATTTAAACACACTGGACCACATACGGATGATTTTGGCCATATATTAGATAGTTTACGTCTGTCATAATAAATCATGTATAAATAGTATCCTTTTAGGTCAGAAAGAGAATGTCATAAACCAGGACAGAGGACACTATAAGACCCAAAGAAGGTGCATCAGTTACCGTAGACTACATTGTATCGTACAAGATTTACTGGCTAATAGTAATGTTGGTAATTTGTTATGGAAACGGTCTTCCTTTCCATTCGTCTCTACTTCTGTGCAATAACTAATCCCTTTTGTACACTTTCTTCGCTTGAAATTTGCCATGCAATTTATAAAGAAAATTTCTACTGGATTCCGTTTTATATGGGTAGCATGATACATCATCAGACAAGAGTAATTTCGCTAAGTCATAATTTCTTGTCGACATTAGCATTAATCCATTTATAATCGCACATCCATTCCAATTGATTCGATTAATTTCGCTCCAACTATTTATTCTTGAATTTCCTCATATCAGGCCAAATATTTATGTGTGGTAATAACATTGATCACCTATCCGACTTGGATCCATAGAAGCCGGCATTACTCTTCCAAACGTAGTTCCCCTTTGCACTAATCCAGAACAGCATGGTGTCATTTTGGCATGTTTACGAAGGGCAGCATTCCACATGCAATCATTCTAGTAAACATAGGCTCTCTGAAATGTTATAGTAGTCAATCGGTCTGCTGCATACTTGCTTTAATTCATTTATATTATATGGATAATATTGTGCCAGATGGAAAACATATACTATCTTGTATTTCACTGAGTTATTTCTCTTACACCGTGCATGCCGTTTCAAGAAATACGATTGTTTATTGTTTCTGTTTTTATTGAAGCCTTACTTATTCTAATGATTATAATTTCATCTGTAGGTCCAATATAAATTATCTAAATTGTTTACTCCGTAATTTCACACTACCGCACCCAAAGCTCGATAGTAAAGGATGTCATAATACAGACGTCTTCTGACTCCCCTGGGACCGATGGAGCACTACCTCATACATTTGTCAAAAAAGGGTGATATTACTTTATCTTCTCTGTTTCTGTCATTGAATCTTATCGCCGTGATTTATTAAACAGCAAATGGCACCTTGATAACAAAACCTAACGCTAATTTCTTGCTTATAATAAGAAGATTTGGTATGACATATTATGTTAGCCCACATTATTTGTGCAATATAAATACAACTCACGTGCTAATTTCTAGCTGCTAAGTTTTATAGGTTTAAACATTGAAATACGATTGTTTATTGTTTCTGTTTTTATTGAAGCCTTACTTATTCTAATGATTATAATTTCATCTGTAGGTCCAATATAAATTATCTAAATTGTTTACTCCGTAATTTCACACTACCGCACCCAAAGCTCGATAGTAAAGGATGTCATAATACAGACGTCTTCTGACTCCCCTGGGACCGATGGAGCACTACCTCATACATTTGTCAAAAAAGGGTGATATTACTTTATCTTCTCTGTTTCTGTCATTGAATCTTATCGTCGTGATTTATTAAACAGCAAATGGCATCTTGATAACAAAACCTAACAAAGGGGAAATGGGCCTATGATTGCGTAGTTGTATTCACGAGAGAGAGAGAGAGAGAGAGAGAGAGAGAGAGAGAGCACCGTGATAACTAAACCTAATACATGGGAAATGGGCCTGTGATGATCGTTATGCTTTATTCAGGAGAGAGAGAGAGAGAGAGAGAGAGAACGTCAGAGATGGAAAGAAAGAGAGACGTACACTCCGATACCTATGATTATGAATATACCACGCTACGCCTTGTTAAAAGAGATGTGTTTGACAATGTAGAGTCTAAATTTATAAATTGATCTTCACAGACATTTATAAAATTGGAGGAGGATATTTATGTTCAGTAATATTATTTCACTGAATCGGGCATCCAACATGTGAAAGATGAACAAGAAGAAATTCGAAAATACTACAAAATCACTGCGCGTATATTGAAAGAACACATTGACAACATACACATAGCATGTGCCTCGTTTGGAACCTAAAATATAAAAGGATGGTTGTATTCACAGAGAGAGTGAATTGAGTAGGCGAATGGAAATAAAAACGATAAACGCAAACGAAATTAATTTACACCGTTCGGAGGTACTTACATTAAACTTCAATCTGAAAATACTAATTAACAACGTAGTTGTACAAACATCAGAAGGTCTCTCTGAGCAGGTCTGACCAAATCACGCTGTAAGACAGGAACTCATTCTCACTGACCGTGTGCCTTGCAATTCAAATAGTATGGAAACACTGGCAAGCGTTTTGCTTAATCCTGGAGTCGAAAAGGATATCGTGAGTTATGGAGGTACAAAAAAGGAAAGGACATTTATTTGCTGCGATGGACTTCCATATATAACCTGCAAACAAACCTGAAGGATGAAGTAGTAATATATATACTTGGTATTTGCAGGACGTTTTTAACGAACATCAATAATGGCTCCATTCGCATTAGTATAATCCAGAAATTAAAACAGGAATGTTTATTATGTTTTAAAACAGGAATGTTTTATTATCAACTTTATTATTTAGATTAGAACAGGGTGTGATAAAATAAACACATTTCATAAAATTATAACTAAATAAAGGAAATATATTACAGTAAAACGTATACTCAACTACTGCCGAGGAGTAGAACTTGTATTGTTTTGCAGTCCTTTAAATTTCTTTGGACATAACAGTTAGCGTATGCATAGACCGATTCTTGCTGCCTTGTTTACTGTTGGATATATGATACGTTAAACGCAAAATGACGAGAACTATTTGAACTAAGCTAGGTTTATCCAACACAGACAAGGTTTGTAGCTTTTTAAAGTCAATATTTTCTTTGAAAATCCGGACTTTTATTTGAAATTCCAAACATTATGTCAACGGAAGACAATCCACACGATAAATATTCATGACACGCATAACTTCAAAGTTATTATCACGCTTACCGTCATAAAAGCTGCATACATCTCAAACACAAGTGATACAAGTAGTCAGCGTAGAATCACTTTTCATGTTTATTTCTTGGTTAGTATTGTCAAATGCATAAATTGGACATGAGCTCGACGATTAGGTTTAAAAAAATAATTGTCTGCTGGCTTCAATCGCCTGAGTATTTTCCAATATTTTCTTCTTGCAGAATAATTATTGTAAATTTACCTCACATCCTGAACATCCGTCGAGCTGTCATCACCATCGATTAACGTCTACAAGTTCTGACATATTACCCGCGCACTGAAACACGCACACACAGACCATTATCTCAGAAAATAAAAAATATCATTTAGAAACATAAATTATAATATGCATTTGGCTGAGCACAATGACAACTGGGCGATATGGTCAGTTTGTTAAGCTTCTCCACTACTAGACCAGAATTTGGCTAAGGATAACACTTAATTTAACATGACTCACAGTTACTAAAATTATCACTAAACACAAATGTATCTTTACAGCATAGTCAGCTAATTTAAACATGAACTAGAACATTATTTACAGATTTATCTTCTCATCAAAGGCAAAGCTAGCTACATGTACATTACTACCCGAATCAACTATATTTGGCACCATATTAACTGCATCTCCGTTTACTCCGCCAGCTCTGTCTATGTTTGTCTCATAGTTTAAAGCTTATACCCGTCTGTGACCTAGAATAGCTCAGTTGGTTTTCCTGCATGTCCAAAAACATACATCGGAAAATGTTAAAGGGTTTTAACTGAGTTATGAACACACATCAAGATGGTTGCATTGAGCGCATTTTGATAGTTAGAACTTTGCTTACTAACTAATAATTGAATTACATACACAGAGGTACATTTTGATGCTTAGAACTTTACTTATTAAGCTTGTACATACATTTCAAACCTAGACTGCATATAGCGCACTTTGAATTTTTAGAATGTTACTTTGTGAGCCTATACTATGATTTCATGCATAGGGTTAATTTCTCGACTTTTAACGTTATATTCTAAATCTGATGTAGCATTTAATGCATATGGGTAGATGTCGATGCTTAGACCATTACTGAATAAGCATATACTTGCATTTCATGAATAAGGGTTCCAGTAATTAGTTAATCTACTTAGTCTATACTTGCAGTACATTCATACATATAACTTTGGATACATAGTACGTTACTCGAAAAGCCTAAATAACCTGCATTACATGCACATGTGTTCATTTGTTTGGTAAGAATTTACATGCTGAGCCTTTACCTGAATTTCATGGTAAGGGATGACGTTGATACATAGAACGTTACTTCCAAAGCCAATTCTAGCATTTCATTCATATGATTGCATTTTGATACATAGAACATTATTTGCGAAGCCTATTCTTTCATCTCAAACAACACCATTATCAGATTCTATGCATAGCATGCAATAATATAGTTGGTTATCCATGATATAATTAGAATATGCCATGAAAGATATAGCTCACGCTATTAAATAGAGTAAAACGGACGTATTAAGTTGCATAAAGGATTTTAAGCTTTTATAGCGTTTCGGTCTGCTTGAGAAACACTGTTTTAGTACAGGTAACGAAGAGACAGATTTCTATATTGATCATATACAGGCGTTTGATCGGAAGAATGTGCATGTTTAGCTGGCATGCCATATAACCTATAATAATGTGCATAGGATGAGTTAATATTAGTGCATAACAAAAGTAAAATAGCCATACCTCATCTGAACTAATAACTAATGTACCGGATTATATGAACAACGTAAGAAAATACATAAGAAAAGTAATAATTGTATTAATGACATGTAGCTATGATATTTGAGAGATATTCAAGCTCCAGAGACTGTCTGATGCTTTTCTCTATTCATCAAAATTACGTTTACTGAGAACATCACCCATTGTCAATACTTTAACAAAATACGACTGAACTATATGAAGCGTGTTTTTCTCCTTCTTCTCTAGAGCATGCTACTATAGACCTAACGAGGACATTTACATTGCAATCATAGAAAATATTTAAGCATTGTCCTAGATTCCGCACTCGTGGCTTGAAAAGACCGAGCAGCATTGATGGAATTATACACATAATTGATGGCGATAAGAAATTGATTATATGGTTCGCTTTCCACAGGTGTTAAACCTCAGAGGGTATCTCGATTGAGTACGTTATGGTTGTTCCTTTGGTGGTTTGATAACGTATGAATTTGTTCCAGGACTTATGAACTCCTTGCCCGTTATGTCTGTCAACACCGTGCATTTCTTGATCGCATCGTTAGGAACCTGTGGGAAAATATTGGTAATTAGCATCTGTACTTATGGATACTCGTCATTGTGATTAATCTTATTTTACGTCTCTGCTGCTATTACTAGTACAACTACTACTACCACTACTACTACTGCTACTATTAGTTCAGTTACTACTTCTACGGCTAATGTTGTCACTGCCATTACTAAAGTTCCTGTTTAAATTAAATGCTAGTTATACCACCTCCTTTGCTGCTACTACGTCTTTATTTCTACTACGACCATTCCTACGACTTCTACTATGGCTACTTTAGTTATTACTAAAATGTTTTGTCCACTAATTGTTAGCAATATGAGACAGTATGTGCCGAAACTTTGACATTTCCCTTCTAGAACAGTACCAGATAAGCATGTCTTTTATGAACTTTTTCTTGGGTACCTTATAGTTCGAACGTTGTAAAGATACAATATATTTCATTATGCCCGGTACTCATGTTTATTATATCTGTCTTTGTATTCTAATGTAGTGTAATTAGATAATATTCCTAAAGTCATCACCAGGACAGTTTTACAATTACCAATACAAATATAAGAACGCACCTTTTTAAGTGGCGTGTAAGACGGATGATGGTGTTTCTTCACTGGATTGTTGGTTGCTTTGTTGTAAGCAGAAAGGGA
Source organism: Sinohyriopsis cumingii (assembly GCA_028554795.2). NCBI lineage: Eukaryota > Metazoa > Mollusca > Bivalvia > Unionida > Unionidae > Sinohyriopsis > Sinohyriopsis cumingii. Next base: position 63,605,279 of record CM068840.1, read on the forward strand.
AACCCATCTTCTCAAATCGCTGTTGTTTGGTCCACTTGAGTGCAAAAATGTTGCAGTGGAAAAACACTGCGTCCCCTATAATAAATGGGTAATCAAACGTTGTTCAAATTTAAGACGTTATTATATTTGGCTTCACTTTGTCATTTCTAATCTCACAAAAGCAAATCAGGGCGGGTCGGCTGCTCCACTGTGTCTCTGGGCATGACACTTTATTTCACTTGCCGAGTTACGATTGTGAATATGTCCTAAGAAAAGCCAAACGTTGATGAAAATCTGACGAGAGATGTTGAAGTTATAAGATTTCAAATTATGCTTCTCAAATAGTTCAAGATCTATAGGTGATAGACGGACATCTTGAGAGATTACTTGAGCGAAGCGATGTGAAGCAAGGTATTCATTATACCCAATACAGCATTAGCATTAGTTCATGATTATCCCAACGAGGCTTTGCTTATCATCGGTGAATGTTTTACAGTAACTGGATTTTCGGTTTAGCAAGACGATGCAGTGCTATGTGTGTTTGGTCACTTTATGTTTATTAAAATTTGTTTTCTTTCGTTCTCAGCTGAGTATCAGTTTCAGGCAAAACCAGCTTAAATGGTTATTTTAAAGTTTTAGAGGTGAAGATAAGTCTAGTAAAATATGTAAAGTTGAATTACCAGGATCCATCTCTACGTATACGAGTGAGGTTTGTTGCTTGATGGTCTCTACTCTTTTCAGGTCTGCCTCTGCCAAAATGGTTCCAAATTTATGTTCAGTCAGTCCATACTTGTGCGATCCGGGTAGAATCTGTAACAAATCATGATTGATTATCAAAGCACATAGCAACAAATATACAATGTTTGACTTATTTATCAATCTTCCTCAGGAAAACGAACATACACAAAATTTAATCTGGTTTCAAAGTATCAGAGTGAAGTTACGTAATGCGGATGCATATCGCGTGTTATTACAACTTCATCCATGCAATTTCGTTTTACTTTTGGACGTCGATAGAGGGATCGAGCGTTCTATATGGATTACATGTTCTAAAAGCGCTGTTCATGAGCGAATATTCTGGTGAAGAGAACTCGAAGAAATATATTATTCATACCATGTGCTGGACAAATTTGTAGATACATTGAACTCTAAATGCAGGTACTTGTAATCAACAATATATTTTTGGGAAGTGTTAAGGGCGGGATTCACTAATAAATCCAAAAAATGATAAACTGGAACAAGAAAAGGGGAGTAAATGAGAGGTGCCAACAACTTTTAATGATTTTTAAGGTTTTTAGACTATCGAGGACTCTTTAAAAGAAATAGCTTATGCACGTTTACGGACCTTTTATTCTATAAATATGCTGCCAATATAGACACTAATGACTCTTAGTCTCAGTTTGAAACAAAAAGTCTTATAATTAGTATGGTTGGCAGCATACAGGTATTCTAATGAGTACCCTATTATATGTTAAGTTATTCCTCAAGGCAGCCGTTTATTTTCAAACATGGATCTACAGGTATAAAAACAGTCATCATGTCTTGACGTAGGCATCCATTGTGATACCAGTACCTGAAAAAGATGAAATGTTACATTGTTTAGTGTTGTTTTGTAGCTTTTCTCGACCTGTATTTGTTTCTGTTCATGATCTCGATGATGACTTAAAGTTGCACTGTCAAGTTATCTATCTTTGTAGAAATAAAATAAAAAATTACAAAATCAAAGGTCGCATGTCAGCCTTACCCTTAGCTTGCAGAAGTTTGTTTGGCTTCATAAAAATCAGATAAAACTTCTAAACTGTGCATTGAATATGAAAATAGAAATAAATATGTCCCGACAGGATCTAAAGAATGTACTTTCTTTCCTCAGTTTGATACTTTTCATCTAGACCATGCTTTATATTTGAGTTTTAAAGGTGATGCATCGGACTAAATGTTTCGGAAATTTTTATTTTTCCTTTTTGCCTCCCGGGACATTTGCGCTTTTAAAGCGATTGTATCTATTCACGAATTAAAGCTTATTTCATTCATTTACTCAAGAAAAATGGATCTCATCCACCATAGTCCTGATGTCACATGTGTCTTCCACCAGTTTTAGCTTCTTTCATCATAAGTTTGCTGTGATAATGATAGACTTCTCCGCCCATTAGCTAATAATAATAATAATAATAATAATAGTAATAATAATTACAATCATAGTATTATTATTATTATAATTATTATTATTATTATTATTATTTCATGCTAGTAGTCATCTAGTTTTTTAGTTTGGTGAGTTTTTTTTGTCGTTAATATACATGTATTACAAATCCCGAAACTTCAGAAGTATTTGTTTGCTGTGTACAACGTCACCTGAGGTTTTCTTTCGAAATACTGACTTCCGTTTACTCACTACTCTATGCACGAAGTGACTGCAGCGAGAAACCCGACAGCTTTGAGCTCCCTGGCCGTGGGTTCGACTATAACCAGGTTACCCATCCAGTAAATCCTGTCTCTATTACCACAATTGGTATGTATATTTAATTTAGATATGTCTTGACTCAATGAATGTTTTTTGCTTATCACTTTCAGATAATAAACTTCCTCTCAAGTGATAACGCAGGTAGTGGAGCAAATAGTGCGCTCACATTATATGTTGTTTCTTTCTCATCAGATATTTTATTTTAATTATTGCTCTCTGAAATGGAAGATATCATTGATTTGTGATATTCATATCAAAGTACATTTCACGTGGCAGGGCATCTGTTATTCATGATCGTATCAGCAGTATTAAGCTTGTCTTAAAGGTCTTTAGGTGATGGGCAAACACTATGGTTATGAGGGGTGTCCGTTAGAAACGTTTGTACTTAAAGAAGAGGGATATTAAAAGGGAAATGTTACAAATATAGAGACAGTCAGAGCAGGAAGAAGAAAATAAGAAAAGTAAATTGAGAAAAGAAAGACAGCAAATGACAAGTTAAAGATAAAACACGAAGCAAGGAGGATATACATAAGAAAGTAGACAGAGAAAGAAAAGATAAACGTGATAAGCAGGCAAAGAGGTAACGAATATGGAGGGAGAGGAAGGAACGATAGAAGCCGCAGAGTTTGGAGACATCAATATGGATAGGGAGCATGAAACATTAAAATATTAAAAGATACAAAATTAAGTTAAAAATATTCTAACTCAAGCAAGTTAAGATGCCCACAATAGACCATGCTTGAGTACGATAACGATAATATAGATAGTCATTTGCACAGATTTCAATAAAATGTCAATGTCCAGAAGCAAAATGGTGATTCGTCGCTGCATCTCAGCGGGTTAATAATGGAGAATACGATCGATGTGTATTCGCTTTTACGTTCGGACGACGCGCTAAGATAAGCTCTTTTTGAAAGATATGAGTTAACTGAGAAAGGTTTCCTCAATAAGTGTAAGTAAAGTAAACTCGAGAAAAAGACAAAACAAAACATTCATTGATGTGACAGTCATTTGACATAGAGTCGAATTGTTGACCCGTTATGGTAAGGAGCGATACGTGTTTCTGATGGAAATATCCTTTACGGATATATTATAAACGGTTACATAGGCATAACATTTTGCTGGAGTTCTGGAAGGTATCCAAGATGTGGTATCGACAGAAAGATTTGGTGCTCTACCTAAAATAAGATACCATAATAATACAAGAAGACTGGTGCCACAATGTACATAGATAGACCACATATCGCTCATTTGACTGAAACGAAAGGAGCTTGTCAAAAGAGCAGCCGTGGCTACGGAATGTAGTGGGCGACAAAGCTTGATGATTTTGCTAATTACGCGAGTACGGTATCGGCCGAGAATGTGAGGGTAACGGCCGCTAGTGCTACCGCTAACGGCCTAGAAGTTAGGTTCCTAAGCGACACAGGGACTAAACGCGTCACGGAAAAGCTGCATCTCGTTAGTGCTAAACAAACGTTTGGTTGGAAAACACTGTGAAAGTTTTTAGATCAGACCATTTCTGTCGCTTGAATAGACACTGAAACGATGCGAACCGTGAAAGCGCTTTGTATGAACAACCCAATATATGAACTAGCAACTGGAAATCTCGATCTGCACAAACTCCCATCTACATCGAAATTAATAGTGAAATCACTGAATCGTAAATTGAAAGTTCCAGAAAGAGTGGCCTAGATCTGACGCGATAAGTTTATGGGCAATTGCATGACACGTCTTTGAGGGTCACTACGGAGAAAAAATGTCCGGTTCGGGCAGAATTGTAAAGGTGGGTAAGTTCTAAATTCGTACGCACGAAAGGATTTATACATAATGAATTTAATACAGTGGGTGGTGGAGAGTTTTTTTTCTGGCTATCCCACAGAAATTCCAGACCAATTTAAACCGAGTCGTACACGAGTCCATTATGGTGGGCCACTTAGGCATTAAAGCAACAACCGACAGTGTGTTAACCGAATTGTATTGGTCTGCGTCAGTGTGCGACGTTTGTCATAAGATGCTGTCGAATGGTAAAATGATCTGAATATAATTATCCCTGTTAAAAGTGCGGCCGTTATATTGTGGAATCCATGTTTCCTATTACTGATCGTAAAAACCGGCACAACCTAACACTCACAGATTTCGCAACATGATACACTGAACATATAGCCCTACCTTCAACTGAAACCCATGGTATGGCCAAGACAATTATTTATATGTTCATCAGGATAGGGAGGTCTGGGGAGGTAATCACTAATTGTGGAGCCCAATTTACTTTGGAAGTTATAGCACAAATTAGTAGCAAAAATATCAGGACCATTAATAACTAAACGCTACCAAATAATTATTAATCTGCAGGAGACAATCATTTGGGTAGTACATTGTTAGACTTGGGGTGATTGAACTCGAAAACATTCCGAATTCGTCCCACGTATAACTTGTGAAGCAAAACCGATTCCAGATATGGAGGGATTGTTTTAAAACTTGCCAGGAAACCAATATATGTCGAAGATAGATCTAGGAAACCAATATATGTCGAAGTTAGATCTCATTAAAGGACATCAAGAGGTAGGAATAACAGATAATGCTTGCGCAATAATGGCATTCGCGACCGCTAAGGATCAGATTAATCGCATGCCTCTCTGTGTGTTCAATGTCGGTGTTTCGTACGTTTGTCTTTTGCAACAATCATGAAATGAGATTTAGAACGTCGATAGTTTAGTTAGCAATATTTTTATACACGCATACCTGGGAAGATAATGCCATATTTAGCCTGTTCAACATATGCCACAAGATGAAACTCACAACAAGACATACCGAGTCTAGTGTTGCATATTTTAAAATGGAACGTTTAGGACTCGTAGCTAGAAGGTCAAAGAAATTTAAATCTCACCCTTACAAAATTGTGAGATCAGAACATTTCCATGACTAGAAATCAAGAAATAGATTTGATCCTTTCTTGGTTTGATGGGGCTTTGTAGGAAGTTTGTTGAAAATTTTGTCGCTATCGCACGTCCGTTGACGTAAGCATATTGGATGTTGCAGCCCAATATCGTTTCGTGGGCTTCATGCCAGACTTGACCTTTTAAACGTTTATCAGTGCACCAATCCTAAAACTTTCAGAGCTAAATAAATGCGACAGAGGGGTAGAAGACATGCTTCGTTAGCCAGATGGGGTAATGTTATCTATTTCTTACGATATTATGAAATTCTGTCTTGGGAGCAGAACTACGCCTTGGTCAAAAATTAATTCTTGGCACTGGTTTATAGAATATGGAAAGTTTACACGTACATTTTTGGAAGGAAATTTGTCCCTATAAAGGACCATCAGACACACTTGCATTTAAACAAAGCGAAAGTGAACACACGACAAACTGAAGCAATTCACCCTGTTTTTCATTATTAAAATTTAAATTGAGATGATAGATCAGGTTTACTGTTTTCAGTGTCCATTCGGTGACAATTGTATTATGAAAGCAAACCAGAATATCAAGATCCAGTGTTCACACAGTACTTTACTCAGGCCTGGCACTGGTTTGTGCGGGGTCCAATGCAGCATGCAGAGCCCCAAGCAACAAATTGCATTGTGGAGTTGATTTCCAAGCTGCACGGGTCCCAAGGCGGTTGCCTCGTTCGCCTTGCCCTAAGGCCGGGCCTGACTCTACTTGGGTGGACTCTCAAATTCAAAGTATTTCCAAGCTAAATCTTGCATAGTATTGCATTGTTGATATAAGCAACGAAAACGATCTTTAAATTAATACGTATGCAAGCATGAACATGTTGCACCTTAATATGTTTGCTCTAAATAACTATCTAAAATGTTGAATTAGCGTTCACGCTTTAAAGGTGAAGATATGTGTGAATAAAGGTCAGTGTAGTTTAATTATTTGTGAACAAAATACACCAAGTGGGGCTTTTCACAAACTAGGCACAGTTCTGTTGGTGTGTCTGATGAAGCTCATTGATTATACATTTAAACAGTTTACATTTATGTTTTCCTGGGGATAACATATATCTTCTGGCATAATTAGTATTTGCAAGTCAATATATGCATTGTAGCATTTTATCTACATGGTTCAATCAGTTAAATTAAATCAACTTAGAAACATATATATACATGACATTGTTCTAGAATTTGCCACAGCCAATGTGATGATATTCAAAGTCACGTTCTGTATTACCGATACTTTGTATAGTTTCTATACTTTCCTTCCGACACAATTTAAACTTATTCTTTGTGTACAATCATGAATATTTTTCGTCATGGAACGTTTTACATTCATGGAAAAAGTATTGCAATAATTCGAAATAAAAATAACAATAAAGAGCATAAGACAAAAATAAACTGCGGCCCGATGAAAGGTGAAAACACTCACTTAATGAGTAGCGTTGCTTTTGTAAACCGTCAAGTGACGCAATTGCCTTCGTAATAAGCTCAAGTTCGTCCTTATCTAACAGACCCCTGTTAACAATTAATTATCAAGAATCAATAACTGTCATGACTTTCTGACAATGTTGGGTTCAGTGGTATTAATTATATAATATGTACTATTCACCGCAACAAATAAGTGTTTTTTCAAATGTGTAGCGAAATTTAAAACCTACATAATGTAGTGTAATTATGCACATGGAAGTTTCTTGGACTGAAATATTTTAGACGATTTTGATTTAAAAATCAGAATCATAAAGAAACAAATATCGAGGATTCTGTTTGAATATTTCAGAAGTACCATACATGAAGACCCCATATCAGTTGTTGGTAGAGAACATCGTTACGAATGATTGATAAAAAGAAATAGCAAGAAGAAACAGAAGGGAGGACAAATAAAAGGATAAATAAATCCAATAAAACTTAAAACAGAAGATATAAGTGAGTGCGATTTTAAAGACATTTTTATGTTTGTGATGATAGTCGAGAAATTTCAATGTGACAGAAATTATATCAAAGTTCTGTACAAATCAGATATACAGTCCTGTTCCAGAAAGAGAAACAAAAAGCAAGATTACACAAAATAAGGTAAATACTGATCTAAAGGAAACAAATACTTGTAAAATGTACGTTATACATGACAAAACCAGCAGGTAGACAAATTACAAACCACATCTATCTACTCTTTGCAAAGGCTATCTAGTTTTATTTTGCAAGAGGACATACTATGCATAAGTACTTATATAAAGTCGTCACGTATCGTTAATAGTGCGAATTAAATTTGTGATGCATTCATAACATGCTTATTCTTTCCTTAGTCGGCTTGCATTATGAGCAGGCCTACGATTACAACTTATATCCGATAAGAAAGATTTACCTCACGACGATGTATCCATATTCGTCGAATGTCTGTTTAATTGCTGGTGTCACGGTGAAATCGTCATTGAATCTGAATTCTTAAGCAGGAAAACACAAACATTAGTGGCGGTAGTAGTGGTAGTATTAATAGTATTAGCTGCAGTAGTAGTGTTAGTGGTGGTAGTAGTACTAGTAGTAGTAATAGTAGGATGAGCAGTAGTAGAAGTAGTTTAAGTGAGGGGTTTTTAGAAGAATAATACGAAAGGGATACATTTATCATTATCACAATACTCAGTGATGATAGTGATGTGATTCAATCAATCAGCACTTGTCTTGTTCCCAAAATGCGTGTACCGACAGCGTTGCGCAGGCACCCGTCAGTCAAATACGGTCTTTACGAGTGTCGACGAAAAGCAAAGTCTCGTTAGGAATGACCAAAATCCTTGATGAAAAACCCGTTGTATTTTCTTTGATCAATCGCTGTATAAAATGTATAGATGGAGATGCCATTAATACCCGGAACCGTCTAAACAATGTATATGAACACACCCATATTTGACTTAAAGATTGCAAATCTAGAAGGCTGTAGACTCCCATCTATAACAGAGGTTTGGTTTCCTCATTATTTAATAGTTATAAACTAGGTATCAGGTGTACAGAGAAAAAAATCTGCTCCGCTAATTGAAAGTTCGAACGCCGTGACCGATGTCAAACGCGATGAATGTATATGAGGACAAAGGCATAATATGTCTTTGAAAATTACTTCCGGTACATTGAAGCATTGTAAATGCGGAGAGTCAGTTCCATATTCATGCTCTAGAGGAAATATGTATAAAAGTGTTGGGGTGCCTGAAGTGATTCTCACGGATTGTAGGACTCTATTTACCTCAAAATTTATTGTATAAATTAGTAGTTTGTTATCAATTAATCTGTTGCGATGCACGCATTTTCACAACATGTGTAATGGATTTGTACATACATTAAAGAACTATTAAACACAATGATAAGTCGAATTTCCTCCCAGAGACTGCGAGCAAGGCATGCATATTTCAAAACAATTTGTTTTACGTATCGCGAGGTACAAGACGATGGGCGGAGGGTGTCAAAATAGTCCAATGCGGATTGTAAGCCAACTTTAGTCGGGTAAGATCCCAAGTTAATACGTCATCAGATTGCGCAAGATGTCACGTGTCATGTATGTACGTGCAAGGGGACAAACAAGGAGATCGCAAACTCGGGAATCAATTAATCAAAGTATTACAACTGATGAACGCGCTGAAGGAAAATCGACTACTTCTTGTGACGAAACAAATATGTATCCTATTACACTCGACATGAACGCATCATACTATTTGGTAAAGTGTTCATAATTGATTGATAATGCATGAAATAGGCATCAGAACCAACCCGAACTAAACCTTTAATACTCGTATACAACCAACTTGGGATGATTTAACTTCCATCAGATGAGTACAATCACCGTTTTTCGTGAGGAAATGATTCCAGACATGGAGGGTTTCTTTAAACAGCTGGCTTTGAACCAGTATGTTTCGAAGTTAGACCTTAAACAAAGGTTATTCGCAGGATCACATCGCATATAATATGCGCAAGTTAACGGGACTATCGACCCCGAACAATATTTACAAATCGTTGAAAGGCACGTGGAGCCAAATCTATTTCGTTCGTGTACTCATGGGAAGAGTATGTAGATGTATTAATTAACTTTTTCAGTAGACTCCTCCAGATCAGTCTCAGAACAAGACCCACCAATTGCAGTATAGCGTTTTAAAACTTATAATGCTTAGGCAATCTCGTAAGATGGTCCAAGAAGTTGAAGCAGAACCAGGACAACGTTAAACAGTTCAGAGTAGACCCTTGGCCCGAAATCAATAAACAGAGTTGATCATTTCTCGGTCTGATACGGATTAACAGGAACGCCTTTCCAAATGTAGTCTCTATATCAAATCCGTAGACGGACTGCGGAAGAAAATGGCAGACAAATATAGATTTGTGGGGTTCATGCCATGATATAGCTTTAACAACTTTTACGGAAAAGGCGAACAGTTGATCAGTCCTAATGTTGCCAGCGCTAACAACATCATTTTTATTAAGAACTAATGCATTCGAGATGGGGTTAGGGGAGGTTTTGCTATAGTAGCAAGAGGTAGTAAAGTTATCCGTTTCATGACAGTAGGAATTTACTGCGTAGGAAACAAAACTACGCCATGGTCGAAATGAAGTATTTGGGCTATGGTATTGGGAATAGCGAAAGTTCTGACATACTTTTATTTTGCTTCAGAAATAGTCCTAGTTCATTGTGTATTTAAACGAAACAAATGTCTCCAAAGTAACAATGCGTATCGAATTTACAGCCGTAACATTTTCTGATTGCATATCTTTGTTTTACGTTGGTGACATGGTATTGTAAATTATAAGTTTCAGTGGTTAGATTCAGCTCACATTCCGCAATGTTTCTAAAGTGTTTCCACATATGTGAAACAAATGTTTATCTGCGCGTCCAAAGTTATACGATTGTGTTTAGTAACAACCATAGTTATTTCGATCTTCTGTGCTCAGTTCACCCACTGATGTATGCGCTAAGTTCCTGCAGTGAGAAGCCTGATTGCATCAAGTGCCATTGTTTTGGATTTGACCATAATCACGATACTTACAGAGTCATTTTTCGTGTGTTATCACAATGCAGACGAGGTTTCTCAGCTCGCTGTTCATTTTAAGTTTTGGGGTTGTTTCCTGCTGATTCGTAAAACGTTTGTGAGTTTCGCGTAATAAATGTACTGCAGTTGAATTGTACCGTGGCATGGTATACGGTGTTGGTTTATTCTCTATTAGGGTCCAAATAATTTCTACAAGCTGGTCTACAGGATTGGGGATACTTTCAAAAGATCATTTGGCACACTGGAAGGACCTTGCCATGTGTTCTCGCTCTTTGAACATTCAACGGCACCAGTGGAACAGGAAACACACTACCTTTCTCGACTGGAAGATAAGACATGTGTTCCATTTTTTAAATCAATAATGCAATACCATTATATAGTTCAGTATCGCTGGAAATGATTGCACTTTAATGATAAAAACATTTCACTGTCAAGATTTATTTATCAAGTACGTACATTGCTCATCTATGGTGATATAGCCATATATCAGTCATATTCGTTTATAAATGATATACATTGATCATTCATTATGATAGGTTCATATCTTTGTCAAGTTTGTTTATAGGTTCCATATATTAAGTTTTGTTTGATTTCTCGTTTAATTCTCTGATTACTTATATTTAGGACCGACATTGTTACGGTGAACTGATTGCTAATAATTATGTGGAATCCGTTGTTGTTATGTGCACGAGTATGGTGTCAGATTAATTCATAGTTGAATTACATTATACATAGATCATTGTGTACAATGTCTTCCCTATTCCGGTTTCATCCAGTTACAATGTAGGTACTTATTTCGCAATTACAAATATTCATATATGAAAGCAATATTGTAATTTAGTAAACGTAAATCAAAGAAACGTTATTCACACAAAACATTCAATCATAACAACACGATATTTTCATATCGAAAACAGTAACTGATTACTTTCCCCCTTCTCGAAATATTCAGCTATGCCAAACGTTTGAGTAAAAATATTTTGCATCTGCTATGCGGTTGTTTCAAATAAGTTAGGATTTCAGGACAACTTGTCTTTGCTCATTAACTTGTTTTGCGCCATCTAAGAAATAGTATCCTTTGTGGTATGAAAAATATGTAATGTATGGTCATTCTCAAAAAAGGTCAAAATCTTATTCCTGATTTTTTTGGATAATGAAACCACACAAAGTTCATCAATGTAAGCTTTATTTCATCACTTAACCATTAAAATGTGTAAAACAAACAATGAACACCAACTTTGAATTAAAACAAAATATTAAAATTGAAAATATAGCTCCTTGCTACTAGTAAATGTCCCTTGTGTTACAAATGCAATATAAGAATTATTTCTCCGAATTATCTTTAATATTAACGATGTAATCAGCTTAACATCCGTGATATATGAAAATTACTCAACTAATCCAAGATATTTTTTCTTATCTGTTTTTATCTTTTCTTTTCTTAGATTTATAAAATGACCTAGTAAAAAGGTAAAATCTAACTCACATATTTTTGATTATAATTCCAAAAGAATTTACTTATTTCTTATTTTTATCCTATATGTTAGCAAGTGTCTAATGTCGAATCTTGAACAACTGGAATGGCAAAGTAATTTTTAACTGGTTAATATTTGACATGTAACACAAGGGACAATAATGTAACATAAATGACTCAAATGATAACACAAGTGATATTCAAACATTAAACAAATGTAACATCTATTTTTTTTTCAAGAATATTCATTGTTATTGTTTGATGTAAATCATAAAGTCCAAAATATTCATCTATGATTGAATGAACACAGTTTACTGGTCCTTGATTTTTGATTTACTGATTTTGGTAACACAAGGGAATAAAAAGTAACACAAAGGAAAGTTTTGTACTTCTCTCCTCCGTTATAAAAATATTTGTTGGATGTTGTGAAGATTAAACCTCAACATATTCGATTATTAATTGAAAAAGAAATTTCTAATGAAGTCACTTTCAATTCATCGTGTATAGATGGTAAAATTGAGGAAAATTCACAATACAAATTAAATAATCATGTCATTTTTTCAATTTTTGTAAAGCTAAGGCCCACAGTTCACTATCAACACAGTACTTTTGTCCAACAAGCTTGGGGTCGGGAATAGTTCCAATAACATTCTCCATATCATACCAACACTCATCTCTAACAGCAAGTGGCCAATAAAAGGAGGAATTCTCCAAACTTCTTCCAACCCTGTGCATACAGCTGACATATATTTCAGCTTCATCACAGTCTGTTACTATTCCAGGATATGGTTTATTGTCATAACTCACTAATACAAACTTTCCCAATAAATCTTGAGGACTTAAATCAGAAATATCAAAATGACTCCTGATGTTCTCGGTACTTTCATTGAGTTCAGACTTACTTTCAATGTTCTCTGATTCATGATGATTTGTTTCTGAATCGTTAGCTTTTGTCTCTTGTTTGTCCTCTGTTTCTGGCATAACGTTCTGAATTTCAATATCTTTCACTGATTCATCTACAGAAATCTTTGTATTTGGTCGATCCATCGGCAACATTGTGACAAAATTATTAGGAATCCAATTATGTTTTGACATGTCTTGTCTTGTTGTTGTCCACATTATGTAACTCGTTTGAGTAGATCTTTCTTCCCTTGGTTTAACCAATCGGTGTAGATCCTTTCTTACATTTGGGTTTCCTAATAAAGGATAGACGGAAAATATTCTGCGACAAAGAACACTCGATAGTGCAAATATTTGCCATATACCCATATAGGATTTGTTCTTGCAGATTTTCATGATTTCCTTTTCATAGATCCGTTCGATTTGTCCATCAGAGAGTGCTTCATCTGAATATTCGTCAGAATAGAAGGCATATGTTTTTGCAAGAGAATCATTCATTGGATCGTCAGTTCCTTGTTCTAAGAACGTATCTTGTAAATTGTGTCGGTTAAAATTTGCCTCTGTTTTTTAACACCCTTTTTCGTAACTGTTTCCTTTATTCCAGGAGTGAGTTTACAATTATCGTCCCTTTCAAAGAAATTCCAAATCTTCGTTCTTAATCTGTATGACACTGAACCCTTCTTAAGACGGTCATTACTTGTTTGAATTTGAAACTCTGTTCTTGCTCTATTTAATAATTTGTACTTCTTTAATAGTCTACCTCTTATTATCTCTGATAAGTACTTCTTCTGTTTGTTCTTAGAGCGTCTATACTTGTCCTTAAGATCTTCATTCAGGGAAAAGTGAAATAAGAGGTTTTTTGTAGCCTTGCTCTTCATTTCTCGTCTTTCTTTTCGAGTCATGCTGCCTTGCTCTGTGTTCCAGTTTCTCAACAATTTCTTTGTCTTTGACCTTGGTGTATCTGGAACAGATTCTTTTCCTTGTGACTTCTTAGCTCTTTAAAGTCGGACATAAAGTTTATGTGTAAGTCTTTTCTGAGCTTCGAGCTTCTCTTTCAACTTTAAGTTGTCTCGATAGCATTTTGCCATTAGTCTTTTCTTTCTACGAGTGTTTTGATGCCCCATTGGTTGAGCTGTTTCTCTAGGTGATGAAGGAGGCGTAAGAATTTCATTATCTTCCTTCTTCCTCTTACGCTGAGTTGTTTTCCTTTTTCTCCATTCCTTTCTCTGCTTTCTTTGTTCTCGGGGAGTCATATTTCCTATAAGTTTTAATTTGCCGACTCCAAGATCTTGTTGGTATTTTGCCCTGCATTTTGCTTTGTGTTCCTCTCTTCTTAACGGATCGGCATCTCTTTTTAGTCGATAACGACGTTGTTTTTCTGCATTTGTTAAGGCCATTATGATTCTACTTTACATTCTAAAAAATAAAAGAACCAATGGTTCATTATCATCAAATAAAAGTATATTAAAGCTTTTTTTGTCCATTCCCTTATTTTTAGATTTTTGGGTAAACAAGAGAATCACATAAAAAGATAAAAAGGCATAAAAAGTTTCGTTTTTATTCTTTGTGGTTATATTAATGGTAGCAACAAGATAAGACAGTAATGAGTATGTTAACGAATGACAAAATATCTTTACGATGGACAACCATCAATTATATATTGTTTTTTCCACTGCTGTTTTGTAGTGCTATCAAATAATTAAGCTTGGTATTTTTTTAGTCACTTGTGTTACTAAGGATGTGGTTAATAATATTTATTTCTACTGAAAAGTAAACTCATTTTATGCAAGTATTTCGATGTTATATTCTAATATTTTCTGTTATTTTTGCTATAAAGAATGATGTAACTTTTCCTAAATTTATTCCTTGTACAAAATGTATGCTTGAACTTTTGAAAAAAAATATATAGTTTATGTCCCTTGTGTTACCGTATTTGTCACTTGTGTTACTAAATTCTATTTGACAGTTTTGGTTCATTTAAATTTGTGATCCAGTGATTTATCATTGAATGCAAACAGGTAAATAAGCGTTTACTTATGATCAAATCATAATTTTGTTATTCATAAAATGCTATGCCGTGAAAGACAATAATTTTGTCACTATTGTTATTAAATCAGTCCCTTATGTTACATTTTTTACAGTAACACAAGGGACAGTAACACAAGGGACATATTTACCTGTGTTTCTCATTTATTTCACAATATATGCACCCTAGCAGAATGATTCAACAATATTTTTAACCATGGTGTGATATACAAATGCTACACACAAATTTATTATAAAATCAATATATTTACTGTTTATATATGGAGTAACAATGTGGACAGAAATAAAAGTTACGGCATTACCATACATACCTTTAATCTTAATAAAAACGTCCTTGCTGCATCATATCGTCTGCTCCATTACCAATAATTCCAAAGAGGAAGTTCTACTTGAGGGAGAAACTATTTATGAAATTATTTCATAAGAAAGACAACTCTTACTCAGATAATGATATATTGAGTGACACAAGGGACACGGCGAAATGCACTTTGAATTTATTGGAAATTCCTGTAAGTTTCACAATCTTTTGATGTAAATAAGACTGATATTTATGAAGAAACAATGTGATACAATAATAACCTGAAGGTTTAGGGAAAAAACTTTAATATATGTGATATAAATTAACACAAATTGATTGTGTTACGGCGAAATCACATCAAGATTTTACAAAATTCAATGAACCAAGGGGCAAACGCTGAAAAATTCAGACAAGGAATGAACCATTTTCTATTAAAATTTATTTTTGTAATAACTTAAATTGACATTGCAAGCTAAGAAGGGTGGAATTAAATCAAAATTGGTTTAAATATACCAGAAATCACACAATTATCAATATTTTTTGAGAATGACAACCTGAACTATTAGAGAAGAAGGATAACTGACTCGAAAAAGTAAAGTTTTAATTGAGAAACGCTCCATTTTAATGCAGTGCGAAATTACGTTGCCATCCTTCTTTATTCTTGTCTCACAAGTGTAAACCACTTACATATACCTGCTCACTTGTACCCGCCACCTTTTCTGATCTTTCCAACACACCAGTGATGTCATTTCCTGGATGGTTCCATATGCCTAGGCCGAGAGGGCGCCCGTCTGGATCATCAAGCTGATGACGGTTTTAGGGATGGTATTTAGAAGCACAGAGACGGAGTATAAGACGAATACATTTCCGCATTCAAGATTGAATTGATGTAATTACTGACTTCTGCTTCTTGCTACCACTGAGTGGCAATTGTTTGTATTGTTTCTTATAAACTTACCACACAAATAAACTTTCGATAAAATTAAAGTGGTCTTTAAATGAATAAGTTTCAATTCTGAACATGCTGAATGTTAATTAGTTTGCTTAAATAACTGTTATAAGGTCGTATTACAGTGTACGATCTCAAGTGGTGACGATTAGTAAATAGGGTCCAGTATATTTCAGGTATTTGTCAACGAAACGTGAGAATTGGAATTTTCATGAACTGTTCACAATTCTGTGGATACGTTTTATATAGGTTGTTTAATTGACATTGAAACAGTTGCCATTTTTTTTAAAGCTAATATATATTGTTGCGCACGATAACCACATGTAAGGAGATATAAGACTATGAATTTTTGCCTGATAATGATTCAGTTAGTTTGATTAAAGCAACGTAATCACATATACAAATGACACTCTACTGGAATTTCCACAGCTAATAGGTGAATATTCAAAACTCACATTGTTGCCTATGGAACGTATAGATTATAAACATTCTTTGTGACACAAGTTTAAACGATTGTTTCAAATCGTACATATATTTCGTCATGAAATTATTCACAATTACGGAAAAAACATTAAAAAATTCTAAGGAAGTCTAACAATAAAGAGCGTAAGGCATAAATAAAGCAATGTCTTCACATAATACCCCACTTACAGAGTAGCGATGTTTAAGCACACCGTCTGGTGACGAAATTGCTTTGTTAATAAGCTCAAGTTCTTTCTTATCCAACAGACCCCTGTTAATAATTAATAATCAAAACTCAGTTATTTTCACGGCTTAAAATAAGTAGCTGAGTAGCATTCATTACATAATATACACTCTTCATCCAAAATCACACGTGTTTATTAACGTCTCATCATTTGCGTAATAAAATTAAAAACGTATATAATCTAACACAATTATACAAGCATACCCTTCTTTTACTGAACTATATGAGACGAAGTTTCTAAATCATAAATCTATCAGATATCGATGATTTTGTTTAAACACATTTTTAAATGTTTCATACCTTATATTACTATTAAGAGGTTGATACAAGCCCTTGCCATTCGGAAAGCTTGAGTCACCTGTGCCATGGTTACAATGAAATTTTAAATGAATTAAATGCAAAAATAAGTCCTTATAATTTCCGATGTAAAGATGTAAAACCTAAATAAGTACACAATGAGTGTATTTAAGAAATATAAGATAAGTAGGACCCTGGCCATAACCTAATATGGAAAGCTAATATTAGTGTGGTTTCATGGAATCGATGGTTGCCGAAACAAACATACCTATAGAGGGGAGCTAATATTCTTCTTCTGTTAGTTTGTTCACATATTTGTTTCTGTAGCCGTGATTGCTCGAATAAAACCTGGATTAACGGAGTTGACGTAAAACTATGAACAAAGACTTATGACCAATAATAAATCAATGCACTTATTACACATTAAAATGTCCAAAAGTTTTGTTATATAGTGAAAATGTTATATCACTCTTGGACTGTAAGTTGTATAACATCTAGATTACGAAACGAAACTAATCAATATAATGCAATGTCTAAAATCAGTTTATAAATGTAACATTTTTTTCTCTAACTCCTATCATATTTCGTGCTATGAAGGACATTCACGTAAAATATGGTCTTATCTTTCTGTACGTAATGTGTACATATTAGTATATATTAATTTCTAGACAAGTAGGTTCCACACCACAGCCAAAAGGAGGCAGCTAACTTTTAAAATGCAATAGAATCATGTTCTAATCCCTTTTTTCTTCATGACATTCATATTTAAAGAACAAAAAACCGTTCATACACTTGTTTTATTTGCATGGACACTAAATGTCAATACTCAGTAAATGATATCCTATGTAAGAGATGTATTATTAGACTTTGTATATGACACTCTATGCAAGAGGTGTAGTATTAGACACATTATATTAATTATATGTAAGAGGTGTAGTATTAGACACATTATATGAATTATATGTAGGGGGTGCAGTATCAGACTCAGTCTATGAATTATATGTACGAGGTCTAGTATTAGACTCACTATATGATATTATATGTAAGAGGGGTAGTATTAGACACATCATATGAATTATACAGAAGAGGTGTAGTAATAGACTCAGCATATGAATTATAAATACGAGGTGTAGTATTAGACTCTATATATTTTATTCTATGTAAGAGGTGTAGTATTAGCCTCAGCATATGAATTATTTGTACGAGGTCTAGTATTAGATTCAGTGTATGATATTCTATGTAAGAGGGGTAGTATTAGACACATCATATGAATTATATATAAGAGGTGTAGTAATAGACTCAGCATATGAATTATATATACGAGATGTAGTATTAGACTCAATATATTATATGTAGGATGTGTAGTATTATAATAAGTATATGATATTCTTTGTAAGAGGTGTAGTTTTAGAATCAGTATATGATATTCTATGTACGAGGTTTTGTATTAGACTCACTATACGATATTATATGTAAGAGGTGTCGTATTAGACTCAGTATATGAATTTTGGGGCCCCGAGTGGTCGAGTGGTCGAAAGCGCTCACCGTTACGGATCACTACCATCTCACCTCTGTCTACGTGGGTTCGAGTCTCGGGTTCGGCCAATGTGGATATGTGAGAAAGCTTGCCGGTAGCTTCTCGTGGGTCGATGGTTCTTTCCGGGGTTTTCCCGGTTTCTTCCTCCACCATTAATACTGGCCGCCATGAATAGCCTATATTGTGCAGACAAATGGCGTTAAAACCTACAACAACAACAACAACAACAGAGGTGTAGTATTAGACTCAGTATATTATATTCTATGTACGGGGTGTACTATTAGACTCAGTATATGATATTCTAACGGGTGTTGTATTAGACTCAGTATATTATATTCAATATAAGAGGTTTACTGTTAGACTCAGTATATTATATTCTATGTAACAACTGTAGTATTAGACATTATATGATATTATATCTAAGAGGTGTAGTATTAGAATCAATATATTATATTATATGTAAGAGGTGTTTTATTAGACTCAGTATATTATATTCTATGTAAAGCCTGTAGTATTAGATTAATTATTATATGCTCATTTGTTTCCCCGTTAACTTTACATTGTCAGAATCGTTCAATATTCCCCGATACTGAACGCGCGCGACAATACACATATAGCATTCACGTGAATAAAGGAACTACTTTCTATTGTAAACAAACAATGACGCAGACGCACTTCTGATTTGTAAACAAATCTTATACACTCTCGTAAGAGGCTCTTTACGTTGTGGTTATTTAAATTTGTTTCTGAATTAACTAAAACATGTTTCGTAGACTGCAAAAAAATACCCCAAGCTGTTGTGGTACATTGCAGGTTGTTACAATGTTACGGATTTAGGCTAGCTACATTATATAAAAGACGGACGATTATGTCCTTACAAATAAGATATAAGTGACAAGACATATAATGTCTTCTTTATCTGGTGATAAGAATGGCAAAATAAAATATACTTACAGTTTTACATCCTGAATTTCCTCGAACTGTTTTTTTTTTTTTTAATTCTGCAGATCCGAATTACATGAGCCATGTCATAGGTTTCCAATCTGGTTTAAACATTTCGAAATTGTGCTGTAATTTAGATGACAAGTGCAACTGCTTCCTCCTTACTGCACTCAAAATGAAATAAGCATCAAATTCCATAGCGTCCTTTTGATAATTGCAATTGAAAGGTTTCATATTTTTCCCACATTAGGATTTCAAACATTCAATGACAGAAACAGAAACAGATTTACAGACGTAAACACGCTTCTCCTGCGCCACTTCAATCCGATGTATTTCATGTTTAATTTGCACAGATGAATCCAGTCCAAAATCACAAACATTCGTCGAATCGAAACAAAATACCAAAATATATTCATTCCAGATCAAACGGAAAAGTTGTTGCAATGCGCATTCATTCACAATATGACTGCAAATTTCAATCTTAACTAGACACGCCATTTTCTTTCGAAAGTTATGTCGACCGCGCGACAAAGTTCAAATTTATCTGGGCGGAGCTATGTGCGCATTAATAATGATGTCATTTTGTAATGTCAAATCTGCGCTTGTGTATTTAGTTTTGGAATACGGCATTCATTCATTGACGTTTTTTTTTTTCTTGTAGTGTATTTTGTTTATATAATTAAACCTATGGTAGAATTAAAAAAATGAGCATATAATTAAAAGGTTACTGCATTTTTATGGGAAATTATGAACTCGTTTTGTCGGAAGGATATACTGAACTCACAAGTTCGTGCAGTATTCCATCCGAAAACTCGTTCATATTTTCCCATACAAATGCATTGACCTATAGTTATTTGATAGTCTAGCTAGAGGTGTAGTATTAGACTCAGTATATTATATTATTTGTAAGAGCTGTAGTATTAGACTTATTCTATTATATTATATGTAAAAGGCGTAGCATTAGACTCAGTATATGATATTCTATCCAAGAGGTTTAGTAGTAGACTCAATATTTTGTATTATATGTAAGAGGTGTATTTTTAGACTCAATATATCATATTCTATTTAAGAGCTGTATTATTAGACTCATTATATTATAGTATATGTGAGAGGTGTAGTATTAGGCTCAGCATCCAAGGATCGTGATTGAATTTTTTTTGTGTATTTTGTTTATATAATTAAACCTTAGGTAGAACAAAAAATGAGCATATAATAAAAAGGTTACTGCATTTGCATGGGAAAATATGAACTCGTTTTGTCGGAAGGATATCCTGCACTCACAAGTTCGTGCAGTATTCCATCCAAAATCTCGTTCATATTTTCCCATACAAATGCAGTAACCTATAATTATTATATGCTCATTTTTTCCACGTTAACTTTACATTGTCAGAATCGTTCAATATTCCCCGATGCTGAACGCGCGCGACAATACACATATAGCATTCAAGCGAATAAAGGAACTACTTTCTATTCTAAACAACAATGACGCAGACACCTGGATTTTTGATTTGTAAACAAATCATATACACTCGCGTAAGAGGCTCTTTACATTGTGGTTATTTAAATTTGTTTCTGAATGAACTGAAACATGTTTAGTGGACTGCAAAAAAAACAAAAAACAAAAAAAAACAAAGCTGTTTTGGTACATTCCGCGTTGATGCAATGTTACGGATTTAGGCTAGCTACATTATCTAAAAGACGGACGATTATGTCCTTACAAATAACATACCAGTGACAAGGCATATACCGTCTTCTTTATCTGGTGATAAAAATGGCAAAATAAAATATACTTACAGTTGTACATCATGAACTTCCTCAAACTGTTTTTTTTAATTCTGCAAATCCGTGTTACATGAGCCATGTCATAGGTTTTCAATCTGGTTTAAACATTTCGAAATTGTGCTGTAATTTCTATGATAAGTGCAATTGCATCCTCCTTACTGCACTCAAAATGAAATAAGCATCAAATTCTATAGCGTCCTTTTGATAATTGCAATTGAAAGACTTCATATTTTCCCACGTTATGATTTCAAACATTCAATGACAGAAACAGAAACACATTTGCAGATGTAAACAGGCTTCTCCTGCGCCACTTCAATCCGATGTATTTCATGTTTAATTTGCACAGATGAATCCAGTCCAAAATCACAAACTTTCGTCGAATCGAAACAAAATACCAAAAATATATCATACCAGATCAAATGGAAAAGTTGTTGCAATGCGCATTCATTCACAATATGACTGCAAATTTCAATTTTAACTAGAAACGCCATTTTCTTTCGAAAGTTATGTCGACCGCGCGACAAAGTTCAAATTTATCTGGGCGGAGTTATGTGGGCATTAATAATAATGTCATTGTGTAATGACAAATCTGCGCTTGTGTATTTAGTTTGGAATACGGCATTCATTGATTTACATTGTTTCTTGTAGTGTATTTTGTTTATATAATTAAACCTTAGGTAGAATAAAAAATGAGCATATAACAAAAAGGTTACTGCATTTGTATGGGAAATTATGAACTCGTTTTGTCGGAAGGATATACTGCACTCACAAGTTCGTGCAGTATTCCATCCAAAAACTCGTTCATATTTTCCCATACAAATGCAGTAACCTATAATTATTATATGCTCATTTTTTCCACGTTAACTTTACATTGTCAGAATCGTTCAATGTTTCCCGATACTGAACGAGCGCGACAATACGCATATAGCATTCAGGTGAATAAAGGAACTGCTTTCTGTTTTAAACAAACAATGACGCAGACACCTGCACCTTTGATTTGTAAACAAATCATATACACTCTCGTAAGAGGCTCTTTACATTGTGGTTATTTAAATTTGTTTCTGAATGAACTAAAACATGTTTCGTAGACTGCAAAAAATACATATCCCAAGCTGTTGTTGTACATTGAACGTTGATACAATGTTACGGATTTAGGCTAGCTACATTATCTAAAAGACGGACGATTATGTCCTTACAAATAATATACAAGTGACAAGGCATATACTGTATTCTTTATCTGGTGATAAGAATAGCAAAATAAAATATACTTACAGTTTTACATTATGAATTTCCTCAAAATGTTGTTTCTTAATTCTGCAAATCCGAATTACATGAGCCATGTCATAGGTTTTCAACCTGATTACACATTTCGAAATTGTGCTGTAATTTAGATGATAAGTGCAATTGCATCCTCCTTACTGCACTCAAAATGTAATACACATTAAATTCCATAGCGTCTATTTGAAAATTGCAATTGAAATTCCATAGCGTCTATTTGAAAATTGCAATTGAAAGACTTCATATTTTTCCCACGTTATGATTTCAAACATTCAGTGACAGAAACAGAAACACATTTGCAGACGTAAACACGCTTCTCCTGTGCCACTTCAATCCGATGTATTTCATGTATAATTTGCATAGATGAATCCAGTCCAAAATCACAAACATTCGTCGAATCGAAACAAATTACCAAAATATATTCACTCCAGATCAAATGGAAAAGTTGTTGCAATGCGCATTCATTCACAATATGACTGCAAATTTCAATCTTAACTAGACACGCCATTTTCTTTCGAAAGTTATGTCGACCCTGTGACAAAGTTCAAATTTATCTGGGCGGAGCTATGTGCGCATTAATAATGATGTCATTTTGTAATGTCAAATCTGCGCTTGTGTATTTAGTTTTGGAATACGGCATTCATTCATTGACGTTTTTTTTTTCTTGTAGTGTATTTTGTTTATATAATTAAACCTATGGTAGAATTAAAAAAATGAGCATATAATAAAAAGGTTACTGCATTTTTATGGGAAATTATGAACACGTTTTGTCGGAAGGATATACTGAACTCACAAGTTCGTGCAGTATTCCATTCGAAAACTCGTTCATATTTTCCCATACAAATGCATTGACCTATAGTTATTTGATAGTCTAGCTAGAGGTTTAGTATTAGACTCAGTATATGATATTCTATCCAAGAGGTTTAGTAGTAGACTCAATATTTTGTATTCTATTTAAAAGGTGTAGTATTAGACTCAGTATATCATATTATATGTAAGAGGTGTAGTATTAGACTCAATATATCATATTCTATTTAAGAGCTGTATTATTAGACTCATTATATTATAGTATATGTGAGAGGTGTAGTATTAGACTCAGCATCCAAGGATCGTGATTGAATTTTTTTTTTTAAAAACCAACCAGATACGAAACATTTGCATATTAAAATCTATCAGATCCATAAGAATTGAATTCATTCAAAGATTCGTCTGTTTATCATAATGTTATTTACAATGTTTACATTTGACAATATTGCCTAACTGGTTAGCACAGTTAATGGACATTCACTAGCGTCCACCTCATCTCACCAATAATGGATGCATTAGATGAGTATATTCATAGAGTATCACATCACAGACGAGGCAGCTGGGGGATAATGTACTGAAGGATACGAAGAGAACAATAACAACTTAAGAAAATAAAATCGATATTTGGCAAAAGCACATTCTTTTATATTCTGTGTGAGAGGTGAAGTATTAGAGTCAGCATCTAAGGATGGTGAGTGAAGACTTATATAACAAAAAACAGATGCGAAACATTTGCATTTTAAAATCTAACAGAACCGCAAGAATTGAATTCATTCAAAGATTCGTCTGTTTATCATAATGTTATTTACAATGTTTACATTTGACAATATTGCCTAACTGGTCAGCACAATTAATGCACACTTATTCGCGTCCACCTCATCTCGCCAATAATGGATGCATAGGATGAGAATATTCATAGAGTACCACATCACAGACGGGGCAGCTGGGGGACAATGTAATGATGGATAAGAAGAGAACAATAACAACTTAAGAAAATAAAATCGATATTTGGCGAAAGCACAATCTGAGATGACCACAACTATTATTTAGCACAGCATTGTAAGTGAAATCAAAAGATGACTTCAGTGAGAGTAATATTTGGTTCACCGTAAACAAACTCAGAACAGTTGTGTAGAAGATAGATACATTATGACAGTTGGAATTTTTTGTACGTCTTATACAATGAAGCTGTCCAAGGCGTCAGAATATCACTGATAATGCGGCATTATGGTCAGACAAGTTTGTCATTACATACATTACTACAGAGTAAATTATAAACAACACAGATATAGAGTGGATAGACGCTAATTTAAATTTATAAATCAACGATTGACTCACAACAGGTGGTAAGTATGTTGCTTTTTAAATGAAGGCGAAAGAGAGGAAAGAAAAGTATATACAAGATGAGACTGAATGTTATGACCAATGGCAACAACTAAAACGTGGGGAAAGCCAGGCCAGTAAGAAGATGAACATATCTGACGATAAAATTTAGTACAATTGATAGGAGAGACCCATCTTTGAGACATAATACTTCTGATAATTCTATATTACGTAAAATGTGTCAGTGGTCTGTACAGTTATAACATAAAGCCCAATTTCAGAAACATAAACGAACAGGCTTACACATAATGAGGGAAACACTGAGTGATAAGAAATGACTCGTAGAACGTAACCCATGTATTCAAAAATGAAACTGCAGACAAATTTCAAACCACTTTCATATATTGTTTACATGTGCTATTTATTTTTATTTTGCAATAGCACAAAACGTGCATAAGGATCAATTTAATGTCGTAGATTTACCTCACCTTTAAGCGTATGTTAAATGTCATAAGCACTGGTAGTCTTTTATTTCAATCTTCCTTCACTATGAGCCGGTCTGTGCGTGCAATGTTGACTCAGTAAGAAAGCTTTACCTCAAGATGATGTATCCATATTCGTCGAATATCTGTTTAGTTTCTGGGGTAACGGTGAAATCGCCATTAAACCTAACGTCTAAAATAGAACACAGAATGTACTAACGGTAGTGACGGTGGTAGTTTTAGGAGTAGTAGTGGTGGTGGTAGCATTATCAGTAGTACTGGTGGTAGTATTAGTAGTATTATCAGTAGCAGCGGCAGCAGCAGTTATTAATGTGGCTTACATTAGAAACATACTATGAAGGAGGGGCATTCATCATCCTCTTCATAACAGACCCTCATGACCAACTACTGCTCACTATTAAGAGTCGATAAATATTGAATCATCTAATGATTAAGTCAAAGTCGATTTTGATTCGACTCTTCTGCAGTCATATCGATTTTGATTCGACTCTTCTGCAGTCATATATTCAACTTATATTTGGGTGCCAGACTAAGCTTACACTGTTATAATCTGGATGGTTGTTTTTATTTCTTTTCATTTTTGCCCTCATGATCAGCAAAATCATTTTCCTATAATTCTTGTTTGAACCTGTCTGTAGTCATGAATATGATTTCAAGAAGCGAACACTGTTTAGAGTTCAACTTCACACTAAGACATACTAACAGTAATTTCGACCAAGCATATTTATGTCTATAAGCGTCAATGCCCCTGCCCTATCCTCCATATTATTTGTTTATATCAGTAATCGACAGCGTTATTCGACCACACGTTTTAGATAATGAATATAGACACACTTCAAATAAATAGTACTTACACTTAGATCATGATGTATATAAACATAATACTTACAACTAGAGCAAAATGTATATAAACTGTGTGCAAAGTAAACCCTATTTATAACTGAGTGTCCATGATGTTTCTTATTATTGGTATGGTTATGGTATTACGATGATTTCAGAAACATAAATAATTATTTTCTTCACAGATTAAATATTTTGACTATTTTTGTTCCATATTAATTTTTCCTGTTGTCCTCCTTGTCTCAGTGTCCTAAAGGTATTTTTCTTCTCTCTTTATAAATACTAATATATGTGTATGTAATTTTATGGTAGACTGTATGTTTTGGTTAAGCACCCCCACAGGCATGCACAACAATAATGACTACAATCATATAGCAACAACAACACACGGAGTTATTAAAGCTACCATTGTTATTTGCAGTCTCTTGCAGACGACGTAATTGTTCCTATTTATGCTTTTACTATATATGGTAAGATTTTTTACTACACGTACTTGTAATATTTGCTGAGACATTGCAGTGCTGATTGAATATCCAGAAAAAGAAACATCTCGACTTATGTAAAATGTAACATACCACACTTATCCATGACGTATGTCTAGATCTTGTGTAAAATGTAACATACCACACGTATCCATGACATGTCTAGATCTTGTGTAAAATGTAACATACCACACTTATCCATGACATGTCTAGATCGTGTGTAAAATGTAACATACCACACTTATCCATGACGTATGTCTAGATCTTGTGTAAAATGTAACATACCACACTTATCCATGACGTATGTCTAGATCTTGTGTTCCAAAACAGATCTTTTCAGCTTTTATGAAATAGGAGGTCCTCACGTAAGGGATAGCCGTACATATATGTTCAATGTAAACTAGGTATTTTGTATGATACTGAAAAAGGGATTTAAAAGATTAAATGTGTTTTACTTAGTCAATGGCATTAAAGACTGTCCATAACGTTTTCTTTAAAGACGTCTTCATATTTGTGGTCTATTTGACTGTGCCCCTCTGAACATATGTACTTAATTTATTAGTTTTTTCACTGTATGTGTATGTATGTTTGAAATGCTCGTAAGCCTTGTATATATTTTTGATCGTCTTTA
Organism: Sinohyriopsis cumingii; assembly: GCA_028554795.2. Lineage (NCBI taxonomy): Eukaryota > Metazoa > Mollusca > Bivalvia > Unionida > Unionidae > Sinohyriopsis > Sinohyriopsis cumingii. Next base: position 63,632,470 of record CM068840.1, read on the forward strand.
ATAATCATGCTAGTTATGTGACACACACACATGAGGCTACAAACATTCTCATTTCCTCAAGCTTAATGCAAAATGACGCTTAATGCAAACTGTTGAGAAAATGGATAACATAAAAGAGTGTGGACCACTGCCGTACCGTTTCTGAATACAACCAGCAAACATTTTATGTTGTCATACACTTATACAAGTTATGTCAGATATTTTCATTCCACACCAAGCTGAACAATCGTCGCGAACATGTCTTCAGATTTTGTTGAAAGAAACACTTTTAATCGTATAACAACAGATAATCTACTACTAGTAAACATACCTTATCTTCTCTGTCACAAAATGTACTCTTATTTTACGATTGTGAACTGCATAATTTGTACGCTATAATATAATACAATTTGTTTCATGACACTTGTGTACGTAAATAGTACCTATCATAAAAAATGCTCTACCGTAGAAAGATATTTCCTCTTAAAAAGTTTGTCTTGACATACGTGACTCTACTCACATGACTGATATGTCGTTTATTTTACAAGGGTATCCTACGTTCGAATGATTATTTACACCTATTTCATCTTTAACCTATTTTATCTTTAATCAGTTCATGTTTGCTCAGGTTGGCTCCTGCATATACATATTGTCTTGATAAAATTATCTTAGTTACTGTGATTTTGACCTCTCCGTATTGAAGGTAAATGATTGCATATTCATGACATTATATAGATCATATTATCGTATAGGTATTATACTGATCTAATGACGCATACGCATTCTGTCAACTGTTTACATTTTATGTGACAGAAAACCCATGGTATCATCCGAAAATGCGGACAATTTTCTGCTTTCTATGACATCCTGACAAATTCTTTTTATCTAGACGCGTTTGATATATACCTAAGATGGATTCGTGGTACTCATTTATGTACACAAACGCATGCCATTCTCCCCAAGTACGTTATTGCACTAGTGACAAAATATTGACTCATTCATGGTTGAAAACAGTGGATCATCAGTTCTGATTCACCTATAATATAAATCGGATCTTCAATAATACAATTGCTTACACAGATGCACCATCAATAACGTGGAAGATTGAACAATGCTGATTGAGTTAAAAAATTTCACACAAAATCCATTCATATTTCATGTTTAACAAAATCTTCCGGTATTAATTTATTTTTGCAATGCTGTGCAAAAACTGAGAAGATTTGTAATGAGAAATCATTAGCATGTGAACCCTTTCTTTCTGAAATATAACGAAATTTATTTTACATACATTGCAAATAATATGTGTTTGCTTATATATATGTGCCTGCTTGTGTGCGTGTCTGTGTCTGTGTGTGTCTTTTTCCAGCTATATCTATGACTCCCATGGCAAATTATGCATGCATTTAAAAAAAGCATCGAAACTATCTAGTGGTGAGAAAGGAGCAGAAGCATGTGGATGTACGATAAAGTCCTTAAAGCACCGCGAACAGGATTTTATAGCTAAATATTTTTTGAATGAGGCAAAATAGCGGTAACAACATTGGCTGATAACATGTTCCTTGCAATAAACTGGTCTCTGTAATCAGCCGTGGAAATTATTTATGTCGAATCTGTATATGCTATTTATCTTGTTCCTGAAACAATTTGTATTGTTTATTTTTATTATAAAATGGGTAAAATCAACAACAAAAAGAATAAAAGAAAGAGTGAGAGTCTTTATAGAGTACGTTCTTTCGCTCTAACATCTAAATTATACTTCTTCGTAGTCATAAACTTAAATATGTAGTAGCTTGTTTATTTGTTGAATGAAACAAATGTCAATTTTGTTATTTATTTCTTTATATGCATAAGCATCACCTATGAAGTATTAATTTATATTTCCATGAACTTGCTCCATTTACGTACAATCAGCATAAGTATTGTCTACTACAACGTATATGCCTATATTTTATCAAATTGTCCAGACTGCTTCCTATGTTCAACACCATATGACTTGGAATTAAATTTATGTAGCACCAATATCATAATGGTGTAGTCAAATATTTGAATTGAAACTACATGTTTAAAATTGGATTGCGATAGTTATTGAATTAAGTTATATCCTGACTGGACCTGAAATAAATGTTTAAATTGATTTGAATTTGTTTTATGTTTGCAGTACTTGGTACAGTTGATACAGGCTGGGTGGTATATATTGTACCATTTTCGTCGCGACATGTCACAAAAACTAGTACATTTATTCGAGACATTCCTTCATTGGTTAGATCATATATGTACACACTATTTTCTTAATTAGTGTGACAGAAATGTCATCTTCAATACCAAAATTGAATAAGAATAAGTGCAAACGTACATATTTCTCACCCATGCGACAGAGAAATCCGTTTGTTTTGCTAACCTTACTTTTCCTGTCTCAGTCTAGTCATCTCATACCAATTGTCTCAGTCAAGGTCTTCACGCACCACGGACTACTGTATCAAGGGACGTAACCATAGTTGTCTTATGCTTGGTCTGATGGAGTTATTTTCGGATCAATCAACCGCTAACACTTTGGGACATTTAACAAAAATAAATGTTTGGAGTAGAGAGAAGAAATAACTTACAAAAACAAATTAAATAAATGTGTCGCTGAAACCAAACCAACTTTCGTCGGAGAAAATAACACAATCAGGAGTGGAAATAAAAAAAGACTGAAACGGTCAAAAAGAGTAGATTTACAGAAGTGGACGAACAATTTGTCATAAATTTTGTTTTGCAGCAAGAAAATACGAATAACAAACGCAAGGCATTGTGACATAAAACTACTAGAAGAATATCCTGAGAAAATATCTCTTCTCTCTATCTATCTCCCTCTCTTTATCTCTCTATTTCCCTCTCTCTTCCTCTCTCTTTCTATCTCTCTCTTTCTCTTTCTTTCCCTCATTCTCTGTCTCTTTCTCTTTGTATCTTTCCCACTCTCTCTTTATCTCACTCTGTCTCTCCCTCTCTTTCTCTCTCACTATCGCTGTCTTTCTGTCTCTTCCTCTCTCTCTCTCCCTTTCACTCTCTCATTCATTATCTCTTTCTCTTTTTTCTCTCTTTCCCACTCTCTCTTTCTCTTTGTCCCTATCTTTCTCTATCATTCTCTTTCACTATCTTTCTCTCTCTCCATTTCTCTCTCTATCTCTCTTTATAACTCTTTCTCTCTCTATTTCTCTCGTCTCTATCTCACTCTCTCCTTTTCTGTCTCTCGCACTCTTTATCTCTCATTCTCTCTCTGTTTCTCGCTAATTCTCTCTCTGTCTTTCTACCTCCTTTCTCCCACTACCTCTTGCTCTCTTGCTCTTTTTCACTCTCTCTTATATTTCTCTCTTTCTCTCTCTCTCTCTATTTCCCTCTCATTCGCTCTCTTTAACTTTCTCTTTTTCTCTTGCTCCTTATCTTTCTCTTTCTCTTTCCCTCTCTATCTTGCTATTTGTCTGTCTTTCTCTCTCTCTTTCTATCACTTTTTTCTCAAATTTCTCTCTCTCTTTATCTTTCTTCCCGTCTCTACCTTTCCCTCTCTCATTCTCTCTCTCTTTCTCTCTTTCACTCTTTCTCTTTCACTTTCCTTCTCTGTCTCTCTCTCTTTCTCCTCCTCTCCCTGTCTTTATTACTTCTCCTTCTCTTTCTCTCTCTCTTCCTCTTTCTCTCCTTCTCTCTTTCTCTTTCTCTCTCTTTCTCTCTGTCTCCCTCTTTTCTCTCTCTCTTTATCTCTCTCTTTCGCTCTGTTCCCTTTTCTCTATATGTCTGTCTCATTCTCTCTCTGTTTCACTTTCTCTCTTTCTCTCTCCTTCTCTCTATCTCTCTTTCTCTACCTCATTCTCTCTCTTTCTATTTCTCTCTTTCACTCTCTCGCTCTCTCTCTTCATCTCTCTTTCTCTGTCTCTCTCGTCTCTCTCTGGTTCTCTTATTCTGTCTCTCCATCTCTTTCTCTCTCTCGTTCTCTTTCTCTTCCTTTCTCTCTCAATCTCTCTAATTCTCTCTTTCTCTTTTCTCAATTTCTCTCACTCTCTCTCACTCCTTGTCTCTTTCTCTTTCACCTTTCTATATATCTTTCTCTCTCTTTTTCCCTCTTTCACTATCGCTAGGTTCCTTTTTCTCTCTCTCCATCTCTCTTTCTATCTCTCTCTCTCTGCGTATCTCTCTTTTTCTTACTCTGTCTCTCCCTCTCTTTCTCTCTCACTCTCGCTCTCTTTCTATTTATCTTCCTCTCTCTTCCTTTCTCTCTCATTATCGCTCTTTTTCTTTCTTTTTACTCACTATCTATCTTTCTCTCACTCTCTAGCACTCTCTCTCTTTCTTTCTACCTCTCTTCTCTTTCACTATCCCTCTCTTTCTCACTCTATATCCCTCGTTATCCCTCTTTCTTTCTCCATATCTCTTTCTATCTCTCTTTCTCTCTCTACCTCTCTCTTTCTGTCTGTTTTTCCTCCTCACTCTCGCTCTCTATCTCTCTCTCTTTCAATATTTCTCTTCTTTCCTCATTCTCTCTCTCTTTCTTTCCCTTTCTCTCTCTACCTCACTTTTTCTCTCTCTCTCTTTTCTCTCCCTATTTCTCTCCTTCTTTCTCTTTTTCCATCTCCCTCTCGCTCTCGTACTCTTTTACTTTATCTCTTTCTCTCTCATTATCTCTCTCTTTATCTTTCTATTTCTCCTTTACTCTCTTTCTCTCTCTCTTTCTCTCTCTCTTTCTCTCAATTTCTCTTTCTTTCTCTCTCTTTCTCTCTCTATCACTGTAACTTTCTCTCTCTATCTTTCTGTCCTTCTTTTTCTCTTTCTTAAACTCTTTCTCTCTCTCCCTTCCTCCTTATCTCTCTCTTTCTCTTGCCTTCTCTCTCTCGATGTCGCTCTCTCTCTCTTTATTTCTCTTCTCTTTCACTCTCGCTCTCGTTCTCTCTTTCTTGCTCTCTCTCTTTCTCTTTTCTATATTTCTCCTTCTCCCTCTCGTTCTCTTTCTCTTTTTCTCTCTCTCATTCTCTCTCTATTTTATCTCTCTCTCTTTCTCTCCTTCTCTCTTTCTCTCTCTCTTTTTCTCTCACTTTCTCTCTCTCTTTCTCTCATCTCATCTTTCTCTATCTCTCACTCTCTGTTTTTCTTCCTCTCTCTCCCTCCTACTCAGTTCTTCTCCTCTCTTCTCTTTTTCTCTTTCTCTCCCTCTTTCTCTCTTATTCTCTTTCTTTCTCTCTTTCTCTGTCTCTCTTTCCATCGTTCTCTTTCTCTCTCTCTTTCTTTCTGTCTCTCCCTATCATTCTCGCTCTCTTACTCTCGATCTTGTTATATGTTTCTTCATCTCTAGCACTTTGACTCTCTCATTCTCTATTTCTATTTCATTATCTCGTTCTCTCTATTTCTTTCTCCCTCTCTCCCATTTTCTCTTTCTCCCTCTCTTCTCTCTTTCTCTTTCTATCTCTCCTTCTCTTTCTCTCTATCTCTCTGTTTCTCTCTCTGTCGCTCTCTTTCTATATATCTTTCTCTCTTTCGATCTATTTCTCTCCTTTCTCTCCTTCTCTCTACTTCCTCTCTCTTCTTCACTTTTACCCTCGCTCTCTTTATCTCTTTCTTCCTCTCTCTTTTTCTCTCTCATTCTCTCTATCTCTCTCTTTTATTTTCTCGCTGGTTGTTTCTCTCATTCTCTTTCTCTCTCTTATTATTTTTCCCTCTTTTTCCTTCTTTCTTTCTCTCTCACTCTTTCTCTATTTATCTCATTTCCTCTCTATGTCGCTTTCACTCTGTCTGTTTCTCGCTCTGTGTGCTCTCTCATTCTCTCTCTGTATCTCTCTCATGTTCTCTCTCGTTGTCTCTCATTTTCTTTCTCTCTCTCTCTCTTTCTCTCTCTCACCCTCTCCTCTTTCTATTTCTCTTCCTCTCTCTTCATTTCTCTCTCGAATTCTCTATTTCTCTCACTATCTCTCTTCCTCTCTCTCTATGTCTCTCTTTTTCTCTCTTTCTGTCCCTCTCTCTCTCTTTCTCTAAGTCTCTCTCGCTCCACTTATCTCCTCATTCCCTCCATCTCTCTCTTCTCTCTTTAATTCTTTTTCCCTCTTTCTCATTCCCCTTTTCTCTCTCTCTCTTTTTCTCTCCCTCTCTATGTCTCTGTGTCTCTCTCTTTCTCTCACCGTCTCTTTCTCTCTCTCTGTCTCTATTTCTCTCTCTCTTTCTCTCTCTTTTTCACCCTCATTCTCTTTCTCTTTCTTTTTCTCTCTTTCTCTCACTCTCTCACTCTCTCTCCCTCTCTTCTATCTCTCTTTCGCTGTCTCTATCTCTCTCTTTCTGTCTGTTTTTCCTCCTCCCTCTCGCTCTTTATCCCTCTCCCTTTATCTTTCTCTTCTTCTCTTCTCTCTTTCTGTCTTTCTTTCTCTCTCTTTTCTTTCTCTTCGCATTTGTCTAACTTTTCTCTCTCATTCTCTCTCTGTTTCTCTTTCTCTTTTGTTCTCTCTCTCTTCCAAATCTCTCTTTATACCTCTCTTCTCTCTTTCTATTTCTAACTTTCTTTATCTTTCTATCTCTCTCTATCTCTCTTTCTCCCTCTCACTCGCTCTTTCTCTCATCCTCTCTCTCACTCTTTCCCTATCATTCTCTCTCTTTATCTTTCGCTCTTCTTCTCTCTATTTCTTTTTCTATTTCTTGTCTTTCTCTCTCTTTCTCATTCTCTCTCCTTCTCTCACTCTTTTCTCTCTTCCCGTCTCTCTTCCCATCTCTCTATCGTTCTTTCTCTCATTCTCTCTCTCTTTCTCTCTCTCTATTTAGACCTTTTTCTTTTTCTCTTTCTCACTCTATTTCATTTCCTCTCTATCTCTCATTCTCTCCGTCTATCTCTCTTTCTCTGTCTTCTTTTCTCTATCTGTGTCTCTTTCTCTATCTATGTCTCTTTTTCTACCTCATTCTCTCTTTCTCTTCCTCTCTCTTTCTCTCTCTCACTCACTATCTCTCTTTCTATCTCTCTTATTCTCTCTCTCTCATTCACCCTTTCTCTTTCTCTCTCTCATGCTCTATAATTGTCACTTTTTCTCTTTTTCTCTCATATTTATCTCTTCTCTCTCTTTCTCTCCCTTTCTCTCTCTCTACCTCCCTTTTTCTCTCAATCTCCCTCCATCTATCTCTCTTTTTCTCTTCCTATCTCTCCATTTCTATTTCGTTCTCTCCTTTGAAATCTCGCTCTCTTACTCTTTTCCTTTTCCTCCTTCTCTCACTATCTCTCCCATTTTATATTTTATCTTTCTATCTTACTCTTTCTCTATTATCTCTCTTTCTCTCTTTCTTGCTCTCTCTCTTTCTCTATCTCTTTCTCTTTCTTTCTGTCTCTTTCTCTCTCTTTTGCTCTCTTTGTCTCTTTCTCTCTTTCTCTCTCTCACTGTCACTTTCTCTCTCTCCCTTTATCTCTTTCTCTTTCTCTCTATTTCGCTCCTTCTATGTCTCTCTCTCACTCTCTTTCTCTCTCTCTTCCTCTCTATCTCTCATGTTCTCCTTCTAACTCTCTATCTCTATACATTCTCTCTTTCGCTCTCTTTCTCTCACTTTCTCTCTCTCTTTCCCTCCCTTTCTCTCTCTTTCTCTCTCTCTCTCTCTTTCGTTAATTTATATCTTTCACACCCTCAATCCCTCTTTCCTTCTCTCTCTTTCACTCTCTGACTATCTCTCTTTGTATCTCTCTCTTTCTCTATCCCACTTTCTCTCACTCTCGCTCTATCCTACTCTCTCCCACTCTCTCTGGCTCTCCCTCTCTTTTGCTCTCTCCCACTCTTTCTTCCACTCTCTCTATCCCACTTTCTCTCCCATTCTCTACTACACTCTCTCCAAGTCTCTCTATCTCTCTCCCACTCGATCTCTCTCTTTCTCTACAACTCTTTCTCTCATACTCTCTCTCTCTTTATCTTTCCTCTCATCTCTCCTTCTCTCTTTCTCTCTTCCCATCTTTCTTTCTCTCATTCTCTCTCTGTCTTTCTTTTTCTCTCTTTGTCTCTATCTCCCTCCCACTCATTCCTTCTCCTTTTCTTCCCTTTCTCTCTTTCTCACTCTCTTTCTTTCTCTTTCTCTTTTTCTCTCTTCCTCTCTCTTTCTCTTTCCCTCTCTCATTCTCTGTCTCTCTCTCTCTTTCTATCTTTCTCTCTCTCATTCTCTCTCTCTTTCCCCTCACCTTGTTCTCTTTCCCTCTTTCTCTTCCTCTCATTCTCTCTCTTTATCTTTCTCTCTTCTCCCCTTCTCTCTTTCTCTCTTTTCTCTCATTTTATCTTTCTCTTTCTCTCTTCCATCTTTCTGTCTCTCATTCTCGCTCTGTTTCTCTTTCTCTCTTTCTCTCTCTCTCTCACTCACTCCTTCTCTCTCTTCCCTTTTTCTCTTTCTCACTCTCTTTCTTTCTCTTTCTCTCTCCCTTCCTCCTCTTTTTTCTCTCTCCCCCATTCTCTTTCTAACTCTCTTCCTATCTTTCTCTCTTTCTTTCTCTCTCTCTCTTTCTCTCTCACTCTTTTTCACTCTCTTACTCACGCTCTCTTTTTATGTATATTCATCTCCCTAAATTCACAGAGAGAGAGAGAGAGAGAGAGAGAAAGAGATATAGAGAAATATAAAAAGAGACAGAGTCAGAGAGAGAGAGAGAGAGAGAGTGAAACAGAGAGACATAGATAGAGAGAAAGAGAGAAGGAGAAAGAGGGAAAGATAAAGAGCGAGAGAGTAGTGAGAGTTGGAGGGAAAGAAGAGAGCAATAGAGCAAGAGAGAGAGAGTGAGAGAAAGAGAGTGAAATAGAGAAAGAGAGAGAGAGAGATAGTGAAAGAAACAGAGAATGAGAAAGAGAAAGGAAGAGAGACGAAGAGAAATATAAAGAGAGCGAGAGTGAGAGAGAGAAAAAGAGAGAAAGAGAATGAGAGAGACAAAGAGAGAGAGATAAGAAGAGATAGGTACAGAGATAGAATGAGAGAGATACACACAGAGAGAAACAGATACATAGAGAGTGAGAAAGAGAAAAAGAGAAGAGAGGGAGAAGGAGTGAGTGGGAGGGAGAGAGAAAGAGAGAAAGAAAAACAGAGAGAGAATGAGAGAGAGATATATGTGATGAGAGAAAGAGACATACAAAGTGAGAGCAAAGGAGAGAGGGAGAGGAGAGAGGGAGTCGGAGAGAGGGAGAGATTGGGATAGAGAGAGAGTGAGAGAGTGGGAGAGAGAGACAGAGGCGGAGAAAGAATGAACGTGGGAGGGAGAGACTGGACAGAAAGAGTATGAGAGAAAGAGTTGTACAGAAAGAGAGAGATCGAGTGGGAGAGAGATGGAGAGAGTGGGAGAGAGTGTAGGACAGAATGGGAGAGAAAGTGGGAAAGAGAGAGTAGAAGAGAGATTGGAAGAGAGAATGGGAGAGAGCGAAAGAGATGGAGAGAAAGAAAGAGTAGGAGATAGTAGGATAAAGAGAGAGTAAGAGAGAGTGGGAGAGAGAGACAAAGATAGATAGACAGAGAGTGAAAGAGAGATAGGAAGAGAGAGAGAGAGAAAGAGATAAAGGAACAAAAAGAGAAAGAGAATGAGAGAAAGAGAGAATAAGAAAGATAGAAACAGAGCGACAGTGAAAGAGAAGGAGAGAAAGAGAGACAGAGAAAGAGAGAGAAAGACAGAGAGAGAGAAAGAGAGAGATGGAGAGAGATATAGAGATTTAGATAGAGAAAATGAGATAGAGATGAAGAGAGGGTGAGAGAGAAAGAGACAGAGAAAGAGAGAAAGAGAGAGAGATAAAAAGAGAGAGAAAGATAGAGAGAGAAAGAGAGAGTGAAAGAGAGATAGAGTGAAAGAGAGAATGAAATAGAGAATGAGAGATTGAAAGTGAGAGAGATCAATAAACATATAAAGGGAGCGAGAGTAAGAGAGAGAAAGAGATGGAGAGACAGAGAGAGAGAAAGAGAGAGAGAAAGAGAGGGAGAGAAAGAGAGATAAAGATAGAAAGAGAGAGACAGAGAATGAAAGAGAGAAAGAGAACGAAAGACAGAGAAATAGAAAGAAAGAGAGTGAGAAAGAGAAAAGAGAAGAGAGGGAGAAGGAGTGAGTGGGAGGGAGAGAAAGAGAAAGAGAGAAAGAAAAATAGAGAGAAAATGAGAGAGAGACAGATGGGAAGAGAGAAAGAGAAAGACAAAGTGAGAGCAAAGAAGAGAGAGAGAAGAAGAGAGAGGGAGTCGGAGAGAGGGAGAGATTGGGATAGAGAGAGTGAGAGAGTGGGAGAGAGAGACAGAGGGCGAGAAAGAATGGATGTGGGAGGGAGAGACTGGAGAGAAAGAGTCGTAGAGAAAGAGAGAGATTGAGTGGGAGAGAGAAAGAGAGAGTGGGAGAGAGTGTAGGAGCGAATGGGAGAAAACGTGGGAGAGAGAGAAATTGGAGGAGAGAGTGGGAGAGAGCCAAAGAGAGGGAGAGCCAAGGAGAGAGAGGGTGAGAGTATGATAGAAAGAGAGTGAGAGAGAGAGTGGGAGAGAGAGAGGGAGATAGAGAGACATATATAGATAGACAGGGAATGAAAGAGAGAGAGGGAGAGAAAGAGATAAACAGAGCGAAACATCTTATTTTAGGCTGCGAAATGCTGCTTGAGGAACGAAATGTTTTCTTTGAGAGAGTGATTGACTCTTTAGAAGTGAGAGACGGGGTTAACTTATTCAATCAAGAAGACGATATATTGTTGGAGACACTTCTTGGAAGCAGGGTTGACTGCATGTCGTCTATTGACGATGACGTATCAGATAGGCTCATGTTGGTGACCGCAAACAGCATAGCTTCATTCTACAATAAAATGTGTGCCCTACTATCAACTAACATGCCCTAACATGATATTAAAAGTAAGTAGTAAATTAACATTAAATATAAACAATTAAAGGCCAAAGTCTTCTTGTCAAATCCGCAAATTTTGTTGTCTGACAGCTGTTTGTGTGTGCGTTTATGTATTTGTTTATGTATTTGTTTATGTTTATTTCCAAGAGATTTCTATATGGTTTTCTGTATTTATATATCTCATTTTGTAAACGCATTAGTTGACGATGTATATATCATGCTTGCGTTCTCGTCTATGATGTGTCTCATAATTCTATGATATGTATAATATGTATCTTAGCAACCTGATATACTCTTTGTTGTAGAGGTTACTAAGTCATTTAGACAGTCAGTCATAGATAAATGCATGCACGCACGCATACGCGCAAACAAGTATATATATGCATAAATACATGCGTCATATGAAGAAAAGAAACTACATATAGAATTACACTGTTATAAGTTTTACATTTCATTTTCGTTGCTATCTCGGACTTAATGTTAAGCACATAACACTATAGACGTATTAACTTTTCGAAATATTATCATCATCAAGCAACTGTTAAAAGATCAGTGGCATGCTCCGCCAAATGATTGCAGATCTGCATAATTGCAGGTATTGAGATATTTCGTTTTGTCAATACGGTAGCTGACACAGTATTACAATTGTATTACTATTGTATCTTTGTCACTTTTCTGTTCTATTTTATGATCTTGTATTATTCTGAATTTGCTTAATCTGATGTAATCTCTTTTTAAAGAGGAAATAAAGTCAGTCAGTCAGTCAGTCAGTCAGTCATACCTACCTACCTACCTACATACATACATACCTACCTACCTACCTACCTACATACATACATACATACATACATACATACATACATACATACATATATGCATACATACAATCATACATACATACATACATCCGTATACATACGTACATATATACATAAATGCATGCATAGATACATGCATGCATACATACATACATACATACATACATACATAGATACATGCATGCATACATACATACATACATACGTACATACGTATACATACATGCATACTTATACATACATTCATACGTATACATACATACGTATACATACATACATACGTGTACATACTTACATATGTATACGTACCTACATACGTATATATACATATACATACATTCATGCATGCATACATACATACTTACATACATACATACATACATAGATTTATTCATACATGCGTATACATATATACATATATTCCTGGACATACATACATACGTGTACATAATACATACGTATACACTGATACGTATACATGCCTACATATGTATACATACATACATACATTGATACATACATACATACATACATACATACATACATACATACATACATGCATACATACATACATACATGCATGCATACATACTTACATATATGCATACATACATACATACATACATACATACAGACAGACAGACAGATAGACAGACGTACATACATACATACATACATACATACATACATACGTACGTACATACATACATGCATGCATACATACATTCATACATACATACATACAGACATACATACGTACATACGTACATTCATACATACAGACAAACACAGACACATTCATACATACATGCATACATACATACATACGTACATACATACATGCATAGACACATACATTCATACATACATGCATACATACATACATACATACATACATACATACATACATACATACATACGTACATACTTACATTCATACATACAGACAAACACACACACATTCATACATGCATACATACATACATACATACATACATACATACATGCATGCTTCGTACCCGTTCTAGCGGTAACGGTTTTCTGTCACGTTAACTCGTTTCAAGTGAGGAATCTTACATTGTGTTAAATATCATTATGCAAGTAATATCGGTCAATTATATAAGAATAATCAATGTTTTATAATAGCCGTTCTCAAGGTTGAGAAGAAAATAAGAAAATAGAACCTAGTGAAAGGAGCATTTGCGCATTCATAAATCTCATCTTGACACGAGATGAAAAGTTTATAGCAACCTAAAGTCGCGAATTGGTAATCAGAGGTTTGTTAAAGGATGAACAGAAATCTCAGTTAAAGGCAACCAATGTATATCATTATTATTATTATACAATCAGTAAAATACTAATATAAAAATAAAACTTATTAAAAAATATTTGTTGTTGGTAAATATGTGATCTTTATCTTAATATTGTACAGCCATCTTTCAATGGTTAGTTATTTGGCTCATGAAGGTTATATATCCAACGTTAAAAAAATCTGATATCTAATTTCTGTTAGTATGTATGTTCGGGAAAGGATGATTTTTTTTTAATTTAAAAAATAAACCATAGCCTAACCGCCTTAATCTGAACTCAAGGATGGTAATACCTATGCTTTAAAATAAGCAGCTATTTAATGTGTAGTTGGATATTCCTGATATAGAATACTATTATGGGTTGGAAATTGTTGGTGCAAACAACACTTTACAACAGTCGATGCCATGGATTGCAAATATTACAAAGTACATGCATGCCAATGTTTATAAGGTACGGAATGTATAGACACATAGTCACGAAATCTCAGTCTCAAAGTGGAATCTAATTATATTGTTTATGACTTGTGCGGAATGATTTCGGATATGTGTATTGTGGCGCGAGTTCAGTGTATCGGGTACTACTGAATGATTCTGACAATATAAAGTTAACGGCGAAAAAAATGAGCATATAATAATGTGCATGGTAGGTCTTTATAATGAGATATATTGTAAAACAGGTGATTTTAACGTTCATGTAGAGATGGCCTCATCGTTATTGCTATAATTTTAGTTTTACCGAGTTACGTCGGGAAAGTACCTACAAACTGACATTCAAATTTATAATTATACTATTTTCCCATTAGGCTCACAATTTGAGATTGTGGGTCAAATGACTGCTTCGTTTACATGGATACCTTATTGCCAGACATGTCTCACACAACATTTATATGGATACCTTATTCCTAGACATGTCTCACACAACATTTATATGCTGTTCAGCATTTAAAAGTCCTGTGCGCTGATACTATTTGCTGTAGTTTGGAAAACGATCTACATTGAGATCCTATATATATTTGCCTCTCACAGTTTAAAAAAAAATGCTTTTCTACATTTACTGAACCGCCAACACATATGGAATTTCTAGGTAATACCGATATTATTTGGTGTGTATTTACTGCTGTGAATGATGTAATGAAACTATGGTAGATGAGGCAGATACACGTATGTAGACACTTCTTCACACAAAGTTCTCATTAAGAAATAACAATATACATCTAGTTTTACTTTAGCTTGTCTCTCTGGATATTTGGTAATATTTTGCAAAAATTAAAGAAGATTGTCATGCAATTTGCAAATAATTTTTTTATATTTTTTATAAACTGTATGGCTACTGTTTATTTACATCTAGCGCCAAAACTAAATGAACTAAATGCAATAGTTTTATAAAAATAGTTGTTATTACTACTAGCGGTAGTTCTATTCCTATTATATTACATATACTGACTACGAGATTTGCATGTTTGATTTCCACATGAAGTCATTAATAAGATTTGGTTTTATGTATACAGATATAGCCAGGTACACATATATCTATCTAACTTTAAATTATCATGATGTTCCTGCAGAATCCAGGGATATCTCTCTCCCTCTCTCTCCTTCTCTCTCTCTCTTGCTACATGTCGGGTACCAAATATGAGATTAGCTACACTGTACTGTCTGTATAGTCACAATAAATCGTCCGCAACATCTTTGGGATGATTTAATATGGGTGTTGCCTGAAAGAGGGCAGTTATACACTGAACGAAAGCTGCCGTTTGCTTCCCTTATCAGTTTATCTTTCCAAAGAGAGAGAGATGATGTAGTCTTGCTTTATAAAGTAAAACATTTGGTCACGATTCTCCGATTCAGTTCTAACAATTAAATGTCAGTAAAGTAACGTAGAAGATCTTCTCTAAGGTGTAAGCGTACTATAATAAAATCTTGCAGTCAGGTAGGAACCTTTCAGCTATGTTATCTAAAACATATTGATGCTATTGGATACATCATATTTAGTAAAGCTTGTGAGCCGGAGAAACAGTAACTAAATGGGCGGAGCTTATATGTACTATCCATTCCAGAACACGATCAGCAGAGCCAATCGAAGCTTACCTCACTTAATCTTGACTCGAAGTAGTTTGAATCATTATACAGTATAACGTTGGCAATATGTCTGCGGTGACCTTTCCGGACGCTGGTGGAGATCTCTTAAGGTTACTGGAAGTCGACGGTGCGCTGTATCCGAATGTTGGAGGTGTAGAACAAGCGAATGGGATTCGAGCTTTAGTTAATGCCAAAGCACGCCCGGATGACATTCTTCTCTGCAGTTACCCAAAGTCTGGTATGTCATTCATTCCTTCTAGATTTTTGTAAGTGCCGACTTTTCTATATGGAAATAAGATGTAGATTTTGAATATGAACGCAATAAAGATCGGCGCAAGAGTAAAAAAAGCAAATGTAGGTCTCTTTGAAGCGTGACTGGTATTCTTCTAAAAATTACAATATGATGGTGCGATAGTAGTTAAGTGGGCCACCATAGCCTCAATGGAAATTAGCATTACAGGACCCCTTGGGCCACTCTAGCCTCAAGGGAAAGTTAACATGGGGAAAAATCATGGGCCACTCTAGCCTCAAGGGGAATTTAACATGCGAAAAAGTCTTGGGCCACTCTAGCCTCAAGGGGAATTGAACATGGGGAAAAAGTCTTGGGCCACTCTAGCCTCAAGGTGAATTGAACATGGAAAAAAAAATCTTGGGTCTGTTGAGCGACAAGGGAAAATGGAACAGGGTCGGGACCCTATTTTAATAGGGTCCCGACCTGATGGGTCTATGGAAATGGAACATACGAAAATTGAAACAGGGAGGGGTCTCTATTTTTTTAAACCAAAAAAAAAAATAAAAAAATGGGGCTAGGCAATTGAAAGTCAAGGTCTTTTCGAGACCTATGAGTGGCCCTGAAAAGGGCCTTTGGGTTTCTTCTTCTTCT
This sequence comes from Sinohyriopsis cumingii, assembly GCA_028554795.2. Taxonomy (NCBI): domain Eukaryota; kingdom Metazoa; phylum Mollusca; class Bivalvia; order Unionida; family Unionidae; genus Sinohyriopsis; species Sinohyriopsis cumingii. The sequence continues at coordinate 63,648,352 of CM068840.1, forward strand.
TCTAACACCTCCACTTCTTCCACCATCTTCTCACTTTTTCCATTATTCCTTTCTTCTTCCTCTTTTCAGATTCTGTTATCCAGTCAGGATGACCCATCTCTCTAAATTTCTGTTGGATCTTCATCCAGTTGTTATTCAATCTTTCAAACTCTAATTTCTTCTTATTCTCTTCTTCCTTTCTCTCTTTGCTCCATTTTTCTTTTATCTTCATCACTTCTACTTTCATTACATCTCTAATTAGTTCTTCTGCTTTTATCAGCTGGTTAAACCCCACTTTACGTACCACCAGTCAGTCCAATAAAAGCTATTTTCTAGGAAGCTCCTGACTTCTATGACATGATCCAAGGCTTCCTTTAAAGTACCTACTCTCACGTAAGGTGGGTCAATGAATCCTCTGATTCTTTCTACTTCTTCCTCAATCATTCCCCCATTAGATCTTTTGCTACTCCAAGACTCTTCACATTGTTCAGGCTACCTTCAAATCTTCCTTCCTAATTCAATCTTTCAACTACATAAGTCCCATCCATGATCCAAAAATAGCTATGTCTCAAATCGTTAAATAATTTTGTCACCTCCATCTTCTTTGTTTATTCCTTAGAATGGTGCGAACGACGAACACTGTGGGTTCTTATACGAAAAGCGCGGACGTGAAGGAGAACATCCCCTAAGACAAAAGTTATATTACCTAGATCATGACCAAAAAAACGCGTGGACGTGAAGGAAAACATCCCCTACTTTTCTCATTTCATATTATCTACTATTCACATACGCTAACCAGCAATAAACTAACCCAAAATCTACCATCCACACACGCAAAGCATTAAAATCAAATCCCAATAATCTACTATCCACACTAACCTATGCTAGCGCTTATAAACACACAATCATATACATAAACTCATACACTAGGAAAAAAAGAGTCCATGTTTATATTCACACTACTCTACATACACACATTGGCAAATCGATTACTATTTCTTTTCTAGAGATTGGGGTAGCCCTGAAAAGGGCTGTTTGTTTTTGAACTCCAGTGACACCTGGTTAATGATGGCACCTTCCAGGCCTGGCACCACACACACATCTTCTTCCCCAGTCTCCTTTCACTTTTTTTCTTGGGAGTGCAGAGGCGGGATGATTGGCTTCAGCACCCCAATCCTCTGTCTCTGGTATCTTGTAAGTCATCCTCTCTCCTATTTTCTTTTCCTCCTCTTCTCTCTGTCTTCTCTCCTCTTCTTTCTTTATCTTTGCCTCTTCTACGATGGCCTCTGCAGCCAGCTCATCCACTATACGCCTGGCATATTCCAGGTGTACATGAAGTTCAAGCAGTTTTGCTAGTCTGGTGTTCATTCTCTTGATCAATCAACAAGGGTAGCTAGACTGCCGAGCGATTTTCAATTTATACCAAAAGCGTGGACGTGAAGGAAAACATCCCCCTAAAACAAAACTTCTATTACCTAGATCATGACCAAACAACGCGCGGACCTAAAAGAAACACTCACTCACTTTTTTTTACTACCCATTACTATTTTAAAAAATTTCATTAAAAGTAATATACTATCCACATACGCGGAGCAGCAATAAACAAACCCCAAACCTACTACATGTCAAACATAAAAAACATGATCATTATCTACTATCCACTCAAACGTACGTGAATGCTTACAAACACAAACACATACAATCACACTAGAAAAGAGTCAGTGTTTATATTCACACTACTCTACATACACACATTGGCAAATCGATTGTTATTTCTTTTCTAGAGATTGGGGTAGCCCTGAAAAGGGCTGTTTTTTGTGTGCGAAGTTGAAGCTAGGGCGATCTTTTAGTTTTTAAGAATGCGACGTCCTCTGAGGATAGACTTTCTGACGATAGGTCTGCTTCTTCGAAAAGAGAAGAAGAACTCTTTGGTGTCGATACGACAATCGACAAAGCCTCTGTCAGGTTCAGGTTCCTGCTGCTGTTGTTGCTGCTCTCTCTGCTGTTTCTGAAGTCTGTACTTCTCTGTCCATTCTTCTTTTTCCCTGTTCACTTCTTCTCTGAAGAGCTCTTCTATCAGGTCTTCAGTGACTTTTAACATTCTCACATTCTCTGTCTCTTCAGGCTTCGGTATCAGACTGTGTCTGACCCTATGCAAATTCACGTAGGCTTCGTTTAGCCTAGCTAGTTTCGAGCACATCTTCGTAGGAGGATGAGTCGGCAATGAATGGTTAGACTGGAAACTACCCCGGTTTTTAAAGTCAAGGCGCGGACGTGAAGGAAAACATCCCCACACGGTTTTCGAGTCGGACCGTTCAATGAGTGTCATGAGAGGGATAGTAAGAAGTCAAAGAGCATGAATCAAAATTCTTATAGTCAAACAAAAGACAGAAGCATTTTTTTTTTTCAAAATACAACATTTTTTTATTCAAAATCACTTAACACTAACAAACAACTATAACATTTTTAACAATATAACATCAAACATTTTTTTCAAAATACAACATTTTTTTATTCAAAATCACTTAACACTAACAAACAACTGTAATATTTTTAACAATATAACATCAAACATTTTTTTTCAAAACACAAACATTTTTTCCAACTAATACATTATTTTGGACAAGGCTGACAACGTTGTGAATGAAATTGTGATTTCCACTGTTGGAAGTCATTAGGCCATTGATGGACACTACGTTTCCTAGCTTGAGACAAAAGATAAGCATAATGGTCACAAAACCATTGATCTACTTTCACATCGTTTCTAGAAGAAGAACGAGGATCAAAATGAGTCACTAAATGTTCTAAGGAATAACCCAGGCTGCGATGATGCAGAAAATACACACAATATTGTCCGCACACCAAGGAATCTGTGCCTTGTAATTTCAAATTATTGAATCGGGTGGTCTGAGCATTTCTTCTCATAAAGTCAATGATATCGTCTTCCAAAGGAGGCAATCCGTACGAATCGAAATATTCCACACATCCTTCTTGAGGAAAGTAGACGGCTACCCAGTGGGTTCCTGGGTGATGGCTGTCGTCCGTGTTGATCACATAAGCTAGATGGTCTTGAGGTTTACGATGAGGGAGTTCATCTTTAGCACAGACGACAGGATTCCAAGAAGCCGTGTACGAGCTGTGGTTCAAAAGGTAATAAAGTTCCCAGGTATCCATGTTTTGTGTGGTTTTTTCTTCTTCTTCTTCACAGGTAATGATAAGTGATCAATTCGATCCTGACTTTTTGCTTGAAAATGTCTGACAAGTAAAAGGCGTTTAGATCCGACTTCTTACTCTGGTCAAAGTGAGATTCGATGCGACGGCACTCCAGAGACGTTAATGGAGGAGAAGAATGTTTATCCAAGCCTTTATACCACTCGTTCAACACGAATTCTATTTCGATGTGATCCCAAGCTTTGTCCAGATATTCGTCCAATTTTTCTTCTTGACTTAACATCAGATATTTGTCGTGTTGAATTTGACTGGGATGATCGTTGTGACATCCATAGCACTCTTCCTTGATCAATTCTTTCATTATATCTGCCAGGACTGTAGCAAAAGAGGAGACTAAATGGGCTTCTTGTTCTGGCCATCTTGACTTCATCATGATAACTTCTTCGTCTTGGGATTCTTCTTCTTCCACGGTCTCCTCACATTCTATCTTCAAAGTTTCTCCACTAGGTAAAGAGGGATAACTGTCTTCCATAGCTTCTAATAATCTAGAATGACTTCTCTCAAACTGTTGATTTCTATGGTATTGTCAAATTCTGCATACAGGATGACGTTCACTGTGTGATCTGGAGGTGGATTTGCAAACTGAAGTTCCACACGAATCTGACCCGATTTTATAGGGTGGAAATGCCCCTCGTGGCTGCCTTGGTCTGGAGTGAAATCAAAACCCCACAAAGCATAGCCTCCTGCATGATCGTCGTACCGTGACTGGTGTTGGTTCCTAACTGTCCGGTGGCTTCGTACAGGGACAAGTACGATCTCAAATAATTCTTCGCGACACCAAAGTTAGGCTCAAAGGGTCAGGTACACTTCGATCTTGGACACATTGTAATGTTGAAACTCAAAAGGATTTTGATCGTGGGTTCCGTTGAAGGCTGAATTCCTGACGATACCAACAATCAAACGTTTGGGTAACTGTCCTTGGAACAGATGATCTTCGATCATAGATCGCTGTCCAGCGGGAATGGTGAACGTTTTCACTTCTACGCGTCGTATCGGATACTTGGCGGTCGTTCTGCTCAATGTCTGACTGACGTCGTTTCCCACTTTAGGTAACACTTCCACACGACGCACGTAAAGTCGGGCTTCTTGAATGATAGTTTTGTATTCATTGGCATGGGCCATCAAATGGAAAGCGGCACTGCTACGATTCAGTCTCAGACGGATATCCACCCAGTTCAGCAAATACTTTTCTTGTAACCACATGTCCAAATGCAAACGATCCATCAGTTCTAAACTTCGCCCTTGCAGAATTTTCTTACGGCGATCGTTAAACCCCACATTGTAAGGATTGTCATCTTCTGTCATGACTGTGTCGCTAAACGTAGCTACACCTGCCGTGTCAGGTTTCCATACCACGCAAGCATCCAGATGAGTATTCTTGGCTTCTTTTCCGTACGTCAAGAGATTTTCCAGGTAGGCACGATATGGGTAAGCATCCATGCTGCTGCTGACCAGTTACAAGTCCACTTCGCTGAACAAGGAATGCATGAAATTGTTGACAGGAGCTACTCTAGCATCGCCTCCTGGATCGGTGTTGTCCGTTTTGATCACTTTCACTTTCAAGTACAGGTAACTGCTATTCAGATCGATGTAATCTTCGGGCTGTCCTTTGATTTCAAACTCGATGGGAGCGGAATCCGTCAAAGAGGAGACGGGGTGAAATTCCACCCATTGGGATTCTTGCATGGTCATCATCGTGGGGGGCATGGAAAACAGATCCAGTTCCGACTTGAAACAAGCGCAAGACTCTCGGTGCATCATTTTTCTCTTTCTCAATAATCAAAAACGTCTAAGTCTCGAACGGTTCTTCTTTTCTTTGCCACCGAACGAAAGGCCGATTTTAACATATCTCCTAAACCGTGTCCTCGCTGTCGAGCAAACCCTCGGTACACTGGACACATGACTTACAAGTCGTGAGAGAACCGTTTTCGAAAATGGAGCTTCACCGTGACTTTTCCTTTGGTGAATGGAATATTTTGTCCCAGATCTCCTTTCATAGCAATGTTGACCGTGTCCAAATACGACTTGCTGACAGGCAAATAGTGAGGATGTTCAAATTCGCGGTGAACGTGGTAAGTGTTTCCACCTTCCTCGTCAGTGACCGTGGCAGAATCCACTTTGAAAGGAATGACACGCAGTAACGGCACAGAGGTGTGTCCCACCACGTTGTACTCCACCACATCGGACTACACAAACATCAAATTCAGTCCTTGGTTCAGTTCTACCGGAGCACGAAATAACTTGCTAAAAGACTCGTTGTCATAAATGATTGGTAATTCGTTTTTCTTGAGCATGGCCATTCTCATGTCCATGTCTCCGCCCAACATGTCAAACAATTCAGGACAAAATAAAATGGACACGATTTTACTCCCGTCAAATTTCATCAAGAAGCGACGAGCTGTTTTGTGGTATTCCATGGTGACACTTTTTTGACACTTTCCAAAGCTTTCAGAAACACGACATTAAACCTGGAGGCTATGGTGCTCACCAAATGTTGACCACTAAAATAATAGCCTGGGGGAACGAACAAGTGATAGGTGGTGTACTTTTGATTTTGTGTGCCAGGGGCTTTTATGTTATATATGCCATGGGTATCCAAGTACAATTGCATTTGCTCGTCATGAACTTCCACATCAAAAAAGTTTTGAATGTGAAGGACATTGAGGACTTGGGTCGGGTGAATGATTTCTACTAAAGCCAATGGACTTCGTGATCTATTGGGATGGTCTGAGGTAATTTGGCCGTGTAACAGCACAACGTTTTCTTGGGAAACACCTCCATGGAACTGTCACTGGGTAAGGTTAAGTAAAATTAGTTTTGGTGACTCATAATTCCAGAGTTCTGTGGCTGTCCGAGCGGTTACTGGACGTCAGAGGCGTGTCTCCGCCCAAAATATGGTTGTTGTTGTTGTTATTGGAGTGGTGACTGACACTGGCACTGGACACAAGGTTCCCATTGTTCCCGTTCGAGGAGAATTTCAGGGAGGGATTGGGAAGCAGGTAACCGATGCAGCTGCTCAATAAAATGGTCCACAATTGTTTGTCTCCTTGTTGCAAACTTAATTTGGCGATGGCTGCCCCGATGACACAATACACCACGAAGATTTGGCAGAAAAAGACGATTTGCGTTTTAGGCACACGTTCTTCACACCACACCCACAAAGGTTGTTTTTGTAAATCTTGCAGAGAAGAACTAGGTGAAAGAGTGGTGGACGTAGCTGCGTCTGTGTGAAAGGGCATGATGGTCACTTCTTTTTATAGTCGATGACTTGCGAAGCGTCGATCCAAGAATCAAAACTGGGTGGATATCCTTTCCAACGTACTTTGACTTCTTTGACACGTCGTTTGACCACTTTACGGGTTCTGCGTTCGAGAATGCTTTCGATGTCGTACACGTCGTCTTCTTTTTTGGTGACACGTTGTATGTCGGATAAGTAAAACGTTCCTTTGAGCACTTCTCCGTTCATGTCTTCCAATTTATAGACGGCAGGATGACGGCCATGCACTCGTCCAGTGACACGAAACAATTCGGTCGTCCAGTTAGGTAAGTAACCTTTGTCGAAAGTGCGTTTGGTTTTGCCAATGCGCACCCAATCTCCTACGGCCAACACTCCACTTTTCTTGGGGGCAGCCCTCGTCGGGGACGTACCAAACAGGCGCTCAAACACAAACACTTCGTTCTCGGGAGTCACTTCTTGCGGGGCACGTCCGATGCTTCGATGGTAAGATTGGTTGTACGCTTGCACCAGGTGCGGTAAGATGTCGATGTACTTCAGAGTGTGGTGATGCGTAAAATATTTCCACATGCGTTCTTTCAAAGTGCGTTGAAAACGTTTCACAATGCTGGCTTTGGTTTCAGGATTCTCGGTGGTAAAAAATGAATATCACGTTTCTTTAATTCTTTTTGGAAAGCTTGGTTCAGAAATTCGGTACCTTTGTCCGTTTGCCATCGAAGAAGGTGACGACCGCTTTATTTCAACACTCGTTGCAGGGCTCGCACTAACTCGCTGCTCGATTTGGAACTCAAGGGTACGACCCAGGAAAATTTGGAAAAGACGTCGATGACACAAAGCAAATATTTGTAGCCACGATTATAGCTGGCCAAATTAGAGACATCGGCTAAATCGGCTTGCCATTGATGATCGATGCCTTCCACTCGGGTGCGACTTCTGGCAAACTTGCGTCGAATGGGTTTGTGTAAAGTGTAGGTAGCTTGTTCTTGTACCCATCGTTGCACTTGAGGTAAACGGAGACTTTTCAGTCGCGTTTTGGCAGCACGATACAATTTTTGAACTCCTGCGTAACCTGCAGGATGGGAGATATCGTAGTAAATGCTGGCTAAGACTTTTTCTATTTGTTGGTTTGTGTGTTAATAAGGCACCCACTCTTGGAAGATGCTACTCTTTTTCTCTTGGGGTACTTTCTTGTATTGCAATGCTTTGCGTGTGCGACCGGCAATAGGTGTCGAAGAGGAGGATGTCAGAACAGGGGATATCGGTTCTTGTTTCACTTCTGTCTTCACTTCTGTCTTCACTTTCTTTTTCTCTTGGGATGAAGAAGGGGTGGTCATCATCTTTTTAATCCATCCAATTCTGGAGGTAGGTGGTGTTGTTAACTTGCGTACTTTTTCTGGTGGAGTTTGAAACTCTTCTTCTTCTCCTTTTTCTGTCTTGGTCACTGGAAGTGGTGGTACTGGTGATGGTGCTGGACTTTTCATCAAGGTCTTAAAATCTTTCAGAGTGGGAAGAGCTGTTTCGTCTGAGGCTTTCTGGTGAAAGAGTTGCAATCGTTGCAAGAGTTGACCGTACTTTTGTGATTTTTCTGTTTCGGACAAATCTTGGCGATCCATCAAGGACTGCAATTCGTGTTGTAACTGGGACATCTCGCTCAAATTGGGATTGGGAGGTAAATGCGGGGTGCGTTGTTCTTGCCAACGATAGTATTCCATCCATCGTTTGTAAGGCACTAAAGCTAGTTTTCGTCCTTCCATGGGCTGTCAAGGGTCGATTCTGAAACCTTGGGACTTCAGAGGGCCTTTTAATCTTGCTCCCACCAGTCCTCCCAACATGGTTCCCAAGACTCCTTTCAGCAATGGGCCTAACAAGAGGGGTAAAATGCCTCCACGTTGGACCAACATCTTCTTCTTTTGATGAATGGGAATTTTCTTTTGAACCATTTGGCTAAGAACGTGACGATGTTTGCCTAAGAATTGTTTCTGGTGTTTGGACAAAGGGATCGTACCTTTCAACACGTTCAAAGAACATTCGCACACGGTATCGATGACCTCTTTGGAGGCTGATTGAATGAACATTTTTCGTAGGGGTGGAGAAGCTTTGGACAGGACTGATAACATGTCCCCATGTTTGACTAAACGAGGAGGCAGTCCTTTCCTTTTCTTTCCTTGGGGTTGTTTAGAAGAGGGATGTTTTCTGGAGGGTGACATCTTTGAGTCTTCAGCACCAAAAAACACTGATACCCCTACTTGGTCACATGCCTTTTTTATACAGGAACGCGTCGCCACTGATTGTCTTTACGTCGTATCAACTTGAGGACAGGCATGACACGTCGTGCAGGGATACGTAACGGACTAAATCGAGCCAGTTCTTGCTTGGACAAATCCAGTAAACTTTGTAACATGCCCGATCTTTCTTGAACTTTGATTTTGGGAGAAGGTACTTTGTGCGCAGCAGCCACTGCCACTAAATTGGAGGGTCATGCCACTGGGGAAGTTCTTGGGGTCATCAACGGAGACGTTCTTGGTGTAATCAACGTCTCCAAGTACTCTTCAGTTCTTGGTGTCATCAACGGGGAAGTGGATGAACTTGAGGCTGCCGGAGACGTGGTCACCGCCGTTGCAGGTCGTGGTTTGCGAGTGTAAGGTTGCGTCCTGGCTGAAGTGCCTCTCTTGCGACTAGTTTTCTTCTGTGGACTTTTCTTTTTCTGGGGACTTTTTCTCTGTTTCTTTTTCTGGGGGCTTTTCGTTTTCCGGGATGGTGTCTGGTAAGATGAGTGTCCCGCCACTGGAGAAGTTCTTGCAGACACGGGTCTCCTTGGGGACTTGGTCTTTTTCTTCTTCTTGGAGCTTCGTTTGACTTTTTTCTTGGGGAGAAGTTTGGGAGCATTAGGATCCCATCTTAAGAGGGAGCGAATGATGACCCCTCCTAGAGTACCGCTCCCTCCAGGTTTCAAAATGATTTTATTTTTTGGTTTGAGTGTCGATGCGAGGATGGGCCAGTTGGGTCAAAGTGACTTTGTTTCTATCAAAAAGGCGTTTGTTTGATGAGGAATCTGAATGATCCCTTGTAGTAAATGACGTGCTGTCACCGTGAACGATCGTAAGACTTCTTTGAGGCTACGTTCTAAGACACGAGCTCGTATTTGTGGATTTTGTTCTCGACTGATGCCATACAAGGCACGAATCAATTTGACGGGAGGATGCGACTGAAGGGACGTCATGTTCAAACTGTGTGTGAGACAGACGAAAAGTGTCTGAGGTTTTTATAGATTTTTTTTGTTGGGTGAAATTAAGTCGAGGACGGAGACGTGTACAGGATAGGCCCTCCGTCTTGGCCCCAGTGGTAAAACAAGTGGGTACGAAATCGCAAATCATCGGGGGTCGTAGGTTTCAAATCGACGAGTAAATAGGCGTGTGGAGTGTGAGTGGCATCGTCATACGCCTGAGTCAGCCAAGGCGTCCCTAACTGTTTGGCTAAGACTTGCACTTGCGATTTATCTCGAGGGTTTTTAAACAAGACCACGTAATGCGCATTGAGACTGATGGTGCGATGGGCTTTACTTTGTTGAAACAAATTCTGAGTGAAGTAAACGACACTGGCATTACGGTGATGCCCTTTGCGCGTAAACCACAGTTTAATTTCTTCTTCGTCTTCTCCTAACATGTAGTCGAAAATGACCAAACACGATGAAATCACCTTGACTTTCTCGCAAGAGGCTGTACGCCGATTGCTACTCTTTGTAACACCACACGATGCGTTGAGGTGGACGATCGATCAAATGATGTTTATGTTCGATCAAGCGTTTGACGAATTCGGTTTTGCCTGAACCGCTAGGTCCAGCAATGAGCATGTTAAAGGGATGGCGAAGATACAAAGCCTCCCAACTGGCACGATCTAAGTGTTCGTCGATGACTTTGACAGTGGAGGAAGAGGGAGCAGAGACAGCAGAGGTAGCCATAGTGTTAGGAATGTCACTTGTGACACGAGAAAAGACAAGACGAGAGTTTATATACTTTTTGCAGGACACGTTTATTGAATGTTTCAAATATGAACAACACGAAAGACAAAAATCCATAAAAGCCAAATAGTTATGTACAGGAATAAAAAACACATCAAAACGATCAAAGTGGAATATAAACAAATCTCTGTAGAACATGTTTTGGGTAACCAAGATGTCCTAAGGACAGTGTGTAATGTTCTTACAGTCTCTACATGAGGTATTGTCACACAAGTGTCCTCCCGGAATGATCTTTCAGGAATGTCCATGACAGTCCTGTCCTGAAGCGAGTGGTTGTTCTTGGTGACGGGTTCTTCTGGCACTGTCACTAACACAGGTTGAAAAGTAACTTTTTTCCTTGAACAACTCTTGTGCATACTGGGCCACTTCTTCGGTCCAAGCCTCAAAACCCCCCTTTTTCCAGTCACGAACATCTGTCCAATGGGGGTGTAAGTCACAAGCTACACACACATCGTCATACACGTCATCGGTAGCTAAAAGTTCAATCTTTTTTTCCTGTTGAGGTCGAGAAGTATCCAGATGAAAACGCAAGGCTTTGAGCAAAAGGAGTCTTTCGTGACCATTTAAGGCCATTGGTGTGGTAAGTACTGATCGTAAAGAGTCCACAAGGAATCGGCTGGTAAACGAAATCCCAGAAAACAAGTCACTAAGACACACACTATGCGTCGTTCCAAATTGAATGGATACAGTTCTTGTAATAATTGATGGTAATGATCCACGGTTTGAATATGGTCATTGAGTTCCTTCCACGGAATCTGTTCAATCACTTGTGACATAAGCCGTGGCATGGATTCCTGATTTTATAGTCTCTTTATTTCGGAAGCAATAAAGGTACTTTCTAACTAGACATCTTCGTTCTCCAGTAGGAAATCTAAATCTTGCATACTGTAACCTACACTTTAGAGTTTGTCAAGATGTTTCGTCTTCCGCTAAGCAGATTCCACGTAAAATATGTTGGTAATCCTTTAACTCGTCTTCCTCAATACGTTGCTCTAGGTGAATCTCGAAGTAACCAAAATTACGAACATTTAGTGCATTCACTAACTGAAAGAGATGAACAAGGTCTGACCACTGAAACAATTTCTGACGAATCAGTCCTCTTATACCATTCAGGTACCAGTGGTTAAACATCCGGTGACATAACGGATGCAATTGTTCTTTACGTTTGACTTGTATGTTGACCAGCTCTCGGTAAATGCGTTCTCTCAACTCCACAGGCAAAGCACGAATGTTCTCTTGTAAAGTATCCATGAATAGGTCAGTCCGTACAATTCACAATCTTCTCCTAGAGCAAAAGTAATCCACATAGTGAGTAATTTCTGACCACTGCCATTCAGGGTAAAGTCCAAGAATGTCACTGAACTCTTTTGATGTAAACGGTCTAGAGTAATATAATAGGACGAATGCACACTTGACCCAGATAAATCTAACACACTGGTTGATTTTTTCACTTTCCTCTTGTGAATTTCTCGGCACAAAAGTTCTACAGTCACCCATTGAGATTTCACTCTGGCAAACCCCTGCCAAACTTCCTTGTAAATCTTCTCTTGCAGTTCTTTAGGTAATGATTCAATATCGTTTTTGAAATGAAGTTTAAACACTGGTCTCAGTGATGTCCAACATTTGACTCCTAGCCACTCTGGTTTCCTCTTCTTCACCGACATGGTAAGTTACTTTAATGTCTCGGTCCCACTAAAGGTAAGTAATGACAATTCGGTGACCAACGAGCATGTTCTAGGTAGGCCGAATCTTGCGGTTCCCAGTGGTGAAGTGACAGACCGCAACTGAAGCACTTGACTTTATCCCCTTCGCCCAAGTAGAAAAATCCGGCTCTGGCTAATTCTTCGGGGGTCGGACCTCCCATATACTTATGCCATTTTCCTTTGAACGGTTGAAGACGATTTTCAAAGTCGCAGTATTCCGACAAACGCACAGGGGACGAATATTCGTCTTTCACAGGTTCGTTTCGATGAGGGTTGGGTGACATGGACAGGAGTTTGCTCAGGGCTGGATGACATCCGTAGGGAGGTAGACGTGAAGGTGGACATTCACCTTTAAAACGAAACCCAGTAAAGAGTCCAAGCGGACGAGTGGCATCGCTTTCGCATCCCTCAGGTTTGACACGCACAGCATCACTTTCTATGATTGGGGTAGTGAGAACAAAGTTCCCATGATGATTTACGGCATCGCTAAGGTCACAACGTACAGCATCATTCCCATCGCAAGGTTCACAATCGCATTCTACTTCAGAGCTCCCAAACTTGAATTGTGCATGTCTGAACTTGTTTTGTGTTTCTCTGAAAGTATTCATCTTGTTCGCTTGGTCTTGGTAGTCACAATGAACTATCGATCTTGCCTAGGGTTCCTTTTTATATACAGACCAATATCGACGGTCCATACGGTAAGGAGAAATGATTGGGAAGTCGCACTCGCTTCTGGTACACGATTCGATAGACTTTTTCCAAGGGTCGACTGACGATGTGGTGAGTGAGTAAACGTACAATCTTGTTGGGTTGGTGAGTGGTCACTTTAAAGTGTCTATCCTCTCCAGATTGCAAGGCTTCTTTCAATACCCCAAAGTTGACCACTCGACTGGTACGATAATTCAGAGTCAATCCTTTCACTTTACACGTCGTGTGCTCTTCTCCTTGTTTGTCCCGGTATTCGTAGCGGTAACTTTTTGGACCACCACTGAAGAAACTTAGAATCTTGTCGTCGGGATGCTCGTCTGTCCAGGCTCCTAAACGGTCTCCTTCGATGTCAGGGTGATGTTGACTCGGGTGATGGATGTAAATGCAACTGTCCGTGTCAAAGTACAGGACACGTTCCCCTAACAGTTCTAAAGCTTCGTACAATTTTAAGCGAGCATGAGCTGTCACGTAAGCCGCAAAGATGACATTTCCAAAGGGGTCGTCTTGTACAAAGTCCAGATCTTCTTCGTAATTGACCAAGATCAAATCCTCATGAACGACGTCCACGTGTTTCATGTATTTGGTTTTGTCGTGAATCATCTGGAAGTAGCGGGAAGGTTCTGTCAAATATTCCGTCTTGGGTAAACACGGTCGTTGTGCCATTTTCCCCCACAAGCAATTTAACATCACTTTGGCAAACGATCGCCTGCCTTCGTTTTTCTCGATGTGATCTAAAGAGATGCCTTTTTGTGCCCAGTATTTCTCTTTGAATTGTATTTGGTCTTCGGGAGTGTGACACCAAGACGGATAGCCACTGGCTTCTTGCTTCAGTTTCAAACAGGCATCCAAGTACTCTGCGAAAATGCCTTTCTGATTGGGGTCACCCTTGTGGCATTGTTGTGTCTTGGGAAAGTGACAAATTTCGTACACTTCTAACAGTTGGTATCCCATGTCCAGAGCTTTGAGCAATTCTACGCTGACCCACGTCCCCGTTAAGGCCCGTTCTTCCTGGGTGTGATGACAAGGTTGGTCTTGGTTGCACGTTTCGGCACAAGTACGGCACAAAGGAAACATCAGTTTGCCTTGACAATGGTGAGGTAGTACGGGATGGTATAGGTTCGTGGGAGGCAAAACTTTGCACTTGATCAAGCCTTCGTATTGTCGAATGTTTATCAGGTCGATGTGTTCGGTGAACAATTGCATGTGCCCTGCAGGAAAGCGACAATATTTGCACACGTAGGGATACAGCGAACACACGTCCAAGTATTTTATTTCTTCTCCTTTCTCTTCGTGAGCTTGGTACAGCAAACAGGTGGCATTGGTCCTTCCTCCGTACAAACTATCCCTCGGGTTCAGGGGGTCCATGAACTGGTAACTTTCCACGAGGCGTTTAAACTCGGGATCGGTTTTCAAACGGTGATCGTATTCGTGTTTCCACATTTCCACCACTTGGTATCCTTCCTGTTCTAACTTTAGGCGTCGCTGACAAGCGGCCTGGTACAAGTCTTCCATGGTTCGTTGTTAAAACTGATTTTTAGGGTCGCGGTCAGGGTAGCAGGCGGGGCATCCGTGAAATAAGCAACCGTTAAACTCGTACACGGTCTTGGGGTTTTCTAAGTCCCAGCCGTCGACCGAATGCGTTCCGATGGTCTTTTCGTCCCCTCCGTTGCGGACATGCTGAATCCATTTGTCTTCTTTGTCGCACAAGTAATTTAACCAGCGTAGGGTTTTGACCGAGTATTGACGTTTGACATAGTTGGTCGTTTGAGGACTGATGACAGCCACGGTGTTTTCAGGCATGAATCGTTGTCGGTACACTAAGGAACACGCTTTGGCAATGGTGCAAGCTTCTTTCAAAGGATCGACCCCTCCGTGTTCCATGAACAGTTCTCGAAATTTTCCACAGCATCGCCGTAAAATGTCCACGTCGGAACGACTATACTTTAGCATTTCTTCCTGAAAGTCGAAAGGGTCCGAGGCGTGAACCTGGTACCAAGCGTACAAAGCTTCTAGTTGTTCGGTACGCATGTTGTCGGGGTCGTAATAGTGAGCCTCAGGCAAATGGGGTAGAACGGCATGTTGATTGGCTTCCGTATTGAAAAAGTGTGGAAAGTACCCTTTAGCCATTTCTGTCATTCCAAAAGTTTTAGGCATTCGGCTCAAAGGCATGGCCAAGTAACTCATCGAATCTTTAAACTGTACTTGTCCCACTTGCATGAAAATGATTTTGACTCCGTTCAAAGTGACTTTAGGACGCTCGGTGCCTTGTTCCGTATAGTATCTCAAAAGAAACTGTCCATCGTATCCGGAGAAATTGTGAGCCATCACCGTGGCATGACGATGACAATCTCCGTAACGTTCGATGTCCTCTTGGCTCCAAGTCTTGTCGATGGGGTTTAAGACCCATTGTGCGAAATCGGCTAGCGTGTTCGGCCCTCGAAAGATTTTTTCACGTCCTCCAGGAATCTTACTACAGTGAGGGCAATGACCCACGATAGGTTCTTGAATGCACTTCTCGCACGCTCGATGAGCCACGCAGAAATTAAGAATGTGAATACCGGTCTCTTGCATGCATTCAAAATCGAAAAAGATGAAATTGCCTTTCTTCGTGTGACCATCCTCTTTGTCTGGTTGGGGTTGATATTTTTGCACGTAGCATTGTTGTTCCAAGTCCACGATGTGATGACAAATGTGACATTTTTTCTTTCGTGAACATACGTGTCCCTTGGCATTATTGGTACGTATGCCTTGTCCAGACGTAAGGCACAATCTCAGGAGCTGACAAGCGCATTTCTTCTGTGAACCTTGCGTCTTCAAATGCTGTTGGTAACAGGCAGGGCTGACAAACGTGCGCAGACAAGTGAAACAATGCACTGGTTCTTGTCCTTCGTTCAGACAGGGTGGAGAGGCCAAACATCCTGAGCATTTCGATCCACAATGCTTGTGTTGCTCTCGATTGTTATAGCCATAGTCACATTTCTCACAGTAATATCTGTATCCCAGGAATCCGGTGATATTGGTAATGGTATCGAAATGGTCATCGTGATGATAGACGTGAATGTATTTTCCATCCTTAAAGTCTTGGCCTCGAAACAACAGAGGCCCACGCATTTCTTGAGGGTGCACTTTCAAGGTGTAGCGTGGAGCTAGGGCATCTTGCAATTTTTGCATTTCAGGAATGCCACAGGGTGTGTCTTTGGGCAAGCCAACTTGTTGTAACAGGAGTTCTGCTTCGTTTCGTTGTTTGGCTCGATCGGATTGTCGAAAAGTTTTCCAGGTTCTTTTCCATTCTAAAGTGTCGTTCTTGTTGGCATAGGTTCGTCCCACCACGATGGCACGGGCTAAACACATCTGGTCTTCAGGGTTGTGAATTCGGACGAGACTTGTTTTGGTGCTGCGAAGCTCGTCCACCAATAACATCTTTTTGCGTCTAGTCCCTTGAGGAGGAGAGACGTGGGTCATGTCCAGTGTGGCTTTTCCATCGGTGATGTCAAACTGGTCATTGGATTGTTGTACGTGTTGAATCTTGTCCATGACTTTGGAAGCGGTCAATTCTGCAGGGCTGCTAAACTCGATCCAAATAGGGGATTTCAAACCGTCGTGTTGTATGGAAAATCTCAAGCGATCGTCTTATTTGGGTTGACATTGTCGCTTGAGTGTGGTAAGTAAAGAATCGCACACCCCAGTGATGAACCCTTCTGCTTTCTCCAACGGTACTTCGGACTTGAAATCTTTAAACTTCACCGTGGATTTGTAAGCCGTGGTTCTAAATTTTCTAGAGGAGCGCTCTTCTGTCTCTCGAATGTCATAGTACTTTTCAGGGTTAACTAAGGGTGGTGAACTTTGTTTAGAGGGTTTGGATTCTGGTTCACTCATGTCCTCTTCAAAATCACTGGCATGAATTTGTGCAAAGACTTCAGCCCTGGTACGAGGCGATAGATCACGTTTCTGCCTCTTACGTTCTTCTTCTTTCTTCTCAAATGAATTGGATCGTTTCATCTTGATAGAAAAACGTCAAATGACTACAGTTTAAACACCATGGACTAATTTATAGTCCTAGCAGACCAGCGTATATAAAAGGGTGTGTGACTTGTCCTTTCACTATTCATTTCACTCTCAAACTGAACACAACGATGGAAGAGACTACCCAAATCGAACGTTTCATCAGAGTTTTGCGAGGGGTCATTAGAAAATTTTCTTCAGACCAGCTGACGGACGACTCTCCTTCCTTGCGAGATAAAAGTCAAGATATTTGCTATATCTGTCAGAAGAAAGGGCATTGGTCTTCAGAGTGTCCAGACCGTCAAAAAAGACAAAAAAGGGCTAACAGAGACAAAAGTCAAGATACCTGTTATTATTGTCAAGAAAAAGGACATTGGCCTCCAGATTGCCCAAAAAAGAAACAAAAGGAGTCAGAAGAAGAGAGGGATTCTTCAGAGGAAGAAGAGAGGGATTCTTCAGAGGAAGAAGAGGAAGAAAGAAGACAATTCTATTTACAAGAGGCAAAGAAAAAGAAACAGGAGAAGAAAAGAAGAAGGGGAGAAAGTGAGGAGGAAGAAGAGAAAAAGCCTGTGACGGTGAAGAAATTCAATAAACAGAGAGAGTGAACAATGAAACAGAAGAAGTCTATGAACTTTTTAAAGTGATTTGTTGTGAATTGTGAATTGGATTGTAAATATTGATAAAAGAATAAATTGGATATAAAGGTAAGTGTCTTTGGGTTTTGATTTTAAAATAAGAACGTACACTCACACACTCATACACAGACACCTACTATGGGGTAAAATGGTTTTTTTTTTTGAGTTATTGGCAATTGAAAGTCTATCTCTTTTCGAGAGACGTTCGTGGCCCTGAAAAGGGCCTTTGGTTTTTGGTGTAGGGGTGAGTTTAAGCAATCAACTTTAATTGTCTTAAGCCTTTGCCACGGCCGAGGCCTACTTCTGGACTGCGTACTGTTGATGATGATGATTTAGTTGAAATCACTAAGGGTGGCACGATAGACTTAGTCACAGGGTTGGAGTGTTTAGCTCAGGAAGGTCGTATTCTCTTCGGTCGTGATAAAGAAGTCTGATACATTTGTTTCAGACTTCTTAACTCCGCTAAAATGTGCAACAGTACCGTGACCGCTTGATTTTCACACCCTTGTTTCTTTGCTAGTGCTACTTCTTCTTCTTGTTGTTTTTTTCTTACCTCTTCTTCTTGCTGCTGTTGCTGTAGGAGAAAAGCTTGTTCCGCTTCCTTTTGTCGTTGTATAAATTTCTCCAATTCTTCTTCCTGTCCCTGTCTAAAATTCTCCACTTGCGGTAATGAAGAAGGTGACGAAGGTTCCGGAACAAATTCTTGCGAGGTAAAAAAATCCACAAAATCCCAATTTACCTCTTCTGAAAGTAAGTCCGGGTTCCCTTGGGTGGTCTCCACTGCTGGTGCACCCAAATTGATCGTTTTCTGAGTTTCCGTCATGTTGAATAACTGTCGCATGGATTGACAGCGCACAGGCGTTAGCGAATCTATATAGACCACGTGACGTCACGGACTGTTCTCTTCGGATTGGATGCGGGCCGACTGAATTTTGTAACGCGTGTTTGGATTGGTCAATGAACTCAATCCGTTTCAATCCTTCCTCTACCTATAAATAAGCGCAGTTCACTGCATTGGTTCACCTGTTCTCGGCGCCTCAAGTTGTGGACCACAGTCGAATCATCAACCCTTGTTTCTTCGATGATGTTCAGGACGGACATACCGATGTATGTCCGATCCAAATGGACAGTTATCCATAGGACCGACACCAGCCTATGGATACGAAGAGTCTATGTGGAGAGGCAAGGATGCTTCAAAAGAGTGTTAATGTATGGTCCTACAGTGAGGCGAAGCTTAAGAAGAAGAAAAAGATGTCACAGATGCCCTTTATGTTAAGGGTATATTAACATAAATCCAAAGGCCCTTTTCAGGGCCACCCACATTTCTCGAAAAGAGATAGACTTTCAATTGCCTACCCCATTTTTTATATTTGTTTGGTTTTAAAAAAAATAGAGACCCCTCCCTGTTTCAATTTTCGTATGTTCCATTTCCATAGACCCATCAGGTCGGGACCCTATTAAAATAGGGTCCCGACCCTGTTCCATTTTCCCTTGTCGCTCAACAGACCCAAGATTTTTTTTTCCATGTTCAATTCCCATTGAGGCTAGAGTGGCCCAAGACTTTTTCCCCATGTTCAATTTCCCTTGAGGCTAGAGTGGCCCAAGACTTTTTCCCATGTTAAATTCCCCTTGAGGCTAGAGTGGCCCATGATTTTTCCCCATGTTAAATTTCCCTTGAGGCTAGAGTGCCCCAAGGGGTCCTGTAATGCTAATTTCCATTGAGGCTGGGGTGGCCCACTTAACTACTTGCGATACACGATGCAAAATATCAATGTGTGAATGTTTTCTCACTGAATATATCTGTTATGACATGAGTTGTATCATAACCTTCTTCTCATATCTTGCTATGAGAAGGGATTGCTCATAAGTTAAGAAATGTCTTTGTTCATGTTCAGAGAGAGAGAGAGAGAGAGAGAGAGAGAGAGAGAGAGAGAGAGAGAGAGAGAGAGAGAGAGAGAGAGAGAGAGAAAGGGAATTCAGACTCTCTGACAAGGGTGTCACCAATAACCGTGAAGATATGACTACATCTGTAGGTCTCTTTGAAGCGTGACTGGTATTCTTCTAAAAATTTCAATATGATGGTGCGATACACGATGCAAAATATCAATGTGTGAATGTTTTCTCACTGAATATATCTGTTATGACATGAGTTGTATCATAACCTTCTTCTCATATCTTGCTATGAGAAGGGATTACTCATAAGTTAAGAAATGCCTTTGTTCATGTTCAGAGAGAGAGAGAGAGAGAGAGAGAGAGAGAGAGAGAGAGAGAAGGATGACATTCTTCTCTGTAATTACCCAAAGTCTGGTATGTCTTTGTTTCCTTCTATATTTATGTAAGTGCATGAATGTTTAAACACGCAAGAAGATATGAAAAACAGACCAAGGGAATTTTCCACAGTAAAGGCTTCCACGAAAATATTGTTCGAAGAAGGGCTTATTTGGCAGGAAAAAACGCTTCCACGATGATTAAAAAATGTCAAAAAAACTTAAAATAATCCCAGGACAGGCCCCCCCTGCTGCTATAGTTTTTGTTTGGTTCAAATATTTTATAAAATCAATCTTGATAAAAAATTTATCAGCGTAATTAAAATTATTAATATATCAATAACTAATGGATGTTGGAGAAGCATATACTACTAGATTAGCACGAGAGTGACTAGAAGCAATAAAGAGATATATTCCACTGAGAAATTCTGTCAGACGAAAAATGCGAGCAGTTGAAGATGCAAAACAAGGTTTCACGGAATCAACTGAGTTATTATTTAAACCTGTAACTAAAGCTACTGAAAAAGTAGCGGATGCTGCTGAAAGAATCCTACTGGGAGATATTGAAGATTCCGAAGAAAGAAAAAGGGGTATCCTTCCAGTGTTAAAACAAATTGAAGCTCAAACTAGACCTCGGTCTCAAGTTCGACCTAAAGAAACACCCGAAGACATAAATCTAATAACTGGTAATGATGACACAGAACAAGCCGCTGCTAGGGTTAATGCGATTGAAAAAGTTACCGAAGATAGTATTAATGGTACAAAAGCGATTAAGGATGTTGATAAATTAGCTGAAATTGCTGTGATAACATATAATCAACCAGGAAATGTTTTAAAACCTGAATATGCCAATAAGTCTGTAGGTCGTGAAAAATGGTACAGATGGATACATAATATATATAATGGAAGTAATCAGGCCAGAGAAAATGATCCTAGATTTATTTCATTTAGTAATGCGATATATAGATATTTTGAACAATTACAGCGGCAACCTCAAACTTTACCAAAGCAAAAACAACCTCCACAACAACAACCTCCACCCTCCACCGCAACCTCCACCACAAGCAAAAAAAATATCTTCCACGGATCTATTTACCAATGATGCTCTTAGCATCATTGCGGACAGAGATAAATTAATTAATATTGCTACATTAGGATATAATGATAGAGATAAATATCTAAAACCGGAACAGATTGATAAAATATCACCTAAAAATTGGGTTCCTTCATTATATTTTGCATCTTAAAATGCAATTTATAATTTACATAAAATTTGTTATATTTGGTTTGGTAAACATTTTTCAGAGCGACGCTGGGTACCAATAGTGTTGCTGCGATACATGTTAGATTTGGCGACGTTAACGTCGTTGACGGTCAGCGAAGCAATTATAACATATAAAAAACAAAACATAGTTTGGTTGCCGACGGAACACGACGATGCAAAAGACCTGGGTAGAAAAATAATGGTTAAATTTACTCAAGGCGGCGCATATGATCACCAGCAACGTCATTGCAGATTAATCATGGACGACGCTGAATTAGATTTTATAATCGCTGATACCGCATCGAGAAATATATTTTGTAATCGAGAAAACGCTTATTTATCTGACGTGGCAAAATTAGGACCGATGTGAGTTACATCGATGGAGGATCTCCGCAGTATACTTATTAAAGATCCTCGATGCTCGCATACGTAAGTATAAATTTACTTTGCAGTTAAATAGATTTCCTTGTGACGCAGTTAGAATAGCTACTGACTGGTTTTACATCGACAGGAAACATTTAGCGGCACTGGCGAATTTAACCGGAGACGGTTCATAGGGCACTTGGATAATCAAAGACGAAAATGTTCTTAATTATTGTGAACCAGCTGATGTTGCGATTGAAGATAAATATTATCACGATACAATATTGGAACTTTCTTTATCACCGTCCGTGTACGATCCGGTATCACGATATAAAACCGTTTACGTGAACGGCCAGGTAGTTCTGGTAAAACAACACGAGTTATAGAATTATTTAGAAACTCTGACGTGATCGTGTTACCACCCACACACAGACTCGCGCGGGAATTGATACATCGATGAGTTAATTCGTGTACCTATCACAGTTTTTTTCAAATACAGCGGTGGCACATGGGCTTCTTCGCGAATGGGGGAAAAATATATCAATAAAATTATTATTTGGGATGAAATTTGTACTTTTTCGTTGGAAGTGTTAAAAATATTTCTTGATTGGTTATTAACGAGAAATACTGCTATAATTATTTGCGGCGATCACGGTCAACCGAGTCCCATCGATGGAGAATCTCCCCATGACTAGTTGAAGAATTTTGTCGATTATTATGAAGAAGTTGATACCGATTATAGATCACTTGATGTAAAATTAAGTGAATTAAAAAACTTAATTCGATTACAACCAAATAAAATTCAGTATACAATGATGCGTGAAATAATTTCAGAAACACCCATGATAGATTTGTTAGAATCGTGGACGCCAAATGATCTGATAGTTGCAAGTAGAAAAATAGTTCGTGATACGCTTCAACGGGAATTATTTCAGTGGCAGCGAAAGACATATTCATTGTTACCGGTGCCGTTATGTTATCGACCGTGGTCTAAGGTTGACATTGCCCGGGGTGGGAGTGGGAGACAAGCGCCCCAATCCTCCAAAATGCCCCATACGGCTTGCGTCTCTTACTGCCTCTGTCAACTAAAATCCAGCTCCTGGCCTTCGCGAGTGGCTTAGATTTGAAGCCCGGCAGACCATGTTTTCTACTAACAGGAGAAGGGGTGAAGGCGGCCCACTGGCGCCTTAAAACCAGTTGCTTCGGGTAGATGGGACTCGTAAACCTTGGATGGTAGCTCATCTAGGAGAAGGAAAACTCCGATTCCAAACCTCTGCTGCCTTGTGGCTATACCCACTCATGGGAAAGGCTAAGGGAGTAAACCCCGACAGAAAATCCGGAGATGGAGTCCCTAAGGCGGTATGACATTGACTTCAACGTCATTCCGGCAACTCCTGCGACGCCGTTGGTGCCAAGCTGTATCGGCATTCGTCGTTCCCTTGGGCACACCAGCTGCGTGGAGAGGGGGGATCTGCTGCATGGGCAACAGCTGATTCTCTATACCACCCTGCCCAGGCTTCATAGTTCCACTGGAGAGGACACTCCAGCGTCGTCGTACGGCGTCGGCACAACACGAGAAGTAGCAGTTTACCGGTTCTAAGTCAAAGCTCGATTGGTGTAGAGCTTGGCGCCAGGGGTTACTTCTGACGGTGGGAGAGATCATCAGGTCTCACTGGACAGCTACCGCCCGCCTCAAGCTGGGCAGCCCCCAGTCAGTAAGGTGCTGCCCGCCATGGCCTGCCTGCTTCACTGGGTGCGTGGAGCTTAGAGAACCATCTCGACAAGTGGGCCACAAAACTCTGCACCAGGAAAGACTAAAAGAAGAAATAAAAAGACTCCAACTCTTCGTTTTGCAACCTGGAACATCAGGACCATGTGTCCTGGATTGACCACTGACCTACAGCAGATCGACGATGCACGGAAGACTGCCGTCATTGACAGAGAACTCTCCCGACTGAACATCGACATTGCCTGCCTCCAGGAGACCCGACTGGCTGACAGCGGCACCATCAGGGAAGCCAATGACACATTCTTTTGGCAGGGGAAGCCCTTGGATGAACCTAGGCAGCATGGTGTAGGCTTTGCCGTCAAGAACACGCTAATCGCCTTCATTGAACCTCCATCATCAGGTACTGAGAGAATCCTTGCCCTCCGGCTGTCAACATCCTTAGGCCCGGTCAACATCTTCAGTGTGTACGCCCCAACCCTCTACTCCACCTACGAGGAGAAAGACAAGTTTTATGAGGCTCTGGATCAGGCAATATCCAGTATCCCCAACAATGAAAGTCTTTACTTACTAGGAGACTTCAATGCTAGAGTGGGAGCTGACCATGAGGCCTGGTCCACCTGTCTCGGCTTTTACGGAAGGGGCAAGATCAACGAGAATGGTCAGCGACTGCTGGAGATGTGCTGCTCCCACAGCCTATGTGTGACAAACACTTTCTTCAAATGCAAGGAGATCCACCAGGTGTCGTGGAGACACCCACGTTCACGCCACTGGCACCAGCTAGACCTCGTCATCGCCAGGCGTGCAGAACTGGCCAGTGTCCTCCTTACCGGCAGCTACCACAGTGCCGATTGTGACACGGACCATTCCCTCGTGGCCAGCAAGGTGCGAATATTACCCAAGAAGCTGCACCACGCCAAGAAGAAGGGTCACCCACGTATCAACACCTACTGTGCAAGCAACCCAGAGAAAACACAGCAGTTCATCAGCAAACTGAAGGAAGCCCTCACCAAAGTGACACCTGATGACACCATTGATTCCAAGTGGTCCCATATCCGTGACTCTGTGTACAATTCAGCCATCACAGCTTACGGGAAGAGGGAGCGAAAGAATGTCGACTGGTATGAGGCAAACTGGGAGGAGATGGAGCCCGTGACTGAGGCAAAGAGGAAAGCCCTCCTGGCATACAAGGCTGCACCTAGCCCCAGAACACTACAAGCCCTCAGGATTGCAAGGAATAACGCCCAGAAGACCGCCCGCCGCTGTGCCAACACCTACTGGCTGAACCTTTGCAACAGTATACAAACAGCTGCTGACACCGGGGATACAAGAGGAATGTATGAGGGTATCAAAAAAGCGACAGGCCCCCCCAGCTACAAGACCGCCCCACTCAAGTCCAAGACGGGCGAAGTCATCACAGACCAGGGGAAACAACTGCAGCAATGGGTTGAGCACTATCTCGAGCTATATGCAACCCAAAACAATGTCACTGGAACTGCCCTGGACGCCATTCCAGACCTGCCTGTCATGGAGGAGTTAGACACACGGCCCACCCTGGAAGAGCTCGGAAAAGCCATCGATTGCCTTGCCTGTGGGAAGGCTCCTGGAAGCGACGGCATTCCGCCTGAAGTCCTCAAGAGCGGAAAACCAGCACTGCTCCAGCCCCTACACACACTCCTCTGCCTTTGCTGGGAACAGGGATACATCCCACAGGACATGCGTGATGCCAACATCGTCACTTTGTACAAAAACAAAGGAGACCGTAGCGACTGCAACAACTATCGGGGCATCTCCCTCCTCAGCATCGTCGGAAAGGCCTTCGCCCGTGTTGCCTTGGCACGCTTGCAGATCCTAGCCTCCCGCGTCTACCCAGAATCCCAGTGTGGATTTCGAGTCGGCAGGTCAACTGTAGACATGATCTTCTCACTACGTCAGCTGCAGGAGAAGTGTCGCGAGCAGCGGATGCCCCTCTACATTGCCTTCATAGACCTGACGAAGGCGTTTGACATGGTTAGTCGGAGTGGACTCTTCAGACTCCTGCAGAAGATCGGCTGCCCCCTACGTCTGCTTGCTGTCATTATGTCGTTCCACGAGAACATGCACAGCACAGTGTGCTTCAATGGCGCAACATCTGAAGCATTCCCAGTCGTTAGCGGAGTCAAACAAGGCTGTGTCCTTGCACCGACGCTCTTTGCCATCTTCTTCTCCATGCTTCTCCAGTACGCATTCAAGGACTGCAGCGAGGGAGTGTACATCCATACCAGGGCTGACGGCAAGCTGTTCAACATCGCCCGTTTCCGTGCTAAGACTAAAGTCACAGAGGTAGTCATCCGTGAATTGCTCTTTGCCGACGATGCAGCCTTGACATCACACACGGAAGATGGACTTCAGCAGCTGGTATGCTGCCTCTCCCATGCATGTAAGGAATTTGGACTGACCATCAGTTTGAAGAAAACAAGTGTCATGGCACAGGACACAGACTCCCCTCCCTCTGTCTCCATCGATGGGTACAATTTGGAAGCTGTCGAGAACTTCACATACCTCGGGTCTAACATCTCCAGCTCACTCTCCATTGATTCTGAGGTGGGCGGCAGGATTGCCAAGGCAGCAGCAGTGATGGCCAGACTTAACCAGAGGGTCTGGAACAACCCCAACCTCACAGAGAAGACCAAACTGCGTGTCTACCAAGCGTGCGTGCTCAGCTCACTTCTCTACAGCAGCGAAACATGGACCACCTATGCAAGACACGAGAGGAAACTCAACAGCTTCCACCTGAGATGTCTGCGGCGCATTCTGCACATCCAGTGGCAGGACAAAGTACCCAACACAGAGGTTCTAGAACGCGCCAACATGAACAGCATGTTCTCCATACTCAGCGAGAGGCGCGTTCGCTGGCTCGGCCATGTCAAGAGAATGGACCCAGGTCGCATTCCCAAGGACCTGTTATATGGGGAGTTAGCAGAAGGTGCACGACCAACTGGACGACCACATCTGCGCTACAAAGATGTTTGCAAGAAGGATATGAAGACAGCAAACATCAATGTCAACGACTGGGAGAGCTGTGCAAACAACCGTTCCAGCTGGCGTCTAGCTGTCAGGCAGGGAGTTCAAAACGCAGAGGAAAAGAGAAGAATAAAGCAAGCTGAAAAGGGAGCTGAAAAGAAGGATAAGCAAAAGCGTACTTTGGAGCTATGCCATCATCTCTCGTAGACGGACGGATGCCAAGATTATGTTATCGACCAGCAGATACACGACAACAAAATATTGACGTTAACGTACCTGGACAAGAGAAAAAACCTGGTGCTGAATGATATTGTTGCAGTTGATGTTAATGTTGTCGAAGAAGCATTAAGCGCGGAAAAAATCTCCATGGACGCTAGGATACGCTATGACGATTCATTCTTCGCAAGGATTAACAATCACTGATACACGACTTTGGATTGTTGATGATCGCATAGAATGGTCAAATTTAGTTTATTTAGCTGTATCTAGAGTTAGAAAAATATCTCAATTACGAAGAATCGTTTTAGATAAATTAAAAATTAACGATATTGACGAATGAGATGACGTAATAAAGAAAAAAATATCCAGCTACAAACAATTTGATCAAAAAAATAATTACGAATTTGACTTAGATGTTGAGTTTGTAATGTCGCTGAAACAACAACAAAATAATCACTGCACGGGTTGTAATTGCATAATGACATGGCGGTATCAGAAAAATAATTCAAGACAATTTACCATGGACAGAAAAAATAACAATTACGGTCATACACGAGAAAATGTCACTCTGGCGTGTTTGGAATGCAATCGACGTGGAGTTGGTTATTTAAGTGATTGCGGCGGCAATTGAGTATCTGCAGGAATTACTTGTAGTTCTTCACGGGTAAATCCACGTTGAGGAGCAAGTGAATCAAGAACATAAATGCTAGTCTACCAGACGATCTTGTCACGGTGGATATTTTATGTGTTGTTATGCTCCAGATGGGATCTGTTGCTCTTTTTCTGCCACCCTCAGGTTCGCCTGGCTTATACAAGTATCTTACAATGATACTACCTAGCACCGGCTGTGTTGAAAAATCTCGTCGTCGTATTGGTATGACCGCGCGTGTAATCGCGATCGCCGGTTTCATATTTATTGCTCGTGTTACTTCACTATTTATCGCTAATATTACATCTGGTAATCTTTCTGCCCACTCGTGGGATCTCTTATCCTGAATAAATTCTCTCGCGTACTGATAACCAAATAATCGCTCAGCAAGTGTTTTATTGAATTGTTCGACGATTGCTTGATCACGATGAATTCCAGTATGTCCTCGCCGTGTTTTAACGTTATTTTGATTCATTAAAAATGATACAGCACCTAAAAACTTTCTGCCAGGATCAACTTGATGCAAATTTGGCCATCGTAATGGTCCTCGCTGATAAATTTTCATAAACGTGTTTGCAACTTCAGTGGCGGTTTTTGTCGATAACGGTTCTGCTTCTTTGTATCTACTTGCAATATCAACTATCGTTAACAGGTACTTGTATGTTTTATCGTCAACGGTGTCATGCGGTAAAAACATAATATTAGCCTGATGAACTTCATTAGGAACACTAACATCAAAATGTGTGTGTTCGATTCGTTTAGGGGGTGGAAGATACATTTGCCACACTGCCTGCCTCGATAACCACGCTGCCGCGGTAGCAGGTTTTACTCGAGCCGCGGTAGCAAGTTTTTTAACCGCAGATTTATCTTTCCAAAATCCAACTGGAGAATAATAAATTGACTCCATAATATTAATTACCAGCACCTAACGCTAATTTGCCCTTCATTGCGGTGTTAATTAACCAACTAGCTAATCTTTCTTTGATTGATTTATTTTTTATAGAATTTAGCGTATGAATGTCATTGTTGCAAATCATTTCTTCGATAGGCAAAATCATGAGCGAGACACTGTTGATGTATTGCATTTATTGAATTTCGCCTGATTTTGGCATATCACGATTATCAAGTCTAATATCAAGTCGAGGTCCCGGCCCACAATAATTATATCCAGGAAGATGTTTTTCTCCGCTGTATTTAGACAAAATAATCCTGGCAGCGATGCTAACTTTGTTGCAATATCACCGCCGTTTTTTTTTTAAAATTAATTTTATTCTTGGCTTCTGACTAGAAATAAATCAAAATTTTTTTGTGCCGCATCGCGCGCATGTACCTGCGACTGCTGATTTATTATTGCGGGTAGCAACTGTAATTAGACCAATTGTTGGTGGACGTGAGCGGCATTTTACACAATATAAATCCATGATATAATTATATCATGAATGTAATTGATTTTTCTGCCACAAAGAAACATGAACCAGATACACATCACGCGGCGTTACCAAAT
Organism: Sinohyriopsis cumingii; assembly: GCA_028554795.2. Taxonomy (NCBI): domain Eukaryota; kingdom Metazoa; phylum Mollusca; class Bivalvia; order Unionida; family Unionidae; genus Sinohyriopsis; species Sinohyriopsis cumingii. The sequence continues at coordinate 63,676,858 of CM068840.1, forward strand.
TCTATTAGAATGATTATAATAGGGTTGAAATGGGATAAGTTATGTTTAGTTGCACCACCTGTTGATGATCAGCGATGTTGTCAAGTAACGCAAGATTATTAAATGAAAATTATGACGATATTATTGAATTTATCACCGACATCGATGAAGCTCCATCGGTTAACGATCTTGATGGAAGTATTAATAATTTAGTTGTGTACGACGATGTAATGTTGGATAAACAATCGAATCCTGCCAGGATATTTTCCCGAGGTCGACTTAAAAACACAGATGTTATTTCTGTAACTCGACGATATACACAAATACCAAAAGTAATCAGGGACAATTGTAATATTTTAGCTGTTTTTAACGGCGTAGATACACACACGCTGCGAAACATTCACCAAACTTGGTGCAGCGGCGACAAGGATATTATTAAATTCAGAAACTTTATAAGTCGCTCTCAGTTATTCCCGCATGGATTTATAACGATAAACTTGCATAGCCCTCGAACACGATATCGAATTGGTCTTGACAAAATATTTTAACCAAACAAAAACTATAGCAGCGGGGGGGGGGGGCCGTCTTAGGATTATTTTAAGTTTTTGACATTTTTTAATCATCGTGGAAGCGTTTCTTTTGCCAAATAAGCTCTTCTTCGAACAATATTTTCGTGGAATCCTTTATTGAGGAAAATTCCCCTTGGTTTGTTCGCGGCCTCCCCCCCCCCGCTGCTAAGATCAGCACAAGAGATGAAAAGATAGTGCAAGTCGAACTAAAGTGCGGTTTTTATTCTTCTAAAAGTTACAAAATTATGGTGTGTTACAGGTTGCAAATATCAATGAGTGAATGTTTCCTCGCTGCATATAACTTTAGAATAGAACATTTAGAAGGAAAACGTTATGTTTATATTCCATGAAAAAGGTTTGTGGCATTATTTATATGATAGATTGGGAGCTACAGTGATACGCAATCGCCTTCATATATTTCCTTCTGTGCTTACATGCAGACAGTCGTAATTTCATTGTACTGGCAGCCTAAAACAGTACACAAATTGCAATTCTAATATTAGAACCACCATGGGAAATAAAATGAAAACATTTCATACTGCCCTCAACTTAAGTTTGCATGGGCACAGAAAACAGATAAGAAAGGAACTCTAGACTCCAAACTAGGTCAAGCACGATTTCTTAATCTAATGCAAGACATGGTACATGAGATTTTATTACTGACATCGAGGAGTAGGCTTGCGAGTAACCAGATCTAAATGGATTAGCAAGAAACTATATGAAGCCCGAGAGAGGACTGTTGCAATTGAAAAAAGGAAAGTTACCGGTGACAGGAGAAGAATTAGGTGGGATGGTGTCAGAATTTTTTTTATAGCTGTTTGCCAACATGAAAATAGATTGCAAATAGAACGGGGGCAATAAATAAAAGATATAAAGAAAGACTTGCAAGAAATGACATGATCAGTAGTGTTTGAAAATCAACAATTAAAAAAAAACTATTCGAAAATACCAAGACGAACGACGTGAATTTGAAAGAAAAAAATAAAAATAACAGACATCGGTCAAACAAGGCAATGAAAAGAGAGCGAATCAGAAGAATCAAACCCAAAGGAGAAACAATGTGAAAATATTTAACACGCTAGGGCCGAACAGTAAAAGTTTAAACACCAAAATAGCTCAATTAATGAATCTGCAGGTAAATACTTGGATATGAGAGACGCAAATGCCATCTATATAATTCCATGAACCGCTTGAGTACCAAAGACAGTACTAATTAATGTCTTGAATAAGATATTTTTTATAATGTGATATTACGATCAATTAGCCTGACATCATATTCATGCGCACGAATTTCAACCACGGGTTTAATGTCATGATGAGCAAATAGTTAATACACTTATATATCGAATGATATTGCGTCTATCAGTAAGTAATCAGAACATGTGACTTTAACCAATAATCAAACAGAAATCAACGTATGCAACTTATAAATAAATATTTTTTATGTATATATCTACCACTAGCAAAGACTTTAATGTTTTAAACTATGTGCCAGAAAGAGGAGGGCCCAGCAAGTATACTAAAGTGAACAATTAATGCAGTACCCTAGAATACAAAGTGAAAATCAAAGGGAACTTATACTATTGTGAATTAAATGCCATATAATCCTATATGTTCTATCAAATGTCCATAAGGCTAGAATGTTCTGAATGAATTAAAATATGCAAGAATGTTTTGACATATCTCAAGTTTTACTCAAGATATTTAATTTGTATTGTGTGGTTGCATTTTGTCGATGTTACTTAGTGAGTTGTTTTTGTCTGTGATTTCAAATTATCTTTAAAGATAATTATCATATTTAATTGAATTTGAGTTCAGGACATTTACTTTCCCCTAAAAAAAATGCATGGTCTACCTGTTATTTGTCATTTTGAAGTACTGAAGTATAATTGAACATACCTGACCTTGTTCACGGTTTGGAGTAATTTTCCACTAAGACGACATAATATTTGCAGGAAATGGTAATTGCGACATTAGTCACGTAGGGAGATATTTAAAGTAATTTACATCATAATCACTCATTATCTTAACATCAGACGTGACATCAGTCTATAAGTTGCGTTTACGTTTAATTTGAGAGGATGTATTTATTTTAGTTATTGGAATTGCAAAGTGTTCATTGCCTTTAGGACTAATTTACTCTTTTGGAAATGTGATTCTTTTAAAAACACTTTTGATTAATATTTATGTGATACATGGTGACTGTTAACACATCAACACTATTGCAGGTTATTGGCATATCAACACAACCATGATCGGAAGACAACTGGAATTCATTTCGAACACATATTCAAAGTTTTCAAATTACTATAAGTACCATCTGGAATTAAATGTACAATACTGTGTAACCCTTTTACATTTTCCCTTTTTATTCAAGGAAATTAATCATTTGTTGACTGTTACCAAAGTTGTTGTTTTTCTCGTTTTTTTCTATCACTTAGTTTAAGATCACTGGGTGGTAACATCAAATTAGGGGCTCGTCAAAGATACAGATTTCTTTAACATAATTCATAAAATCTCATTTTGTTCTTGAAATTGATATTCATTATGTTTCCGAATTTTGTCACTCCTTGGTATTTTAGTTTCACATATGTTAGAAATCTTAGGTCTAGCCAATAAGCTTTCACATTTCATCTAAAGTGGTGAAATTTGTTTAAAATCCTAACCAGGAAGGTTTAGAGTTCTGAGAAAGAAGGATTTGCGAGAGAGAGAGAGAGAGCTAGAGAGACACAGACAGACAGAAACAATGTGCAAAAGCAAACACAAAGCTAGATCTGTCATTCGGAAAACACACCAACCCCTATTTCCACACATATTCATATTCAAATGTTACCAGAAGTACTGGTTTAGTACTTGTTGCTTCTACCACACCAGTTTCATTGCATCAAGTGAAACTGATTTAAAGAAAAAGAAGTAGATAAATACGTTTCACATTTTCAGAAAATTGCCGAAAATGTGAAATGGCTAAAAGACGATTGGACGTTATTATGAAAAAGTATACTCACTGGCAAAGTTTGTGAAGCCAATACTTCACTGTCGATATGCTAATTATTGTACAGTTAAGGCATTGTATAGAAGGGCTATGAGTAGGTAATGAGACATATCTACTACGGTTTAGGAACTGTAGAAAAAAAATGGGCAGACCCATGTTGACTTTGCAACGGGAAAAGAACAATTATCTGATAGGTGGTGCTCAGCGAAGAAAGTTGGTTAAGATTACAAAAAATTCAGTCAATTAGTGTTAGTTGAAGAGTTCAAAAATTGCGTTGATAGTGCTGTCAGGACCTACATTGATGCGCAAAACTACAAAACATTAGAAAATGCTCGAACGATTCATAATATTTCCTTGACTCACAAAGTTTCCCGAAATCTCCCTCTCATCTTTTTATAAACGGTCATCTCATTCTCATACAAGTACTTCCAAATTACAGTCTGGCACTACTTTTAGGAATCAAACGTCTGGTAAGTCTGAACTGAAATCCTTATCTCTTCCTATGTGCACTTATTTCAAGAAGAAAAGGCTGGCTTCTTCTGATTACTAAGATTGAAAACTTAGCAGTAGAATAAGGAGAGAATCATTATAAGTGCTTTTATTTCTAAGATTTCAAATTCACGATCATGTATGGAAAGCAATACTTTGGTTGGGTCAAATAAATCCCAGTCTGATTCAGTGATGGACACTCATGAATTATTTATGTCCAAATGTTCGATTTCACTTTTTAGAAATTATGCCAGCCTATCTTTTACAATATAAAGGGACGCATGAGTTTTTCTGCGTCTTTTACTTATCGTGTACTATGCCTTTATCTGAGAAACCTTTTTCTAGTAAAATTGTTTTTATTAAAGTAGTAGAATGTGGCTTTGTTCATGTTCTTCTCAGTTGCGTATATTTGTCAACAGACTAAAATTCGGGAATCGTGACAGTCAGAGCGGCAATTACTTTACCAACTATGGATATTTACATACTACAAGGCAATAACCTAGACGGATATAATGTTGTGGTTAAGATGTAGAGAAAGACGCCAAGGACGAGGCCCTCAAATACCTAAGAAGGATTATGCATCTCAAATGTAACGAAATGCAGTGTCTAAAGATACGAAAGACTCGTCTAATCCGCTACTGATGGGACACTTTTAGGAACTGTTTAATTCCGCTAACATACTTGTTGTCTCTCGTATTGCCGTCAGGAATGGGGTCCATCATCACTTTTTCGATCCGCACAAAAAGAAATTCGTGGAACCACACAATCCTCGCCAAAACGATCTCGCTGGAATTCATAGCACGAAGGAAAAGTGAGCTTGGGTCAAATGGTATTTTTTATGTGACTTTAAGAAGGTAATAGCGCTATCATTTCTAAAATAGAACAGACTGGCACTTTGACTACGCCGTAACTCACATAGCTCCCAGATGGCTACTATCAAAAGCTCGCGCAAGGAATGTGCTGTTGGATGACTATTTCGGATTGTCTAATATTGCGTATTGGTCATTACCTCGCCTGAAGCATCTTTATTATCGGGCTGTGGGGGCTAAGGTAAAGCAAATGCCGAATGAGTAGGAAATGGACAAGACTTTTCGGATATTTTTTGTTGGATACAGGCAGTAGGCTTAGGCCAGTGCTTATGTTACATCTAGCGTAAACATGTACAAGGTCGGAGAAATGTTCTACCTAAGGACCATCCAATCACATTGAAGCGTTCAGCATTGCAATGCTATGTGCATAAGATCCAAAAGACACCTGATGTGGATCGCCATTACAAGCGTTCATGGACATTATAGTCAATGTGAGGTTAACATTTTGGAGTGCAACCACAAAGAATGGACTGCGCCAGTTGTTTCCTTTACTTAGAAACGTTGTTGCTTGCACCTCTTCAAACGTTCGGTCCAGTGATGGTTGTGTGTAAGGGCAACTGCATGTTTTCTCAGCGCGAGATTACAAAGTGTAGCCCTGAGCGGTTTATGTGGCTGCCTGACATTGTATAGACCCGTAAAGAAGAGATAATGCTCTAAGAAGCATAAGACATCCAACATTAAGTACAACATGCTCTTGTCTTTATATATTTATTGACCACACTGTTTTTGACACAACATTGTCCTCCTTTCATTTTTCCGCGGTATATGGGTTCCACACCAAGTTATCTGGTGATGCCTCGTAAAAGGCATAGGCTTTTGTAACCTCTTAATCGTCAATCCTCTAGCCGGCCTATGCATTCCTCGCCCTTCCAGAAGCCACTAGCCACTATTGTTTCATTAACGGCCTCTGTTGTGACTTCCTGCTTTGCCGCCAGCACCTTCAGCGCCTCCTCAATATCAAGGAAAGCATAGCTTATTTCGTGGGTATTATACAAATTTAGATAAGGTTCACTGTATGTCTGATTCGAACAACTGTTTTATGTGTATGCAGGTGAAGCAATAAATATAAACTGTCACATTACGTGACATCACCGACAAAAATAAAGAGTATGACACTGACGGTTCAATGCTCAGAAGGAATATCTAAAAATGTTCATTTCATGGCATTTTGCAGGCTTCATCATGACGCGGTAAAGTAGGGGTACCCACGAGGTCTAGTGTCGGTGTTGTACTTATGTGCAATGATACTCATACTGATTCCAGTAAGGCAGCTACCATAGGCAGCCTTAGTAAGGGACATGTCCTTTACGCTGAACGTCGGAAAGAAAAGCACAGTCGACGAGTACAATAAGTCGAGCGCACACAGCAGGGCATACCGCTAATGGCCGTCAATAATTACTGAAAACAGATCAGAAGTCCTTTATTTGTACCACGCGCAAAGTCTTTCGTACGACTTGTTGAGAGGCATATATTATGGCAGTTAATGACCATTAAATGCCGATTCGAGCGGTTTGTAAGAAAACACACAGTTCCAGCAGTAGAGGCTGACAAACATGACGCAGTGTGGTATAAATTAACAAGAAAACTTGTAGAGCTGGCAACTGGGTTGGAATATGGAGAGGCGGCGTTGCTAATAGAGGGCTGAAAGAAACTGGCCATTTTGTATTTTGAGGTGTGCGTCCATGTTTTACAAGCGCGCTGGCTCAACTCGTATTTTCAATTTGCATCGTTTTGCCTTCTATCCTGGTTTGGAAGGGTCTTCCTGTCACATTAAACGCACGGACGTATGCTGGTCTAATATCGACGACTAGGGCAAACCTGTTGTGGTTAAATGACCGTCGTTATTCTCCAGTAGTTGCGTGCCGTTGATATATCCCTTCCACTTTATTTTAGGGCCCGATCCCGTTGCCCATGGACATAGATCCGGTTTATGATACCCTCAGCAGTCGAGGATAATGACACCTTGTCAATATTTCTGTTGTAGAAGTATTGGGTATCATGCTGAAATTGTTTTGTGTGGCGTCCAGAAAGAGCGTGACTATCTCCTTCAGCTTTCTCTGTCAGTGGAATCAGTTTAATGTTCCACGTACTCTCTCAGTTTGTTTGTTTATCTGTCGGTCTCTCGGTTGATTGGCTCTAATATTCTATGGCCCACAGCTTTGTATTCCATGAGCACGAGGTTTTAATATTCAAATACGCGCAGCACCTAATCCTTCTGTACTGATGAACGCACTTCGACTATTTGTACACCTCGATAAGTTATACATAACTGGACGTATTCTTGATTGACAGCACATTATTCTTCAAGAGGTGAGTCCCACGGGTATATGATACTCTCTCCTATGGAAACCCAATTGGTGCAGGTTATGTGAAGACGGGCTCCATGCACTTCTCTAAACTCATTTTATATGCAAAATACCAGCGAGTTAAGTTGATGGGGTGTACTGTCACCACCTAGATTATTCATTGGCTATCGTTTGCGTGTCAGGATATCTGGACCTTCGACCCCGTGTGCAACAGAGGCCAATAACTGTCCCAGACATTTTCATTTTTGCGTTAACATTATTTATTCTAACTAAAGCCCGTATTTACGCATTAACATTCTTCGATATATAAGTGTTTCGGCTTGCCAAGGTCTCTGATGGAATTACTAGTTTACAATTTGTGCTATGTGATAGAGAATGTAAACAGTTGTCATTAAATAATGTATATCTTTGAACTATTAAGTCTGTGAGATGTTAATTAGGTTAAATATGGGCTGTAAAGGATTTAAGTATTCTGCATTGATATATTGGCTGTTGGTCTTTCCTTATTTCCGATAAAGTTTAAGAAGATCAGCAATTCATTCGTTGTTTAGCAAGAATGACATGAATGATGATATGTGACCATATTACCATGCACCCACTAAGAGTACCTGTACCATTTTCAAGATGACCACCATGGTAGATGTATTTCATATCAGATGGGTATTATTTTAATTCAGGACCAAGCAGTATGTATTGGTTTGATTTGCATTTTTAACGTTGCTTTAACAATTTGAGTCATATCGCTACAATGTTTGCCGTGTGACAGTCTATAGTGATACAACATAAGGTGAGATAGGGGTGAATTATTCAAGGTTTAAACATGTGAGCAAAAAATCAATTTCATATATTGCAACAAGTGTGTTAAGGAAATATTAGGATATATATAACAGCATAGTATGAGCTGTCATATGGGCCTCAGTCGACATATTTTCCATTTCAAATTCTCAACGCTCTGCTATCAACTACTTAATTACGCACAGCTTCCGCAACCTGATGTTTTAGTTTAAAAAATTGCGCACATGCGCAACAGAGAAAAATATTCCAACAACATTGTTACGGCTTGGTAGCGACATAACGTATACTGAATCGTACGAAAATATACGTTGTTGAGAGTTGAAGGCCTTAACAATATCAATTCCAGGCTTGTAGGCTGTAACAGTGGACGTATCTGGTGCTCTATAGACATCTGTATAAAACCTAAATACTGCGCAATTTCGGAAAACCCAGAAATGCGAAATAGAGGCTGTTTACATATAAAATCGCATACTCCCAGTATGACTTTGATAAAAACCAAGCATTTTACTACGAGAATAAAATAAAAATAAAAAGTTGTTTACTTGTCTCAGTGATTTCTGAATCAAGGTCGGAAACTAAGTCAAAATAGAAACAGTGTTTCTACTTTTAGGTATTTATGAAAAGATTCATGTCAAACTGAATTTTCTGGAAAATATCAAATTCATAGTAAACAAAATTACATTACATTGACATGTAATGAAATAAAAAATTAAAAAAATTTAAACTTACAAGCAGACAATTAAATTAAATAAAATATCAATTAAATCAAATATTCATAAACAGATATATGCAAATATGCCACATTGTGTTACATTTATTCAGAAAGGCACAACGAAATATCTCTTACATAGGTTTACTAATGAGGAAAATAACCCTTGCCCTTTTCCCCACGTTACTGAGATACCAATAAATTCTTCTGTCGAGATACAGATCTAAGATATTTAGTCTTGTATATTTTCAAAAAATCGAATATTTTCTTTATTTGTCTGTACCCATTTCTTTGTTTGGGTGTACCCAATTATTTATTAGCGAGCACCCATTTATTTATTTGGGTGTACCCATTTCTTTATTTAGGTGTACCCATTTATTTAATTGGGTGTACCCATTTCTTTATTCGGGTGTACCCATTTCATTATTTGGGTGTACCCATTTTTTGTTTTGTTTGGTGTACCCATTTATTTCTTTGGGTGTAATCATTTCTTTATTTGGGTGTACCCATTTTCTTTTTCTGGTGTACTCATTTCTTTATTAGGGAGCACCCATTTCTTTATTTTGGTGTACCCATTTTTTTGTTTGTTTGGTGTACCCATTTCTTTATTTGGTGTACCCATTTATTTATTTGTGTGTACCCATTTCGAGCAGACAATACATGGGTGTCGTCTTGGTTCATATAATCTGAAGGGAAATGACTAAAGGTTGCTAGTACTGCAGGTAGCACGTAATATGATGATGTAGGTCGGACAATGGATCGGTTGACCCATAGACCCTGCCAAGTGTGCGGGCCGCAACATCAGTGATTTTTATATACATTATCTGCTAACTTAATTTTGTTATTATCTCTCTGTCTCTCTCTGTCTGTCTCCGTCTGTCTGTCTGTCTGTCTGTCTCTCTCTCTGTGTCTCTCTCTCCGTATATATATATATATATATATATATATATATATATATATATATATAGAGAGAGAGAGAGAGAGAGAGAGAGAGAGATGGTGCTAATAAGAAGTGAATTTGTATATATGGACAAGGATTGTTATCCTATAGGCTTGACATTTTGTAATAAATTTCTCACACTTTATAGATTAAAACCCTGGTCCACATATTTCGGCACCTGTCTCCTTGCCTGCACGCACCAAATCCGATATCACGTATTTATTAAAAGCAGCAATTATCTGCATTCAAATTTGGTTGCACACATTGGTGCACATTTTATACACTTACCAGTATTTCTCGTATGTGTGCAGCTTCCGTTGGCTAAATAGTCCTTTTGGTGACATGTGCATTATATTTCCGGAGCAAATCATATTTTTGGCGACTTGTAAATCCACCTGGAATAGCACAACCATCTGTTATGTGGCCATTTTGAATTTCGCGCTTGATATGGCTGTCACAAATTACCGGTATGTGTCTGAAGTGTACGCACGTTTATTCCAAAAAAATTTGCGTGCATCATAATTGCACATTTTAATGAACAGGTCACATCAGACCCACATATCGTCCATCAGTATCAATACATATTTGTGGGGTTGATTTATCGGACTAATATATACCTTACTACCTTCACTTTTCAAATAAAAAACAAAACGTTTTTTGTGTGTTTTGTCACGTCTTCCTTTGATATTGCGGTATTATATAAAATTTTTTTGGGGGACTCGAATTAACATTACATTTGTTGTTACACTAAAATAACGATTGTATTATGCTGCCAAAGACAGTTATTCAAAAGCGTTGGTGAGCTTGTATGGCATCTTTTTAAAATTGAAATGAAACTGAAAGTAAGGCGATGTGTACCGTTTACTCGCGAACCTGGGCTCGAATTTCCGTAGAGTAAGAATTAAAAATTCTCTAACCTATATGATATTAATCATATCATTATTTGTATTAAATATTAATTCTGCCTACTTTTATGAAGCATTCTTCTATATAATCCAGGGATACCACTTTCTGTTATGTCTGGTGTATATTTATATTTGTTTATAATTAATTATAGATACTTTGATTTCTAGTGGTTAGAGCGTCCGCCTCAGAAGAAGGAGGCCGTGGGTTGGATCCCCGGCCGAGTCATACCAAAGACTTACAAAAATTGTACTTACAGCTGCCTTGCTAGGCGCTCAGCATTAAGAGGTTAGTCTTAGGACTGGTCAGACTGGTGTCAGGATAATGTGACTGGGTGGGACAACATGCTACATGTCTGCGGCATGATACCCCAGTGCTAGACATCACTATAAACTGCCACACTGCAGACATCGTAGCGATATGACTCAAAAAAGCTACGTTAAAAATCATTAAGCTACGTTATCAATCATGCGAGTGTGTCTGCTACACACGAGTATATATAACACCGATTGAATAACATCATGTTTTGGTGATGTGTGCTTAGCCGTGAGGGAAAATGGGCTCGTGTGTATAGGCAAGGCGATGGGTGCCGTGTACACACGAACCTGGGTTCGAATCTCCGTAGAGTACGAATTAAAAATTTCTCTAACCTGTCTGATAGTATTATTTGTATTATATCTAATTGATGACAGCTCCTAAAATTTTATGACATGGACCGAGCCTCACAGAAACTTAATGCATTACTAAGATCATAACTATTTCCCATTGGTTGTTGACTACCGGCGATCAATTATATAATGAAGGAAAATCTGTCTTTTGCTTCACTTATCAGGGCTTGAAGTTACGCAGAGGTTTGCCTGAATTTTCAGGGAGAACCGATGTAGTCTTGTTTTATAATTTGAAGTGTTTGGTCACAATTTTCCGATTCAGTTTTAAGAACGAAATTTCAGAAAAGCAGAAGAACTGCTTGAATTGTGTGGGTACGATCTGAAATAATCTTTCAATCAGGTAGGAATGTTTCAGAAATGTTGTCAAAATTTTATTTCCATCGATATTTTGCTGATGCAACTTGATCCGCCATTTTCACGATAGCTCGTGACCCGGAACAAAGGTAATTAAGTGGGCGGAGCGTATCGTCCGGTTTAAAACTATCCGTTCCGGAACATGATCAGCATACCTCACAGAATCTTGAGTCGAAGTAGTTTGAACCATTATACAGTATAACGTTAGCAACATGTCTGTGGTGACCTTTCCAGACGCTCGTGGAGATCACATATGGTTAATGGAGGTTGACGGTGAACTGTATCCGAATGTTGGAGGTGTAGAACAAGCGAATGGGATTCGAGCTTCAGTTAATGCCAAAGCACGCCCAGATGACATTCTTCTCTGTAATTACCCCAAGTCTGGTATGTCATTCATTCCTTCTAGATTTTTGTAAGTGCTGACTTTTCTATATGGAAATAAGATGTAGATTTTGAATATGAATGCAATAAAGATCGGCGCAAGAGTGAAAAAGGCAAATGTAGGTCTCTTTGAAGCGTGACTGGTATTCTTCTAAAAATTTCAATATGATGGTGCGATACACGACGCAAAATATCAATGTGTGAATGTTTTCTCACTGAATATATCTGTTATGACATGAGTTGTATCATAACCTTCTTCTCATCTCTTGCTATGAGAAGGGATTACTCATAAGTTAAGAAATGTCTTTGTTCATGTTCAGAGAGAGAGAGAGAGAGAGAGAGAGCAAGGGAATTCAGACTCTCTGACAAGGGTGTCACCAATAACCGTGATGATACGACTACATCTTTGGGGAATAAGGTACGGAACCGCTGTAAGGAAAAGACAGAGCTGTTCTGACTGGAGCAACGAAAATTCTTCGTAAGCCTGATTCGCTATTTATAGTTTTTCGTTGCTCAATGTTAGTGAGAACAAGCCCTTTGAACTTTTCCATGGCGATCGTGTGTACCATCTGCGCAACGCATACAATATTGATATAATAATAATTTGCATATTCTGCAGCTTTCCTCCAAATCTAAATTGATGACATTTAGAAACGAGCGAAATTTATTTTGTGCTGACGATTGTTGATTTTTAGTTACGCGCAAAATGTACTTTCTGCTGATAATTGTTGATATTTAGTTACGAGCGAAATATATTGTGCATTTTGTGCTGATAATTTGTTGATATTTAGTTACGGGCGAAATGTATTGTATTGTTGTATGGGTTTCTGCACCTGCTTGTAAAGTGCGATCTTTATAAAATAGCATACAGTTATATTACACAGATATATAAATTGTATCTCCATATATTTTAGTGGAAAATTATTTTCAATATAAATTAATGAAATATTACTTTAATACAATTTAGAACAAATTTCAATCGTAATACTTTTACTTAAAGTTCTGTCCTATCTTCTACAAATTTCGTTGGAGTATGCAATTTAGAAAGAAAATGTTATATTTAAAATCTATGTGAAAGCTTTTTGGCATTATTTGTATTGAGTCCTTTTGATGAGATAAAATTACAAAAAGTACAGTTATACTATTATAACTACTACGGATAATAACAAGAAAACAGTTCAGACTTTCGTCATGTCACGTTTTCATGGAAACAGAAAAAAGAAAATAAAGGACTTTAAAACTCCAAACTAGTTCAAACACTAAAACCTCAATCATGTTCAACACATCGGCCCAGGATGTTTACCTACGGACACCGCGGAACCGGTTTTTTGTTAAGCAGACCCAGATGGGTTTGCACAAAATTAAATGAAGCTGGAGAGGGGCTGTTAAAAAGTAGATACACATTTATTTTTGGATCAATATTTAGCGGGAAGAAATAAAAAACGTTTGGGATTAAAGTGAGTTGGAAAACACTCTGGCTTTGATACGAAATTATTGAAATTTATAAAAAGTGCAGATGGAAATAGAGTCAAAATAGCATCAATTTAAAATAAAGTGAAAGAAAAAGAGAAATACAAGAGGGAAAAAAGCAAGAGAGAGAGAGAGAGAGAAAGAGAAAGCGAGAGAGAGAGAGAGAGAGAGAGAGAGAGAGATCCTGATGCAAATGCGAAGTGAAACAGAAACAAGCGAAATACCTTTCAATTCGAATGAAATAGATCTGGCATTAGGAAGCCACACCACCCCTATCTGCACACAAGTTCAGGTCAAGATGTTTCCAGAAATTTTAGGTTACTACGCCCTATTAAAAAAAGAAGTAGGTCAATACGTTTCTCATTTTCAGACAATTGCCAGAATGTTGAAATGGGCAAAAGAGGAGTCGACTTTATTATTAAAAGGTATACATATTTGCAAAGTTCTTATTGTCTACACTTCACAGCCGTTACCACAGTGAGCTAATTATGATGCAGTTTGCAAAGGTCTCGTAGACTACCTTAGGTTGGGGTGGGGTGCTCCCAGTATTATCTTTAGGTATTACAGAAGACCCACCCTGGCTCGTTTTTGTTAGAAATTGAAGTAGCGATATAGATGCAAAGCTCTGAGCCCTCAGTCAGCGATATCGACAGTTAAATTATTGAATGCACAAAAGGTGAAATTAAAAAAAAAACCACAAATGTAATGCCATTCAATAACAGATAGTCCTTCCTCAAGTGAAATTCAATATTCAAAACCCTATCACTCGTCTTTCACTCGACCATGTGACGGCCTATTTCATCACGTGACTTAATGTGATAGATTTTCCTCCTGTCTTGTGTTTCTACTCTTCTCCAGTATTTCTTGACTGGTACCCAGTACCCCTTCAGTCCAACAACCACGTCCTTCACCCTTCCACTTCCTTCACTTCCGTTCTCTCCTTTTCTTGTCTCCCAGAAACTCGGGACCAACTGTATCAGGGTATTTCCCTACAGCTCCTCCTGTCCCTAAAAGCTTCCTGTCCGAAGCTCCTTTTTAATTCCCAGAATAACAATGTTTCCCGCCTATTTCAAATGACGTCGGAATAGCTTATAACTTCCTTATGTAAATTCCGCAACATGGTTGAGCGACTACTGACGTTTAGTTTCAAGACAGTAGATTTAAACTTGAGATTCCAATGGTGGCCACGCCTTGCTCAATTCCGAGTGGATGTTGATTCACCCATGTGTACATAATTAGCAGACATTACCCCTTCCCCGGCAGTATGTCAAGGGTAGATTTACGATCCCCACTTGATGTTCTTTTGAGCCCAACACCGGCAATTCATGCCACTTACCTGTGAATCGCACGCAGCCAAATAAGGCACCCGTAACAAGTTCCTACGGCCATGTTATATACAATATGCTGTCGGCTTACACTTTCGTAACATAAACCGGTGGGCCATCTGTGTACACATCGCTTTGACACTCATTGTTCGCAAGGCTGACTGTCGCAACATTTATGAAGAGAATAATCAGCCTCAGGGTCTAGCATATACATGTTGCAATCTGGCTATTGTTCCTTACTTATAACGTGACACCCTCCCACGCTTGGGAATATAATCGGGATTTTATTTCCCAAATTTGCTCCAAATGGAAAAGTGCGTTACACACGCAATCAAAGGAAAAATCATAGCGACGCTACACACTGACTACGGACACGAATATACACACAACATACGGTTATTTACAGAGTGATATATGCCACTTCAGCGCCCCTACTCATGAAATAAGCGCCGACAATCTCTGTTCTTTTCACGTATCTGATCTGAATCTGGTACTGCTGTAAGAACAACGACCATCGCACTCTCGTCCATTCGACAATTTCGGCTGCAAGAGATAGGCGAGGGGTTGGTGGACAGATTCCAATATGAACTTGCGCCCGTACAAGTACAGCTCGAACCGTGATATTCCGAACACGATTCCGAGGTATTCCCTCTCCGATACGGAATAGTTCTTCTCGGCAGCAGACAATTTCCGATTGCCGTACGCGACAGGAAAAAGCGTCCCGTCGTTCTCTTGTAACAGTACTGCTCCCAGTCCCGTGTCGCACGTGTCAGTGCGAAGCACGAAGTCTTTGGATAGATCTGGTAGGCGGACAATCGCGTCAGATGTAAGCCTATCCTTTAGCGTTTAGAATGTGTGCTCGCACGTATCCGTTCAAATAACGTTACCCAGGGATCGTTTCTTGGCCAGGTCAGACAACGGCACCGCGATCGCACTGAAATTGGCCACATACCCCCGGTAATACCCCACCAATCCCACGAATGATCTCACCTCAGCTTTCGTGGTGTGGAGTTTCACAGCTGCTCCACCTTTGACTTTTCTGGGGACAGCGTGCCTTTACTAAGGGTGTGTCCCAAATAATCCAAGGTTCGGAACCCCAGGTGACATTTGGAAGGGCTAGCCGTCAATCCCTCGTGACGTAGCCGCTCCAAAACGTCAGCAAGCAGAGTGAGGTGTTCACCCCACGTCTCTGTGGCTAGCAAGAGATCATCCATGAAGTGTTGGACACTCCCTATCGCGCAAGGGCTACAACAACGTCCGCATCATTCTAGTGAAGATGCTGGGAGCATTCTGGACTCCGAATGGCATGACCAACCATTGGTATGTCCCATCGCGAGTAGCAAAAGCGAGCTTTGCCCTATCCTCCTTTCTCACAGGGATTTGCCAATATCCCTTGGACAAATCCAACTTTGATAAAAATTTCGCCTTCGAGACACAAGCGAAAATATGTTTTGGATCAGATAGCGTTTCCACTTGAAATTGCGTCACCTGATTCAGCTTTCCGTAGTCGACACAAAACCGATGTGTGCCATCCTTCTTCTGCACTAGGACTACCGGAGAGCTGTACGGAGAGTCGGCGGGCTCGATTACACCCAGAGTAATCATCTGCCCGATCTCCTCCCTTAAGATGTGTCGTTTTGCATGGGACAAGGGGTAGGGATTCCACTGGACTGGCCGTCGTCCACCAGCTTTAAGCCGAACTCGACAAGTGACGTTCTCCTGGGTATTTCCGTAAGCACACCGTAATACCCGACCAGCAACGTCTCTATCTCTTCCCGTAGTACCATAGTCAACATGGGGTCGCACTCCACGTCCGAGGGGTTCTCAGCCCTTGTTAACGGATAGCTCGGGACAGTATTCGCCCCTTCCGTGTCGACTTCGGCGTCCTCGATGACGATCGTGGCGTTGACAAAATCGCTGGTGGTCTCCCTTTCCCGGTATCGCTTAAGGAGATTGGCATGTTAGAGCTTCTCCTTAGTCGGTAGACGTATCCGATAGGTTTGACCTCCGACTTTTCCAGTTACGACGTACGGCCCCCACCAGGAAACTTGCAACTTGTTGTGTACTTGGGACAAGAGCAACAACACCTTGTCGCCTACGTCATGCTGGTGTGGTTTTGCGCGCTTGTTGTAATACTTCGATTGACGTGTATTCACTCGCTTGATGTTCTCCTGTGCGAGTGAACAAACGTCCTTCAGTTTGTTTCGTAAATCCGCGAAGTACTGATAGGTAGTAAGTACCTCTTCAACAGCGTGATCGTACGTCCACAGCTGTCTCAGTACGGCGATTGGGCCATGTACGGTCCTCTCGTACAAGAATTAATATTATTTGTTTTTGGTCGCTATGCGGTACGCAATATATTTTGTAAAAAAAATTATTACTTGGATGTTTCGCCGGTACCATGTCACATTTTAGCTGTATTAAACAAAAAACGTTCGGGACCCTGGCTTATTCGTTTTAGTGTGCCCGCCGATGTAACCTAACAACGTAATGTCCAACCCCATGTGATGAACAATTTGTAGGGAGGCCTGGCAAATCGCATTAGTTTCCCACTAGATCTCTTCGGTGGGAATAACGCCGCCAAAACCTCATCTTGCCCACATTGTGGATTCTTTCTTTTTCACCCCATGCCTCTCTAAAGAGTAAATATGCAGTATTTTTCTCTTTGATTTTTCTTGTGTTACTATGGTAGCGTACATGTTCACAGGTCTGCCTATAATAAAAACTGAAAAATGACGGTCTTATGTGAATGAGTAAGGAATACAATGATAATGTAAATACTATCTTATTATATGAAAGCATTATGATATGCATTTTAATGAAAGCAATATACATATTGACAGAATTGAAGCTAGATATTCCAATACCAAACAACGTGACAGACGCACTGCAAACACATAATGCATCTTCGAATCACACAAACATAATACGTCAATGGAAAGTCCTAGTTTTATATTATATTTTGCATATATTATACAAGAGACGCGTTACATATACTGCACACATAAGATCATTTTCCCCTCTGGTTGGAAATGGGAGGGGATTCATTTAGATAGTCTTTTTTTTTTTAAGAACGCTCGTGCACAGGTTCGCATGAACGTGCTTCAACAAACAAAATCTTGCATTAATGTAATAAATAATGATAATAATAAATTCATTTTGCATGTTGTGAAGCCACTTGTAAATACTCTCCCAAATACACACAGCACACATTCTGAAGTACATCGCGAACACAACCTGGACAAAGATGGTAAGATAAGAAATGATATAGAGTCAGAAAGGCTAATATAAGGGTCATTTATCAGCATGCATGAAACAAACACCAACAGTCTCTATGAAATGACTATGAGCCAATACATTCCTGAATAAAGCTTCAGCGACTGATATGTATGTATGTATGTATGTATGTATGTATATATATATATATATATATATATATATATATATATATATATATATATATATATATATATATATATATATATATATATATCAGGAATGTATATAACTTGCCATTCATATAATGCACATTGAATCGAGAAAAGGCTTAATAATTCAACAGGAAGTATAAAATACACATGGACCAATGGGTAGACTGACTCTCTGTCTGTATGTCTGTCTGTCTGTCTGTCTGTCTCTCTCTCTCTCTCTCTTTCTCCAATAAGTGACAGATGAACGAATATTACAGTAGGGCACCTTTCTGTAATTATAGGATGTCATTGGATGTGGGAAGTGATCAGCATGATTCTGCAAGAAAGCGTTACGACGATCCCAGACTTTAAGGAAAATCACATGATTGAAATGATTCCTGAAAATCATTTGGCAGCCATTCCCTCGCCACGAGTTCTTAATACCCATATGAAATTCTCGGAGTTGCCTCGCGATATGATTGAGAAGCGGTGCAAAATTGTGTTGATCCTCCGAAATCCAAAAGACGTAGCGGTGTCATTCTATCACCATCACAGGGGTCTTGTCAATGTTTACCAATACGAGGGAAAATGGGAAAACTACATGTCTTTATTCAACAATGGCAAAGGTACGGCGCAAAATACATTTTGTGTGTGTGTGTGTGTTGTGGAGTAATGTGTTGTCCACATTTAGTATAATTAATCTCTGTATAATCTATGATCATCGAGAATCGGTCATGATCAGTTCTAAATAGAATTGCCCGTTCGCTATGTCTGCATATGCTACGGTCTCATTCAAAGATATTAAAATTGACCTCATTGAATAGAAATATGGAACTGTTGCATATCGACTTATTCCTTAACTCGCTAAGAGTTAAATGTAAAAATAGTCCTTATTAAGTAAAGATATCTCTCACGCAAGATAGAATATAAGATCAGAGACAGTGCAACATTAGACGGGGACCGAGGGTAACCGAGTGGTCTAATCTTCTTATATCTGCTCTTCATCCTTCTTTTATCGTTTCTTCTCATTCTTCCTCTTTTACGTTTGCCTTGTCTTTAGCTTGTTGTCGTGATTTTGTAATTGTTCCTCTTCTCGTTGTTGTTTTTGTTTTTGATCTTTTTCTTGATCTTGTTCTTCTTGCACATTCACAAATTGTATCTGCGTAGTTCACAAAAGACTGATGGTTTTTATTGTGGAAGATATCACACACACACACACATACTCATGAGCACGTAACCAGCATTAGGGCGACATACGTCACAGAGCAGCATTAGGGTGACAGGATGACATCATGTTGTGTTACAAACAGTAGCACATATTTGTATATGAATTCATTAAAATAAATTATAATTTCTATTATCAAGCTTCAATATTCATGTTTAAAGCAACAAAATTTATTTTTAAATATAAGCACATATTTGTCGCCTTAATGCTGCGTCGCCGTAATGCCTACACACAACTGTGATAGTCAAAACATCCTTATGGCGACAAACGTTTCACACACATATTATGTCTAGTTCAGCATTAAGGCGACAGCGTTTCCAGTGTCCTTATTGCCATACCTAACACAACAGAAAAGAAAAATTATATTTTAAGATCATCAGAATCTTAAATATATGCATTTTAAAACTGTATTACGTATGTGCATCCACATCCTTATGCCGACATAATCTTCACATACATATTTTGTCTAACCCAGCATTAAGGCGACAGTGTTTCTAAGGGCCCTATTGCCATGCCAAACAAAACAAAGAAATAAACTTATATTTTTAAGGTGATCAAAATCATAAATATATGCCTTTTAAAACTGTATTACAACGTCTGCTTATCCATTTGCAAACGTTTTTATGTTTAACTCTTTTTAAAAATCCCCCCCCCCTTGCCGAAATATAAGAAAAAGCTTGTATGTGTGAGTTACCCAGGCTGGTTCCTCTAGCTAATGGGGATGTTCATCCGACCAAAGACCAATGCCTATGGCGGATCTCCTTCCTCCTGTTGTTTATGTGATTGCCTATGCCCTGTGTTTGCTATATGTATACTTGCTATAGTGTTTGTATGCTATAGATGTTACTGTAAGGACGGCATTATGTGATATCATTCCCTTGGTTTTATACTTGTTTTTTTCTACAATAGGACCATTTTCATTTCTGGAGTTCTTTTTGGTTCTTTATTGCTTTTAAATGACTTTAAGAAGAGACGTTTATGTATTCTATCAAAAGGTACAAAATACAATGAACACCCTAAACTGTATTTTTCTGTTTGCATGTTTAGTTTCTCTCTCATTCTTTTAATATTATTCAAGGGCAATTTGCCTAGCCTGATATAAGGGGTTACGCTAACTTTATTTGATAATTGTGCTGCTCCTAATTTTAGGACATGGTCTTGTGGTGCCTCTAGTTTTCATAAAGCTGAAAAAGAAGTCTATAGAAAAAAGGCCGAAAATCAAAATGAAAATAAAAAATAAAAGGGGAGAAATTTCTCCCTTTGCGTCTGTATGTTTATTTGTGTATGTGTTTGTTATTTGTTAGTGTTGTATTCGTGTATCCCTTATATTTTTATGTGTTTGTCCATGTGCTGCATCCGAGGTTTTCATGAACTACTACAAAGCCCTGTTCATTTCGTGCTATGTAAGCTCATTATTTCCTCCGGTACGCAGGTTCCCCGTCTGAAAGGCCTGGTGAACCTCTCTAAAGAGATTGTTAATGTTGTGTTAGATCGATGGGTTTCCCTTCTTTTTTTGTAATCTGCGTTTCGAGGTTAGATTATGCTAATGAGTCAAAATAAAAAGAAGAATTTAGGGAGATACCGTTAAAAAGGAAAAAAAAAAATCAAAGATTTAAAAATTCCATTCTCGCATCCCTGTGTACTTGTGAAATGTAAGAGAGGAGCCCCAGCCGGCGCACGGGCTGGAACCACCCCCTAAGCGGGGCGATGAACTGAGGCCATTCCCCCACAGTGGTCTTCCACAAGGGTGCAGGAAAAATTTTATTTTAGTCAAGCACTTATTTGTTTAATCCTAACTACATGACCATACTTCAACATTGTTTTAACAATATACTCAGTTATATTTTGTATACTTTATCAGATATTCTCTCTAGATATAATAAATTATTTCTTCGGTATCTCCCTTGTTTGCATATCTGCATTATGAAGTTAATTCGTTCTACTTTATTATTCGCACATTGAGCTATTGAATGGTATTTTGTTGGGCATTTGGGTATTTCTTTTACCATGTGGCGTTTGAAAGTCATTTCGCCCGTAAGCCATACATCCTGTACAAATTTAAATATCATACTTTGAACTTGTAAGGACTTTAATTCCCGCCCATGACTTCCACACATTTTTCCAGTTAATCCCCTAGTGTTTTGTTATACTACATATCTTCAGTTTTCGGTGTTTTCCCCCGATCCATTCGAATGTTTCTCTCTGTCTCTGTCTGCCTGTCTCTCTGTGTTCCTCATAGTTCCTTTTTATCTATTTATTTTAAAACTATTTCAAGTATTTTAGTTAAAAGGTTGTTTATATATATATATATATATATATATATATATATATATATATATATATATATATATATATATATATATATATATATATATATATATATATATATATAACTCATGGCGGTTTTTTAAAGTGAAACCCAGCCAGTATGTATACAAAGCTTCCAATGCTAATGCCGGAGTTTTTAATTCATTTTTTTTTTACAAATCTATTTAAAATATTAGCTAATTAACTATAATTGAATTGGGAAGACTTAACCACCCCCTAGTATTCGTCCTATCTAATATTTCCGTGGGTAGATTTTGCGTTTTGCTGTTCAATATATAATTTTCCAATTTTTTTTGTCTAATTCATTTAGTTTTTTATTTCCAGGTCAACGGATTTTATGATATAATTCGTATTGCTATAGGTCTACATGTATGTCCTGCCGCATTATACATAGTGGCGTAAGCATCCATATATCGATATTATCTTTTATCTTTGATACTATGTATTTGTAGTTGTCTATTTTTTGCTTTATGGCCAAGGGTCACTCCTAAAGCCTTGACTTTATCTTTTATTAGGTGAGGTGGGAGTCCCGGGTGATTCCCCTCCAGTTTCCTATCTTTAAAATTTCTGTTTGTCGTGGTTGATCTTGTAGTCTGAATATTTTCCGAAAGTTTCAAATTCGTTTTGCAGGTGCTTAAAGATTTTGCATCCTTGTGAAAGTTCGTGAAATCATCTGCGTGTTCGAGCATCTTATACTCATGTTTCAAATTTAGAATGCGTATATCTTCTATTTTCGAGTTGTTTTTTATTTTGTGACCCAAGACCTCAATTGCTATTACGTATAATAGCATGGACAGTGGGTGTCCCTGCCTCACTGACCTTTGAATTTCAAATTATTCCGTGATTGCTGTTTATCTGTACTCTCGCTTTTATTCCAGTGTACAAGATTTCGGCCCATTCCTGATTTTCTTTTCCGAAGCCATAGTTTGTAGTACCTGTTGTATGTTGTTGAGTTCTAATCTGTCGAAAGCTTTTTCTTGTACAAAGAGTATCATGGCACCCTTTTGACCAGATTAAGGTCTTCCCTACCTCCTTTCCCCTTGTATAATATCGTGATCATTCCCTCCCTCATGGAGTTAGAAAATTTTCCCTTTCCTAAAAATATGTTATTATATAGTGATTCTAAAATCGGCGTTATTTCTTTTTGGAATATCTGTTAGAATTCTGCGGCGAGCCAATGCATTCTTGGCGATTTTCCTTTCGCCAGGGATGAAATTGATTTCTTTATTTCTTCATTTGAGATGAAATCATCATACATGTCTTTGTGTTCTGATGACATTACCTCATGTACATACTGATAATATTTGTATACACTTCAATATATCATCTTTTGGTGAATAAATATTATTTAAATCCCTTATACTTTCCAGATCCTACTCTCCCCCTCCCTTTCTCAATTCTTCCCTCTTATATAACCCCTTTGCCTTTTTGTAAAGTATTGCAAATTTCCCCACTCTTATTATCCTCCATCATTTTGCTTCATCTAAAATCTCATTTAGAAGTTTCTGTGCTATTTGTTTTTCCTCATCTATCTCTGTCAAGTCTAAAAGAAAATTTAAGTTCTTGTTGCTCATTTTTTTATTTTCTCTCTCCATTTTTACAATAATTTAGAGTTTTCTTTTTAATTTTCCAGCTTTAGATATCCCATTCATTTTCAATATCTTGGTTGCCTTTATAAAACCCCTCAATCCTTCTGTTATAATGTATTCATATTCCTTTTCCCCATATATTTTCTTATTTAATTTCCATTGCCTCGCCTCTCCCCACGTTTTCCTTTTCTCTATTATTATTTCTTTATTAACCATTTTATGGTCTTATATTTTACATTCAGTTACTCTAAACTCTTTTATGTATCCCAAGCCTACTAACTTGGTATACACCATCTTCATACGTAAATTCTTTCTTTAAAATGTTTAATCTTCTATATGCATCAAATAGTTTGTGGTTTTTTTTTTAATCTTTCATATCCTCCCTAATTAATTTATCGTTTGGTGCTAAATATGTTTTCCTATCTACATCGTCTTCCACCCAGTTAAAATTCCCTCACATTATAACATTCACCATTGTAATGTCCTGTAAATATGTGATGAGGTTTTCCAAAATAAATATATTTTCTTAATTCTTTGTGCGGGAAAGTAAACGTTGACAAAATGCTAGTCTTTAATTTTTATACAGATTAAACGTTCTTAAAAAACCCTACATGTAGTTGCTGTCATGATACACCTTTATTGTTTCGAATTAGTGTTG
This sequence comes from Sinohyriopsis cumingii, assembly GCA_028554795.2. Taxonomy (NCBI): domain Eukaryota; kingdom Metazoa; phylum Mollusca; class Bivalvia; order Unionida; family Unionidae; genus Sinohyriopsis; species Sinohyriopsis cumingii. Next base: position 63,700,817 of record CM068840.1, read on the forward strand.
CTACCCCACCCCTAGTATCGTCTTGATTATCACTAGTGATTAAAATTGCATCCATTTTTTACTCAAATTTCGTTTTTATTTCCTTTGTTATATTATTTTGCGTTTCTTATATCATTATTATTTCATAGTCCTCAGTTTCCTCTAATAATTTCCTTAATTTTTCTTCGTTAACCCCATTTATGTTAATGTCGCAATCCGGAAGTTTGTTCTTCCATTTTTACTCAAATGACAGTTGTTAACATCTTGATGAGATGCTTAATTTGATTCGTCAGTCTCCATGTTTGTTTTCTCCGTTGTATCAGTCACCAAGATATACTGTAATTTTAGTAATAGCTGTTATTTTGATGGTCAGTGGCGCAGGCAATCGTCTATTTTGATATCATAACTGTTTTGAGGACCAGTGGCTATGAGTTTTCAATAAAAATGTTGAGGATAACAAAGGGATTGATCATCGGAAACTGTTTAGAGTAGATGAGAATATATTGCCTGATTTAAACTGAATAAGACAGATTAAATGGCCCAGGGCCCAGGTTTTCTATATTACGTAGGTTTGCAATGTCCATACAGACTTTATTAGGTATCGGGAAGCAGCAATGATTGATATTTCCATACAGGCTGCATTAGGTTCCACGTGAGGGCATTGTTCACGTGTCAATCAAGCTGCATTAAGTGTCGCGTAGCGCAAAGTTTTGACTTGTCAAACAACAGTTCAGAGATAGAGGTTCGGAAAAATATGAGAATATATACCTGTGAAGCTATTTATGTAAAGAAAATTCGTGGCGCTTTTTCGTGAAACTTTGTTGTTAAGATTTTTGTCATGATTAGTTGTAATAATAATGATAATATTAATAATGGATATATATATATATATATATATATATATATATATATATATATATATATATATATATATATATATATATATATATAATGCAATGGCTTCAAGAAAGTTTTGCAAATCCTACAGTAATTCCATCTTGGCATCCGTCCGTCTACGGGAGACGATGGCATAGCTCCAAAGCACGCTTTTGCTTATCCTTCTTTTTAGCTCTTTTTTCAGCTTGCTTTATTCTTCTCTTTTCCTCTGCGTTTTGAACTCCCTGCCTGACAGCTAGACGCCAGCTGGAACGGTTGTTTGCACAGCTCTCCCAGTCATTGACATTGATGTTTGCTGTTTTCATATCCTTCTTGCAAACATCTTTGTAGCGCTGATATGGTCGTCCAGTTGGTCGTGCACCTTCTGCTAACTCCCCATATAACAGGTCCTTGGGAATGCGACCTGGGTCCATTCTCTTGACATGGCCAAGCCAGCGAAGGCTCCTCTCGCTGAGTATGGAGAACATGCTGTTCATGTTGGCGCGTTCTAGAACCTCTGTGTTGGGTACTTTGTCCTGCCACTGGATGTGCAGAATGCGCCGCAGACATCTCAGGTGGAAGCTGTTGAGTTTCCTCTCGTGTCTTGCATAGGTGGTCCATGTTTCGCTGCTGTAGAGAAGTGAGCTGAGCACGTACGCTTGGTAGACACGCAGTTTGGTCTTTTCTGTGAGGCTGGGGTTGTTCCAGACCCTCTGGTTAAGTCTGGCCATCACTGCTGCTGCCTTGGCAATCCTGCCGCCCACCTCAGAATCAATGGAGAGTGAGCTGGAGATGTTAGACCCGAGGTATGTGAAGTTCTCGACAACTTCCAAATTGTACCCATCGATGGAGACAGAGGGAGGGGAGTCTGTGTCCTGTGCCATGACATTCGTTTTCTTCAAACTGATGGTCAGTCCAAATTCCTTACATGCATGGGAGAGGCAGCATACCAGCTGCTGAAGTCCATCTTCCGTGTGTGATGTCAAGGCTGCATCATCGGCAAAGAGCAATTCACGGATGAGTACCTCTGTGACTTTAGTCTTAGCACGGAGACGGGCGATGTTGAACAGCTTGCCGTCAGCCCTGGTATGGATGTACACTCCCTCGCTGCAGTCCTTGAATGCGTACTGGAGAAGCATGGAGAAGAAGATGGCAAAGAGCGTCGGTGCAAGGACACAGCCTTGTTTGACTCCGCTAATGACTGGGAATGCTTCAGATGTTGCGCCATTGAAGCACACTGTGCTGTGCATGTTCTCATCGAACGACATAATGACAGCAAGCAGACGTGGGGGCAGCCGATCTTCTGCAGGAGTCTGAAGAGTCCACTCCGACTAACCATGTCAAACGCCTTCGTCAGGTCTATGAAGGCAATGTAGAGGGGCATCCGCTGCTCACGACACTTCTCCTGCAGCTGACGTAGTGAGAAGATCATGTCTACAGTTGACCTGCCGGCTCGAAATCCACACTGGGACTCTGGGTAGACACGGAAGGCTAGGATCTGCAAGCGCGCCAAGGCAACACGGGCGAAGGCCTTTCCCACGATGCTGAGGAGGGAGATGCCCCGATAGTTGTTGCAGTCGCTACGGTCTCCTTTGTTTTTGTACAAAGTGACGATGTTGGCGTCACGCATGTCCTGTGGGATGTATCCCTGTTCCCAGCAAAGGCAGAGGAGTGTGTGTAGGGGCTGGAGCAGTGCTGGTTTTCCGTTCTTGAGGACTTCAGGCGGAATGCCGTCGCTTCCAGGAGCCTTCCCACAGGCAAGGTAATCGATGGCTTTTCCGAGCTCTTCCAGGGTGGGCTGTGTGTCTAGCTCCTCTATGACAGGCAGGTCTGGAATGGCATCCAGGGCAGTTCCAGTGACATTGTTTTGGGTTGCATATAGCTCGAAATAGTGCTCAACCCATCGCTGCAGTTGTTTCCCCTGGTCTGTGATGACTTCGCCCGTCTTGGACTTGAGGGGGGCGGTCTTGTAGGTGGGGGGGCCTGTCGCCTTTTTGATACCCTCATATATTCCTCTTGTATCCCCGGTGTCAGCAGCTGTCTGTATACTGTTGCAAAGGTTCAGCCAGTAGGTGTTGGCACAGCGGCGGGCGGTCTTCTGGGCGTTATTCCTTGCAATCCTGAGGGCTTGTAGTGTTCTGGGGCTAGGTGCAGCCTTGTATGCCAGGAGGGCTTTCCTCTTTGCCTCAGTCACGGGCTCCATCTCCTCCCAGTTTGCCTCATACCAGTCGACATTCTTTCGCTCCCTCTTCCCGTAAGCTGTGATGGCTGAATTGTACACAGAGTCACGGATATGGGACCACTTGGAATCAATGGTGTCATCAGGTGTCACTTTGGTGAGGGCTTCCTTCAGTTTGCTGATGAACTGCTGTGTTTTCTCTGGGTTGCTTGCACAGCAGTTGTTGATACGTGGGTGACCCTTCTTCTTGGCGTGGTGCAGCTTCTTGGGTAATATTCGCACCTTGCTGGCCACGAGGGAATGGTCCGTGTCACAATCGGTACTGTGGTAGCTGCGGGTAAGGAGGACACTGGCCAGTTCTGCACGCCTGGTGATGACGAGGTGCAGCTGGTGCCAGTGGCGTGAACGTGGGTGTCTCCACGACACCTGGTGGATCTCCTTGCATTTGAAGAAAGTGTTGGTCACACATAGGCTGTGGGAGCAGCACATCTCCAGCAGTCGCTGACCATTCCCGTTGATCTTGCCCCTTCCGTAAAAGCCGAGACAGGTGGACCAGGCCTCATGGTCAGCTCCCACTCTAGCATTGACGTCTCCTAGTAAGTAAAGGCTTTCATTGTTGGGGATGCTGGATATTGCCTGATCCAGAGCCTCATAAAACTTGTCTTTCTCCTCGTAGGTTGAGTAGAGGGTTGGGGCGTACACACTGAAGATGTTGACCGGGCCTAAGGATGTTGACAGCCGGAGGGCAAGGATTCTCTCAGTACCTGATGATGGAATTTCAATGAAGGCGATTAGCGTGTTCTTGACAGCAAAGCCTACACCATGCTGCCTAGGTTCATCCAAGGGCTTCCCCTGCCAAAAGAATGTGTAATTGGCTTCCCTGATGGTGCCACTGTCAGCCAGTCGGGTCTCCTGGAGGCAGGCAATGTCGATGTTCAGTCGGGAGAGTTCTCTGTCAATGACGGCAGTCTTCCGTGCATCGTCGATCTGCTGTAGGTCAGTGGTCAATCCAGGACACATGGTCCTGATGTTCCAGGTTGCAAAACGAAGAGTTGGAGTCTTTTTATTTCTTCTTTTAGTCTTTCCTGGTGCAGAGTTTTGTGGCCCACTTGTCGAGATGGTTCTCTAAGCTCCAGGCACCCAGTGAAGCAGGCAGGCCATGGCGGGCAGCACCTTACTGACTGTAGGCTGCCCAGCTTGAGGCGGGCGGTAGCTGTCCAGTGAGACCTGATGATCTCTCCCACCGTCAGAAGTAACCCCTGGCGCCAAGCTCTACGCCAATCGAGCTTTGACTTAGAACCGGTAAACTGCTACTTCTCGTGTTGTGCCGACGCCGTACGACGACGCTGGAGTGTCCTCTCCTGTGGAGCTATGAAGCCTGGGCAGGGTGGTATGGAGAATCAGCTGTTGCCCATGCAGCAGATCCCCCTTCTCCACGCAGCTGGTGTGCCCAAGGGAACGACGAATGCCGATACAGCTTGGCACCAACGGCGTCGCAGGAGTTGCCGGAATGACGTTGAAATCAATGTCATACCGCCTTAGGGACTCCATCTCCGGATTTTCTGTCGGGGTTTACTCCCTTAGCCTTTCCCATGAGTGGGTATAGCCACAAGGCAGCAGAGGTTTGGAATCGGAGTTTTCCTTCTCCTAGATGAGCTACCATCCAAGGTTTACGAGTCCCATCTACCTGAAGCAACTGGTTTTAAGGCGCCAGTGGGCCACCTTCACCCCTTCTCCTGTTAGTAGAAAACATGGTCTGCTGGGCTTCAAATCTAAGCCACTCGCGAAGGCCAGGAGCTGGATTTTAGTTGACAGAGGCAGTAAGAGACGCAGGCCGTATGGGGCATTTTGGAGGATTGGGGCGCTTGTCTCCCACTCTCACCCCGGGCAATGTCAACATTAGACCACATAGTAATTATTAAATGAGTAAAGAGAAAAGTAAAGCAAAAGCAAAACAAAACCATATGTTGATCAAATCGACAGAGATTTAGAAGGCAAGTAGATGCGTAGGCAGTATAAACTTTCAATGCAAAATAGTTTTATTGTGGAAAAAAATTAACATTTATTTTTTTGTTCAAATATCCGATTGACATTTTAGTATCAAATGCTGATCTTTTTCTTCGTTTAATAGGAACTGCTTTTTGAGAAGTTATACAACTATACATGAATGAATTATACATCTCCTTTTTCTTCATATAAGAGTACTTTCAACTTAATCTTGTACAGAGTAATAAACCACTTAAAACGTGGTTGTTATAGGACGAGTAAACACTACGAGTACGCAGCATCGTTTTGAAAAATGACCGTCTTTACTTGAATCGCAAAGTGTCGATGATTTGTAGACGTCTGTCAGCTATAAATAGCAATGTAAAATATATAGTATGCTCTTACTTTAAGATTTATGTGTGCTGAGTCGCCATGAAGTATTAATTTACTGCATATACAACTGGGTCGTGTTCAAATAATTTGGACCTCTAACAGAGTAAGATATTGCCTGCAACTTTATTTAATGTGTATTTTAGTATAATGGTCCATGGGGGTTTTTTTTGCATATAAAACGCTTTACATTAGTTTAATCTCATACGACGGAATGCAAATATCGGACAAAGTTTGCACAGACTTGAGAGACCGTAAATTTTTCAGCTCAAATATGTCACCGGAGAATCATGGATATAAAATTCCAGTTATAAATACGCCAAAAGTCCTTATCCTTCCTTTTTGATAATGTTATATATATATATATATATATATATATATATATATATATATATATATATATATATATATATTCAACTTTACAAAGTAACATGACAGTGCATCCTTGTCATACAAATCAAGTAAATAATACTGATAACCGGTCCTTTCGTCCTCCACTGTACACCTTTAGTAGGTACATTTTACACAAACACAGCTTTATTAGGTACGTTTTACACACACACACACACAGATTTAGTAGGTACATTTTACAAGGTGATCTAGATCTAATTGAAAAATACCATATTTCTGTTAAATCTTATACATGGCAACACTCACAAAATAAAACATAACACAATTTTCGTAAATCTTTTCAGTGTTTCTCATTGTTCACTGATCAAGCATGTCACATTATTTGTAATGTAAAACAAAAAGTTTAGTACTCTTGCTAAGTTAAATTCTCGAATATTTCTCTTTCTTTCTTTTATTTTTCTTTCTTTCTTTTCATTTGTCTTTCGTCGTAATTGAGTTTAGCCTGTAAGTATTACTTTCTGTACATTTTCATTCATTCTCTCTTGTTTCTTTCTAGCTTACTTATATTCTTTACAAGCAATGCAGATAACTATAGCACACCTCTTTGAAAGATTTGATCACAACTTAGATATTTGTTCTTCAAACTTTTAATCCCTATTGTTCTATTAATAATTTATCATACATTCTTAATACATCAAATTTATTTCTACCAGTGGAAACTTTATAAATGTATTCTTTCTCTTATTATTTAATGTCTGAAATTTTTTAACATGCATAGGCTTTCTATCCTCAGATGTGTAGGTCTCTGATAACCATACTGATGGAGACTCATGTTTATATTAGCATCCGTGTATGATCCATTGACATAGCAATAATTACAGACTATTACATAGGACTAGACAAGTACGGTCTTCGTCAATCACTTCTGTTATCCAATGTTTCAAGGGGATCGATAGGTTTGTGGGTGCGCAGGTAGCTTAAGAGGTCGATGTGCGCCCTGAATGTTCTATGGCAGTGTGGACAAAAGATGGCAGCAATGCAGATCGTGGGGTCGTTGGTTAGGGCTTGCCTAGTCTGCCTCCGTTGTTCTGCTGCGGTGTTATGTTCACGTCGCAAGCTGCAGAGAGCCTTTTCCGATGAAAAAGCGCCACAAGCCCTTGTCCTGAGCAGTCAGCTCCCATGTGCCATTGCTTATGTCAAAATCCTTTAATGACTTCTTCAAGGTGTCCTTGTAGCGTTTCCTCTGGCCTCTTTTGGAGTGTTTTCCTTGTTCTAGCTCGCCATACAAAATATCTTCTCGGAAGCTGGCGGTCTGACACGTGGGCTACGTGGTCTGCTCATCGCATATGTGACTCCATGCTACTACTACAATAAATGTCTGTGGTAGAAATGACCAGTTTTCCTCCTTGCATCAAGTAAATAAATATGAGTCAACTGATGAGAATGACGCTCTACTGTTAAAGAATAAAAGCATTATATATATATATATATATATATATATATATATATATATATATATATATATATATATATATATATATATATATATATATATATATATATATATATCACAGGGGCTCGTATTGTTGCTTACAATTTACCTGTCATACATGCACTATACAATAGCTAAACAGTGTATGTATGACAGGTAGATTGTAAGCAACGATATGAACCCCTGTGTTGGCAGTATGGTGGTCAGAGAAATATGAAAGTGAGCTTATATAGTAAAGTTATGCCACAATCGTCTAATTTAAGCTGGCTCCCCCCTCCCCCCCCCCCCCCCCCCCCCGCGGCAAACTGAAGGTTTCGTATACACGTGATTCCATGGAAAAAACTCGTGGCCTATAAAAACACGCGAACGTAAAAGTTTCGTATACGCGCGATTTTCACTCCTTCATTTTGCTTGTTCCGGTCAGCCTGGTGCTTCGGTCAGACTGAATCTACCCGATTATTTGTCCCTGTATGAAATAAACCAGGATAAAAAACTGCCCTCAATAAAACTGAAATTTATTTATTTATTTTTCAAAACTGTCGCTGATTTGGAGAAATGCGCCCCTTGAAATCAGCACCCTAGGTGGCTGCCTAGTTTCCCTATATGGTAGCGCCGGCCCTGGGTGTGGGGTGTCCTGATGCCTCCCCCACCCGCTAAAAAAGCGTACATACACATACAGTAACTTGACACTTTAAATTTGATCATCGTTTACTTCTTGAGCACATTTATTGGGTATTATGCACACTTTCAGCAAACAGACTTTTGCTATGGTGCCCTTTCGAGGCATGTCAAAGCCCTTTTGAAATTTTGGAAACCCTCCTCCCCCAAACACTTGACCTGATCTGGCCCTGAAATGTATGTTAATATAGAGCAAAGAACACCAAACAGACATATAATATCTTGAAGGTCGATGTCTTTATTTACGTATTCACCAATCGCTAAATTTAAGATCCGTGATACCGTAGCACTCTGGTAGAATTATTATGAACTTTTATGATCAACTTCCAGTTTCAAACCTTGCCTTTGATTACTTAAGCTAGCGACTCTTTTAAATAATTTAGGCATATTTTTTACGTTAAAAGTTTCATTTATTATAAGTCTTCATCTCATGAGTAAAACAAAGTTATTTATTACACAAATAATATATAACAATACTAACCAGCGTTCTCTACATGTATGTCCTTCGTACTTTCTAGGTCCTAGTGGTCAACGGATTTACATTTTACGGAAAGAGAAACATTGGTTGTTATATAAATTAAGAACAAATAAAAATATTTGAATGTGCAAAACATTGATAAATATTTTATAAATCTATTGATCTATAATACTTTTTTTATATTATTTTTATGATTTATTTATTAAGTTTGTTCCGTTTATGCATTCTTTACCAAACACAAATTTAAGATAACGCTATTTTTAACTACAGCTCGATTTTGTTTCGAACCCGTTTCGAAAAGTTGAGTGTGTTATGTCTTAACAAGGAATTTGATTCAGATAAAAGAAATGAAAAGAATATATTTTTATCTTAAATCAATTCAATATATCTGCTCAAAATTTTTCATTAACTTTGAAAAAATAGGAAGCAATTTTAGAAATGTCGCCTTAATAGTTATTCACTGACGGTGGGAGAAAACACAACCTTAACACACGGTTAAATTTTTGCATAACAATATTTAATAAAATCGTGTATATCTTGCATCAAAATTTCTAAATACTAGTTACCGATGATATTGTGATACATGTATACAATTCTGTAAGTGAATCAGTCAGCAAGCTAAGCTACATAAGAATAGCACACATTAGGGTGACACCGATTTTGTCACCCTAATGCTACTGTCGCCATAATGACCACCCAGTGACAATGACCTGTCGCCGTAATGACGGTTTCGCTGTAACACACACACACACACACACACACACACACACACGCAGATATATCTATCTATCTATCTATCTCTCTCTCTCTCTCTCTCTCTCTCTCTCTCTCTCTCTCTATATATATATATATATATATATATATATATATTTATATTGCTAACGCTTTTGCATTAATTTTCCCACTCTTTGCAGTCGACTGGGGGTCTTTCTACGATTATGTCCACGCCTGGGAAAAGGCAATTCATGATAACCCAACTCATCCTATCCACGTGTTCTACTATGAAGATATGAAAGCAGTATGTATAATCAAACGCTGTGATATCAAGGCTGTTCAAATTTTAATTTCATCCACTTATCCAGGACTAGATGTTGTAGAAAGTTCACTTATCACACCTACCTTCTCATTTATCCCAACATAATAACTTGCCAGGATTCAATGAAATGTATGAACATTAATCATCATAAAAAGCAAACGTATATCACATATATATTTCTTAACAGGGCTTAACATTGCAGTTATGGATTATCAAAATACATACACTTTATTAGCATTCGCACTTACATCAGCAATAATGAAATTATTACAGGAATTCGAACTTTACTAAATTTCAGCATTCGTGACTCCAGATGGACTTTACCAATATAATGTAATGCCGTTAGGGATGAAAGATTCGCCAAGTACATTTCAACGTCTCGTGAATATGATTACCTCTGGTCTAGACAATTGTGATGCTTACATCGGTGATGTCATCATCTACAACAATTCGGAAAAGTGAGTTCTGTCGTGCTAGTGTAAATTTTCTAGGACATATCGTGGGTCAGGGACAAGTTAAACCAATGGATGCTAAGGTCAAGGCTATCTCTGAATTTCCCGTGCCTGTTAACGAAAAGCAACTGATGCGATATTTAGGTATGGCCAGATACTATCGAAAATGTTGTTCCAATTTTCTCTGATTGCTGAACCCCAGATAAATTTACTGAGTAAGAAAAAAAAAACAAGTTTCTTTGGACTGAAAAATGTCAGGAGGCTTTTGACAAGTTCTTACAGCTCCAAATTTCAGCCAATCATGTAAACTGAATGTTGATGCAATTGATGTTGGGATTGGAGCAATTTTGGTTCAAGAAGATGAAAATGGTATTGATCATCCAGTGTGCTATTTTTCTAAGAAGTTAAATTAGCACCAAAGAAATTATTCTACAATCGAAATGGGATGTTTGGCGTTGATATTGGCATTACAACATTTTGAAGTTTACTTTAGTTCAGTCCTTCTTCTGTGATTGTTTTATGTGAAGACAACCCCCTTACTTTCATCGGCAAGATGAAAAATAAAAATCAAAGACTGATAAGGTGGAGTTTGTTGTTACAGAAATGTAATCTTGACATCAGGCATGTCAAGGGAAAAGATAATTTAATAGGAGACGCACTTTCCCGTTTATAACAATGTACTATTTCATGTGCAATGTGTGTAAGTTATTTGAGTTCGTTTAAACTCATATATAATTAGTCTGTTGTAAAAATAAAGCTTTATCATATGAAAACTTCTTTTACTTTATTGGGGAAGTGTTATGTAGATTTGATTTAATTTATATCTGACGTAATTGTTTGTAAGTTCTAACATCTTTTTATTTTTTAATTTCATCATATGTCAAATCAATTTAGTTATATCTACTAGTAACTTGATACCTTTTCCAGAAAATAGTTAGACCTTGACTGTTCATATTTGTAAACACATAAGGCTGACCTGGTTCCCGACCTTAAATCAAAATTAGTAACAGTCACGTCAAGAATTTTTTATTATTTATTTTTATTGTGGGAATATTAAGGGTGAGATTGAGGCTGTATTTAATACGTTACCCTATTCTTGTAAATAGCTTCATTGAAGTAAACAACCTTTTAATATTTTATTTTTTGAGTAAAATGATTGGTTCTTGTCAGGTCCATGCTGAGAGTACGTGATGTAAGCATGATCACATGATCCTTATCCGAGCATTTACGCAATATTCAAGTTTTAAACCATTGCATAGAGAGAGAGATCTGACCGTTGGGCTTCTAAACACTAGGACGTGAAGATGTTTCTTTTGTTGTGTCATTTTGGGAAATACAGTTTAATGTGTATTCGAATTATTTGGATTCTGAAAGATTAATTCGTTTCTCTGGAAATATTTTGAGTGCTGGTGCAGAATTCTTGAACAAAGAATTTTCAGTATTTCAAACACCATATTATTTCTTGTGCTTCTACAAGGAACTGTAGACTTCAACACAGTACAGGATACAGAATACGTCATCGCCTTTCAACTTGGAGTCTTCGTGGGGACTCGAACTTGAATTCATTAGAACATTTCAATATTAGGACTTATACAATTTGCTTCGTGGATTATTCTTAGATTATGTTTGGATTTGATTCTTAAAACCGTAAGTTATTTTTTCTTCATTTTTGCAGTATTTTCAAGGGAAATAAATTATTTGTTAAATTTTTCAACGCTTGCTGTTTTCACTCTTTCTCGTGCTGCTGTTTATACGAGCCTAAACACGTAACATAAGACTAAGATAAATTCAAACACTGAGAACTAGACCTTCTGTACAACAGTCAACAGAGGTTATAGCAGAACAAAAAGAAGTAAAACAAATTTGAGTGAGGTTTTGTTTTCTTTTTCACAGTATGGTTACATTTCCAAAATATATAAATCTATGAATGTTACGTTACCATCCATTTCAAAATGTCGAACAAATTTCAGAAAAATCATGAACCACAAAGGGTTGTGGCGGTCTATCTTATTTTTTAAATGTTTCTGGTCCTGTTAGTAACCTTTTTCAGTTTATTGCGAACACTGGTAAAGGATTTGAAGAATACGTCTCTGGTTAATTACATAAGATACAGGGGAGCAGTTGACTTGTCGAAAGGACCACACAAAGCCATCTTTCCAAGGATTCGTTGTGGTTATTATGATGGGTATGACAGGTCTGTTCCTATATCCAGCAGCTAATATAATTTTATCTTGAATTCTTTGTGTTTTCTGCTATGTGTTAGGGGATCACTGTAGCTCATTTGGCGTCAGCATTGTAATCCAAGGATCGCACCATGTGTCGCTTGCATCGGTATGTCTTTTGGGAAGGCACTCAGCTCCCAATTCTGCAGCATTATATAGAGAATTATGTGTTTAAAGTGTTGTTAAATACCCCCCCCCCAATAAATCTGCATTTTTACGTGACTTTTCGTTAATTCATTTCTCTCTGTCTCTTTGTCTGTCTGTCCGTCTCTCTCTCTCTCTCTGCATTGCAAAATACAATTGTTTCTAAATACTTTTAATCTTCTCGATTAGGATAGTGTTGCGGAAGTGAGGAAACTGACGAAATTCATGGGAGTTTCTCTCAGTGATGACTTTACCAAGGCAATAGCCGACAAATGTAGTTTTCATAATATGGTAAATGACAAAATGGGCCTTGAGGACGAAAAATGGAGGAAACTTTGGAGGGACGAGAAACCGCGAATGTATCGTAAAGGTAACTATAGGTAGACAAGTTCTGAGGCAATGGTAATAATAATAGAAGACTGACAATATGGTCGTGTGAGATCTTTTTATATTTAGTCTTCATTAACGTTTCGTCCATATACATGATACTTATATGTGAAAATCCGTGCATATGTACAATTTAAATCTTCGCAATAAAAAAACATTTTGAAAAAGAATTATAAGGGATATTAATCAATATTGATAAATTTATAAAAATAATATTACTCGAAAAAAAGTTCAATTATTCTGCATATTTTAAATAGGATGGATATATACCTCAACGTAGTTGTGCTGAATACGCGTGTGTTTGTAGGTTTGCGAATGTTTGCTTCTCCATATATATTTTACATTGATTACAGTATTCAGCAATATCCATCAGTGTTACACTAAGTAACATAAAGTGTTACATTAAGTGACATAATGTGTTACATTAAGTGACAGTGTTACATGAAGTGACATAAAGTGTTACATTAATTGACATAATGTGTTACATTGAGTGACAGTGTTACATTAAGTGACATAAAGTGTTAGTTAAGTGACATAGTGCTACATTAAGTGACAAAGTGTTACATTAAGGGAAAGGCCCTTATTACCTACTTTTTACTACTATCATGCTTAATATCTAAGATTGTGTTAGCAGAGAGGCGAAGTTGTATAACAAGTAACATTCAGGTTATTCAGACCAATTATGTTAGATAGTCAATATCGTGTGCTAATTTATACATTCACTTCAAAAATGTGCATCATTCTTCAATTAATAAATTATATATGATGCAATATGATTGAGAAAATGAACATTGCAATAAAAATTAATTTTATGCAAAATTGAAAACTCATGATTTTTGTTGGAGTTATTATTTGGAGCTTTACTGGTATAAATTAAAATGGAAGATTCTAAGAGAAACATTTCTTTTTCTTTGCAGGTGACGTTGGAGATTGGAAGAATTGGTTCACAGTTGCACAAAATGAGGAGTTTGACAGAATATATGCAGAGAGAATGTCAAATTCAAAACTAAAATTCAGGTTTTCACTATAGTGACTTTGATTCTAATGACAGCTAATCTGGACTGATCGGCATATAGCTTCTCAGTTATGCAGAACTTATATACACCATTTATTCTGTTGTTTGAATATGAGACTGTATCTGTATGTATAAACACGATGGCGACGTAAACGCAGAACTAATTATATACATGTCATTTCAGATACCAAACTCGCCCTTATCCCACTGTCCCAGTGTAAAATAAATACAAGTTAATGTTTCTTAATCCGATTTTTAACATTTCTTTGCTTTGTGTTTGGTGGGCAACAATACATTTTCTAACTGAACGTTCATCCGTTACCAATGATGAAAATAATTGCATACTCTTTGAATTCTCCTGAAAAAATGAGTTGATTTCTGAGGAAAACTGATTCATTTGCTGAAATAATGATGAACTGTTCATCTACTTTGTACCAAAATTAAAAACGATATTGAGAAGTTCACAATTGTAAAGTTGCAGCGATATTTTTCATCGTTTCACATTTGCCTCCCAATTTTAAAACAAATCCGCATTATCTTAGGTATCGTTGGCCAAGTAATGCAAAATTTCAATTTGAGGGAAAAAAATGAGATATTTCATAAAATGTGGAACCGATGACATTATAACCAACACCTTTGGTGACAACAGCTGACGCGCCCGATTCATCCTCGACATGAGTAGTCATTTGAATAATGTTTATGGTGCAATTTGATTAAAACAATAACTTGCAAAACACGGGTATGAATTTGTTTGCTCAAGGTTAACAATTTCGAAATGTACGTTTAACATTTGCGAATAATGTTACAACAAGAGCAGTCACGTATGCAACTAAGTTGCAGAAATCAACGCGTGGTTACAGTGACTTTTGGAGAGCAGTTAGAGCACCGCCAGTGGAGCAACTTGATAGGTAGTATTACGTATATTCGATATGATATTTCAGGAATTACTCTGTCCTGTTAAATATATTTCACATGATGGAAAAGCCCTGTTTGATTCACGAGCTGGAAATGTTTGTTCCATTTTATTGTATTCGATTCTACTTCGCTTGATATTATGTCGGCTATTTTTTTCATTAATTGAGCTTCGTGTACGTCTCTATGCACAATTCTTACCAAGTGCAGCCGGATTTGATTTTCGTGCTCATGCTCAGCCATTAGGATATGTATTTTTGGGGGTTTTAATTGCACGTTCTGGGACAATTGTCGTAAATAGTAAACTATTGTGTTTGTGACATTGAAATAATACCATACACATGTGTAGATACATGGTTGATTTGATTTAAAATATTATAATATCAAAGCTGTTTCTATTTTCGCCTCTCAGGAATGTTAATGATACAATTTAAGTCATTTACGGTCTTTTCAAAAGTATATGGATTATAAATTTAGCCTGACGTCGATTGTAAAGAATGGGAGAGACAGCCAGGTTGAAAACTCCGTTCCTGTGAATATCTGTCATACCTTAATTTCACATTTGATTGAGAAAAGAGAAGAATAGTTCTTGCTAATTCATAAGACTTTAACAACTTATATTTGAAATCACAACCATTGCCAGGAAGATTAATTTTGGATCTTGATTTGAATGAAGTTTCTCTTTCAATAACTTGAATAGTACACAGACAATACGTCCAAAAGCCAGTTAAAAGGACTAAAACCCAGTGGTTCGTGGATTGATCCCCTAACAACAAACAGCAGTAAATAAACATCCTCATCCCGATCATTTTCTGTGTCAATGCAATGTGATAAAATCCTATTCTTCAAACATTTGATGAAATATTTCCAAATCACCTTGATATTCAAGGTGAGAGAAGGTTTATAATAAACCGTCGAATGCCTAATTCCTACGTAACTTGTTGGAGAGGTCTAGACATAAAATCTGACCCTTGATCAGACCTTATAAAGTTGGGAAGTCTGGCAAGTGTAAAAATAACTTTACCAAGCTTTCACAATGATTTGACTTTGAATATTTCTCAAAGGAGCTACCTCTAGAATTCTTGTGGATACATATCATGTTCACGACGTATCTCTCGACTTTGTCTTTGGTAAGAGACCGACAGAGTCTACCATCATTTTGCTAAATGGTTCGTCAAAGGCAGGAACAGGTTGCAGTTGAGCCTTAGGTATTTTCTGATTGGATTTTCCTACCATTTCACAAGTGTAACAAGATATACAATCTTTAGAAGCATCACATTTTCGGTCAATAAAGAGGATACAATCTTATGATAAGTCTTTCGACTTCTAAATGACCCGACAATGGCGTTTCACGGGCTAGACTGAGGCTATTCTATGAATGTGACCTCAGAACAACAAGTTACGTAGGAATTAGTGGACACTGAACAGTGATAGTTCAGTGTCCACTAAGTACCTACGTTTACCTAATATGGTTTACATTTTCTCATAAGAACCACATGTCTCACAAATTACATACTGGGACTTGTGTGGCTTCACTAATAACCCTCTAAACAAACAGGAGATCTCAGAATCATGTTAATGTTGGACAATGAGTGATTGTCTTTAGTCACCCTGATTAGAATAGAGTGTCCTAAAAAGAAAATTACTGTCATCATTAACTATCGATTGATAAATACGAGGAAAATAGGTGACCTCATCAAAACTTTGGTTACTAAACGTGTCAGATAAAGGAATATTTTCATGACCAACATCATTCGCAAGAGCTCTATTGTCATAGCCCTGGTAACTACACAAGCAGCGGGATCTAAACAATGCATTTCACTTTCAATAGGATCAACGTAATTGTCCAAACAAGGCTTGTCATTTACCAGTGGATTAACCACAACCTTATATCCGGCTAGGTCCATGGCTTTTGGTAAACTAATATTTTCTGTAGATTAAGACGTGGCTCCAACAGTCACGGGTCAGGAAACTAAGTCTTGTGCCAAATTGAAACAAAGATAGAAGCATTAATAATACCGAACGCTACTCCTGACTAAGATTACCTTTACTATATGACGGTTTCTGAGACAAAGACAAAATACTTGTTAGCAGCTCCTTTTTGTCACTTGATACTTGATTAGACAAAGATTTGGCAAAACAACCAATAAGGGTTAAAGAAATTTCCAATATGAATGGTTCATAAGTTGCCGAAATAGAATAAGACTAGGGTTTGTTAAACTCAACTAATGCATTGTTTTCAATTCAAGACCTCAAAGCATTTGGATTAGCTCTGTCTTATTCTGGTGCGTATTTATCACCCTATGGCAATCAGAAATGACTTGCCCTTTCTAATTTCAATAAGTACACGTGGGAAGAAGTAAGGATATGTCATTAGTCTTTTCCAGTATTTTGATTTCTAAACGTTTTGTCAGACCGAGATTTAGAATAAGCCTTATGAGACTGAGATGGTAATTTACCATTAAGCACCCAAAAATGAAAAGACTTATTGACAAATGAAACTTTGCTCTCTCTCCGAGCGGCATTTTCCAAAGTTTCCCCTTCAAAGATAAGTTTTTACATTACTATAGATGCAATTCTTGAAATCCTCATTATTATGAGATCTCGGCCTCTTGACTGAGTACCACCGGTCAAATAGTTGCTTTTTCTCCCCTGCAAATTGGTTTAGTCCCGTTTCTTTTCTACAGTACTTAAACTTTTGTCGACATGTCTTTGGTTCCAACACACAGCCCTTCAATATATATTCCTGACCCACATCATAATCAGCTCTATGTTGTATCGACACGTGCCTTGCTAATAATTACACGTTGTAATAAACAAAAATGCTATCTTGGTCATATCAAGCCTACAGCAATTTTCTGAAAGAGAAGAAAGTATTTATCTAATCCTTTTTCGTGAAAAGGGGGTTCAATCCTAATAAATGTGGCAAAATCAAAACCTGAACATGTTTTGAAAGGAGGACGGAAAAAGTGCTCAGCTTGCCAATTCTAAATTCCTTTAATGTATACAGTATTCCTTTTTCGCTTCTTAATCTGTTTCTTATTCTCCGTCTGCATCAATCTCATTTACCTCTGTTTGAGTTTGCATTTCATATTCTTTTCTCTTACAGCCTCTTCCTTTCGCCTCTCACAACTTGCATCTCTCTCTCTCTCTCTCTCTCTCTCTCTCTGGCTGTATTTCCCTCTCCCTCTCTTTTAATTTGCATTTTCATAATTTCTTTCTCAAGATGCCGCTTTCCTAATTCCAATTCAGTCAGGTTTGTTAGCTGTAATTCCTTTAATTTCTTATGAAACCCATACAGAGTTGTACTAATTAATCCAAAAGAACTTTTATATAAAATTTGCTTTCCCATCCTAATATTGAAACAAAATGTTCCTTTTTAAACTTTGATAAAAAAATTCCTTTAGAAAGATCATAAAGCTCGAGCAGAATATCCATTTTCAAAGACTGTAACCCACCCGGGGGTGGATTTGAAACCAAGTTCTCGTTATTAGATGACATTGAATATGCGTTTTGGTTGTATTTTAGATTTCTCAGATGTATTAAATTAAAAACTTTGCTGAGACAATGAAACAAAGTCAATCTAAATTTTCAAAACAATTTTAATATCTCTTAAATATTTTTAAAAAAATTCAAATTTAGAAAGATCCCCCAATTTCTCTTACGACTCTAGGTTCTCAGTCATGTAAAGGAAATAAGTGAAACCAGCATTTTAAGTAAAATGAAGTGGTTGTGAATTAAAGTCCAGATAATCCTAAATATCCTATGACAAATCAAAATATATAGAATATTCTGAATGAATTCTAACAGTCGAGAATGTCCTTGTTTGGCACAATGATGCAAACCAAAATGTCTTTGAATATGTTCACAATAAGTCAAAGTGGTGTATTCAGATCCAAAATCTGGTCTCTGGCTGATTCTCGTAGACTGCTCTTAAACGGGTATGAATTATTTGTTAATCAAATAATTATTTATAGAAATTTACCCTTGACCTAGATTTGAATCATTCAAACAAAAAAATTAGAGTCAAATTAAAAGACTGAGCGTGCCTAGAATATTCCGAACTCAAATGCTATGTAAACGTGCTATTTACAAATTACACTCATGGACAAAATGTATCTATGTAAAAAGAATAGTACTACTTACAATAATGGCTAAGCACAGAGCCATACATAGTACATATATAAATGTGAGAAAGTTTACATATATCTATTGTGGCCTTGGAAAACCATATTTTAAGAAGTCATACAGAGAAAATGGTACTTTACCAACCATAAAAGCTAATCAGCCAATCAAACCATGTATGATTTAGCAATGCATATAGGAGTAGTTATAAGCTTGTGTGGATCAAGTATGATTCTATCAGAAAACATTGAGAGAAACTGATATGTTTCATGTGTTTGAAAAAATAAACAAATAGCAGAAATGAGTATGAAATTGAACTAACAATGGTTGAGAATCTAAATAAGAATGCTTATTTGCAATCTGAAAGAATATTATTCAAATTAAAATACTTTATTGAACGTTTTGATAAGGATGTTGTTCCAGTGTTGAATTACGTGTTGGGTTTATGGGGTTTTCACAACGAGGACGTGGAGGATTGGTGGTACGTTTAGATATATCACAACCACTTCGGTGGCCTAAGTGGTTAGTTCGCGGGTTCTAACTCTGGCCGAGTCATGCCAAAGACTTTTAAAAGTGTTATTAGCAGCTGCCTCGCTTCGCGCTAACAATTTAGAGTTTGTTTTAGGACTGGTTGGCCTGGTGTCAGGCTAATGTGACTGGGTGGGACATGATGCTTCAAGGCGCCCCAGTGCAATACATCACTATAGACTTCCACATTGCAGACATCGTAACGATATGACTAAAATTGACAAAATACGTAAAAGTTGTTAAAGTTACGTAAACAATCCTACACAGAGAGACACACATAGAGCCACCAAATTCGACCCCCGTCTTTTCAAGCAAACCAATGACAACGACACCTAAATTCGAGCCCAGTTTTTCAGCCAGAAAGGTCAGGAAATCACAATGCCAACTTATTGTTTAAAGTAAAAGAGTCATAATGCCGCTTAAATCACACACACACACACACACACACACACAACAATTATTTAAGATAAAGGCTATATTATAACCCCAATATAATCGTAAAGTGCGAATTAATGAAATATATAATGAATGTGTACGAATACAGTTTCTAAGGTATCGAGTGCTGGACAGTATCAGTACCATAATGATAGAGATCACGCGATACTAACATGAACACACTCTTTAAAATCGTTACTGAATGGGATATACATATATTAATAATTAAACACATAAAGTGCAATATAACTGACCACGCGGCAAGAAAAGTGAGAAAGAGGTAAGGGTTCTCAGCCAATATGAAGACATAATGGAAACGTGTTTATGTTTCGCAATTCTTTAATTGCAATTAAGTAATCAAAGTTATAATTAAGACACATCTAAGTGTTGAAATCGTAATGTAGTTGCAGAGAATTTACGAGATACTTAGTTTTAAGTGCGAATTACTGATTTGTCAGTAAGGGACAGTAGGTTGCAACTCTGTTGGTAACTAGATTCATATTTCGAACTAACCGATTTCCAAGTAATGATGTATCTAGGTTACCTTTTGTGTGCTTTGTCAACAAAACGAGTCAGATTACCTAATTACAATGCAAACGGTTGAAAAGAAGTAAATCCTTATGCCCGAGATCCATTAATTTCATTATTTAGGTTTCATCAGGTCATTTGACTTTTCTTTAAAACAGGTCATATGTAGCTTTTTGTGACCAAGTAGATATCCTTTGACGCATTGCTTATTTATTTATTTATTTATTTATTTATTTTTGGATTGAGGTTAGTTCTTTGGCCTCATTATGTTTGATGTAATACATTTGCTTTTCTCACTTGGACTCATTCGAATGATTCAGGCGTAAATAGACAAATGGGAATTGATAGACTGGCAATCAATATCAGTTGTTTCGACAAACATCTTCCGCGCTTTTTGTAGTACAAGAAACAACTATATCACGCCATTTTACCAGCCTTAGGGAGATCCAAATAGTTTAACATTGTCTTATGTGCACTGATATTATACCACGAAAGACACAGTAGTCATGTATGGTTACGATACATCTCTGATCGGATTTTTAACTCACAATTGTAAATAAAGGATCTTCAAGTAAAAGGAGAAATGAATTGCATACCGACTAATCGGATATCTAGAATTATTGACAGGGGGTTTCCAACCTGCACGTTTGGTCATCATTGTGTAATATTGTCTGTGATACAGTCTATACGCCATAATAATTACTAACCTAATATGCTTCCCTCCTTAATCAAATGGAATTGATGTCAGATATACTGCGGCCGAAGTTTATCTCTAACCGACCCAAGCATGGCATATCTGATCTACATCAATGATGCTGAGAATTGTTTAAGTATAGATTTTGAAGATATTTTCGCTTATATTCACCTACACAAGTTGTATAGCGATTAATGAAAATGCAGAATAATTACGACCAAGAAAAATATTATGTAACGGAAGTTACAAGTAAA
The DNA here is from genome assembly GCA_028554795.2 of Sinohyriopsis cumingii. Classification (NCBI taxonomy): domain Eukaryota; kingdom Metazoa; phylum Mollusca; class Bivalvia; order Unionida; family Unionidae; genus Sinohyriopsis; species Sinohyriopsis cumingii. Next base: position 63,721,958 of record CM068840.1, read on the forward strand.
TAGGTAAAACCATATATATATATATATATATATATATATATATATATATATATATATATATATATATATATATATATATATATATAATGGCTGTCAGAATAAAAAAGGAATTGCTCGCTTGTCCTTTTTAAAGGAATTTTAAACTTTGTACACACAATATCAAGTTTTATAAGAAGACGTACAAGAAGTTGTAAAGTGAATCATGTTGTACTAGTAAACATACTAGTAACAATTCTACATGGTTAATTCTCAAACATATGCATTAACAATACCCTATTTCCCACCACTGATTTTGTGATCTCTAAAAGCTGATGTAGCAACAATACTACATAGTTCTCCACCAAACCCATGTAGTAACAATACCCTGTGTCTATGAACTGATTTGTTTTCTTCAGAATCTGATGTAGTAACAATACAACATGGCTATCCCCCAAACACATGAAGTAACAATACCACATTTCTAAGGCACTGATTTTGTGATTTCCAAACCTGATGTAGTAACAATACTACATAGCTCTCCACCAAACCTATGTAGTAACAATACCCTATTTCTAGGCACTGATTTGTTTTCTTCAAAATCTGCTGTAGTAACAATACTACATAGCTTTCCACCAAACCCATGTAGTAACAATACCCTATTTCTAGGCACTAATTTTGTGATCCCAAAGACTGATGCAGTAACAATGCTACATAGCTCTCCACCAAACCCATCTAGTAATATTACCCTATTTCCATGTGACATTGTAAAGCAGAGTCTGTGATCTCCAAAATATGATGTAGTAACATACTACATTGTCAATCACCAAATGTGTGTAGTAAGATTACTTTATTTCTAGGTGACATTGTAAAACTGATTGTCTTTATCTCCAAAACTTGATGTAGAGATAATACTACATTATTCATTTAGTTGTATTACCCTATTTCCATTTAACAGTGTAACACTAACTTATTTGATTTGCAAAACCTGGTGTAGTAAAAATACTACATTGTTAATTCCAAAGCACAAGTAGCAACATTACCATATTTCAATGGTAATAGTATAATATTCATTTGGTTGTTTAAAATATCTGATGTAAGATTACTAGATCTATGCCTCACACTGCCTCCAGAATATAAAAAAATGATGTGTTGTTATTCCTATAGGACTAGAACTTTGTGTTTAATATTACTTGTAAATGCTAATATATTCTTATATTACTCTACTGATTATCAAATGTACTACCCTCCCAAGTGGAGACTGCCCATCGTAGTAATAACAGAATCCATCATATGCCTCTGTGTACACTATGAAAATTCCATCCTTGGCTCAGAATTTAAAGTGGTACACAAGGCCGTGCTGAGTGTTTGATGCAGATCTGTAATCCCAAGGGGAAAATTTCTATCCCAGATCAAAGCACAACGATTATTATTTTCTGACACATTTTAATCAAAATGGGAGTCCATGTCAAAAAGGCATACTGTTAATATTGCAGCAACTTTGAAACTTTCATTACCTAATGATAGAGCTTAAAAAGTTAGATTTACACTGAACTATTCAGTGGAAACTTTCAGTGATATTCCTTTTAGCTTTCAAAGAACACAAAACACAGTAGTTAAAATTTGTTATAGTAATGCCAATACACAGTGTCTGAATTGTGTATGACATAGCAATGATACACATATGAAGAGGTCACAAAAATAGGTCCACTTTTATTGATAAGATTAATCAAGATGGACAAAAATAATGACATAGTTCTCATTCAACGTTGAGGTACAATTGATTTACCCTTCAGAAAAGATACAATAAGAATGTATATTTTATGAACAAAACAACAATTACAACAGCAGCTTTTTCAGCTTAAAATGCTTGTTTATACTACTGGAAAAATATGTTCAGGTGATGATGCAAATCAAGACATATTTGATATTTTGTGTGCTCCCAGCAAATGTGTATATGAATGTGATAATACCACTATATTGCCAAATATACCAAATACCTAATTAAATTTAAGGTGATTGCTGAATACATTTACATATCATTTGATATTTGCTTATACCAAGAGGTGCTAATGTTAAATGTGACTAGTTATAGATTTTATTTTGAAATAATATCTGGATACAAAGAAAGATGTCACCCCTACATCAAGTTTGTCATCCTGAAGATCATGCTAAGCCTTCTTTCTATGGTCAGTGCACAGATAGATACCTAATAAGTGTGTCACTTTAATCTGAATAATGAACATTTTCTAGATAATAAGGGCTGTTCCATTAAAAGATACTTGGGACAAAGGGATGGCACTTTTAAAGTGGGGTACTCACCCATAGATGCAATTTAGAAATTTCTTATCATTTTAATATGAACTCGTTGAAATCAAAGTACCATGACATATATTTTTTAAAAACTGCCTTCCCTGGGTACCATGTATGTTTAAATGGAACAGCCATAATGGTTATAATAGCGCAATCATATCTTTGTAAAGAAGCAAACAGTAATAAGTGTGCATATACTATCTTCACAAAATAGTACAAAATACTTCCTATAGAGATTATGTCATAAGTTTCATATTTTAACATTTAAGATTGAAAACGTTTGAAAATTTTGCTCAAAACTGTGATGTCTTGAAAGAATCAAACCGGTCTCAAAAGGAAAATAAATCACACAGATCGTACAGCAATTTACTTTTGTCAAAAGATTAATATCAATTTTGCAGTTTTGTGCCACTAATGCCAAGATTGTTAGACTTATTTTAAATAATTTCTTATTCTAGTTTCCAGCCACTTCTTGTTAATATTTTTCATTGAAATTATATCTTTGGTGACATGTCCAAACAATTTACATGCTAGATAAGCTGTATCTATAATCTGTTTGTCTTTTCTATCAAGCTTCATTGACATTTTGCTGTATGCCAATTTCTCTTTAAGCATTTTTGCTATTGCTTCTTTACAAAATATAAAGTGTTTTCGTCTGAAAAAATGGCCAGATACAAAAATTTTGTGGGTGTATTCAACAAAAGCTAACTCTTGGTCTGTGCCTTCTGATCCTTTTCCTTCCTGCAATCAAAGATAGAAAAAAATTAATTCGTTACTTCTAAGCTAAAACCAACTGCATAAAATCTGTGAAAATGAAATAATTAAGGATATAATCTTGAGAAACATACACTTTAAAGCATATAAATGTTGAATTTTCTGTCACAAATGTCCTAAAGACAAAAGGCTCATATACCCACTGCATGAATGAGTAAACCTTTGGAAACTTTACATCTGCATAAAGATACATATCATGTGGATACATGTTAGGCATTATTGATTTGTATTGAATTGTACAATGGAATTTAATAAATTTAGTCAGAATCATGCCGAATAATCACTAACATTTATTTGCAAAAATATAAGCTTAATAATAAGTGTGCATTTGGAATTAAGCTAACAAAGTACACCGCTCCCTCGATAACTCATGCCCTGATAACTTGCACACCCGCTTATAACGTGGGGTCAGGCATGGATCCCATTTTTTAAACCAGAACATACCCCAAAAATTGATCCCTTTGTTGAACTTGAAGCAAATCGCGATCAAAATTGGTAATGGAAACTTTGATGCATTGCTCACTTTATCATTGAAAAAGGTAAATAGGACCTAAAAATTTTAATCAGCACTATGAATTATCAAATTTAAAAATAGGTCCTGCAATATTTGAAATTTTTTTTCCATACGACATTCCTAGCAGACTGCAATTAACGACATGTAAGGAAATTTTTATCAATGAAAATGTCACTCACACTTAGTGGAGACAGTACTTTAATAAATAAATAAATAATTTTTGTATCAATTGAAATTAGTGTTCTCGTTCTATCTTTTAATTCTTTTTTAGTGTAATCGTCATAAATGCAATGTGTCCTCTTGTAATTAAACGTAAAATGCATCAATCTACCATAACAACTATGTTCGATAGCGTTTCTATGAAAACTTAATTAAGTGCTGACCGTGTTTTGATAACTGACTTCCGGAAGTATTTGTTGTATTGTTGCACTGAATTAAAAGCTGGTCTCCTTGGTATTAACATGTTAATTATGTCTTTTGAATCAAATAAAGGAGGTGGAAAAAAAGAAAAGTTAAAAGGCACGAAAACTCTACAAACTTAAAATCTAGCAGCCTCGGTCATATGTCGGGTGAACTCACTTCATTTGATCAATAGAACACTTAGAAATGTTATTGTGTATGTAACATAAAGATGACATGGCAGCCAAGCGAAATGAATACTTCATAAAATAAAGAGTTCGATTTCACAGATATGGACCATCGTAGGCAAGTGAGTTTCAGAGAATTTTTGAACTGACACTTAGAGATATCCTCAAGGATGATAAGAAGTTTCATTATTAATTCCAATTAATTAATTCGTAACACGTGATAGGTTGTTGAAGCCAGTTGGAACGATCTTTCATATGTTGGACATTTTGAAAATAAATGTTATTTAAACAGTATAACGATCAACATCATTAGAAAAATCGCGTTATTACAAATTAATATCGACATGATTATAAAATGAGGAATAAGTCAATAAACAGCACAGTTCACTAACGCCGCTTCCCCCCCCCAGTTTTCTTGATATCAAAGGGATTCTTTTCTCCCAATTTTTGGAGGTCCCTTGGTAACTCACATCCTGCTTATAGTGTGGTCTATGTTTGTGGACCTCATCATGAAGTATTGACTTTTATAATCAGTTATCCGATATATATAAAATTGTGTCTTTTGTATTCTTCCTACCAGTGTTCACTATTCATAGCATATATTGTAGAGGTTCGTTTTTACCACAAATGCTTCCAATATGAATAAATATATGGTCGAAGTATTTAACATTACCGGACTTGCAGCTGTGTATCTTTCATAATGACCAAATGGAGAATATCTTCCAACTCTTATTACCCAGCCTAATGATGTTAATGTCTTATGGACTAAAGGTCTGCTTGGGTTATTATTGTGGTACTAGTCACGATACATCAAATTCTTATATAAAATACCTTGAAAGAATATTTACTGATATCTATAAGGCCATTCTTAAGCTTAAACACAATCTGCAGCTCAGTTAAAGCCAACACATTTTACATACATAACTGATATAGCTAATCACATCTACTGCATAAATTGAAAACAAAAAATAAATATGACTTGAAAAATCTCATATAAAATATTTATCCATCTTTAAAAGAAAGTAATTTACTAGTTTAGAATTAACCAGTTTGATGTCAATTTTGTTTACGGAAATTATATTATATAAGATTGAAAAAGTCAACTGAAAATATAACTATCAAATTAAAAGAAAATATTAAATCAATTGTCAAATATCATGACATTGAAAACATACCTTTGCATTGTTGTCTGACTGCTGTTGCATATATTGGAAGTATCTTCTTTTCTGTCATCAATACATCTTTCAAAACAAAAATATTGTCTTTTATCCCCCACTTATCTTTCTGTGCCATTTGGCTCTGCTGTTTATTGGTGTGATCCCTCTCAGACTTGCATCATAGAAGGGACCCCCTATGTCACTTCACTAAGGATGGAGTTTCAGAAATGACCAGGCAAAATAATATCAGTTTACCTTTTATTAGAAACCCAATTACTGGACTGGAGGACATGAAGGCTATCATATTTCAGATTATCAATGTCAATTTCTTGGAATCCAGTTGAATGTAATTGCCACAAAGAGAACCCTGTTGATATGTGATTCTGCAGCTGTTCCCCTGTAGCTGTGCAGGGTCAGCTGGATGTGGACTTTTCAGGCTTAGATTTTGAAAATAAAAACATTTTAGCATAATTAAGCAAAAACAAATGGGGAAGACAGATTATATATATATATATATATATATATATATATATATATATATATATATATATATATATATATATATATATATATATATATATATATATATATATAATCTGTCTTCCCCATTTGTTTTTGCTAATTAGATGTTCAGGACATCATAACTTCATTGTATTTTATACTTTCCACACTTTGTAACACTTTGTACTTGAACATGCTATCTTACAACAATTCCAAGTACAAGAAATTCACATATCATGTCTATATCATTATTGGCTATGTATGTATTTATGTAAATGTGTTGTAACTGTGCATGGGAAAGACTATATGTATGTATGTATGTATGTATGTATGTATGTATGGATGGATGGATGGATGGATGGATGGAAGAATGGATGGATGTATGTATGTATGCATTTGTGTATGTATGTATGTATGTATGTATGTATTTATGTATGTGTGTACGTATGTATGTATGTATGTATGTATGTATGTATGTATGTATGTATGTAATTTCACCTAGTAAAGCAACCTGTGATAGCACATTTCATAGGGAATCAGACTCATAATCCTAACATTCAAGCTTTGACAGGCTGCTCAAACCAGCATTGGGCTAAATGCTTTGGTGTGTCCTTGGGAAAAGTATTTGGTTATAATGGTGCTGACAAAACCAACAAAAGCAAAACACAAAAAGCATCTAGTAAAATCAGGTTCTGTGGGTCAACAATATAATATCTAATGAAGCATTCTCTAAGAATAAATACTTACAGTAACAAGGAAAACAAAATTAACCTCTGGGTTTTTATCAACTCATTTATATAATAGTACCTACCTTGATATCATATAAAAGAAAGTTATTGTATGGCATTCCCTGTCTTGTCACTGTGAACATCATTTCATTGTCAAGATAACTTGTATATGAATTTTTCTACTTCGCAATTCTTGTTCCCAATTGCATCTAGAGATTACTTTTCTAAAAGATTTGCAATGGTAGTTATATTGATTATTCTCTGGCTCATGTAAAGTTGCAAATGGTTACATTGTTCAAGACTGCTCTCGTGGCCTAGTGGTTAGAGCATCTGCCTTGGATGTGGGAGGTCATGGGTTCGATCACCGGCCAAGTCATACCAAAGACTTACAAAAATGGTACTAACAGCTGCCTCGCTTGGCACTCAGTATTAAGAGGCTAGTGTTAGGACTGGTTGACCTGGTGTCAGGATAATGTGACTGGGTGGGACATCATGCTACATGTCTGCGTCATTGTGCTGTGCAAGACATCACTATAAACTACCACACTGCAGACATCATACATCATAGCGATATGACTGAAAAATTGTTAAAGCTATGTTAAAATTTCAAATCACACACACACATAATTTGTCACACCAGCATAAGTTGTCAGCTGAGTGATATACCATACCTTTATTCAATTCATTGTAATTAATTAACTGCATAGAAAACTGATCATCTTCATTCTATATTCAGAGTGATACTCCTTTCAAAAGGAGAGGGTTAACATTAGAGGCAGCATGGTTCAAACACTGACTCTGTTCAACACTGACCCATGGGAATTAGTTAATGAAGATAGCCTTGACACACAGGGTGTTAGGCTGAACATTATTTCAGCTGTTAGTACAAGTATCAACCACAGTTATCTCTAATCTGTGTTACTAAATATATTTGCTGGTCCTGATTGTCCAATGATACATCAATCTCTGTTAATTATCAGAGCACCTGCCTTAGTTGCATGGTCTTCAAAGTATCAGTACTTGTAGTTCCCAGTCAGAGAAGATGTTTAGAGAAGATGACAATAAAGATCTAAACATAATCAACAATTTCACGTGCATGACTCCCCTACACCTGTGTAAAGGTGTACAATAAATAACAGATTGGAACTTGCTGTTTAGTAAAGGCACTCAAGTAAAAAAGGAGAAAAAGTTATCAGAACCATATTACTTGAATTGCTTTCAAACAAGTATGTCAGGCATAACTACAAACATATAGAACCATGTCTAGTTTAATATGATTATCATACCAAAATGAATTTTAAGCCAAAAAACACTCAGCCCTCACAAGTTTTGTATACCCATTCCTCTCTCTCTCTCTCATTGATTTATGCTCCAGTATAAAAAATAAACATTGTACTCAAAGCTATAATGCTTTCAAACTGTATGACATTTTCTGCATCAGCGTGCTTCTAGCAAACACGCTTGCAATCAACAATATCTTGCTATAATAAACGATTATGCATAGTAGCAATATAGTAATTTTGATTGGTTCAGTTTATTTAAAGCAATTACATGTAGCAAACAGTATCTTTTCCTCTAAACAGTGCTGATGTCATAAACTATCCCAACAAATAGTCTTAAGATTGTGTCTTGTCAGTTTTGCAAAAAAATCATTGATCACTTCCCTATCCAAATGTAAAAATTATATGAAAATATATACCAAGAAGGTCATTCTCATGATAACTAATAATTATGTTTAAAAAAGTGGTTTTTCTCATGCATTTAAAACTTTGAACCGAAATCTAATCTCAATTTCCTCCAATCTCTCTGTCTTGAACCCAAATAACATTCAGTTCTAAATGTTTTGGTCTTGTCATGGCTACTTTATGTCATATTTATTAGTACTGTATTGATTACCTGGAATAACTGAATAATCATTCAGATATTATTGCTAACCATTTAAAAAATTGGTAACAGTGAGTTACCCCCAACTTCAAAACACTAAGCATATTTAGCTAGGTGTACAAATTTTACATACAAATTGCATATTTGCATAAAATGTCTCACTCACTGTCTGGATTTCTTCAAAAGAAAGCTTCAAACATGAACTGAAGCAATCTAACTAATATATCTGCCATAGATACAACCAAATGCTATACATGTCCCATTGTCTGCTATTCTTAGATATAATACAGATTAATATTAATACTATCTTTGCTCATACTGTATGCAGTGGTATGTAGTAACATGATATCTTTAGGTTTGTTTGTTAAAGCTACATTAAAAATCCAAATCACACACACACATGCACACACACACACACACACACTTTAGTGCAATGTGACATTCACTCTTTACTGCAATGTGGCTGTCACTCTTTACTTCAAGGAGACTCGCTCTTTACTGCAGTGTGACTGTCACTCTTTACTGCAGTTTGACCATCACTTTTTAATAAGTGTGACTGTCACTTCTGGTGCAATGTGACTGTCACTTTTTACTGCAGTGTGACTAACTCTTGGTGCAGTGTGACTGTCACTCTTTGCAGCAATGTGACATACACCCTTGGTGCAATGTAACTGTCACTCCCTCCTGTAATGTGACTGTCACTGTTTACGGTAGTGTGACTGTCAATCTTTACTGCAATGTGACTGTCACTCTTGGTGAAATGTGAGTGTCACTCTTTACTGCAGTGTGACTGTCGATGTTTACTGCACTGTGACTGTCACTCTTGGTGAAATGAAACTGTCTCTTTTGGCAGATACACATACCTGGTCATACATTTACTTAAAATAGCTATCATTTATTTATGAAAATTACAGAATTCATAGAATGTATCCTCTGTGTAGCATTCTTTAAGTTCAATGAAAACAAAAAGAAAAACTGAAACAAGAACATCAATGGCACTATTACATTCATATCTCCATATCTACTAAGGAATACCTTCTTTATTATGCTTTAACTAGATTTGTATATATGTATGTTAACACAAAATTCATTGTGTCCATTAAGTCATTATTAGTCCTAGCTTCAACAAACTGAGACTGCAGTTCAGCCAAAACTTGATAAAATATAACCATTGTGTACATTTGTCCAAGGAGAATCAATCTGGTTTGTATTTGAAACTTTCTCAAGTTTTAAACTTCCTTGCAGGTTTTATCAGGAATATCTTGAGTATGTGTGTACAATGAGGAATCACTAACAAAGATAACACCCATATGTTTACATTAAGTAATTTCTTGCATGTTTATTTCAGCCATGTATAAATATTTGGATAGTTTGAGTACCTTTTCGGGATACTGTATTAGATTTAATTCAGTCTTCTTTGAATTAAATGTAGCCAACCAAATTTGGGACCATTCCTATATCCTTACACATTAACTGAGTTTAAGTTTCAAAACAGTGATATTCTTTAATTCAGGAAGGAGAAACCTTTTCAGTTTAAATCTAGTGAAATGAAATGGTTAAGTTTAGTAGATTGGGCTATCTCTTTACTAAATTCAAGTTGCTCCCAAGCAGCTATGTTATAATTAGGTGATTTTCATATTTCTGCAGCTACTACCTTCTTCCCTGTATTATTTAGTTCTATCCATGTACATTCAAGGTCAGAAATGTCGAAGTCACACTGTACAAGTCTGAATGTTGTTTTTTTAATGCTTGCATCAAACTCAAGTGTAACCTTTCCTTCCTGTATTTCATCATTTAGAATACTATGCTTAAGCCACATCTCAGCAAAAATCCCTACATTAGGCAAGAAAAAGCAAATATGTATGTTTCTGGTTGGCTGACCATCTCTATTTTTTGTTGCTGACCCCTATCACTGTCCCCCTGGAGTATTTTTTTTTAATCCCAAAATTGATTTGTGCATCTAACTGAGCAAAGTATTTGAAGTGCATAGTAGATTATATATACTAGTCATTTCAATATATATATATATATATATATATATATATATATATATATATATATATATATATATATATATATATATATAGTGCAATATTAAATATACATTTTGGGCCTCAGACATTTCTCAGTATCAATGTTCTTGTGCTTTTTATTGCAATTTCAACACATTATTGTCTATATCATGCTAACCCAGGGTGGCATATAGGCCGGTATCCAATCTGCAAACTAAGCTCTCTCTGTGTATCAAATCAATGTTACATCATAGACGGTGTACATTAAAGTACATAATGTTACAATAATTTCAACATGTTTGCGAACTGGGCTTAGGTTATATCAATGTCAACAAAAGTAAGATCCTAATAAAATAATACATTACTATGACAATAAAAAGAAGCATTACTGGTAAAGAATGACCTAATAAGTTTATCTGCATCAGATCAAATAACCAAACAAATGGTAGGTAACATTTGGTATTACAATGTGCTGATCACATGATATAATTTTAAAATATATTGATTAATATGAATAATAATAACAGGATTGTAAATATTGTCCTAAAATAGGGATCCTAATACATGTAGTATCCAAGCTAAAATCTTCCATTACAAAATTTCAAAACTGTTGTATGCATCCGTGAAAGTTGATTTGCACAAATGTCATACAACCTTATGCCAACAATTCTAACAGAACAATTTGGAAAAACGCCACTGCCATAAAAGAAAGGGTCATTTTTGTATATTTCCCTGAACATAGACTACAGTTGTTCAGGGAAGCATCTGACGGACTACATCATAATTCATTGTAAGCTCGTTACTTTACAGGGAGCATTGGTTAACACTACTATATAGCAATATATTCCAAGCCCAAAACAGAAAACTTAATATTGGCTACTGTACAGAGAGAAAAAGAAAGAGGTAGACAAATATGTCGGTCTCTTAAGGAAAGAGAGTGCAAAAAAAAAAAAAAAATAGAGTGAGAGTGACAAAAACAACATATATTTATTATAAGCATTTTCTACATGTACACATATTTAGCATACAAACATATATCAACACAAACACTTAGACAATATACACAAATATACTTATATGGTCATGCACATATGCATGTTATCACTAGATTCAACATTTGCTTGTTATTACAAGCTTTATAAAGTTGACAATATTTGCATTCTGTTACTATTTTAAATAATTATTTTTTCTTATTACCAATCTCATATGATACAAAGAGCACTTTAACAATTTACTGCGTTATTACCTTTGAAATTATTCTACTTTACTGATGTGTATATACAACTGCTATATGTTTCTTTTCCTTTCAACAAAAGCATTAGGAACCCCGAGTGGCCGAATGGCCTAAAGTGCTCTCCGTTATGGATCATTGCCATTTCACCTCTGTCTGCGTGGGTTCGAGTCTCGGATTCAGCTAATGTGGGTATGTGAAAAAGCTTGCCAGTAGCTTCTCGTGGGTCAGTGGTTCTTTCCAGAGTTTTTCTGGGTTCTTCCTCCACCATTAATACTGGCCGCCATGTATAGCCTACCATGTGCTGAAAAATGGTTTTAAACCTACAAAAACAACAAGAACAAAAGCATCAAACAAACAAGGCCATACCGACAACTGTAAAAGTAAATATTTAACTTCTCTGAATTTGCTTTCATAATTAAGCTTGACCATATTGTCTAACTCTATAGAGAATGTAATACATGTACCTACATACTTAAAATAAGATGTATTCCATTCTAAATTATATTCTTCACAGTACCTTATTGTACTTTATATAAATACACATTTAATTTTTTTTCAGTATTTATACAGAGTCCATAAAATTTACAATATTAGTAGATAACATACAGAGCTGACTTAAGGGACTTTGAAAAGTCATCCAGGGTGAGAGTGGTGTCATCAGCTTACTGTGAAACTATATATTCGTTGTTTATAAGTGTATACCAGTGATTCTTAGCTGAAATATCTAAAACTATCTTGTTGCCATTTACATCTGCTTTTACTCTGTGTATGAAAACCTGAAAGTTATTGTTTAGTAAAACAAAATGTATTCCTCTTGAATTGGATGCAAAGGAATTGAAGATACATTCATAACCCCATCATGATCTAATATGTCTCCCATCGTTTTATAATATGCAAATCTTGCATCAGATATATTAAGTATTGCTTTCTTTTCTGGTTTTTAAAACATCCCTTTTTTTACTGGGTTCTCCAAATCCATGCAGGCAATTCTCAATAACTCATCCATTGTCCCTCTCTTAAAATTAATGATTGCTGTGTACTTTATTTCTGTATTTGCAGAGACATTCTTCTCCAAAACTGTAATAATGAACATTTTATTTATTATTCTTTGGTTACATATAAAACAAAGTTTCATACTGTCAATAAGATACTGAGAAAAGAGGAAAGAGAAGTAAACAAAGTGACAGGTGATATTTAAAACACAAATTGTCCATGTTGTTAAGTGAACTATCTAAATGTTTTAAAATGGTAAAAGCAATGCCCAGTAATTCAATAACAGTATTGATGTGACTTGTTTGTCACTCTTTTTTTAACTTTGCTTTTTATAATTTCTTTTTATCTAAAATATCTCAGCAATCCAAATGATGCAACCTGTGTAGTCTGCTTCATTGCTGTTCATTTGGTATTGGTGAAAAATCTTGCTTTTGGCTTACCAATGGATACCCTTCACCAACCCCCAATCCCACCCTCAAGGTATTAAAGATGCAGTGGACATGGCAAATTTCTTAACTTAAGACTGTGGTGTGACGTTTAAAAAAATATTATTGTTTAATAATTAAAGATATGGAGTTATTTATTAATTAGGTCTTTTAGATTTGTGCTTTTTTTAAATTGATGTGAGGCATGTACACCTCATATAATCACTGCACAGTAAGTAGCAAAGAAACACCCATAGTCATCTAGGAAGCAGAGCTAGCCAGTTATAGCAGAAGACATGTTGGTTCAAGGCAAGTAGAATATCTAAAAAATTGCATGGATGACAAAATATTTTGACTTGCATCTAACTATTAAGTAGGCAATGTTCTTCAGAATTATTAACCAGGGAAAGGGCTGGTGTTTGCCCTGTGAGCATCACAACAAATTGCTCTCAAAAATGGCAGGCCTTTGAACATGAAAAATGCATGTAAAAATTTGGGGATAAGGTGCAAAAACGTTTTATTCTGTGAACTTCCATTGACTTATCATGCCATGTGGGTGATATTCTTATGTTTTGCTTTATTATGCCTATCCAAAATTATGGCCCTCTTTGACCTCACTCATGTATTGTTTAAAAATTTTATTTGGCAGGTTTATGCAACATTAAATTTTATCATAAAAACTGTCCCTTGCACTCATGACCAGTTTTCGTACTACATGATCAGCATCAAAGAAGTGGATTTTAATTGCTCTCCAGCCTGACAGAAGCCTTTAGATGATTTGTAGAAACAAAAGCAGACTGGTTTTCTAACTCTTCTTGTAAGTACACAAGCTAGGACTCCAGTTATACTAAATAATGATTGCTAAAAATAGGTAATTTGGGGACATCCATTACAGTTCTGCATGGTTAACAACAGGTAACTTCCTTGTCAAGATAGAAAGAACGCTAAATGTGTGAGTGTATGTGATTTGGATTTTTAATGTGGCTTTACAAAAAATCAGTAATAATGCTATGATGACTGCAGTGTGTCAGCTAATAGGGATGTATATCACTGGGGCATCATACAGTAGACATGAAGCATGATGTCTCACCCAGTCACATTATCCGGACACTTAAGGCCAACCAGTCCTAACACTAACCTGTTAATGCTGAGTGCCTAGCAAGGCAGCTGTCAGTACCATTTTTATAAGTGTTTGGTATGACTTGGCCAGGGTTCAAACCCACGACCTCCCTCATTCGAGGCAGATGCTCTAGCCACTTGTGGTTAAATATGTAAAAAGCTATTTGACAAACAATTTAATTAAGTATCAAACATAAGACAAATATTGTAGGAAAGGAACACTTCCACATATTAAATTTTAAAAAGTGATATGATACTAATTTATAAGTTTTACTTACATACTAGGTCAGATTGCACAATGCTGTAAGATTTTACTTGGGAATGTGGTCTTTTAGTTTTGACAGGTTTTCTCTCATCTAGAATCTGAGTTTTTTTTTTCATTATTCATTTTCCCATTATTCTTCCATTACAAAAATGATAGTTTCCAAAGATTCATGTTTTACTTTTACCGTGAAGTCATATGTTGCCTTCATTATATCTTCCTTTATCACATAGTATGAGCCCTTTAAAGTCTTCGTTGTGCCTTTTTATTTTGCTTGTGTCCTTCAGGAAATTTCTATGTCCTTATATCCGTATATCAATATGCCCATTCCAAATCCACTTTAGTGTGATGGCAAAAAATTGTTCAACTAAGAATGATTAAAATTATATACATTTTAAATTTTCCAACACGCTGACGTGATGGAAAATATGCTAATCAGAAGAGTTTCTGGTGTAATTTTACTAGCCACCTTGGAAGGTTTTCCATAGACAAAATGATTTTTCTAATGCAATTGTTTGCTTGAAGGTGGTCTGATGTCCTCTCAGCCAGCACATCCTGAGATGGCTTTTCCAGGGAGATATATTATGTTGTTTTTGTTGTCGTGGGTATCAGTTTTTTTTTATTGTAGGCAAGGTAAAGAAAATTTTGGTTTCAAAAGTTTCATTTGTTCTTATTTTGCCCTGTGTTTAAGAATTAGTTTGTAATTGGTGCTCTATTTCTTGGTTATTTTCTGCTAATTCTCCCCGGTGGTATTTTGCATGAATCACTCGTATATGTGCTAATGTTAGATCCTTCTGTGTTTATCATTTATAATTAGGTTGAGTGTTTATGTGGGCGCACTTATCAGTCTTGTCTGGTTATTTGATTTCGGCTTCACTGCCTGCTGTCTTCCATCTGTCATCAGCTGGCGGGATTTCGGCCCACTTTCTCCTGCACATTGTGTTAGAGGCACTATGTGTCTAAATTAGTTTCTAATGATCTTTTTTCAGCATACAATTACATCACAACACACACAAACAGCACCACACCGGACTTCAATGACTATAGCAATTCACTTGAAAATAATAATGATAACAAAATGGGGATGGGGCGGAAACTTTAACCCTGGACTTCTGCAAAGGAAAAAGGAGTACGATCCTAAATTTCATGCATGTTGTTGTTGTTGTAGTGTTTTATGTCATTTTTCAGCACACGTTAGGCTATACATGGCGACCAGTATTAATGGTGGAGGAAGAACCAAAGACAAAACCTGGAAAGAACCACCGACCCACGAGAAGCAACTGGCAAGCTTTCTCACATACCCACATTGGCCGAATCTTAGACTTGAACCCATGCTGACAGAGGTGAGATGGCAGTGATATGTAACAGAGAGCGCTTTAGACCACTCAGCCACTCAAGTCCCCTTCATGCATGTAAGGTTCAAGGCAAGTAAACACTCACAAGCACTAGTGTTTGCAAGTATTGACTTGAGAATGGAAACTGACCTATGTACCGGGTGGCAATGGAGTACATCTCACAACCAGCATGCAGGGACAACTAAAATAATATAACTAAACGAAACAAACAACAACCTGACATGAAGAAGAAAAAAAATGTACACATGAAATCCAAAACTGGGAGAACGGGGAATACATAAATTACAAACCATGACCTTTAGAAACGAACAACAGTGTGACGCCTCCAACTCTTTACCAGCAAATGCTGGAACGGAGTCATGGGGTGCTAATATAACTTTAGTACATGTGTTTGGGTTTATTGGGTTTTAAATAGCGAATTTGGACCACTGCATGTTGGGGGGGGGGGGGGGGTTAGGTGCTTGTGTCCTTATTGCTAGCTCATTGTAAATGGCTTTTCCAGGGTGGGGGTAGATTCTTAGAGTTATTTGGTTTGCTTCTCTGGTGCAGTTTTGCTAGCTGCATACTGGCTTTCCAGAGTATAAATTATAGTTCAGTAATCCAAACCTGCTTTCTTCTACTTTCCATAGCATTATAAATGAAGTCTCCATATGAAACTTTGTTATTTTATGGGTATAAAGACGATTTTTGGGCTCAAACACGCTATCACTGTAAACATCTGATCCATGCACTCTCCTTACTGAGGAATTTGCTAACTGTGAGCTCATAATAGTTTAGCATGCTGATGATGTTAACAAAACACAGTTGGATGCACAGCAGGTGTTATCAACCAATGAGGCCTTTATATTAAATATCTGGCCAATCAAATTATGTAAAGAGAGAGAGAGTTGTAAATATTTTTAGTATGATGAGAATACAATATTTTCTGATTTAAAGAAAAAATGGTAGACATTAATATGATAATGCTTTCCACAAATTCATATAGTGAACCAGCCTGTTATCCATATGTTTAGAAAAAAGGGCTGGGATTATTTAAAGATTAACATGAAGAGCATACACCAGATTGTTCTCCCCCCCAAAAAAATAGAAATTAATATCAACATGGGATTTCCACCAAAAGACTTCTTATGATGTCTTGTTGGTCCTAAATAATAATGATGCCAATATGGATTCCAATATGTTCACCACAGCAGTTAAATTGAAAATGGTGCTATTGTTGAAGAATATAAGATATGGTTTCCACATTCAGCAGTTAAAAAGAAGTAATGAAATTGATTTCAAAACAAAATTTCAGCCTAGAGACTGTGGCTGCCTTCATGAGAATATTTGTTCGATGTTTATTTTTTACACATTTACTTTTTCAACTTATATTTCACAAGAAAAATATTTTAGCAAGATTATTTGAAAAAGATTAAAATTTATTTTAAAGTCGTATTTTTTAATAAATTTGTTGCCTTGCTGGCCTTAAACTGTCTGAAAAAGAAAGTTTAAAATTAGATTATTATCAAAATTAGTAGTAGTAGTAGTAGATGTATTATAGCTTTTATATATGTGCAAAATAGCTTTTCAACAACAATTATCAATTATTTAGATAATTTTAATTTTTCTTATCCAGCATTACATTACTGTTGTGTTCTTGTAACTGTGTTTATGATTTATATAGGTAATATTTAAATAATTTATATTTTGTCACTAAAGCATAAGAATACAATTTGAATAATTAATTCCATTGAATGGAGCAAGTACAGTATATTAGTTTATTTATCATACAATGTAATTTGCTTAACAGGAGGGCAGACTAGGTTAGCCAATGTTTTTTTTTTTTCGGATGGGGTGTCAGTGGTCATAAAAAAACACCATAAGTTCCCCAGCAGAAGTGTGTGAAAAACCACTAAAGTTTAAATATATTCTTAATGAGAGAGAGAGAGAGAGAGAGAGAGAGAGAGAGAGAGATTCATTAAAATGTAAAAACAAGACCACTTTCTGACTGAACAAATATATGTCCAGACTTGGAAATGTTACTGTTTTCCAAAAAAACACGAAGTAAATCTATTAGTTCTCTTGAGTATTTTGATGAAAGTATAGGGATTATGCTATCCTGGATATATGGATGAGTTGATTTATTAATAATATTGAACATGTCCTCCAAACTTTTCTTGTCTCTAGGTTTTGAAGTTTAAGATACCGATGTGTATAACAGTTTTAGCATTATGAACCAACCCTGACTATTAGGGCTTGATATTGAGCTTGGAAGCTGTTTGAAATAAAATTTAAAAATACATTCAATCAGTCCTAAGAGCACCCACATGAATTTGCTGAAATCTGAGAGTGGCTTATCTCATCAGTTACAATTATCAGCAAATTAAACTTAACGAATATTACTACCTAATTAACCTGGCTCTGTGTGGTGGCCATGATAGTGCAGATGTGCCATTGTTGCTGTTTTTGTTGTTGTAGGGTTTAACGCCATTTTTCAGCACATGATAGGCTATACATGGCGGCCAGTATTAATTAATTAATTAATTAATTAATCGACCCACGAGAAGTTACTGGCAGATGTGCCATACATAGATACATACATACATACATACATACATACATACATACTCAAAGTAATCATTATTCTGTAGGACAGAAATGCAAGCCCATTTCTGTCTACATCTGTTGTAAAAATTATTCCATCTTAAATATACTTCTAATCAGAGTGCATGCAAGGAAATTGAGTGTTTCAAGAATAAAGGAAAGCATATCCCCCTCCCACTTGTATTATGGAGAAAACTCAGGTTTGGTAAAGTTATTTTATAATTACTTCAAATAGAGAGACAAATCCCTTGTGTGAAAAGATCAAAGTTTACAGCTGTTGAGACAGCATTTACTGAGAATGGCAGAGCAGTTCTTTTGCCTGACATAGCAAGACACATGTGGGTTTTGTTGGACTATATTTGCACAATTAACTAGTGTCTGAGAACTGATGATGGGAGTATCAAACTAAATGTCAGCACCTGTTGGGTAATGAATGGGATCCCAATTGGCTCTCTAGTTGTAAAAAAAACAATGCAGAAGGGTAAGGACTGGAGAAAATCCAATTACTAACATTAGCTATGCTAGATGTGATTCATGCAATGCCCAATGCTTTGTATTATAACTGCTAATACCTAGCAGTAAATGTAAACATATGGCTTATTAAATGGGTTAGTATTATAAGCTGCCTGAAGTAAATCCTTGAATGTATTGCCATATAACACTGAAATGGTCAGTGAAACAGACTTTGTCTTTGATGAACTTCGCAATTCCATGGAAGACAATTATGAAACTGAAAGTAAGAATGCTTCAGAAACCTCATTAATGGAAAATTATGTGTAGCAGGATAATGATATATCCAAAAGTATTGAAGTTCTGGGTACAGCACTTATTGACAAATTGGGAAATTCTCTGCCAGAAGATCTGTCAAAAGGTCATGATGCTTCAGATACATCAGTTGCAGAGGAACACATCACTTTTCAAGATGACAACATAACTAAGAAAGATGATGTTGATGGATTTGGATCATCAATAACTTCTACAAAACCAGGAGATTCAAGCATTTGCTTCATGGATATCCAGTTGGAAAACCCATCATTTACTGAAGGGATCAAGGTATGTAGCATCCTAAATGTTATACCACAAAATATTTATAAACCTTAAAATAAATGCAATGTATTTGAGGATTCTATCTATTCTGCTTGTAATTAATTGTAATATCTACCATTTTTTATTTCAGATGTAGCAGTTAGCAATTACATTGTTTTATATGATTTTCAATATCCTACTTCTGATTAAAATTTAGTATCATTTATTATTTAACCAGGTGGTGTAGAACAATACGTTTTGTAGATGTAGGTATGTGTAGAATGATTACAGTTCTTATTGTGCCATTAATATAAGCACATCACAGCAATAAAGAAATAACTGTTAATCTGTTGATGTAGTTTCAAGTTCTAGCATGCAATTTAAGCCTCAAAACTGGGAGAGGGACACAACTGAATGCACTTATCCACTTAAATGTTCACTTCATCATATAAAGATGTTCATGATCTTAGTTATCCTTAGTTTTCATGTGACATCAAATGTATGTAAGTGGCCTAGTGGTCTAAAGCGCTCTCCGTTACAGATCACTGCCATCTCACCTCTGTCTGTGTGGGTTCGAGTCTTGGATTCGGCTAATGTGGGTATGTGAGAAAGCTTGCCAGTAGCTTCTCGTGGGTCGGTGGTTCTTTCCGGGGGTTTCCGGGTTTTTCCTCCACCATTAATACTGGCCGCCATATATAGCCTTTCGCGTGCTGAAAAATGGCATTAAACCCAACAACAAATGAATGCACTTTATCCAGAATTGCATTTTAGCAAGAAATGTGTTTGTTAATTAGTTATGACATTATTTGCTGCTGGAAGATAGGGCGTGTGGTGATACTCAGGGTTTTAGTGTCATTTAAGAAAGCCGAAACAATTCTAATTTTCTTGTATTTTGAAGATAAAATGTTCATTGTTGAATCATTATAGCTATAAAGTGTGTTTAACTGATGTTTATGTTCTTGTACCAAAATATGAAGTAAAATAAAAGAACAAAAAACAAATTTAAACTTATACATTTTGTAACACAATTTAACTCTAAAACCTACGATTTAAGCTTGTACATCTATGATTTAAGCATATACAATTGCTTCTTTGATGATACATGCAAATCGAATAAGAGCAAACAATTAAGAACTTACAGTAACTCCAAGCTGCTGGGAAAAGCTATGCAAGATGTAACAACATGCTTACAGAAAGCAAAACAATGTGTGAATTACTGTCTAAAAATGATAACAGAAACTGATACCAAACAAGCTAGATATTGATACTGAACAATTGTTTTGAAGGCAGAGTTGAGTGCTTTTTTTTGACAAAGCTGAAGGGAAGGACAAAAAAGGAATGTTTCTTATTTTACTGATGGTGGAAAACGTGTGTGTGTGTGTGTGTGTGTGTGTGTGATTTGGATTTTAACATAGCTTTAACAACTTTTTCAGTCATATCGCTACGATGTCTGCAGACTGACAGTTTATAGTGATGTCTAGCACTGGGGCATCATGCCGCAGACATGTTGCATGATGTCCCACCCAGTCACAGTATCCTGGCAAGCGTGTTTATGGATTTGCTTCAGATGTTTGTATAGGATTGACAAACATTTGCATTACAAATACATAACGAAATCTAAGGGTGGCACAATTTCAGCTGGATACAGAAAAGAGAGTGGTCACGGACAAGGAAGAGAGCATGCAATATCTTGGCTTCAGGATTATGCATACCACTATGCTGACAGAATGGCAGATAATGGTGATATGATGCTGCCTTACAAATCTAGAAAATTAACAATCTACGGGCAGTATCTGCATGAAAAAACAAATGATCCATGCAGTTAGTCAGGCGATTAGGGTTCAGACCTGATTGTGAGAACAAATTAAAACTTCTTAAAAAATAAATAAGTTTTGATATAACACTGTTGGACTCTATATGTTTTTAACATAAATTTATAAAGAGATGTTTAGTCAGTCAGGTGAACTGTTACGAAGCACAAATATACTACTCTATTTCCTTGGCATTTAGTACATGCTGCTTTTAGGTGATATTTTAAACAAGGGTTGAAGCAATTCCTGAGGGCGTATCTTGATTTGGCCGTATCTCTCCTCTACTTTTGCCCATCCATCTCGAACAGCTACATTGAAGGATCAGACGATGTCTCAACAGTGTCTTTACATAGGAAATCATTGGTTTATGAATGTACCTTTAATGGCAGACATTGTGAGATTTTGTCTATTTACAAGAATTACCTTTTATTGGCAGACATTGTGAGATTTTGCCTTTTTATAGGACCTGCCAATAATGCGACTTTAGTTACTTTACCGATCTCCGATCGTTATTCAACTAAGATATTTTCGGATGGTATATTTTCAAAGCTAACTCCCCGTGAATTCGAAGTTTCGAATAGGCATATATTTGTACTCCTGCATGACATCGGAGATGACTAATGGAGACAGGAACTATGTTGGTGCAAACTGCGGGCTTGAACTCCACCAATGAGTCACATTTGGTTCCCTACCAATGTGCAAATGCACTCTATTCCATTTGCCACATCACTAAATGTTTGTGTTGTTGTACATTAACAAGAAAGGAAAAGGCGAAATAAAAATAACAAAATTTAATTATTTGTACGTCTTCTTGCTAACGTATGATTCATTCCACGTTTAAATTTTACCCGATGGAAATACATTTTTTTAACAGACTGGATTTAGTGAGTTTTCCGTTTATGTCCTTCACGTCATATTGAGGCAGACCACATTTGAATCAGAAAAACGATCATGTGACAGCAAAATTTATGTGTACAGAACGCCTCAAGCTAATGCTTATTTTTCACCAGACTCTCCATTTCACGTCATGCAGAACTACAGAAGTCAAACAAGGTCAATGTGTCATTGTTAATGAATTATGTCCCAAATCTGGTTCTTAAAAACCTGGTTCCATAGAAACCATGTGCTCTGTATCCTTTCATAGCCAAATCAGTATTCTGAGCTTTCATGTACCTTCAAAGGAAGAGATGTATAGTTTCGTTATCTCTGTCAAGTTGCAATATTATCTTGAACACAATTCAGTATAGTTAAGATCTATCATCTTCCATTTCTTATTGCACGGATGTTAAGCCCCTTGAGTTTATATATCAGTGAAACTCTGCGAGAGTACAGTTAGGTACATGCTTAGGCTGGGAATGATGTTATTCTTGCATGTAATCATGGTAACATTACGTACATGAACTTACTGTGCCTCATACATCAACAAGCCATAGCAGGTTTCATGAAAAAGCTGATAAGAAGGCATCTCTTCTAATCTAAGCTCCAATCCCAAAAACACATCTGACAAAATGCCTCGTTTTTTGTGCAATGCGTAACAGTCATTTCTCTTTTACACTCTCTCGCCCCTTTTCTCTCTCTCTCTCTAACCTTTATATGCATGTATGTAAATATGTATGTATGTATGTATGTATGTATGTATGTATGTATGTATGTATGTATGTATGTAATTTATGTATGTATGTACGTACGTACGTACGTATGTATGTATGTCTGTATGTATGTATGTATGTATGCATGTATGTATGCTTGTATGTATGTATGTATGTATGTATGTATGTACGTATGCATACATGCATGCATTTATGTATGTATGTCTGTGTATGTATGTATGTATGTACGTACGCACGCACGCACCTACGTACGTACGTACGTATGTAGGTATGCATGCATGCATGTATGTATGTATGTATGTATGCATGTATATATGTATGTATCTATTTATGTATATATTTATGTATGTGTATGTGTGAACATGACTGCGTATGTATGTATGTATATATGTATGTATGTATGTATGTATGCATGTATGTATGTATGTATCTATTTATGTATATATTAATGTATGTGTATGTGTGTGCATGCCTGCGTGTGCATGTATGTATGTATGTATGTACGTACGTACGTACGTACGTACGTATGTATGTATGTATGTATGTATGTATGCATGCATGCATGCATGCATGCATGTATGTATGCATGTATGTATGTATGTATGTATGTATGTATGTATGTATGTATGTATGCATGTATGTATGTAAGTATGTATGTATGTATGTATGTATGTATGTATGTATGTATGTATGTATGTATGTATGTAGTGTATGTATGTATGTAATGTATCTATATATGTATCTATGTATGTATGTATGTATGTATGTATGTATGCATGTATCTATTTATGTATATATTAATGTATGTGTATGTGTGTGCATGCCTGCGTGTGTATGCATGTATGTATGTATGTATGTATGTATGTAAGTATGTATGTATGTATGCATGTATGTATGTATGTATGTATGCATGTATGTATGTATGTATGCATGTATGTATGTATGTATGTATGTATGCATGTATGTATGTATGTATGCATGTATGCATGTATGTATGTATGTATGTATGTATGCATGTATGCATGTATGTATGTATGTATGTATGTATGTATGTATGCATGTATGTATGCATGTATACATGTATGTATGTATGCATGCATGTATGTATGTATGTATGTATGTATGTATGCATGTATGTATGCATGTATGCATGTATGTATGCATGTATTTATGCATGTATGCATGTATGTATGTATGTATGTATGCATGCATGTATGTATGTATGTATGTATGTATGTATGTATGTATGTATGTAATGTCAATATACTTATACATTATTAGGTACATTTTTTTGTCCTTTTTCTTACATTGCACCTCACGTTACAGTTTTTCCAAATGGTTTGCAGGTTTGCATACTTTTCAGCTCCCACAGTTTGTTTCATCATATATTATCATTCAGCACCCTTTCAAGATTTTAGATATCAGTAATGTCAGCAGATATAATTGTCTAGTTATTACGGTATAAACTGAGAAAGACTCAAGGAGACGGAACACAAGTTTTAAAGTACATTGTATTGAGACAAATCAATAAAGCTAGCGTTGACTGGTGTTGTTGTTGTTATAGTTTTTAACGCCATTTATCAGCACGAGAAAGGTCATACATGGCGGCCAGTATTAATGGTGGAGAAAGAACCTGAGAAAACCCCAGAAAGAACCACCGACCCACGAGAAGCTACCAGCAAGCTTTTTCACATACCCACATTGGCCTAGCCCGAGACTCGAACACATGCTGAAAGAGGTGAGATGGCAGTGATCCGTAACGGTGAGCGCTTTAGACCAACTGGTACTGAATGAAAATTTTAGAACCAACACTCTGAAGATAATGCACTAGAGAGAACCGAAGACAGTAGATGGTGTGACATATCCGGTGATGCATTTTGATATCACATTGAACCTTTCATTCATTCCCAGTTTACATGGTTTGTATAGCTTCATAGTTGATATGAATTCATAAGGCCTCACAAATTGTATCAGCATATGAGTCAATAATTAAGTAATGTAAAAAAAATTGCGGAGAAAACCACAATGTATTGGTAATATGTCACACTTTATGATCAACCCTTAGTTGTAAAAGTAAGCTAAAAGGTTTGGTGCAATTGTCAACTTTTATTCAGACATGCAAAATACTTCATGTGTGACTACCATATTTACTGCAAAGGCATGAAACACAATTTTCATACTCTTATTACAGGCACTAGATACACCATCATGCAGTATTACTGTTCAATGTCAGACTGATAGGATACTTAAGAAAAACAAGCAAACGAAACATATAACATTGTAGTAATTAAGCTCTGTATGATTGTGTAAGCGTTTTACTCGGAAGACCAAGCACTTGTGAATTTGTTATTATTTAGCAATGACACACTTTAATTGATACACATATTCATGAGATATCCTCATCTGTGTGAAAATCACAATGATCAGTATACAATTCTAAAGTTTCACCTACTACACAGGCTGTGAAGTAAATATCTTTGCTAGAGAAGGAGTAAAGGCATTGCAAACATTCATGTACTAATCAGCATTCATACATGACACTCATGCAAGAAAATGAGCATACTTTTTTAATGTCACTCATGCATAAGCCCATTTTTAAAATGTTGGTAAACACATTTAAGCTATGTACAGATGATGTCACATTTCAAGAAACAGAACTATTGTTAATTCTGCTCAACACATTTTTTTCATCTTTTCTTCAGGTCAATGAAGAGATGAGTAGTTACCACATGGACGAAGAGGGACTTTCATGAAGTGAAGAGTAGTTACCACATGGACGAAGAGGGACTTTCAATGAAGTCAAGACTAGTTACCACATGGACGAAGAGGGACTTCCTATGAAGTGAAGATTAGTTACCACATGGACGAAGAGGGACTTTCAATGAAGTGAAGAGTAGTTACCACACGGACGAAGAGGGACTTTCTATGAAGTGAAGATTAGTTACCACATGGACGAAGAGGGACTTTCTATGAATTGAAGAGTAGTTACCACATGGACGAAGAGGGACTTTCAATGAAGTGAAGAGTAGTTACCACATGGACGAAGAGGGACTTTCAATGAAGTGAAGAGTAGTTACCACATGGACGAAGAGGGACTTTCAATGACGTGAAGAGCAGTTACCACATGGACGAAGAAGGACTTTCTAGAGCCATAACAAATTGCAGAGCCACATTGTAGAGGTGGACACAATTATTACAGACAGGCATGCTCAGATACAGAAATGGATCAGAAAGAATATGAGAGCCACAATCTATTGTAATGTGTGACATGTAGTTAAGGGTGTGTAGATATTGCAATTTTTACGACACTGAATGATACCATTTGATAAAACTCGTATACAAGCACATATAGTATTATAAAAGTTGTATGTTTAAAGGTATATTAAAGTTGGAGCGAACATATAACTAATAATACAGTCAGTCCCCTCCTCCCAGCCCTTTACATACACACACAGAAGGAAGAAATTAACTAAAGAAAAGCAACTCGAACTTGAAAGATTTCAATCAAAACAAAACTAACACAGAAATCATTTTTGTACCACATATTCAAAATCATATATCGCAACAAAATCATTATTATTATTATTATTATTATTCATTCATTCAT
Source organism: Sinohyriopsis cumingii (assembly GCA_028554795.2). Lineage (NCBI taxonomy): Eukaryota > Metazoa > Mollusca > Bivalvia > Unionida > Unionidae > Sinohyriopsis > Sinohyriopsis cumingii. The sequence continues at coordinate 63,748,429 of CM068840.1, forward strand.
TCATTCATCCATTCATTCATTCATTCAACTATGATTTATATGTATGTTAAAATGAATGCTATTTAAGTCTTGTTTCCAAATCCATTAATTCTCTGTGGTAAATTGTCAGTATGAACATAGGCAGTGGATGAAATTTTTTAGTTTCTTGAATTACTGGGATAACGTTTTTTTTTTTTCTTCTCCAGACTATGTTCAAGAATTGACAGCAGTGATGGAGGAAGTGATCAGGAAGCCGCAGTCAGTTGATAGACAGTTATTGCCACCTCTATGCAGCCATCTATCTATTATGACTGAAAATAGAACACACAGCGTATTTATAAAGAATTTAAACTTGTGTTTAAAGGTTAAAGTTATGTTATTTCATGTATCCAGGTTTTCTGTTACATATTTCATGTTTTCAGAGTCAATGCCTTTAGCATAAAATTAGATTTTACTACAACCAGTGTTAGGAAGCTAAATGAATCAAAAGTGAACATGAACAGACAGCAATATGTTTTTAATCTCATAGTATATAATCTGTTCAAGAAATTAAATTACAGAGGAATACAGAATTTGTCATAAGAATTTCCAAGGTAATGAAAAAATGATTTTAGAATGATCGATCTGTTATCAAAATGAAAGGTTTGGGTAAAAATTCCACACTCAATTATAGTGGTAGTACTAATACATTTTGTTAATAGTAAGGATTTTATGAAAATGAATTTTAAGCAGAATTTTCACATATCTATAAAGCAATCACTTGTCCCAAAAATGACCCTGATAGTAGCACCATAACTACTGTAAGAATATTTTGCCTACATGTGTTCATGTACTCGGACAGGTATTCCTTGCTATATCCATATTGCTGAAAGAGCATATACACTTCTCACTTAGTTACATATTCAATTAGGTTAATATATATATATATATATATATATATATATATATATATATATATATATATATATATATATAGATTGTATTGCTCATGATATAAAATAAATGTGATACACATAATTATAAAAGTACATCTTGTGACTGGATAATTCATACCACTGTCTAGTTATTTCTTTGACATGCTTAGGGAAACATGGCTCTGTCTTCGTCAAAATGTCGATCGAAGAAAGTTTCCTTTGTCTGCGTGTAATAGTAGGATACAAGTATATTTATTTCACTGAACATTAGCATAACTGTCAATGAAAAGAGCAATTGATACAGAAATTCCTAAAGCTTAGCTTAAATGGACACGTGATTGTGTAGTTACATTTGCCGGGGAGAGACCGAGAGACATAGAGTCAGAGAGGGAGACTGAGAGACATGCTTGAGTAAACGACGTAAAGAAGAATTAGCAGCCTAGCTTTCATTCTCTTTGTATTCAGAAGCATCTGGGCAAAATAGATCTTTTGACTGGATAACTCTTACGCTTGTCTAGTTCTGACCGAGTAATCCTTCTTATATGCCATGAGTGCATGCTCCGGTTCTCGACAACTTGAGAGTCTAAGATTACTTGCAATCACATTGCGATAACGCATGCTGACAGATGATTTACTTATTTCAGTAAACATTGGCATTGTGGTATATGGAAAACAACTGGTACAGTGGTAACTATATGGAACAAGAAACTCTCCGTGTATCCATAAACACGTGTATGCACCATTTATAAACTATGAAAGTGTGATTTACGAAGACAAATGGAGATTGAACATTTTGGGTCAAATATCGACAGGATATTTATTTCATGATAAAATGTTTAACTGCTTGAGGAAATAGGACCTGTTAGCTATAGGAATTTGCTGTTGATACAGACGCAATGGCAGACATAGAATAATGTAGAGTAATGACTTAGTATCACTAGAGATTATAGATTATAGCTAATACATTCTCTACATGCAACAAAATAAATTATTTAAACTCAATGTACCACATATGGATGATTTTGGCCAAATATTAGATAGTTTACATCTGTCATAATAAATCATGTATAAATAGTATCCTTTTCGGTCAGAAAAAGAATGTCATAAACCAGGACAGAGGACACTATAAGACCCAAAGAAGGTGCACCAGTTACCGTAGACTACATTGTATCGTATAAGATTTACTGGCTAATAGCAATGTTGGTAATTTGTTATGGAAACGGTCTTCCTTTCCATTTGTCTCTACTTCTATGCAATAACCAATCCCTTTTGTACACTTTCTTCGCTTGAAATTTGTCATGCAATTTATAAAGAAAATTTCTACTGGATTCCGTTTTATATGGGTAGCATGATACATCATCAGACAAGAGTAATTTCGTTAAGTCATAATTTCCTGTCAACATTAGCATTAATCCATTTATAATCGCACATCTATTCCAATTGATTCTATTAATTTCGCTCCAACTATTTATTCTTGAATTTCCTCATATCAGGCCAAATATGTATGTGTGGTAATAACATTGATCACCTATCCCAATTGGATCCATACAAACCGGCATTACTCTTCCAAACGTAGGTCCACTTTGCACTAATCCAGAACAGCATGGTGTCATTTTGGCATGTTTACGAAGGGCAACATTCCACATGCAATCATTCTAGTAAACATAGGCTCTCTGAAATGTTATAGTAGTCAATCGGCCTGCGCTGCATATTTGCATTAATTCATTTATATTATATGGATAATATTGTGCCAGATGGAAAACATATGCTATCTTGTATTTCAGTGAGTTATTTCTCTTACACCGTGCATGCCGTTTCAAGAAATAACTCTAATTTTTTGCTTATAATAGGAATATTTGGTATGAAATATTATGTTAGCCCACAATATTTGTGCAATATAAATACAACTCATGTGCTAATTTCTAGCTGCTAAGTTTTATAGGTTTAAACATTGAAATACGATTGTTTATTGTTTCTGTTTTTATTGAAGCCTTACTTATTTTAATGATTATAATTTCATCTGTAGGTCCAATATAAATTATCTAAATTGTTTACTTCGTAATTTTACACTACCGCACCCAAAGCTCGATAGTAAAGGATGTAATAATACAGATGTCTTCTGATTGCCCTGGGACCGATGGAACACTACCTCTATACATTTGTTTAAAATAAGGTGATACTACTTTATCGTCTCTGTTTCTGTCATTGAATCTTAGCGCCGTGATTTATTAAACAGCAAATGGCACCTTGATAACAAAACATAACACAGGGGAAATGGGACTGTGATTGCGTAGTTGTATTCACGAGAGAGAGAGAGAGAGAGAGAGAGAGAGAGAGAGAGAACTTTGTGATAACTAAACCTAACACAGGGGAAATGGGTCTGTGATGTTTGTTTAGTTTTATTCAGGAGAGAGAGAGAGAGAGCGTCAGAGATGGAAAGAAAGAGAGACGTACACTCCGATATATATGTCAAAAGGATACAAATGATTATGAATATACCACGCTACGCCTTGTTACAATAGATGTATTTGACAATGTAGAGTCTAAAGTTATAAATTGATCTTCACATACATTTATGAAATTGGAGGAGGATAATTATGTTCAGTTATATTATTTCACTGAATCGGTCATTCAGCACGTGAAAGATGAACAGGAAGAAATGGAAAATACTACTATTGACAAAATCACTGCGCGTATATTGAAGGAACACATTGACAATATAAACGTAGCATGTGCCTCGTTTGGAACATAAAATAGAAAAAGATGGCTGTATTCAGAGAGAGTGAATTGAGTAGGCTAATGGAAATAAGAACGATAAACGCAAACGAAATTAATTTACACCGTTCGTGGGTACTTACATTAAACTTCAGTCTGAAAATACTAATTAACAATGCAGTTGTACAAACATCAGAAGATCTCTATGAGCATGTCTGACCAAATCACGCTGTAAGACAGGAACTCATTCTCACTGACCGTGTACTTTGCAATTCAAATAGTATGGAAACACTAGCAAGAGTTTTGCTTAATATTGGACTCGAAAAGGATATCGTGAGCTATGGAGGTATACAAAGGGAATGGATATTTATTTGCTGCGATGGACTTCCATATATAACCCGCAAACAAACCTGAAGTAGGAAGCAGTAATATGTATACTCGGTACTTGCAGGAAGTTTTTATTGAACAGCAATAATTGCTCTATTCGCATCAGTATAATCCCGAAATTAAAACAAGGATGTTTTATTATCAACTTTATTATTTGGAATAGAACAGGGTGTGATAAACACATATCATAAAATTATAACTAAATAAAGGAAATATATTACAGTAAAACTTATGGTCAACCACTGCCGAGGAGTAGAACTTGTATTACAGTCATAAACTGATTCTTGTTGCTTTGTTTACTGTTGGATATATGATCAATCCGATACTTGGTCACCTGTAGTGGCCATCGTCTATGGTACACTATTCGCAGAATGACGAGAACTGTTGGAAATAAGCTAGGTTTATCCAACACAAACAAGGTTTGTCGCATTTTAAAGTTAATATTTTCTTTGAAAATCCAGACTTTTCTTTGAAATTTCAAACGTTATGTTAACAGAAGACAATACACACGACAAATATTCATGACACGCATAACTTCAAAGTTATTATCACGCTTACCATCATACCAGCTGCATACATCTCAAACACAAATGATGCAAGTATCCAGCGTATAATCACTTTTCATGATTATTTCTCGGTTAGTATTGACGAAAGCATAAATTAGACATGATCTCGAAGATTTCGTTTTTTAAAAAAAGTATCTGCTGGCTTCAATCGGCTTGGTATTTTCCAATATTTTCTTCTTGCAGAATAATTATTTTAAATTTACCTCACATACTGACCGTCCGTCGAGCTGTCATCACCATTGATTAACGTCTACAAGTTCTGACATATTACCCGCGCACTGAAACACGCACACACAGACCATTATCTCAGAAAACAAAAAAGATCATTTAAAAACATAAAAACTAATATGCACTTGACTCGGCCTAATGACAACAGGGAGATATGGTCAGTTTGGTAAGATGCTCCACTACTAGACCAGAATTGGCTAAGGATAACATCTAATTTAACATGACTCACAGTTACTAAAATTATCACTAAATACAAATGTATGTTTATAGCATAGTCAGCTAATCTAAACATGAAATAGAAAATTATACACAGATTTATCTTCTCATCTAAGGCAAAGCTAGCTACATGTACAATACTACCCGAATCAACTACATTTGGCACTATATTAACTGCATCTCCTTTTACTCAGCCAGCTCTGTCTATATTTGTCTCACAGTTTAAAGCTTATACCCGTCTGTGACCAAGAATAGCTCAGTTGTTTCTCCTGCATGTCCAAAACATATACGGAAAATGTTAAAGGTTTTTAAATGAGTTATGAGCACACATCAAGCTGGTTGCATTGAGCGCATTTTGATAGTTAGAACTTTGCTTACTAACTAATAATTGAATTACATACACAGAGGTACATTTTGATGCTTAGAACTTTACTTATTAAGCTTATACATACATTTCAAACCTAGATTGCATATGGTGCAGTTTGATTTTTAGAATGTTACTTTGTGAGCCTATACTATGATTTCATGCATAGGGTTAATTTCTCGACTTTTAACGTTATATTCTAAGTCTGGTGTTGCATTTAATGCATATGGGTAGATGTTGATGCTTAGACCATTACTGAGTAAGCATATACTTACATTTCATGAATAAGGGTTCCAGTAATTAGTTAATCTACTTAGTCTATACTTGCAGTACATTCATACAGATAACTTTGCATAGTACGTTACTCGAAAAGCCTAAATAACTTGCATTATATGCATATGTGTTCATTTTGTTTGGTAAGAATTTACATGCTGAGCCTTTACCTGCATTTCATGGTAAGGGATGACGTTGATACATAGAAGGTTACTTACTAAGCTAATTCTAGCATTTCATGCACATGATCGCATTTTGATACATTGAACATTATTTGCGAAGCCTATTCTTTAATCTCAAACAACACCATTATCAGATTCTATGCATAACATGTAAAAATATATTTGGTTATCATGCTATTAAATAAAGTAAAACGGACGTATTAAGTTGTATAAAGAATTTCAAGCTTTTATAGTGTTCCAGTGTGCTTGAGAAATACTGTTTAGTACAGGTAACGAAGAGACAGATTTCTATATTGATCATATACAGGCGTTTGATTGGAATAATGTGCATGTTTAACTGGTATGCCATATAACCTATAATAATGTGCATAGGATGAGTTAATATTAGTACATAATAAAAGTAAAATAGCCATAACTCATCTGAACTAATAACTAATGTACCGGATTATATGAACTACGTAAGAAAATACATAAGAAAAGTAATAATTGTATTAATGACATGTAGCTATGATATTTGAGAGATATTCAAGCTTCAGTGACCGTCTGAAGTTTTTCTCTATTCATCAAAATTACGTTTACTGAGAACATCACCCATTTGTCAATACTTTAAAAAAATACGACTGAACTATATGAAGCGTGTTTTTCTCCTTCTTCTCTTGAACATGCTACTATAGACCTAACAAGGACATTTACATTGCAATCATAGAAAATATTTAAGCATTGTCCTAGATTCCGCACTCATCGCTTGGAAAGACCGAGCAACATTGATGGAATTATATACATAATTGATGGCGATAAGAAATTGATTATATGGTTCGCTTTCCACAGGTGTTAAACCTCAGAGGGTATCTTGATTGAGGACGTTATGGTTGTTCCTCTGGTGGTTTGATGATGTATGAATTTGTTCCAGGAGTTATGAACTCCTTGCCAGATATGTCTGTCAACACTGTGCATTTCTTGATCGCATCGTTAGGAACCTGTGGGAAAATATTGGTAATTAGCATTTGTAATTATGTATACTCGTCATTTTGATTATTCTTAATTACGTCTCTGCTGCTATTACTAGTACAACAACTACTAATACTAGTAGTTCAGTTAGTACTAGTACGGCTAATGTTGTCACTGCTATTACTAAAGTTCCTGTTCAAATCAAATACTAGTCATACCACCTCCTTTGCTAATACTATGTCTTTATTTTTACTACGACTTCCACAATGGCTACTTTACTTATTACTGACATGTTTCGTCCACTAATTGTTAGCAATATGATATAGTATGTGTCGAATCGTTGATATTCTCATTCTGAAACAGTACCGGATAAGCATGTCTTTTATGAATTTTGTCTTGGGTACCTTATAGTTCGAACGTTGTAAAGATAAAATATATTTCATTAACCCTATTATTCATGTTTAAGATATCTGTCTTGTTTATAATGTAATATAATTAGACACTATTCCTTAATTTATCACCAATATAGTTTTACAATTACCACTACAAAGATAAGAACGCACCTTTTTAAGTGGCGTGTAAAACGGATGATGGTGTTTCTTCACTGGATTGTTGGTTGCTTTGTTGTAAGCAGAAAGGAAAACCCATCTTCTCAAATTGCTGTTGTTTGGTCCACTTGAGTGCAAAATGTTGCAGTGGAAAAACACTGCGTCCCCTATAATAAATGGGTAATAAAACGTTGTTCAAATTTAATGAAGCTAATATATTTGGCTTCACTTTGTCATTTCTAATCTCACAAAAGCAAATCAGGACGAGTCGGCTGCGCTACTGTGTCTCTGTGCATAATATTTTATTCTATTTGCCGAGTTACGATTGCGAATGTGTCCTAAGAAAAATCAAATGTTGATGAAAATCTGACGAGAGATGTTGAAGCTATAAGATTTCAAATTATGTTTCTCAAATAGTTCAAGATCTACAGGTGATACACGGAGATCTTGAGAGATTGCTTGAGCGAAGCGATGTGAAGCAAGGTATTAATTATACCCCATACAGCATTAGCATCAGTTCATGATTATCCCAACGAGATTTTTTATCATCAGTTAATATTTTACGGTAATTGGATTTGTTCACCAGATAGCATTTCCAATACCAAGCAATATATTAAAATATAATTTAGGTTTAGCAAGACGATGCAGTGCTGTGGATGTTTGGTCACCTTATGTTTATTAAAATTTGTTTTCTTTCGTTGTCAGCAGAGTTAGTTTCAGGCAAAACCAGCTTAAATGGTTGTTTGAATGTTTTAGAGGTGAAGATAATTCTAGTAAAATATGTAAAGTAGAATTACCAGGATCCATCTCTACGTATACGAGTGAGGTTTGCTGCTTGATAGCCTCTACTCTTTCCAGATCAGCCTCTGCCAGAATGGTTCCAAATTTATGTTCAATCCGTCCATACTTGTGCGATCCGGGTAGAATCTGTAACAAATCATGATTGATTATCAAAGCCCATAGTAACAACTATACAATGTTTGACTTTTTATGTCTTCTTCAGGAATGCAAACATACACAAAATTTAATCTGGATTCAAGCTCTCAGAGTGGAGTTACGCAATGCGGACTTATATATCGTGTTATTACAACTAAATCCATGCAATTTCGTTTTACGTTTGGACGTCGATAGAAGGATCGAGTGTTCTATTTGGATTATGTGTTCATGAGCGAATATTCTGGTGAATAGAACTTGAAGAAATATATTACACGCACCATGTGCTGGATAAATTTGATGATACATTGAACTCTAAATGCTGGTATTTGTAATCAACAATATATTTTTGGGAAGTGTTAAGGGCGGGGTTCACTAATAAATCCCAGAAACTCTTGATGAAATCAGTCAGAGAGATGATAACCTGGAACAAGATAAAGGGAAGTAAATGAGAGGTGGCAAAAACTTTTAATGGTTTTCAAGGTTTTAAGGAACCACAAAAACTCTCGAGGACTCTTTAAAAGAAATGGTTTATGAACGTTTACGGATCATTTATTCTTTAAATATGCTGCCAATAAAGACAATAATGACTCTTAGTCTTTTTTTGAAACAAAAAAATGTCTTATAATTAATATGGTTGGCAGCATACAGGTATTCAAATGAGTACCCTATTATATTTTAAGTTATACCTCAAGGCAGCCGTTTATTTTCACACATGGGTCTACAGGTATAAAAACTGTCATCATGTCTGGACGTAGGCATCCATTGTGATACCAGTACCTGAAAAAAATGATATGTTAAATTGTCTAGTGTTGTTTTGTAGGTTTTCTCCACCTGTATTTGTTTCTGTTCATGATCTCGATGATGACTTAAAGTTGCACATTCAAGTTAGCTAAATTTGTAGAATCAAAATAAAAACATAAAAAATCAAAGTTCGCATGTCAGCCTTACCCTTAGCTTGCAGAATTTTGTTTGGCTTCATAGGAATCAGATAAAACTACTAAACTGTGCATTGGATATGAATATAGAAATACATATGTCTCGACAGGATCAGAATAATTTACTTCCTTTCCTCAATTAGATACTGTACATATAGACCATGCTTTATATTTAAGTTTCAAAGGTGATGCATCGGACTAAATGTTTCGGAAATTTTTATTTTTCCTTTTTGCCTCCCATGACATTTGCGCTTTTAAAGCGATTGTATCTATTCACGAGTTAAAACTTATTTCATACATTTACTCAAGAAAAATGGATCTCACCCATAGTCCTGATGCCACATGTGTCTTCCACCAGTTTTGGCTTCTTTCATCATAAGTTTGCTGTGATAATGATAGACTTCTCCGCCCATTAGCTAATAATAATAATAATAATAATAACAATCATAAATATTATTAGTAGTATTATTATTATTTATTAATGTTTTCATGCTAGTAGTCATCTAGTTATTTAGGTTGGTGAGTTTGATTGTCCTTAATATACATGTATTACATATCCCGAAACTGCAGAAGTATTTATTTGTTGCGTACGTCACCTGAGGTTCGCTTTTCGAAATACTGACTTCCATTTACTCACTACTCTATACACGAAGTGACTGCAGCGAGAAACCCGACAGCTTTGAGCTCCCTGGCTGTGGGTTCGACTATAACCAGGTTACCCATCCAGTAAATCCTGGCTCTATTACCAAAATTGGTATGTATATTTAATTTAGTTTTTTGCTTATCACTTTCAGATAATAAACTTCCTTTCAGGGATAACGCAGGTAGTGGAGCAAATAGTGAGCTCACATTATATGTTGTTTCTTTCTCATCAGATATTTTATTTTATTTATTACCCTCTGAAATGGAAATACCATTGATTTGTGATATTCATATCAACGTACATTTCACGTGGCAGGGCATCTGTTATGCATGATCGTATCAGCAGTATTAAGCATGTCTTAAAGGGCTTGAGGTGATGAGCAAACACTTTGGTTATGAGGGGTGTCCGTTAGAAACGTTTGCACTTAAAGAAGAGGGATATCAAAAGGGAAATGTTATAAATATAGAGACAGTCAGAGCAGGAAGAAGATAATAAGAAAAGTAAGCTGAGAAAAGAAAGACAGCAATTGACAAGGAAAAGATAAAACACGAAACAACGAAGATATAAATAAGAAAGCAGACAGAGAAAGAAAAGATAAACGTGATAAGCAGGCAAATAAGTGACGAATATGGAGGGAGACGGAAGCACCGATAGAAGCCGCAAAGTTTGGAGACATCAATATGGATAGGGAGCATGAAACATTAAAATATTAAAAGATACAAAATTAAGTTAAAATTTTTTTAACTCAAGCAAGTTAAGATGCCCACAATAGACCATGCTTGAGTACGATAACGATAATATTGATGGTCATTTGCACAGATTTCAATAAAATGTCAATGTCCAGAAGCAAAATGGTGATTCGTCGCTGCATCCCAGCGGGTTAATAATGGATAATGCGATCGATGTGTATTCGCTTTTACCTTCGGACGACGCGCTAAGATAAGCTCTCTTTCAAAGATATGAGTTAACTGAGAAAGGTTTCCTCAAGAAGTGTAAGTAAAGTAAACTCGAGAAAAAGACAAAACAAAACATTCATTGATGTGACAGACATTTGACATAGAGTCGAATTGTTGACCCGTTATGGTAAGGAGCGATACGTGTTTCTGATGGAAATATCCTTTACGGATATATTATAAACGGTTACATAGGCATAACATTTTGTTGAAGCTCTGGAAGGTATCAAGATGTGGTATCGACAGAAAGATTTGGTGGTCTACCTAAAATAAGATACCATAATAATATAAGAAGACTGGTGCCACAATGTACATAGATAGACCACATATCGCTCATTTGACTGAAACGAAAGGAGCTTGTCAAAAGAGCAGCCGTGGCTATGGAATGCAGTGGGCGACAAAGCTTGATGATTTTGCTAATTATGCGAATACGGTATCGGCCGAGAATGTGAGGGTAACGGCCGCTAGTGCTACCGCTAACGGCCTAGAAGTTAGGTTCCTATGCGACACAGGGACTAAACGCGTCACGGAAAAGCTGCGTCTCGTTAGTGATAACCAAACGTTTGGTTGGAAAACACTGTGGACGTTTTTAGATCAGACCGTTTCTGTCGCTTGAATAGACACTGAAACGATGCGAACCGTGGAAGTGCTTTGTATGAACAACCCAATATATGAACTAGCAACTGGAAATCTCGATGTGCGCAAACTCCCATCAACATCGAAATTATTAGAGAAATCACTGTAGCGTAAATTGAAAGTTCCAGAAACAGTAGTCTAGATCTGACGCAATAATTTTATGGGCAATTGCATGACACGTCTTTGAGGGTCACTACGGAGAAAAAATGTCCGGTTCGGGCAGAATTGTAAAGGTGGGCAAGTTCTAAATTCGTACGCACGAAAGGATTTATGCATAGTGAATTTAATACAGTGGGTGGTGGAGAGATCTTTTCTGGATATCCCACAGAAATTCCAGCCCAATTTACTCCGATTCGCACACGAGTCCATTATGGTGGGCCACTTAGGCTTTAAAGCAACAACTGACAGTGTGTTAGCCGTATTGTATTGGTCTGCGTCACTGTGCGACGTTAGTCATAAGATGCTGTCGAACTATAAAATGATCGGAGTATAATTAAACCAAATGCCTTTAATATATATCCCTGTTTCCTATTATTGATCGTAAAAACCGACACATTCTAACACTTGCAGATTTCGCAACATGATACATGGAACATATAGCCCTACCTTCAACTGAAACCCATGGTATGGCCAAGACAATTATTTATATGTTCACCAGGATATGGAGGTCTGTGGAGGTACTCACTAATTGTGGAGCCCAATTTACTTTGGAAGTTATAGCACAAATTAGTAGCAAAATTATCAGGACCACTAATAATTAAACGCTACCCAATACTTATTAATCTGCAGGAGACAATCATTTGGGTAGTACATTGTTAGACTTGGGGTGATTGAACTCGAAAACATTCCGAATTCGTCCCACGTATAAGTTGTGAAGCGAAACCGATTCCAGATATGGAGGGCTTGTTTTAAAACTTGCCACGAAACCAATATATGTCGAAGTTAGATTTCATTAAAGGAAATCAACAGGTAGGAATTGCAGATAATGCTTGCGCATTAATAGCTTTCGCGACCGCTAAACATCAGCTTTATCTTATGCCTCTCTGTGTGGTCAATGTCGGTGTGTCGTACGTTTGTCTTTAGCAACAATCATTAAATGAGATTTAGAACGTCGATAGTTTAGTTAGCAATCTTTTTTATACATGCATACCTGGGAAGATAGTGCCATATTTAGCCTGTTCAGCATATGCCACAAGATGGAATTCACAACAAGACATACCAAGTCTACTGTTGAATATGTTAAATTGGAAAGCTTGTTGCTCCTAGTTAGAAGGTCAAAGAAGCTTAAATCTCACCCTTACAAAATTGCGAGATCAGAATCTTTCCATTACTAGAAATCAAGAAATAGATTTGATCCTTTCTTGGTTTGACGGGGCTTTGTGGGAAGCTTGTTTTAAATTTTGTCGCTATCGCACGTCCGTTGACGTACGCATGTTGGATGTTGCAGTCCAATACCGTTTCGTGGGCTTTATGTCAGGCTTGACCTTGTAAACATTTATCAGTGCACCAATCCTAAAACTTTCAGAGCTAAATAAATGCGACAGAGGGTTAGAAGACATGCTACGTTAGCCAGAGGGGGAATGTTATCTAATTCTTACCATATTATGAAATTTCTGTCTTGGGAGCAGAACTACTCCTTGATCAAAAATTAATTCTTGGCACTGGTTTATGGAAAATGGAAAGTTCACACGTACATTTTTGGAAGGAAATTTGTCCCTATAAAGGACCATCAGACGCACGTGCATTTAAACAAAGCGAAAGTAGCCAATACAAGATAAGGAAATGACTTTACAGTCATATCCTTTCCAGATCCAACCAAAGGTCTGAAATTTTTGGGACCGATCACTTTTTCTGGGTGTGATTGACATATCTACGTTTTTCCTTAATGCCCTGTTCATATAAATAGTAAGGTACAGTTTGTATAATTTTTGCATAGTCCGTGACATTCTAAAAGTGTTTTCACGCTTTTAAGGAGGGTGCATTGTCAATGTAATTTTGTATACTTAATATCAATATATCATCATTGACAGAAAATGTAGAGAACTTTTGTTACTGTGTTAAATATTAAACAAGGATATGTGTAGACCCTAGCTATATCTAAATACTGAGTTTGATTTACCCACTGCTGCATATTCAACTTATCTGTAATGAGATGCCCGAATGTTTCCAGTTCTCCGATTGAGATTTGACCAAAATCAGTTTACTTTTAAAGTAAGTAAAATTTAGCTATATTATCCCAATACAGACAAGTTGTGTGAGGAAGATGTAAACTTTATGTACACAATATTAAGTTGTGGGTTGTTTCATGGAGATTCGTAGAATGTTGTATGGTTTGGGGTAACCCGAATGATGCATTCGATGGCGACGCTAACTAGGAAGATATCTTTGGTTTCTTCGCGCTAAATGACCCAAGGTTCGGGACCAGCATGTCTGTAGGAATTAAGGAGACTCTCGAAGGAACGTGCGCAAGACCGAGACGACCAGGCCATGCATCGTTGCTCTTTGTACATTCGATCAGAATTAAGGAACCGGATACGCTTCATGATTGTCGAAGTGACTCCACGATATTCCATTTGCGAAATCATTAGTATATAGGTAAATACATAATTCAATACAGGTTAATGATTGAGATTTAATTATGCATACAGTTTACTTGTTGATGACTTCTGCATTGCCAACATTTGCGTGTAATTTCTCTGCATTGACTATTCATGGTGATAGCAACATATATTAATCATGTACGTATAAAAATGCTATACTTTTGTCACGCATTACGATAAATCCATAACTCAATCATGTATTAGTTTCATATATTGGTTCTTGTTTAATTACTCGTTAAAGATATATACACGGATTAGTTCTATATAGGAACGATATCATTTCTTATATCAGTTGTTGAAATCTATGGGTAACGTTCTGTTAAGTTCATTGTTTTACTGTATATGCCCCAGATTGGTGTCAGATTGATTAATTGTTGGATTACGTTATAAATAACTGATCTCTTTCAATAAATTATATTCAGTGTCTTTGCTAGTTCCAATACTAACGTGGTGATATCCTGTTAAAATTTGCTGGCGATATTTACGTTGTAGGTATTTGATTGGTCAGCATGAATGTGCATGTGTCAAGTCAATATTATACAAATATATGTTAATCAAAGAAACTGTATTGATTGTCAAAATCAAAATGAAACGATCAAGCTGCATTATGTTTTTTCTTTTTAAAATATAAGCAGGCTACTTAGCCCCTCCGATCACCATCTCTAGTATTCTTCAATCTCAAACGTTTGTTTATTTACAGTCTGTATTTTTCAATTTTCATTATTCAGTATTCGTTAATTTTCCTTGCACCATCTAAGATGATACTTGCTTACAGTTCAAACATGTGATACAACTGGGTAAACAATAGCCTACAAAATACAAAAAGAACGTTGATCTAATCGATAAACTTTCAACTAATACAGGATGATTGTGTCATGTCATCCCATTTCGTATCTAAGTCTCACAAGTTTACACCACTTAAATATACCTGCTCACAGCTACCCGCCACCTTCTCTGATCTTGCCAACATGCCAGTGATGTCATGTCCTGGATGGTTCCATATGACTCGGTCGATAGGACGCTGCTCAGGATCGTTAAGCTGAAAAATGTATTTTGCTGATGATAGACGCAATAACAGACCGAGATTGAACACACGACAAACTGAAGTAATTAACCCTGTATTTCTTTATTAAAAAGTAAATTGAGATGTTAGATCAGGTTTACTGTTTTCAGCGTACATTCAGTGGCAATTGTATTATGAAAGCAAACCAGAATATTAAGATCCAGTTTTCACACAGTACTTTACTCAGGCCTGGCACTGCTTTGTGCGAGGTCCAATGCAGCATGCAGAGCCCAAGGCAGCAACAGCGATCAGCGAGCCCCCAAACAACATATTGCATCGCGGAGTTGATTTCCTAATTGCGATGGGCCCAAGGCGGTTGCCTCGTTCGCCTTACCCTAAGGCCGGGCCTGACTCTACTTGGGTGGACTCTCAAATTCAAAGTATTTCCAAATTAAATTCTGCATAGTATTGTATTGTTGATATAAGCAACGAAAACGATCCTTAAATGAATACTTATGCAAGAATGAACATGTTGCACCTTAATATGTTTGCTCTAAGTAACTATCTAAAATGTTGAATTAGCGTTCACGCTTTAAAGGTGAGGTTATGTGTGAATAAGGATCAGTGTAGTTTAATTGTTTGTGAACAAAATACGCCAGGTGGGGCTTTTCACAAACTAGGCACATTTCTGTTGGTGTTTTTGATGAAGCTCATTGATTATACATTTAATCAGTTTACATTCATATTTTCCTGAGGATAACATATATCTTCTGGCATGATTAGTATTTGCAAGTCAGTATATGCATTGTGTCATTTTATCTACATGGTTCAGTCAGTTAAATTATATCAAATTAGAAACGTATATATACATGACATTGTTCTAGAATTTGCCATAGCCAATGGGATAATATTCAAAGTCACGTTCTTAATTACCGATGCATTATATAGTTTCTAAACTTTCCTTCCGACACAATTTTAAACTATTTATTTGTTTGAAATCATGAATGCTTTTTGTCATGGAACGTTTTACATTCATGGAAAGAGTATTGCAATAATTTGAAATAAAAATAACAACAAAGAGCATAAAACAAAAATAAACTGCGGCCCAATGAAAGGTGAAAACAGTCACTTACCGAATAACGTTGCTTTTGTAAGCCGTCTGGTGACTCAATTGCCTTCGTAATAAGCTCAAGTTCTTCCTTATCCAGCAGACCCCTGTTAACAATTAATTATCATGAATCAATAATTGTCATGACTTTCTGACAATCTTGGGTTCAGTAGTATTAATTATACAATATGTACTCTTCATCGCAACAAATAATTGTCTCTTCAAATGTGTATCAAAATTTAGAACCTACATAATGTAGAGTAATTATTTACATGAAAGTTTCTTGGACTGAAATATATGAGACGATTTTAATTTAAAAATCAAAGTCATAAAGAAACAAATATCGAGAATTCTGTTTGAACTTGCATCTTAAAAGCACTATACCTGAACACCCCATATTAGTTGTTAGTAGAGAACATCGTTTACGAATGATTGATAAAATGAAATAGCAAGAACAAACAGAAGGGAGGACAAATAAAAGGATAAATAAATCCAATCAAGACTTAAAACATAAGATGTGAGTGCGATTTTAAAGACATTTTTATGTTTGTGATGATAGTCGAGCAATTTCAATGTGACAGAAATTATATCAAAGTTCTATACAAATCAGATATACAGTCCTGTTTCAGAAAGAGAAATAAAACACAAGATTACACACAATAAGGTAAATACTGATCTAAAGGGAAAACAATTCTTGAAAAATATATGTTATACATGACAAAACCAGCAGGGAGATAAATTACAAACCACATCTATCTACTCTTTACAATGGCTATCTATTTTTATTTTGCAAGAGGACAGCCTTTGCATTAGAACTGATATAAAGTCGTCAAGTAACGTTAATAGCGTGAGTTAAATTTGTGATGCATTCATAACATGCTTATTCTTTCCTTAGTCGGTTTGCATTATGAGCAGTCCTACGATTACAACTTATATCCGATAAGAAAGATTTACCTCACGATGATGTATCCATATTCGTCGAATGTCTGTTTAATTTCTGGTGTCACGGTGAAATCGTCATTGAATCTAAATTCTTCAGCAGGAAAACACAAATTGTACAAACATTAGTGGCGGTAGTAGTGGTAGTATTAATAGTATTAGCTACAGTAGTAGTGTTAGTGGTGGTAGTAGTACTAGTAGTATTAATAATAGTAGTAGTAGTAATAGTAGGAGGAGAAATAACAGAAGTAGTTTGATGATTTTTTAGAAGAATAATACGAAAGGGATACATTTATCATTATCACAGTGGTCAATGATGACTAACTGAAAGAGTCAAAATAAATTGAATTATCGAATTTTTAAGTCAAAGTAGGTTTCTATCAAAATAGGAATTTTGTTGCCCCTATACCCAGAATATTTTTATTTTTCAGTTCTCGATGTCGTTATTCTACGATAAGTTGACTATACTAAAGATGAATACTCCTACAATACAACATAAATAAAAAAATATGTATTTAATATAAAAACTTCCTTAGAATTGAATATACATGCTGTTACTTCGTATTTATTTAGCCATAGGTATTATGTTAATGTCAGATATATAGATAATTATTTTCATGTACTGAAAAAATATTTGGCTCTAAGTGTTCCGTGTCATTATCTTTCTGTCCTTGACTAAACCTGCCTCCTAATCTCTCTCTCTCTCTCTCTCTCATAACAATCTGTGCAAGTTAATTGACTGGCATACTGTACATTTGTGTCACCTACCCAGCCTTTTAAACAATATATGCACGACAACAAAAAATAATAACAAGATCAGCAACAACAACAACAAATGGAGCTCTTAAAGCTACTGTTGTTACATTCTCATTAAGATGGCATTCTGGTTACTTTCCACACTAGTGCTATATACGGTAAGATGTCTACAACATTAGTTTGGCTATTTGCTGAAACAATATTTTGTTGGAGGGATATCCATGACACAAAAGCATGACATAAATGAAATGTAACATACCACATTTATCCATGGCGTATGTCTAAATTATGTGTGTCAAACAGATCTTTTCGAGAGTCCTGAAATGTACATCATTATGTATTAGGTCATACTATCAAATAGTAATGGTCGTACTATATGTTACATTTAGCAGGGTAATATGCATTATACTGGGGAAGGCGATGTAAACATGTTACATGTGTTTTACGTAGTCCAAGGCATTAAATACAATTTTGATATAAGATATTTTCATGTTGTCTTGTTCATCTGTTAGAACTGAAAGTGGGCATTCGTACTAATATGCCTATCCCGACATTTAGGTGTGTACTTATTTTATATTTATAGCCGCTGCATATTTATGCCTGAGTTTGTTACGTTGTGTATCTTCTTGTATAGTTTCCGACCCTCTTAAGTAATTATCGTGATTATGTGACACACACGTAAGGCTAGATAGTTTCTTCTTCCTTTAAGTAACTGAAATGAAGAAATGTAAGGAAATTAATATCTGACAAAGATTTGGAGGCACATTGATGTACCGCTCTGCAAACGTGCTCTTCTGGGTGAAGGAGAATCAGCAGACATGTTTGTTTGCATTACTCGTTTATACGTTATGTAAGATATTCTAATTGTAACTCAAGCCGAATAATGTTCATCAATATGTATTAAAATTTCATACAAAAGAAAGGCTACGAGTTATGTAAGGGCAGCCGATTTATGTTATAATTGTTTCTTCGTTTGTGACTGTGAACTAACAATACAGTGATATGCAATATAATACAAAACTTTTCTGAGATACTTATTTATAGGAAGAGTATGAGTCTATAATAGCCAAAATCCTACCTTACAAAAAGAATTCCTTCTGTAGACTCAGTTTATCTTGGCCGTATAACATACGTGAGGCTACGCATCTAACTGCGATGCCAGTGTCTTTCCCAAGCGTTGTCCTTTATTAGAATTACTATTTATGCATCTTTAATCAGTTCGTGTTTGTTCAGAGTCTCAAGTGAATATACGAGGTGTGTTGATAAATGTTGGTTATCTTTGTTAACTTGGCCTTGAACGTGCTATCTTTAAGATATGTGTGTGTGTTTGTGTGTGTGATTTGGATTTTTTAATGTCGCTTTAACAATTTATCAGTCATATCGCTACGATGTCTGCAGTGTGGGAGTTTATAGTGATATCTAGCACTGGGGCATCATGCCGCAGACATGTAACAATCTGTCCCACCCAGTCACATTATCCTGACACCAGGCCGACCCGTCCTAACACTAACCTATTAATACTGAGCGCCAAGCGAGACAGCTGTTACAACCATTTTTGATCTTTAATATAAATAATATGCCTATTCATATAGTTATATTTGGATCTGGATTTAGATATTTCACGTAGTGTGATAACGCTATGATGTCTGCAGTGTGGCACTTTATAGTGATGTCTAGCACCGAGGCATCATGACGCAGACAGTTAGTATGATGTCCCACCCAGTCACATTAAACTAACAACAGGCCAACCTCAGTCCTGATACAAACAATTGATGATTTGCGCCGTGTGAGGCAGCTGTTAGTACCATTTTTATGTCTCTGGTATGCCTCGACCAGGGTTTCATATCCGCGACCTCCCGTTTAAGAAGCGGATGATATAACCGTTAGGCCACCAGAGCGGTCATATCAGTATATATATATATATATATATATATATATATATATAAAGAGGATCTTGCTGCACATATAGGAAACTGACACATGCGCGCTATTTATGCGCGTTAAACTATGGGCATTTGATAGAATTATGTAAATATTTCATGTAAAACATAGCATTGTTCCATGGGTAGGCTATGTTATTATTACTAACCATATTTACTAGTTGATATCTGGAAACTGTAGATCAGGTCTGTGTCAACACATTAGCTAGAATTAACCTTTAAAAAGACAGATATTCCGTCAGGTACGCCATTAATGATAAGGGAAATGCAACGAATTATGTAGGGCTTTGGATGAGTTGAAAATGTTACACATAATAATGTGCAGATTGTCTTGAAGCAAATTTTGCGGTATTTTTTAATGTATTGATTGATTGATTGATGATTTATGGAACAGTGTGCAAAAAATGAAAAGATTCTTAGCGAGATAGTCGGTTCAAAGTGGTTGTCTTTTTAATTTTAAAACATATGTCCATACATTGAAAATAACACGTACCACGTGTTTCGCTCTATGTGCGTGCGTTTGTTGTGAGTGTTTGTTGTGTGTATGTTTTTTGTTGTGTCAGTTTTTTGTGTTGGTATGTCTATGTTTAATGTCTGTGTGTTGATGACATTTACAAAAATGAAGAACAGAAATGACGAAACCAAGAATATTCTTTTAATTCTTTTCAGCTAAATCTGTGATTGCAACAACTATTGCTAAATTATGTAGGCTTTTAAAATAATGACTGAAAGAAATCTAGTGATGTGGACATGAAAGTACCATAGATAAAGTCATTGAAGCAGTTTTGGAAACAGTTTGATAGCAAACTATTTGTTGGGGTTGGGCAACTTGACATCAGCAGCATTTACTGGTATCCTCGGTCGTGTGATAGACTGGTTTCTATAGTTACCCGAACAAAATACATCTGTCAAATCTGGATATGCGTTTAATCTTCTGGCTGCGTTGTATTGTTATCAAAGATAGAGAATCAATAAGAAATAATAAAAGAGATTAGCACTAAAATAAGTTCTGTTACTTAAAAATAAATTTACTTGCTTATTAGTCATATATTTATAACAAATTGTTTATATGGTATTACCAAAATGAAGTCTCGCCTACTTTAACGTCTTCCTCTATCTTTTGCTCAATTTTCTACCTGGATTTATTTACGTATATAAAAATATTTGCAACTTCCGTTTTCACATACTAAGTATTCCTTTCCACGTAATTTGTAAGAGAGGATTTTTGAATGTCATTGTTACAACCTATAATGCATCCTATTTTCATGACCATATCATTTTGGAAACAAACTTATTTATCACCACTATCATTATACTGTCGTGCCGAAAGAAGTTCCAGTAAGTAAAGCTATAGCGAGAGAAGAATGGCATGTATCTGGTTTGCCAAAAAGCGTAAATTTATATCACACATGGTTCAGCTCGGCTGAATTTATCTGTACTTCACTATTTTGTTTTGTATATATATATATATATATATATATATATATATATATATATATATATATATATATATATAAATTCATTTTGAATTGGACCATTTGCTTTCCCGTTGGAGTATTTCATATCCTATTGAGATGTAGGTCAAGTGTAAACGTGTATAAATAGGGATAAGAATTTGTTAAGGAAATCATTCTTTCTAATATTTGATTAGTCACTGGGGTCCGTTTGTAACGAGAGCTTCCTTATTGTATGGTATAATTCGATACGATTTATTTATTTATTTAAAATATTCATTCGAATTTTCAATGTGTCCATTCAACCTTTGGAATCTATAGACACTACTTTGAACTCGTTTATTCATTCAAATACATTCTGGTGTGCATCATTTGTCATATATCAGGACATTCAAGACTACTGAAATTTATTCGGAAATTCGATAATTTTGAACTTGTGATACAATATTTGGGACACTATTAGATCCCAAATATTATATCACAAGTCCAAAATTATCGAATTTTGGACTTACGGTCCGAAGTATTGGAGTTAATACAGAACTATTGCTACTACCTGTCATGCTGGTCTGCCTCTCTGTTTCGCACACAATACATCCAACGTATAACACTGAAACTGTTCCAGCTTTTCAACTGAATTTGGTACAGATGACAAGAAATTTGCTTCAGTTGCATTTTGGACCTTACATTCGAAACTAATTATAGGAGTTAATACAGAACAATGATCAGACTATATACGTAGCATACATATATTGTTATTGATTATCCATTATATAAAAGAATAATCGATGCAAAGTAAATTTTCAAATAATTAAATCCAAGTTTTTAATTTCAACTAGTAACAATTTTGACCAAATGTAACATAATATCGGTTGAAATAAAATATATCGAGGGTTATATATAAAGTTAATAATTATATTGGTAATATTATTGTATGAAAGAATTAAAAATATATTGGAAACCTCATGCAATAGATGAATTCGTTGATAATTTAATCTTCTCATCAGTCAGAGAGAATATCGAAGAAATACCAAACAATCCTACTGATATTAATGTAAATGATACCAATTCTATCAATTACGGTCAAATGTATTTGTGCCTTTGTTACATTTGCTAATATGTTTGATTCTATTATAAGGGATTCTTTCTGACATAAATTACCTAATGTAGGAATAAGGCGTAAAATAGTCATTGCATCCCACCACATCGAAGGATTTTTATTATTTGCAACCTCATGTAATAGTATAAGAATACCAATGATATTTACCGCTGAGAAAAAATATATCATCGCTTAGTTTTGGAAAGACAAGAGTATGATGAAAGGAGCAGCGGAGTGGGTGGTGGGTGGGTGGGGGTGAACAGGCCAGATTCGTTTTCCATATAAAAAGCTCTACAGAAAACTTTGTTCGAAGAAGGGCTGATTTACCAAAATAAAGGCTTCTACGAGATATTAATTTTGGTCCTACTATTATATGATACCATACTAGGTCGGTGCCCCCCTGCTGCTGTCATAAAACAATAAAATCACAAATTAATCTCAGTGTGGGCGGGGGGGGGGGGGGCAACAGACCAAGGCCGTTTTCCATATAAAAAGCTCCACAGAAAACTTTGTTCGCAGAAGGGCTGAATTTCAAATAGAACGCTTCCACGATGATTAAATATCGCTGAAAAATCTGAAAATAACTTTATAGTATGTCCTCGTTGTCGTCGTGGTAGTAACTAATTTTTTATCCAAATATTTTGTCATTTATAACGAAAAAAATATTATAATTATAAATTAAAATCAATAATATATCAATAATCATGGATGTTGGAGAAGCACTTAGAACCAGATTAGCATGAGAAGGATTAGAAGCAACAAGTAAATATTGACCAGTGAGAGAATCATTGAAACGAAAAATACGAGCAATTGAAGATGCAAAGGAAGGTTTTGCTGAATCAACTGAGTTATTATTTAAACCAGTAACTGCAACTACTGAAAAAATTCTTCTAGGAGATATTAAAGATCCTGATATAAGAAAGCAAGGTATTCTTCCAGTGCTAAAACAAATTGAAGAACAAACTCGACCTCAACCTGTTCCTGCACCTGTACCTGTTCCTGTTCCTGTACTTGCACCTGTACTTAAACTTAAACCTAAACTTAAACCTAAATTTAAATCTAAATCTAAACTCAAATATAAGCCTAAAATTATATCTAAAATTGAAACCGAAATTGAAGAAACACCTGATGATGATGCGGATATAATTGATGATGATGAAGGACAAGCCATTGCTAGGGTTGCTGCAATTGATAAATTTACCGATGATAGAATTAGCGGAAAAAGATCATTTAAAGATGTTTATATGCTTGCTGAATTTGCTGTGGAAACATTTGGTCAACGAGAACAAATTTTAAAGCCCGAATACGTCGATAAATCTGTGGCTCGTGAAACGTGGTACAAGTGGATATTTAATGTATATTATAAAACTAATAAAGCCAGAGCAAGTGATCCTAGATTTATTACATATAATTATGCAATAAATAAATATCTTGAACAATTACAACAACCTCAATCTAGACAACAACCTCCACCTGTGCAAATACAACGAAAACAAATATACCTTCTCCACAACCTCAACCTGAACAACAATCTACTCCACAACCTCAACCTGAACAACAAAAAGATCAACCTAAAAAATTAAAACCAGCTACATACATGTTTACTGATAAAGCTCTTAATACTTTCAAGGATAGAACAACTTTAATTAATATTGCTGCAACTGGTTATGATGATAGATAAAAATATGTGAAACCAGATTATCTTGAAGGATTAACATCTTATACTTGGTCTGCTTCATTGGTTTTTGCTGCTACAAATAAAAAGGTTGATCTTCAAGATCCCGAATATAAAGAATTTATAAAACGCGTAAATGAGGGAAAAAAATATCAGCGACAAAGATCTTCCGAAGAATCTTATGATTTACTAAAAACTATTTTCTCCGAAGAACCTCCTGGTGCTACCGGCGGCGCTTTTGAAAATAATTCTGTCTGCCCCGACAACGTTGATAATGATTAATCTCGGCTAGAGGTTCTTATTGGAGGAAAACGAGCTGGAAATAATTCATCAGAAATAATTAATGAGGCAACTGATATCTGCCGAAGATTATTTCAAGGTGGTATAATGGATATCAGCGATAGTGACTAGATGATAGTACATAACAATTATCGTAGACCTGTGCAGGTCCGAGTGGTAAACTCGCGGTTACCAGTATATAAAATTACTTACGGTAACGGATTAGGTGATACCGTTAGTGGTTTTGTTACGCGAATAGCTCCTAAGGTGGGACCAATTACAAAACAATTATCAATGAAAGCAATGGACTTTATTCGTGATAAAGCTACCGCTGGTATTGGTACCGCCTCCAGCAAGGCGTTTAGCGCTGTCAAGGACAGAATATTAAATTTAACGTTACCAAGTACATCAGTGATGCCCAACGATGTTAGTAAAGTAATAAATGACGCAGCAAATAAAAAATTAACATCGTTGATAAATCAAGGAAATGAAATGGTAAATACTAGGTTTATATCTGGAAGTGGTCTTCGTTTTAGAAGATAACATTTACAATAAAAATATTCTCGCGAATATCTGACCCAGCTATCAACATGAATGAACCAATAAGCAAAGACGAGTCAGTACGTGATTATCAATATTATTCATGTAGTGCAATAAATCCAAATGAAACAGGTCGAATTGAATTACGAGTACATGACTAGAGCAGATATTTTCTGCCATCTGAGGCATTTATTGAAATCACAGTTGAACTTGTAAAATTAAATAATGACCCATAAGACGCTGGTTTTAAAGTTGGATTTGTCAATA
The DNA here is from genome assembly GCA_028554795.2 of Sinohyriopsis cumingii. Classification (NCBI taxonomy): domain Eukaryota; kingdom Metazoa; phylum Mollusca; class Bivalvia; order Unionida; family Unionidae; genus Sinohyriopsis; species Sinohyriopsis cumingii. The sequence continues at coordinate 63,773,509 of CM068840.1, forward strand.
ATGGTATTATGGCATTATTTAAAAGTGCCATATATATGGTTGATTGAAAAGAAATTGAGTTAATTTATAATGATGTTGATATAGCTACGACAGTTATAGGCCTAGCGAGATACTCAGATGATTTTACTAGATCAGCTTGTCCTAGGATGATGTTCGTCAAAGATAATTTTGGTGAAGCTGATAATAATCCGTATACTATAAGACGACCAAATAATGATGTTGGTAACGCTTTAGCTGATGTTGAAAATATGATCATAAATGTTAATCCTAGTTTTAATCTAGGATTTGCTGCACGCGAAAAATGTTATCAGGTAATCGCAGAAGATTTTCGTGTGCAATTCCGTTATCACATATTTTTGGATTTTGCAGAGATGTTAGAAAGGTTATTTTTAGGGCTAAACACACAATTGTTCTTCATCGAAAAGATAACAGCAATGATGCCATCTGGAGACAGGCAAGTGATGCTGTTGAAGCTAATGATGTTGCTAATTTTACTAGCAAGGTAATATTATCTAAAATTGTATTATGGATGCCAGTAATGACCCCATCAATTGATGAGGAACGTAATTTAATTTCTTTTATGGATCAAGGTGGTAAATCAGTAATGTCGTGGTTATCAGAAAGTGCTGATAATATCACTAGCAGAGTAACTGATACTTTTACTTGGCATATATCATCACAGCAAGGTGTTTCTGCACCAAGACATGTTTTTATTGGTCTTCAACTTATAAATCGATTAAATAATCAAAAAAGAAGTCATATGATATTTGATCAAATTAATGCCAGTGAAATATCATTGCGAAAAACGGACATCAAGAACCAACTGAAGAGGTATCATTAAATTTTGTTGATAATTCAGTAGCGCGTGTTTATCATCGCCTGTTACGTTTTATGGGGCGAAATCAAAATATTGATACCGGTTTACAAATATCACAATTAGATTTCATAAATTTGTTTCCAATCTATTGTTTTTCACTAGAACACGTTGATTTACTAAATAATCCGTCGTTGATATGCATTTTAAAGCGCGACTATTTAACGCTGGCCCTGTTGAATTTAGAGCTGTTGCTGTCATGCTCAGCGATAGAACTATGTTTCTAGAAGGTGTTGATGGCGAATAAGAATCATTGATGCTCCCGCGGAAAAAATGTAATCTAAATTTAAATCAATCGCGTTATTTATAAATAATGCCATATGAACACGTCAGTGTGACCCTAACTCCGGGTCAGATGAAAAAACTTCAATCGAACACCACAAAAATCTGCGGAGTAAAATTAACACTAAAAAGTAATCAGATTCAAGGTGGACCAAATAAAATATCAGTAACTAAAACACAACATAAACACTTTAGCAAAGCCAAATCAGTTAATATTGGTGTTCAAATCGATTTGTCTCCAAGTGCGGTCAAAGATATGGCAAAATCAGGGGGTTTCTTTCCGCTGTTAGCGGCGTTACCGGCGTTATTAGCGGCAGCTGCTTCTGCCGTAGCAAAAGCAGCCGCGTTAGGCGATGTTGGAACAACATCAGGAATGGCGGTAAAAAAGATGTTAGGTGGAAAGTACGGCAAAAAAAACGATTTGGCCTGAGGTTGCCAGGAACACCTCCGTGGTATGGGCGAGGTCTTCGTCTGCCAGGAACACCAGCGTCATGGTAACCAAAAATCAAATAATGCAAAATATTTCACCGATGTCTAATTTTGATTTAATTGACGCCTCTAAACAACTAAAACTAAAATTCTTCCGAGGAGTGTTTATGCGAGATCAGTTACCAGCGTGCCCAAACAAATATCAAACAGGAATTATAAATCTCGATGACATCGTCGGTCCTGGTACTTACTGGCTATCTTACGCTATTAATCCGCGTGAAATTGTTTTACGCTGAAACATACGGTTTAGCGCCACCGCGTGAGTTTCTAAATTATTTAGCACAATTAAAAACTCCAACGTGGTATTCTACGTTACCGACGCAGACGCTAACTGATCCTCCAATATGTGGCCGTGAAGCAATAAATGTTCTCGCAGCAATATCTAAATCAGCTAAATCGTATCATAAAACTGTCCACGAGTATACATCTGATAAATTAAATCAATCATTATTGTAATGGTTGACATTTATGGAAGATCCCTCTCATCGAGAAAAAAAATCTCCCGTTGATATTGATTTATCAAAGTACGCAACAAAAGATGACCTTAATAATCTTTTAGCGATATCAGGAATAGATCCTGACGAGGTTGTTATTTTTCCGGATCAACACGGAAAATTACAAACAAGTAATATTAAACTAACCGATATAATCCGACGAAATGAATATGACACTCACGTGGGTGATTTTACTATACTTCAAGAAGATATTAGAAAAACTAATGAAATTATTAAAAAAACAGATGAAGTTGTTAAAAAAGCCGACAAAGATATTGAAATTTTAAATGATTTGATACAACAAAAAATAGTACAATAATATATAATGAAGATATCTTTAATATTAATTAAAAAAAATAGCTAACATTAGAAGCACTGTTAATAATATGATATTTACGACGTCGACGGGATCATTAACGTGGACACCAAAAAATAATAACTTTAAATATACCGCAACAGTTACTGGCGTGTACAGATTAAATAGTTTTTCCTCATTGAGATTCAGAATAATAACCAAAGAATACGACTGGCGACATCCCACAGAGAGATTTCTTGGTTTTTTAACTATTTTAGTGAATAAAGAAGTCGAAGAAACTTTTACGTTAGAACCTTTCGTTCCTGAAAAAGATAAAGATAAATTTGTACCACCAGCATCAGCATTAGTATGGTAGTGTATGGAATTTATTGCTGAGTCATCTCAATTATTCACCAAGTAAATCAATAATGAGCGCATCCAAGTATAGGTATAATCAGGCGCGTGCGTGGCAGTCATCGTTGAAAAATATCATTGATGTGTACCAAACAAAAATAAAAAAAATATCAGCGCCGGTTAGTTATCATTGACGTTGTTGTTTATTCGGTATCCGCTGCTGTTGCTGGTGCAAGAATAATATTATCCGCGATGACAATGATGGCACCGATAACAGTAACTATCTGCGTCTCTACCGCCGCAACAATCGCAGGCGTTCTTAATATGGTTACAAAAAAAATATCATCGTGCACTAGTGAAAAACTATCCTATTACGTAACTAAATTAAATACAGCAACGACCGCGTATTCAAAGTTGTCTTCGTTGTTATCGGAGAGTCTCAGTGATGGAATTATATCCGACGCTGAATTTTTCACGATGATAAAAATTTACAAAACGATTAAAGTAATATATAATAATAATGACAGAATTACTTCAGCAGATCGCGACAAACACAACACTGCAAAAAACCATGATGATTTCGGCGAGCTCGACTAACCCGGAATTTAGTGTTAATTTTCCAATACCTATTTCAATTAGTGAAATTGCACTATCACAGTTACGAGTCTGCTACAGCTGGCCCAATATCAGATCTAAATCATTTGGAGGATTATTATCAAATAATTCATTTGTATTTGCTAATAAAAATAAAGACCATAGAACTCCAGACTGGACCATTGTTGGATTACCAACAGGTAGTTACCAAATCGAACAGATCAATGATGAATTAATACTAAGAATAAAAAATATAACAGGAAAAGATCCTGGAATAAAGATATCTGCACATGAACCAACGTTAACTTCGATTATCGAAATAAGTTCAGATTACGTCGTTGATATTTATGCGAGTTCAATAAGAACCGTTCTAGGGTGGCCTGTAATTGCACCGCCAGCACCACCGATAAAACCAGAACCTAAAACATCCGATTATGTCACAAAATATCGTTCGCATGATGAACTTATTAACATAAGTTTCTCAGAAGACATATTTTATCTAGATCACAGAAAACTAAAAAGTAATTTTATTATCAGAGGAAATGATGATATGTTATTGAATTTTTATGGTGAAGATGAATATAATGACCAAGGATTAAAAATAAAAAAGCTGACATATTTCTTGAATTAACTGATATTAATAATTGGTTTGAAGAAATAAAACGAGAACATAAAAAGTACTAAATCTATTACGACAATATTTTCAGGAGTGTATTTTTAATATGTCAGTATTATGTAAAGATAATGTTATCGAATACTTGATGATGTCAAATATACTCACATACTACATGAAATATCTTCACACACGATTAATTAATACAATAATTGATAATACAACTAACGGGAAACAAATTTTTTTAGATACATACTCGCTAACTGAAGCAACATTACCAAATTTTAAATTTCCCGGTTATAACGCAGATGAATTAGAAAAATCTGTCACTGATACCGTCGATGAGTTATTTTCTAAATTACATACCGCGTGGAGAAAATCATTACCACCGGCATCTATTTTAATGCGTAACAATGATCCATCTGGAGGCGGACGGCATATTTCACTAGAGGCTGTAAATAGAACTAACGTTGTTGTAGTTAATCTTAATTGCGACATCGTCGAAAACAGCTACAGCTCAGATGCGTCGGTGTCAGATCAAGCACGACAAAGTTTTGTTCTTCATTCATTTTCACCGAAAGAACCACCTGGTTTTTTAATCGTACAGGAACCAGTTAATCCTGTTTACCTGCGATGTCATAATAGTTTATTATCAAGAGTAAATTTTCGTTTAACGGATCAGTCTGGAAATCTGCTTGATTTACGAATACACGCTAAATATTCTCCGCAAAATTCACCTCGACATGATTTTTTACAACAAGTAAATGAACCAACCATTAACCACTTGCACTGATTCATTATCATTTAGATATATGTTTAAAATATAACATGAGTTTATTCGATCTTGATGATGCTGAGTATGATTTACCTGAAGTAAATCTCGCCAAGAAAGAGTTTTATGATGACGGAGCGGCTCATGCATGGTCGACGTGGAAAATTAGCACCGTTGATAATACAATGAAGGATACATGAGCTAAAAAAGTAATTAACTTGCTAGGTGATAAAAAAAATACATCTTTAGGATAAAATGTATCGTTTATAATGAAAATGATGTGTGGATTACTCGTGATAAAAGAGATTTTGCAATTGGTGGAAACAAATCTGTTGTAGTAAGTGGAAAATCTAAACCAGGTTTATTAACTGGCATCGATAAGCCGTATTATGTGCGGGCGTACCCGATTACCGCGGTAGTTTATGGAATTTATCAACTTCGTGATGAACCCGACGTTGGCGAGCTCGCGATGATGAAAATGTCGGTGAAAATAAATTGTGTGGCTGAGCGAGTAATAGAATATTTTACAAATGCAAAACGTGGAAACGGCTTGACTGATTTACGACAAGAAAAAATAACCACGTGGGCGGAATCAGTTGCTGCTGGTGCATCAGTGGGTGACGTTGCTGAATTATCAACGAGGTTAAAATTCCCCATGACGGTAAAAACGGTATCGGGGGAGATTTTATATTCATCCGCGTATAAATCTAAAGGAGCACCTATTGTAATTGTTGATCACAATTCACACACGTGGACTAGCGCGGTAACGATATTTCCTAGAGATCGCACAGTTAAATTCTATTCTGAAAATATATTTGATTTTATTCATGAAATAAGTAAATCCGATCCTGTATCTGTTTGGTTATTTACCATCGATGAAAAATATGATTAGTTTGTACGACCTAACGGAGACGTGTATAGAAATGAATTATTACATGATACGATGAAAGAATTAGCAGAAATATATTCGATGGATCCTGAACAATTATTGATTAATTGTTTTACTGTTCCATCCATTGTTGCTCACGCCGCTAGGAAAAAAACTCGTGGAAACCAACACGAAGGGAATTTCTCAAAGACGTACAATCGAGTTGTATCGAGCACGGTCACGGCGGATTATGGAATACTAAATATAACTGCACTGACATGATATCATTTGATATGATTGCGTGTTATCCTGGAAGTTTTTTTAAGGATGGGCGAGTGTGGTAAATATTTTGCGCAGTTTGGTCATCCAAACGATGAGATGACGCGAGTATCAATTAATGGTCCGCTGCCGGATTTTCCATTGACGGGTTTTGTTCGTATTATTTCGTTTAAATTTGCTGTTAATTTACATAAAATCTGTTATGTCTGGTTTGGTAAGCATTTCTAGGAACAATGATGGGTTCCAATAGTGCTACTGCGATATATGCTAGATTCTGCAATGTTAACGTCGTTAACGGTCAGCGAAGCAATTATTTCATATAAAAAACAAACTGTGATATTGTTGCCAACGGAACACGACGACGCAAAAGACTTAGGTAGAAAAATAATTGGTAAATTTACTCAGGGCGGTGCGTATGATCTTCAACGACATCATTGTAGATTAATTATGGACGAAGCCGAATTAGATTTTATAATTACTTATACCGCAGATTAAGGTGTATTTTGTAACCGAGAAAATATTTATTTATCTGAATGAACAAAATTAGGTACCTTAGTTAGTTACATTGATGTAGAATCTCCACAGTATACTAATTTGAGATCATCAATGTTAGCGTGTACGAGTATAAATTTATTATCGATGATAAACAAATTTCCCAACGACGCAGTTAGAGTAGCTACTGATTCGTTTTACGTTGACAGAAAACACTTATCGGTGCTGGAACATTTAACCGGCGATGGTTCATGGCGCACATGGAGAATAAAAGATGAAATTATACTTAATTATTGTATACCAGCCGATGTTGCCGTGGAAGATAAATATTATTCTGATACGGTATTAGAAATTTCAACAGAACCATCCGTGTACGATCCCGTCGCGAGGTATAAAATTGTTTACGTGAACAGGCCAGGTGGATCCGGAAAAACAACAAGAATAATAGAATTATTTAAAAACTCTGACGTTGTTGTGTTAACACCAACACATCGGTTAGCGCGAGAAATGAAACAACGAGGTGTTAATTCGTGTACGTATCATAGTTATTTTAAATACAGCGGTGGTACGTGGAATTCTTCACGAATGGGCGATAAATACATCAATAAAGTTATAATATGGGATGAGATTTGTACCGTTTCATTTGATATATCAAAGGTGTTTCTCGATTGGTTATCAACGAAAAATACCGCAGTGATAATGTGCGGCGATCACGGTCAACCAGATCCTATTGATGGTGAATCTCCTCATGAGCGGTTGAAGAATTTTGTTGATTATTATGAAGAAGTTAACGCCGATTATAGATCTCTTGATGAGCGGTTGAGTGAATTTAAAAAATTAATTCGGTTACAATCAAATAAAACTCAGTTTAGCATAATGAGAGAAATAATACCAGAAACACCAATGGAAGATTTTTTTATTAACGTGGACGCCCAATGATTTAATAGTTGCTAGTAGAAAAAAGTTTGTGATGCGCTCCAACAGGAATTATTTAAACTTCATCAAGAAAAATATCCATTATTACCAGTGCCGTTGTGTTATCGACCAGCAGATACTCGACGACAAAATATTGACGTTGATGTACCACGAAAAGAAAAACAAAATTTAGTATTAAATGATATTGTTGTTGTTGATATTAATTTCGTTGAAGAAGCAATTAACGCAGAAAAATCTCCGTGGACGCTAGGATATGCTATGACTATTCATTCTTCGCAAGGATTAACTATAACCGATACTCGGGTTTGGATTGTTGATGATCGCATAAAATGGTCTAATTTAGTTTATTTAGCTGTATCTAGAGTTAGAAAAATATCTCAACTGAAACGTATTGTTTTAGATGGATCAATAACTGGCGATAATGAAGATTACATGATAAAGAAAAAATTATTCAGCTACAAACAATATGATAAATAAAATAATTACGAATTTGACTTAGATGTCGATGATATAATATCGCTTAGACAACAACAAAATAATCACTGCGCTGGTTGTAATTGTATTATGACATGGAAATATAAAAAATATGATTCAAGGCAGTTTACCGTCTGCAGAAAAAATAACCATCTAGGTCATACGCGAGAAAACGTTACTTTGGCGTGTTTTAAATGTAACCGACGTGGAATTGATTATCTTAGTGATTGAGGCGGTAATTGAGTATCTGCGGAAATTACTTGCAATTCGTCACGAGTACAACCGCGCCGAGGAGCAAGTGAATCAAGTACATAAATTGCTGGTCTACCTGATGATCTCGTCACGGTAGATATTTTATGTGATATTGTGCTCCAAATAGGATCTGTTGCTCTTTTTCTGCCGCCCTCAGCCTCACCTGGTTTATATAAATATCGTACAATAATATTACCTAATACTGGTTCTGTTGAAAAATCACGTCGTCGGATTGGTATAATTTTATTTTGTGATCGCGATTGCTGGTTTCATTGATATTGTTCGTGTTGGTTCATTATTTATTGTAGCTACAACATTTGGTAATCTTGTGACCCATTCCTGAGATCGCTTATCCTAAATAAATTCTATCGCGTACTGATAACCAAATAATCGTTTAGCGAGTGTTTTATTAAATCGTTCAACAATTGCTTGGTCGTTATGAATATTAACTTTTCCACGTCGTATTTTAACATTATTTTGTTTCATTAACGATAAAACCGCACCAAGAAATTCTCTTCCAGGAACAACTTGAAGTAAATTTGGCCCTGTTAATGGTCCTCGCTAATAATTTTTTCTAAATACGTCAGCAACTTCAGTAGATGTTTTAGTTATTAACGGCTCTGCTTCTTTGTATCTACTTGCGATATGAACTATCGTTAACACGTATTTGTAAGTGTTACCGTTAACGGTGTCATGAGGTAAAAACAATATCAGCCTGATGAACCTCATTAGGAACACAAACATCAAAATGTGCATATTCAATTCGTTTAGGTGGTGGTAAATAAATCTGTCAAACAGCTTGTTTGGATAACCACGCAGCAGCAGTAGCAGGTTTAACTCGAGCAGCACTAACGAGTTTTTTTTATAGCTGTTTTACCTTTCCAAAATCCAACAGGAGAATAACAAATTGCCTCCATAATATTAATTACCGGCACCTAAAACTAATTTGTCTTTTATTGCAGTATTAATTATCCAGCTAGCTAATCTCTCCTTGATTGATTTATCTTTAATAGAATTTAACGAACGAATTAATTTTACATCAGCAAGATGTCGTTGTTGTAAATCATCACTTCGATAAGAAATATCATGAGCTTGACAGGCCCGATCAATCAAATTTATTGGATCCTCGCCGGGATTTGGTTGATCCTGATTATTTAATCTTATATCTAGTCGTGTTCCTGGTCCGCAGTAATTATATCCGGGAAGATGTTTCTCTCCGCGATATTTAGACCAAAAAAATCCTGGCACCGACGCTAATTTTGCGGCAATATCTTCGCTGTGGGTCTTTTTCTGGTTGTTTTTACTTTGGTTGGATTCTGGCCAGATGAGGTAAATCTAAATTTTTTGTACCACATTTTTCACATATACCAGTAACGGCTAATCTATTGTTGCGTGTAACAACAGTAGTTAGATCTTTTGCTGGCGTACGTGTTTTACATTTCACACAATACAAATCCATGATATAATTATACCATGAATGTATGTGATTTTTCAGCCACAAAGAAACATAAATCTGTTAAACATCATGCTGCGTTACCAAATTCTATAAGAATGATAATAATAGGTCCATCTGGCAGTGGAAAAACACAGTTGTTGTTAAATTTGATAATGAGATGGTTAAAATGGGATAAGTTATATTTGATTGCACCTTCCGTTGATGATCAACAATGTTATCAGGTGCAGAAAGATTTTAATGGAAATGCGTCGTTGTTGAGTGACGGTAATAATATTATTGATTTTATTACCGATATTGAAGAAGCTCCATCGGTTGATGATTTAGATGGCGGCGTAAATAATTTAGTTGTTTACGACAATGTCATGTTGGATAAACAAGCAAATCCCGCAAGAATATTTTCGCGAGGACGACACAAAAACACTGATGTTATTTATGTAACTGAATGATATACACAAATACCAAAAATAATTAGAGATAAGTGTAACGCTTTAGCGGTCTTTAACGGCGTAGACACGCACACGTTAAGAAATATTCATCAAACATGGTGTAGCGGCGACATGGATATAAATAAATTTAGAAATTTTTCAGCCGCGCTCAATCAACCCCGCACGGATTTATAACTGTAAATTTACGTGATTCTCGAACACGATATCGGATTGATGTTGACAAAATATTTGGATAAAAAAATAGTTACTACCACAGCAGCAACGGGGGTAATACCTATAGTCGTTTCCGGATTTTTCAGCGATTTTTAATCATCGTGGAAGCGTTCTATTTTGAAATTCAGCCCTTCTGCGAACAAAGTTTTCTGTAGAGCTTTTTATATGGAAAACGGCCTTGGTCTGTTCGCCCCCCTCCCCCCAATTGAGATTAATTTATGATTTTATTTTTTTATGACAGCAGCAGGGGGGCACTGACCTAGCATGGTATCATATAATATTAGGACCAAAATTAATATCACGTAGAAGCCTTTATTTTGGTAAATCAGCCCCTCTTCGAACAAAGTTTTCTGTAGAGCTTTTTACATGGAAAACGAATCTGGTCTGTTCACCCCCCCCCCCCCTCCGCTGCTTGAAAGGACTAAAGACATTATATCTCTATAATGGCCTCAGTAAATATCCAAAACCCGTTTTCTTTATTTCAGACGTGGTATTATTTATTTTATTTAGTTCCACCCTTCTCTTTAAAGATACGATGTAATTATTGTCACGGAATTGTGTACGAGTTATATCAAAATGTATATGTTGTCAAAAATGTACTCGGGTTTCGTTGCCGCGTACAGTGACACCCGAGTGTTGTATATTTTTTCGGCTCTAGTTATTTCGATATCCTGAGCGAAACTCAGATCCTTGCACGTGCAAATTGCATGCAGTGGGAAAACCTAAGTACCTAGTTGCGCATATTGGTCACAGCTAGGGTACATATATAGCAAATTCTCTATAACTAAATTATACTACGCCGAATATTGACAATAAGCTTACCCTTTTACGGAAGCAAATCTCCAGCTGTAGAGCTGCCTTATGCCATGCCTTGTCTATGGTTTGATGTGGAGTCACCGGCTATAAAGCTGCCTTATTCATGCCTGCCATCCATTATACATCGTTTGATGTGGAGTCACAGAACTCTGTATGGTTTCGTGTGACGTATACGTTGTGTTATGGTGACATTGGATTGGAAGAGTGGACTGGTTTTCTCGATGCAAGGGACCAGGGCTTAGCATCCATCGGGTCTGTGATGTGATGGCTCTCGAGGGATCCTTCAACAGATTGAGAGGAGCGGACCATGCGTGGGTGCTTTCCAGGCCATTGACTAGAGCGCGTGGAACCGGAGTTACATCTTGGACGTCTAATGGGCGCCACAATAGCTATATATAGGATTCCATGTTACTTCCACTATTGCATCTCATAATTTCATTCATTCCTATTGCACTATCGTTATGTGAACGATCGAGAGGTTCATAATTTCATTCATTCCTTTTGCAATATCGTTATGTGAACGATCGATAGGAATTAATTCACGTTTGTTTTGAAATTCCATTTGTTAAATTCATGTTTGAGTTTTTTCTCGTTGAATTAATTATTGTTGATAGTTCCATGCTAGGAACTTTATAATTTTCCATATCCTTTTGTTTATAATGGCGTCAGATTTGTTAATATTTAAATTGCGTTTATAAAATAAAATAAAAAATCATCTTGTAAACGCAGTTGCTTTTGGTGTCTTCCCTAATTCAGTCCCAACCCGGCTTCATCCTGTGATCGAGCGTGATAACGTCATCAGTGTGAACCAGTGAAGTTACAATGTGGTAAATGTGAACTATGAAGCTGGAATTAATTTATACAGTCTGAACTATCCCCGCAGTCATGAAACGATATGAAACTTGCCAGAAGTTTTTGCGGTTTAGATAAGTTTAATTTCTGAGAATTGTATGTAGTTTCATTCATGCCCCCTACGTCAATTTTAAAGTAAATGGTTAGATTTGTAACACAGGCATTACATGTAAACGGGTATTGATGTAATGGTTAATGTTTATATATATTCTTTTATTACTGGTATATTAGGGTATTTGTTACGGTTATGCACATCCAGTATATATCAACTGCAACATATATACACAGGATATAATGATATGGTGCGAAATTAATAGCTAATTTTCTTTAAAAGAAAATAAGTACCAGATTTTAGCATTCATGAATACCTTAATTTCTGAAGCTACATTTTGTTAGCTTTTGACACAGATCCAGATTTTATATATGTTCACGTTTGTGCTCATCTTCAAGGAGCCGAAAATGAAGGCAAAATGCACTTTTAAAACATTGTTCAATTTTCGTTGCTTTTCAATATTCAGTGGTTACATCAAAGTTGAAGAAAATGCCATTATATCTTTATTTAACAAATTAGACGTTGAAATGTAGATCGATAATTGTATGGACGATTCTATTCTTTTCAGTTTCTGGTTCTGGTCCATTTTAAGGCAATTCACTGGCGCAATTAAAATTGGAAATAAATAATAGGCGCATTGAGGAATAATGGTCATCGCAATGAAAAGAAGCAGCCGATGATGCTACTCGTTACTTAAATGTTCGATTAAAATGGAATAATGATAAGAAATAAAATCACCTCTGTGCATTTTTCAAAACCTGGTCATAGTATTGTGTATATTCTACACTTGTTCGATTTCAGATATATTAGAAGTCAGGGAAATAGGATTATAATTTATATAATACTAATCATTCGCATGTATGACAGTTATGAATTCAGCACTGAATCCAGTATATAAAATAAATTCTTTAGTGTAGCATAGTTCATTTGTTTTAACTGCATTCATTATTCTTGTAACTAGCTTAAAATCATCGTCTCTACACGGGATTTGCAATAGACCTACCCAGTAGGCTACAAGCACATTATAGCACAAATTAGTGTTTGCTACAATTATCAAAGAAATATTTATCGAATGCAAGATTACTTTACAATTTGCTTACTTGAAAACAAAAAAATAAAATGAAGATTATTTAAGAAGTGTATTCATTTATTATCCCAAGGATCCACGCGATGTCATATTGTTGCTATTTACAATATTTCCTCGATATTTTGTGCATGGAGGTTGAGGGTGTAAAGGTAAAACAGTTCTGAGGTAATACGGTTTCGCTTGTATTACTAATGCATCTGACAGTAACTGTTCGATCCCATTCGTAGCCATTTTATTCTTTTTATGTTTTAGTTTTTCTCGTAAATTTTAATCGTATCAACTGATTCTAGCTTCTATAATTCATGTGTTTCCTTACCACACCATGTCTTTGTTTCTCACTTGCTTTCCATTTGCTACATGCTTCTGATGAACACCTCAAACGTATGTTTCCGTTGTTTTGAATTAGTGTCTAGTTGTAGTTCCATCAATATTTGTCCATTGGAGAGAGAGAGAGAGAGAGAGAGAGAGAGAGAGAGAGAGAGAGAGAGACAGACAGACAGACAGACAGACAGACAGACAGACAGAGTACGTGAATAGAGAAATATATGGTGGTGGTCGTGACGGATTATTCCTCATTGCAATAGATTGCCATTTCCTTCTCTCCCTTAGCCTTTCAGCTTTCTGCAACTGTATTTGCATTTGCCTCTCTCTTTTTCTTTATACACAACTGCTTTTCTCATCCTTTCTTCTAATGAATTCGCCTATACCTGTCCTCTTTCTGCAACTGTGTTTGTCCCTTTTTTATGGCAAATGCATTTGTTTTCTCGTTTTGCAAATGCGTTTGACTCAGTATTTTTCTCTATTTGTATTTGTTTTCGTCTTTCACGTTCTGAAGTTGAAGCTTTCTGAACTTTATTTATATCACGTGTTTTAACATAAATTATATGTTTTCATGGTAGAACCAGATCTAGACTTACAAATAAAACCCATGCGCGTTTAACTAAAAGTTCTTTCCCTTCAAATATTGAACCAGAATATGATTTGTATTGTTTTCTTCATTCAAGAAGCATAAACATCATATTGTCTGGCAAGACAAAGCAATGCTTCATTTTTTTAAGACCTCTAAAATTTCCTGGATAGGATTCAAGATAATTGTCTCAACTTTAGATGACATTATTACAGATTGTTGTTTTCACGTGAGTTTTCTAAAATAAGTGAAATAAGAATACCTAGAACTTAAAACATTTCCAACCAAACTGAATTTATATCTTAAAATAAAATTTGCTGAAATATTATAATATAAATGGTTTTCCGGACAAGTAGCCAAATTTATGTTACGAATCCATAGTCTTTAAACTATGCAACAGATAAAAACGAAAACCAACAAGTTTGGTAGATTTTAATAGACTATTTCGCAAGAACACAACGTGAAAATTTAAAAACAAAATACGGTATTGTGATTTAAATCCCACAAAGTCAAAACTGTTCTATGTGAAGTATAAATTACTAACGTTCAAATTAAATTCCAGTGTTATTCAAAACAAGTTCCAATATTGGATGTGTTGATGTGTCTTTAGCCACGAATACGCTAATATATCATTGGTCTATAATGTGGCGATGTGCCAACAGTCTTATGAGTCTCATACTAATCCACGATGCAAGAATAGTATTGAGTGCTTTGTACTTCCAGTTCAGTGAATAATAATTTGAATAAGTAATTCCACCCAAATAAAATATTGAACACAACAATAACAAAGAATATGTTTCAGATGTAAAGGCATGAGTGAGTAATGATTATATTAGATATACATCTACTTCTCCTATGTAACAATTATATTTTATGAAAGTAATCTTTTTCCGTTCTGAAATATTATTTTTTATGTTCTTATAGTCAGAGTGAAGACTAAAAACATGTTTACCATTAATACGGATCAGAATATTTAATCGCCAATTACAATGAAATGCTTGCTCTGTTATTTTCAAAACAAATGGCTGGGTCAGGTACACGATGATCTTAATTTTGCACAAGGTTAAGTACAAAATACATACGTACACAACATAACAAATCATATATATATATATATATATATATATATATATATATATATATATATATATCACTGCATATCATCAAGATGACTCATTAATATTTGATAAACATGTATCAGTGAAGTCAGTGAAGTATATTAATGTGCATATGAAAGAAAACTAGTACAATAATACTGCTTAAAACGTAGTTCCATTCGGAAAAACCCCTTCAGATTAGGGGTGGATAATTAGAATCACTTCCCAATTCCAACATTGTGAAATGGAAAGGTAATCAACTTTATATGACAGCAAAACAGCAAAATACGAAAATACATGCTACTAAAATATCCAATCCAGTATGTAATGTTCTAGGCAGTTTGGGGAATACACAACTAACAGTAAATAAAGGACCCATCCTAGAGGCAGTTTCTGCATCACTGAATCACATACAAATCGTTTCAATTTCCAAAGTTTTCTGTGATTCTACTTAAGAAGTAAATTATAAACTACATTAATTTGCATCAATTTTAAAGGCTTTGTCGCATTTCCATATAACAGAAATACCCAAATCTCCTTCTCTGAATTATTCTCCTAGTTTGTTTAGTTTACCGAAAACATTCTTTAACACTGTATTTACTGTCCGATAGAATATAACAACAGGCATACTAACTTGAACTCGAAACTGTTAACATCATGCAACGTGTTCAAAGCATATGTATAAACTAAGTTTGTGAAGTTGTGCACTGAACAAGTATATAAGTCCAAAAGGGTAAAACAAATCGTTTCGAAATGATGCATTAATATTTAATTTTGTAAATGCCATAAAGTAATGCATAATTTCTTTGATGCATATGCAATTTATTCAAGGCTGAGAAACCTGACTTTTACAGTTCTAGAAGTGGGAAAACTCGAACGTACATTTTTAAATAGTCATTTAATTTTCATAAGGCTGCAAACCTTTGTTAATATGTAAACCTTCAAATGGGATAATAATTTGTAATTGCAGAGTAATTACTTAATGTGAATATTTCCCTGTGGGTACTGCTGCAGTGTAAATATGACACTGGGTGTTTGGGTTCGTCTCAGCTCCGACATCTTCGTCATTGTCACTATTTAGCATGTACAAATTTAAGTATATTAATTTAATAATATATTCACTTGTCGTGCTGTATTATTCATTGGGTATATGCTGATATTTTATTATGCTTTTAACTTAACTTTTGCCAATATAAATAATAGTGCATTAGCCTAAACAGATATATATATATATATATATATATATATATATATATATATATATATATATATATATATATATATATATATATATATATATATATATATATATATTATCTTCCCTTCCATAAATCCTTAATTCATATATTTTGGAACTATTTTCTATACAAATAGATTGATTAGTCCATTTAATTTCATATAGAAAACAATGACAAAGAATATATTGGGGCTCCTGTTCTGGTCATTTATGAAAGATATATTAAATAATTGGCACTGAAGACATATAATTGTAACCAGAATCATTCTCGAGAGCTTTACAAATAATTTGACAATGCAAATCAAAAGTGTGCATGTCAATGTTAGGGCAGTTGATATTAATGCCAGTTTGAATTACCAGAAATCGTCATTGATTTAAAAACTTTTCAGTTGTTGTATTCCAATGTAACTTTTCTAGAAAATGCAATATAAGTCCAAAATGGTAAAATTCGTTTCGAAATGATGCCTTAATATTTATTTTTGTAAATGCCATAAAGTAATGCATAATTTCTTTGATGCATATGTAATTTATTCAAGGCTGAGAAACCTGACTTTCACCTTTATAGAAGTGGGAAAACTCGAAGGTACATTTTTAAATAGTCATCTAATTTTCATAAGGTTGCAAACCTTAGTTAATATTTAAACCTTCAAATGGGATAATAATTTGTAATTTCACAGTAATTACTTAATGTGATTTTTTCCCTGTGGGTACTGCTGCAGTGTAAATATGACACTGGGTGTTTGGGTTCGTCTCAGCTCCGACATCTTCGTGATTGTCACTATATAGTATATACAAATTTAAGTATATTAATTTAATAATATATTCATTTGTTGTGCTGTATTATTCATTGGTTATATGCTGATATTTTATTAAGCTTTTAATTTAACTTTTGCCAATACAAATAATAGTGCATTAGCCTAAACGGATATATATATATATATATATATATATATATATATATATATATATATATATATATATATATATATATATATATATATATAAATTATCTTCCCTTCTATCAATCCTTAATTCAAATATTTCGGAAATATTTGCTATACAAATAGATTGATTAGTCCATTTAATTTCATATAGAGAACAATGGCAAAGAATATATTGGAGCTTCTGGTCTGGTCATTTATGAAAGATATATTAAATAATTGGCACTGAAGACATATAATTATAACCAGAATCATTCTCGACAGCTTTACAAAAAATATGACAATGTAAATCAAAAGTGTGTATGTCAATGTTAAGGCAGTTGATATTAATTCCAGTTTGTATTACCAGAAATCGTCATTGATTTTAAAACATTTCAGTTGTTGTATTCAAATGTAACTTTTCTAGAAAATGCAATATAACCTATAATAATTTATATACGGTGTGTTCATCAGAAATGTACATATTGTACCGGAGTTCATCAGATATATCAGCAAAGTAAGGAAATGCGTACGAAACGCAATTAGTGTATTGACGGCGTGACGGCGATAGGATTGGAAAGCAAAAGAAGCTATAGAGACTGATGCATTTGTACATTTGTACTGTGAAGCATAAGTAGCATATGTTTATGTAGAATGTTGTCCGTTGTGAATGCTATGAATTGTACAATATACAATATTTCATCTTTTCAGAGCATACTACCAGAGAATAGATGAGGATACGTGCTACGTAATCTGATACGACTTCTAAACATCGTCAAATATATTGTACTCATGATTTGAAAAGACTGTGCACCATTGATTGAATTATAGACATTATAGATGGCGATAGGATATTTAGTATCCAGACTTCATTACACACGTCTTTATCTTCAAAATAAATCTTCAGTGAGGAAGTTGTGGTTGCTCCTACGTTGGTTTGATAATGTATGAATTTGTTCCAGGAATTATGAAATCCTTGCCCGACAGATCAGCAAACACTGTATTTCCGGATGGCATCACTGGGAACCTATGGAAAGGTATAATAATTGGCATTTATTGTTTTCATATAGTCATTATCTGCATTATCCTTATTTTCCTGCTCCTGCTACTACTGCTAATTATTCCATTTCTAGTTTCTACGACTTCCACTAATACCCTTTCTAATGACCCAGCTGCTACTAAGGTTCACGTGTCAATAAATTACAAATTCTACCACCCATCAAGTAATACTTCTTCTTGTATTGACATTCTATGACTTCCATAAACGGATACTTTAATTATGGTTGCTTCTTCTACTCATTGTCTGCAATACGATATCGAAAGCCTTATTATATGTCATATCTTTGACATTACCATCTAGGTCAGTACAGTATATGAATGTCATTCATGAATTTGTCTTAGTTAAGTTATGGTTCAAACGTTGTGAGGACAAATTTATTTAATTGACCCAACCGCTCGTGTTTATTCCATGTGCTATATTGTTTCTCCTGCAATTCGCTGCCTTTAAGACACGTGGATAACGTATCACCAGGATAAGTTTACAATTATATGTTTCTAAAAAAGGTCTCAAGGTACCGTTTTAAGTGGCGTGTAACATGCATGTTGGTGTTTCTTCACGGGATTGTTGGTCGATTTGTTGTAAGCAGCAAGGAAAGACCATCTTCTCATGTCGCTATTGTTTGGTCCACTTGTGTGCAAAACGTTGCAGTGGAAAAACACTGCGTCCCTTAAAATAAATCAAAGAACTATAACGACGCCAATATATTTATCTTCACTAATGTACCATAACCTTTGCATTTATTAGAAGGGAATATTAACAGAAAATTCTCAACTCACTTGAATGACAAGGGTCTTCATGTAACTATGCATGGTGCAACATCAAAGTTTCAGTATTGGTTTACTAGCATCAATGAGGTTATTCCTACCTGAAAGAAATGAATCGGTCGGACACCAATACGAAACATTGTTTGCCATTTTGACCTGGCTCTTGATTTCCATTTACAATTACACGCATTTGCGATCAGAGTTGGTATGATACTGATATGTTATCCACGATATAATCCATGATTTCAGGATTTCAGTGGGTAATATGCAATTAATATATATAACACTGAGAAAACTGCTTATCCATGAATCCAACAGTATTTGACAAAATACAAGATTATACGAAAACAATTAGAACGACATTTATAGTTCATTCCCATGCAAATATATTGCACATATAAAAATAAATCTAATGTTCTTGTCAACATAGCTGAGCTTAAAATGCGGCCTGTCTAGCGAATGAGCTGTCGTGCACTAAGATTGTTGCTTCTCCTTATAATAGCATCCAAATATTGATCGAACTTATTCCGATCTCCAATATTTTTTTGTTGATGTCTCGTTCAAAACACAATCCGTAACAAAACCCAATCTTGCATAAAGATACAGTGTAATTTTGATTACTAGTTAAAAGTAGTGGTCAGTATAAATTGACAGCTTACGATTTTATTAGAATATCACACGTACTATTTCTATAAAATCGCGTTTGGTTTCAAACGGCAAATTAGTATACTAAGTTTCAGTGGTCGGCAGGCAATGGAAAATGAGAACCGTTTTAGAGAATGGTTAGTTTAGCTGATCCTTCCATGATTACCCACGGTAGAATCACACCACCCGCAACACAACGAGCAAAATTTTCCAAAATCCCATCAAGAAACAATGCTGAACAAATCGGGTATAACACCTATGTAAGGCAGTAACAATTTGTGTTCCATAGGTTACGGTAATGAATAAAATGGTGGGCAATCAATCGACCGGATTCCTACAAAATCACCCACTTTTAAAATTATCGGAAATACATAAAGACAACATGCAGACATGAATAGCTGTTACATCAGTTAGATACATATGGTCATCTCCAATCCGGTTAGCAGAAATATATGTTTCAAATAGAATGATCCCTT
Source organism: Sinohyriopsis cumingii (assembly GCA_028554795.2). Classification (NCBI taxonomy): domain Eukaryota; kingdom Metazoa; phylum Mollusca; class Bivalvia; order Unionida; family Unionidae; genus Sinohyriopsis; species Sinohyriopsis cumingii. The sequence continues at coordinate 63,793,605 of CM068840.1, forward strand.
ATGCATATAGCATGCAATAATTTTCCGTATCACCATTATAAACAATCAATGAGAAGCTTGAAGAAAAAAAATTATAAATGCATCTGCAGTACAAAATGTATACCACATGTGTTTTTCGAATGATACCGAGCATTTTGGTTGGGCAAAGGAAAGACAAAGCAAATGTTATTTCTTTCATCATCGTTGGCTGCAACGTCAACCACGGTTTAAGATTGTTTGATATCCAATGCTAAAGTTTTAGTGTAAACACATAATGTCGCAGGAAAAATACATTGCGTACCGGAAAATCCTAATATGTTTATATTATTTATGGAAATTGTCCAATATCATCACTGATTTGATGGCTGCACAATGTTTGTGTATCAATGGCTTTGATTAATGAATGTTACATCTTCTTTAACCATTGCAGGTTCTACAGAGTTTTGTGAATGTGTGTTACAGATGGAATTCATTTAGGATATGATAGACGCGTAATGCCATGAATAAAAATCATTCCATCTGGATTATGGTACAATACGCAAGTAAAGGGCTATTTCAGATGAGTGGCTATGGAATTCTAAAACTTCATTTGAATATCCCAATGAATCGCACTTAGACATCCATTTGCAGCCAAATAGTAGGAAACATATTTATATTTAACTTTGTAGAGAGAGACAGACAGACAGACAGGCAGAGAGAGAGAGAGAAAGTGATAGAGAGAGTGAGAGAGATATTACAGTATATCTTGATCGTGAACGACTGTACAATCAATGAAATTTTATTCTAGTTTTAAACACGTGGCTATCCATTTAAGCTTATCTTAAGAAAAATCGTAAAGCAATATCAACATTGCAACCTAAGATATAAGCTGTGGACTGCACTGGAATATCCCTGTCGGGTTTTATGCTTAGCCACTATCATCGTTGCGCATTGTTCAACAATTTTGAGATCCTCACCCTAGGGCGATGTTAATAACAGGCATAATCTTAATACAGAATTGGCTTAGCATGACTACCCACATATATTTGGCTTGTATGTTTACTTAACGTTTTACTTAAACATGCACAATATTGTTACCAGAGGTGTATCAGTTTTATGATAAAACATTTTAAATGCTTGCAACATTTAAACAGGAAGTGAAATATTGTGGTATATGTGAAAGGAACCTTCCCGGATTCATCTCTACGTATAGAAGTGAGGTTTGCTGTTTGATTGCCTCAGATCTTTCCAGGTCTGCTTCTTCCTGAATGTCTTCAAGTATATGTTCGATTCGTCCATTCTTGTGTAATCCGGGTAGTATCTACAACAAATCAAAATGATTCAGAGGGCAAGATAATTAAATCTTAACATTATGGGCGAGCACGAGGTAATCATAATCAGGGTTGTCTTCTTATAATAAACGAATTTTGGTCCATCTATTTTCTTACTCTAAATCATGAAACTGACAATGCAAACAATTAAATCGGTATTCAAAGCTTTAGAGTATGATTATGTAATATGGGTTGCTAAGACCTTTGGTCTTAAACGAAGTTATTGAAACGAAATCGAAAACCAACAAGTTAGAAAAAGTCAACAAAGGATATATTTCCTCAGAATACAAAGTGAATAATTAAAAATAACTTTCAATATTGTGGATAATATTCCAAATAATCAATAAAGATCTATCACAAGTCAAAATGTTTAGAGCATTCCATAATAGTTCCAGTGATTCACCAAATGATCCCCAGTCTATTTTGTTCATGTGCCAATTGAATGTTGGAATGTTAACAGTCTTGACGTTTTACAATAATATAATCCAAAACGTCTATAATTGAATTCACAGTACTTCTAACATAGTTAGTGCGCCATCGAGTTTATGAGCGCCTTGTAATTCAAATGCTTGAAATACTTAAATCTTCTCAAATAAAACTTGTACACAACTCAATAACTATCTAAACTACCTATGTTTAATTTAGGAATAATACTTATCTTTTTCACTACCCTCTATAAAAAGCACAATTGTTTGAACCCTAGTATGGGCCACAAGATCGGTTCTAGATTGTTCTGACTAGAAAATATGGCCAGGTCATTAAAGGCCAATCAAAAAAATAAAGTCAGGTGCGCTAGATTTTCCAAGGGAAAACCAATGATCTGAACTAAAAATCCCATACAACTCTTCAGCAAAATTTACCTCTACACCTCCTAGGTCAAAAGACCAAACATATGTGTTTGCTCAATCGAAATGAACTGATCCTAAAGTGCAAACACAATCGATATAACACAAAAGTGATGACATAAAAGATGAGATGGTAAAATGGAACAAAGAATGAAGGCAGTGAGTGGTTTTCAGCTGTTTTTAATATTTAACGAACCCACGAAAATAATATCGTTACATACAGTTTTCTATAAATGTGCATTTAGTGAAAACACTAACGGCTCCATTCGATTCATTATTTAAAACATCGAAGTCTTATAATTATCGCGGTGGTCACTACTCGGGCATTAACAAGAGTAAAACTCAAAATCCGTGATACGCATTCATGTGTGGATTTTTACCTCGAGGCAGCAGTTTTATTTCACACAACTGTCTATGGGTGTAAAAACTGTCAACATGTTCGAACGTAGGCATACATTGTGATGCCAGTACCTAAAGAGTTATAAGTTTAAATTGTTAAGTGTTTTCTTTTTGTGTCAAATATTTGTTTCATTTTCTTCTGCTTTCGGTATTGACTCTAAGTTACATCCACATTCCCCTTATATAACTGTAGAAATAAAATTATAATTACAAGATCTAAGTTCACTTGCAAGCTTTACCCTTGAACTACAGAGTTCTGTTAGGCGTCTTAGATATCAGCTATGCAAACAATCAGCTGTCCTTGAATATCAATGTGAAAATAAATATATCTCCATATTAAATATTGCATGCGGTGGGCATTATGCAAATAGTATAATTGCTTTGCTCAAAGAAATGCACTTTACATTTAGACCATAGTTTATAGTTTATATTTGTTTCCTAGTGTAATGCTTTTAGACACAAATTATCTGACATTGCGATTAGCAATTGTTCCTCATCCAAAATATACGTTTGAATATAAGTGTGTCCATTCCCCAATTTACATTTCACTCAGTTACTCAGTTACGGATCTCACCCATATTCCTGATGCCACATGTGTCTTCCACCAGTTTCGGCGTCTTTCAGCAAAAGTTTGATGTGATAATGATAGACCACTCCCCCCAAAAGCTAATACTACTACTACTACTACTACTACTACTACTACTAATAATAATAATAATAATAATAATAATAATATCAATGTTATGTCTGTTTTGATGATTTTGTTGAAGCAAGTTGATAAATACATATTTAACTGATGTGTGTGTCCTTAATGTAAATGTATTATATTTTAACATAATTTTAGACGGGTGTTGTTGCCGCGTAGAGCATCACCTGATGGTTGTTTTTCTAAATATTGCCCTGGGTTCACCCACTGCAACAGACGCAAAGTTCTGCAGCGAAAAACCAGATTACTTTGATATCCACGATGCGTAAAATGTAAGTTATCGCAACATTATCACAATACAGACGCGTTATACGTAAGTAGTCATTAACTTTGGAACTGTGTCACGGAGTGTCGTATAGTTATGTTGGGTTTCGTGTAAACCGGGTGCTGCAGTCGATTATAGTGTTGACTTTGAGAACAATATTGGTCTACATCCACTTAGGAGTAAAAGCTTCGGGGCTACGGAGTCTGCGGGAAAGAAACTGGGATATAATGGGACCGTTATATATATATATATATATATATATATATATATATATATATATATATATATATATATATATATATATATATATATATATATATATATAATTGAATTTCGTTTCATGACATGTCAAAGGTACATACTCTGAATAATTGCACTTTGGAACGATATCATTTATCATTTTCAAACAAACGTTAATGACAGCAGTACGCAGCATTATGTCCATTGTTTGACCTTATGCTCATACGGATATTGTCGAATTCCCTCATCGTTGAATTTTATTTGATTACTAAGGATCTCATTCACTAAATTGCGCCTAGTGTCTTTGCTAGGTATAATCGAAACTCGGTTTCATCCTCTAACAACTGTTGCAGAAGTGGGAGAAACGCTGTGGTTGGTTTACATAGGTCTGGATTCAAGTAATATTTGTCACTCATCTCTCTCCGACAACGAACCTCATGACAAGGTACACAAGATGTGAGGGAGGAAATGCCTCGCTCACATTATATATTGGTCAATATGTGAAAAGTATTGAGCGTGGTAAGATACAAAATCAAAAATATAGTAGCTCTAGTACAGTCACTTTGCTCAGAGACCAGTTGTTAACCCCGTGTGCCAAGAAGTTGTACATGATTCTGAGTGAAATGTCAATCACGACAATTTATAAACGGCTACACAGGCATATTCTTTCACTGAAGCTCTGGGAGATACCGATGGTGTGGCTTGAAAGAGAATCACTTAGGTAAAATGACCAAAGACCCGAGTGCCAGAGAATCCTAGAAAGGTGGTGCCAACAACGATGGGAATGTTCAATCTGGGAAAGATGCAGTAGTGGGATCATATCTCGTCCGAGTGACAGAAGCGAAATAGTTTTGTCTAACAAGTAGCGTTTAATATTAGTAAAAGACGGTGTTCACGTGGCGATAATTCGGGAACTAACAATGCGAGTACGGAACTCAGTATATGCGCTGATAGTTCGTGATGTGATTCAATCAATCAGCACTTGTCTTGTTCCCGAGATGCGTGTACCGACAGCGTGGCACAGGCACCCGTCTGTCAAATACGGTCTTTACAAGCGTCGACGAAAAGCAAAGTCTTGTTAGGAATGACCAAAATTCTTGATGAAAACCCGGTCTATTTTCTTTGATCAATCGCTGTATAAAATGTATAGATCAAGATGTCATTAATGCCCGGAAACGTCTAAGCGATGCGTATGAATTCACCCATATTTGACTTAAAGATTGCAAATCTAGAAGGCTGTAGACTCCCAGCTATAACAGAGGTTAGGTTTCCTCATTATTTAATAGTTATAAACTAGGTAGCAGGTGTAGACAGAGAATAATCCGCTCCGCTAATTAAAAGTTTGAACGCCGTGACCGATGTCAAACACGATGAATGTATAAGAGTGCAAAGGCATAACATGTCTTTGAAAATTACTTCCGTTGCATTGAAGCATTGTAGGACACACGGTACTAATTATACGGAAGAACTGTGATCCATTCTAGAAATGGGTGAAGAAATAATAGAGTATTTACGGGTTTGGTGGTCCATAATTGGTTAATAATGAAAATTAAAATTTTAGGAAAAATATCTTTTGAGAGCTTATCCTATATGTAATGTAAAAAAGTATAGACAAATTTCTACTGATACAAATTTAGCATTTTTACAGGCTTGACTCAGGAGTACTCAATAATGAAAGTAGCACCTGATTCATTTGGTGCAGAATCAATGACATGTGTTTCATGCACATGTAAATAAACAAAATGCCGCGGCTCATATGGTGTTCTCCACACATAAGCTTGCACCAAGGTTAGATGTGCATGGAGAATTATAGGTCTCATCATCAGCACCCAGAAATTTTAAGTTATTGAATTTTAAATATGATGGTGTTTCCATATGTTTACTATTGGAGTTGGATTAGTAACGTGTGTCCTGTAAATGCGGAGAGTCAGTGCTATATTCATGCTCGAGAGGAAATATGTATAACAGTGTTGGGGTGCGTGATGTGGTTCTCACGGATTGTGGGACTCTATTTACCTCAAAATGTATTGTATAAATTAGTAGTTTGTTATCAATTAATCTGTTGCGACGCACGCCTTTTCACAGCATGTGTAATGGATTTATAGATACATTAAAGGAATAGTACACAAAATGATAAGTCGAATTTCCTCCGAGAGACCGCGAGCAAGGAATGTATATTTCAACACAATCTGAATCACGTATAGTGAGGTACAAGACGAAATGTGTGTGTGTGTGTCAAAATAGTCCAATGCCGATAGTAAGCCAAATTTAGTCGGGTAAGATCACAAGTTAATACGTCGTCATATTGCGGAAGATGTCACGTGTCACGTATGTACATGCAAGATCACAAACAAGGAGATGGCAAACTCGGGAACCATTTAGTCAAAGTATTACAACTGATGAACGCGATGAAGGAAAGTCGACTAAATCTTGTGACGAAACAAATATGTATCCCATTACACTCCCATGAACGCTTCATACTATTTGGAAAAGTGTTCATAATTGATTGATAAAGCATGAAATAGATATCAGAACCAATCCGAACTAAAGCATATTCTTTACTTTTTAATGCTCGGATACAACCAACCCGGGATGATTTAACTTCCATCAGATGAATACAATCACCGTACTTCGTGAGGAACTGATTCCAGACATGGAGGGTTTGTTTAAACAGCTGGCATTGAACCAATATGTTTCGAAGTTAGAACTTAAAAAACGGTTATTCACAGGATCCCAACGCATATTATATATTAAACTTATAATGCTTAGGCAATCTCATAAGATGGTCCAAGAAGTTGAAGCAGAACCAGGACAACGTTAAACAATTCAGAGTAGACCCTTGGCCTGAAATCAAGAAACAGAGCTGATCATTTCTCGGAGTGATACGGATTAACAGGAACGTCCTTCCAAATGTAGTCCCTATATCAAATCCGTAGACTGCGGCAGAAAATGGCAGACAAATATAGATTTGTGGGGTTCATGCCATGAAATAGCTTTAACAACTGTTACGGGAAAAGGCGAACAGTTGATCAGTCCTAATGTTGCCAGCGCTAACAACATTTTTTGTATTGAGAACTGATGCATTCGAGATGGGGTTAGGAGAGGTTTTGCTATAGTAGCAAGAGGTAGTAAAGCTATCCATTTCATGACAGTATGAATTTACTGCGTAGGGAACAAAACTTCGCCATGGTCGAAATGGAGTATGTTGGCTATGGTATTGGGAGTAGGGAAAGTTCTCACATATTTTTCTTTTGCTTCAGAAATAGTCATAGTCCATTGTGTATTTAAACGAAACAAATGTCTCCAAAGTTACAATGCGTATTGAATTTACAGACTAGCATTTTCTGATTGCATATCTTTGTTTTACCTTAGTGAAATGGTATTGTAAATTATAAGTTTCAGTGGGTAATTTCATTTCACATTCTTAATGTTTCTAAAGTGTTTCCACATATGTGTAACAAATGTTTATCTGCGCGTCCAGAGTTATACGATTGTGTTTAGTAACAACCCTAGTTATTTCGATCTTCTGTGCTCAGTTCACCCACTGATGTATGCGCAAAGTTCCTGCAGTGAAAAGCCTGATTGCATCAAGTGCCATTGTTTTGGTTTCACCATAATCACCATACTTATAGAGTAATTTTTCTTGTGTTATTACAATGCAGACGAGGTTTGTCAGCTCGCTGTTCATTTTAAGTTTTGGGGTTGTTTCCTGCTGATTCGTAGAACGTTTGTGAGTTTCGCGTAATAAATATACTGCAGTCGAATTGTACCTTGGCATGGTATACGGTGTTGGTTTGTTCGCAATTAGGGTCCAAATAATTTCTCAAGCTGGTCTGCATGATTGGGGATACTTTCAAAGGATCATTTGGCACACTGGGAGGACCTTGCCATGTGTTTTCGCTCTTTGAACATTCAACGGTACCATTGGAACAGGAAACACACTGCCTTTCTCGACCGGAAGATAATACATGTGTTCCATTTTTTAAATCAATAATGCAATACTATTATGTAGTTCAGTATCGCTGGAAATGATTGCACTTTAATGATGAAACATTTTACTTGGTCACTGTCAATATTTATTTATCAGGTATGTGCATTGCTCATCTATGGTGATAGAACCATATATCAGTCATATCCGTTTATAAATGATATACATTGATCATTCATTATGATAGGTTCATATCTTTGTCAAGTTTGTTTATAGGTTCCATATATTAATTTTTATTTGATTTCTCGTTTAAGTTACATGCACTGATTACTTATATTTTGGAACGACATTGTTATGGTGAACTCAATGCTAATAGTTATATGGAATCCGTTGTTGTTATGTGCACGAGTATGATGTCAGATTAATTCATAGTTGAAATACATTATACATAGATCATTCACGAAATTGTGTTCAATGTCTTCCGTATACTAACCCGGCTTCATCCAGTTACAATGTAGGTACTTACTTCGTAATTACGAATATTCATATATGAAAGCAATATTGTAATTCAGTAAACGTAAATCAAAGAAACGTTATTCACAAAAAAATCAATCAAAACGACATGATATTTTCATATCGAAAACAGTAACTGATTACTTTTCCCCCTCTCCAACTATTCATCTATGCCAAATGTTTGAGGAAAAATATTTTGCATCTGCTATGCGGTTGTTTCAAATAAGTTAGGATTTCAGGACAAAATGTGTTTGCTCATTAACTTGTTTTGCGCCATCTAAGAAATAGTATCCTTTATGGTATGAAAGATATGTGATACAACCTGAACTATCAGAGAAGAAGGATAACTGACTCGAAAAAGTAAAGTTTCAATTGAGAAACTTACCATTAATACAGTGCGAAATTACGTTGGCATCCTTCTTTATTCTTGTCTCACAAGTGTACACCACTTACATATACCTGCTCACTTGTACCCGCCACCTTTTCTGATCTTGCCAACACACCAGTGATGTCATTTCCTGGATGGGTCCATATGACTCGGTCGAGAGGGCGCCCCTCTGGATCATCAAGCTGATGACGATTTTACGGATGGTATTCAGAAGTACAGAGACGGAGTATAAGACGAACATATTTCCTCATTCAAAATTAAATTGATGTAATTACTGACTTCTGCTTCTAGCTACCACTGAGTGGCAATTGTTTGTATTGTTTCTTATAAACTTACCACACAAATAAACTTTCAATAAAATTAAAGCGGTCTTTAAATGAATAAGTTTCATTTCTGAAAATGCTAAATGTTAATTAGTTTGCTTAAATAACTATTCTAAGGTCGTATTACTGTGCACGATCTCAAATGGTGACGATTAGTAATAGGGTCCAGTATATTTCAGGTATTTGTGAACGAAACGTGAGAATTGGACTTTTCATGAACTGTTTACAGTTCTGTGGATACGTTTTATATAGGTTGTTAGTAGTAAATGGGGTGAGATTAGCGTCAATGGGAATTAGCATTACAGAGACCCCTGGGTCAGATTAGCGTCAAGGGAAATTTAACATGGAGAAAAATCGTGGGTCAGATTAGCGTCAAGGGAAATTAACATGGAGAAAAATCGTGGGACGGTTTAGCGTCAAAGGAATTTAAACAGGGTGGGACTTTATAGCGTCAAGGGAAATTGAACATGGGAATAGAGTGTGGGTCTGTCTAGGGACTAGGGGAATTTAACATATGGAAATTGAACATGGTGGGTCTGTATAGCGTCAAGGGGAATTGAACATGGTGGGATTGTCTAGGGACAATGATGGTAGAGGGTCAAACACAACAGAGACAGAAACATACATACACTAGTACAAACGTGAGATTTATATATAAAGCATTACCAAGACCTGAAATCTTGCTGGGGTGTTCAAAAATTTGCATAATTGTAATGATGCTATAAATAGCTATAATCAAGGAAATGCTCAACGACAAAATGGATGTGACTAAAAGTAACGCTAAAATGACGAAATTGTCCCAGAATTTAAAGGAAAATAAACATATCCCCGAAAATTAAGTTACAATGGTTTAGACTAAAAAATGGATAAAATTAGTAACTACTTACAATATCAACTTCTGTGACGATCGTGGATAAATACCTATGTATCTATAATCAGCAGAAATTCCTATGAAATCCCAATATCTATTTATAGCTCCAACTTGTGGGTTTTTCCTTTGGAAAATCCCACTATCTTTTTATAGCCTCAGCTTGAGTGACGTTCCTGTTTATGAATTCTAGTATATATGTATAGCTACAAAATGTGGAAATCCCCAAGTCGATATTTATAGTCTCAAAATTTCCAGCGTCAGTGACGTCACTGTGCTGAACACTAGGGGATGAATGGCAACAGTGTTGCAAGTGGCTGACCTGAATACACGCTACTGCAGGTAGGTAGGTAGAGTGTATATGATAGGGATAAAGTGAGTTTTTATAGGGACAAACAGAGACCAATACACACACACACACAAATACACACACACAACGTACGCGCGCAGACATACGCACACTCACACAAACACACACACACACACACACACACACACACACACACACACACAGAGGGAAGAGGAAAAAACAAACCCCAAATATACTATCAATACAGAAGGGAGATAACACAAACCCCAAATAAACTATCAACACAAACGTACGTGAACGCATACAAACCTCAAGTATACTATTCACACAACGTCGCTAACGCATACAAACCCCAAATATGCTATCCACACTCGGGAGGAAGAAGAAAAAAACAACCAAATATACGATCTACACAACGTACGCGAACACACACACACACACACACACACACACACACACGCACACACAGAGGGAAGAGGAAAAAACAAACCCCAAATATACTATCAACACAGAAGGGATATAATACAAACCCCAAAAAAACTATCCACACAAACGTACGCGAACGCATACAAACCCCAAATATGCTATTCACACTCCGGAGGAAGAAGAAAAAAACAACCAAATATACGATCTACACAACGTACTCTAACACACACACACACACATACACACACACAGAGGGAAGAGGAAAAAACAAACCCCAAATATACTATCAATACAGAAGGGAGATAATACAAACCCAAAATAAACTATCCACACAAACGTACGCGAACACATACAAACCCCAAATATACTATCAACACAGAAGGGAGATAAAACAAACCCCAAATAAACTATCCACACAAACGTACGCGAACGCATACAAGCCCCAAATATACTATTCACACAACGTCGCTAACGCATACAAACCCCAAATATGCTATCCACACTCGGGAGGAAGAAGAAAAAAACAACCAAATATACGATCTACACAACGTACGCGAACACACACACACACACACACACAGAGGGAAGAGGAAAAAACAAATCCCAAAAATACTATCAACACAGAAGGGAGATAATACAAACCCCAAATAAACTATCCACGCAAACGTACGCGAACGCATACAAACCCCAAATATACTATCAACACAGAAGGGAGATAATACAAACCCCAAATAAACTATCCACACAAACGTACGCGAACGCATACAAACCCCAAATATGCTATCCACACTCGGGAGGAAGAAGAAAAAAACAACCAAATATACTATCTACACAACGTACGCGAACACACACACACACACACACACACACATATACACACAGAGGGAAGAGGAAAAAAAAGAACCCCAAATATACTATCAACACAGAAGGGAGATAATACAAACCCAAAATAAACTATCCACACAAACGTACGCGAACGCATACAAACCCCAAATATACTATTCACACAACGTCGCTAACGCATACAAACCCCAAATATGCTATCCACACTCGGGAGGAAGAACAAAAAAACAACCAAATATACGATCTACACAACGTACGCGAACAATCTCACACACACACACATACACACACACACAGAGGGAAGAGGCAAAAACAAACCCCAAATATACTATCAACACAGAAGGGAGATAATACAAACCCCAAATAAACTATCCACACAAACGTACGCGAACGCATACAAACCCGAAATATACTATCAACACAGAGTGAAGAAGAAAAAGTTTTTTGAAAGCACCTAAGCCCTCACCTGCAATGACCAACTCTGCCAAACACCTACACCCCACTCCCCACTCCCAACACTACAAAACCCATTTAACCCGTTATTTTATGGCATCAGTGTGTGATTTAGGAAACATCAAGACACAAAATGATGGATGAATAGACTGACTATTGTTTACCGACTTGCATGCCTAAAGAGCGTGCGTGAAGGAAAACATCCTTCCATTTCAATTCTAACTAAAACATGATCCAGAGGGATAGAGAGAGGTGAAAGAGCACAATTTCATAAAGTGTGAGTAAAAACAAAACACGCCATCCTTATTATACAATGTCAAGACCAAGAGACACCTACGTTTTCTTTCTGGTCTATTCTCTTTTAGAAGGTAGTATGAAATTTCACATCAGGGCCAACGCATCGGCTCACATTGTCAATTTTTCCATTTCCATGTCTTTACTGGCACAAGTTCTTCATCATCTTCAATTTCTTCTTCTTCTGAATCCCTCTTCTCTGTTTCGTCTTGTTTTTGTTTATTCTCTTTTCTCGTAGGGCACTCTGAATTCCAGTGTCCTTTCTCCTGACAACGATATTAGGTATCTTGACTTTTGTCTCTCTTTCTTAGACGAAGCAGGTATTCTGGAGACAAATACCCATTTACCTTTGCAGATATAGCAAACTTCATTAGCACTTACACACTTTCGTATGACTCTCATCAAATCAACGATCAAAAGAGTAAGTTTTGTAGCCACTTTCGCATGTGAATTATGCTTTCGTATGACTTTTAGCAAATATTTGACCAGCAGGTCGATCTGTGCTGACTCTTCCATCTTCTTGATCGTTTGAGAGCGGAATGAATACTCTGACGCTAAGACACTCTCCTTATATACAGGGACCTGCTGCGTATGAAACCTAGTCAAATGTAATTTTGCAATAAGATGAAACGATTTCATTGAGGAAGTAAAAAGCAATGATGTACCGTATCGCCTCACACAAAACCTGAAGTGTTAGTTCAAATCCGTGTCAGCGATTTCGAAGACGACATAACTGAGCTTTAATCAATGCTCGCCAATTATGCCACAAAACCACGAGTCCTGATTCACGCCAAAAGAAATTTCGTTCGGTCCATAAAAATAGTATCATATCTGAGAAACGCAAAAAGGAACTTCCAGAAAACTGAGGAAGACGGCTTACACCTACAACGTAAATGTATGAGTTCAAGTAGTGCGTAAAACTTAGTCAAATTAAATTTTTATAGTCAAGGCGAAACGATCTCTTTTCAAACAAGAAAGCAGACACCAAGCGACAATGGCGATCCGTGTCACACAACACTTTTCAAAATGTATATTATCAGAGGTTTGTTCTAGCGATCTGCACGGTTAAATTAAATGTTGATGTATTTTGCAATAAGACGGACACAATTTCCATGGGATCGCCCATGGTACGAATGTTCGTGCATTAGTTTAATTTTTAAAAATATTTTTTTTATATAAATCGCTTATAGCATAGACCCAGTAAAGCATGGCCATTCTCGTCACTGTCTGAATAGCTACTCAAGTCAATTCGAAGCGAACGCGGTAAGAAAATAAGTATAGCCAATGAAATGGCTTACAACGGGTGATGCATTGTTTTGTTCTAGGTCTGTGTGGCATAATAATCCCTATGTTCTTGCGTTGTTACCATTACAGTGCAGACAGACTGAAATGTGAACTTACAAGCCCTCTTTGTGTGTGTTGTACCATTTCCTCTTACCACATCAAAATACTGAGCGTCACAGTAGTGGTTCGCGTTTTCAAACTGACCATTTTTTTTATATCTCACTTAAACATTTCGACATAAACACTCACACTCACATCGGTAGAGTCAGAACAGACGTGTTACAGTATTGAGGGGCATGTTATCTTTTCGTTTTCAAACTAATAAATTTGGGGCTTGTATGAAGTAAAGAACCGAAAGTACAGTGAAACTCAAGGATGATAACCCAATCTGTCTGTCTATTGATGCGTGTATTTACTTAAGAAGAAATATGACCTCTAAAACACAAAGAGATACGGCAAGCATGATTAGATCAAACACAACGATGTTTTCCTTCACGCCCGTGTAATTTAGAGTTTCAATCGTCTTTGAAGACAAACTTGGTCTCCTTTTGTAGGGCTTGAAATAATAAAAGAAACTAAAAAATCTTAAGCACTTTGCTATAGATAATTTCATCAACAGACTAAACAACATAAATACCGTTACAACAATAGAAAGCCTTAAATCTTCTATCAAAAAGAAATGCATGAAAAAAATTAAAGATTAACGATAACTAACCAATGAAACCGAATTTAACAAAGGCAATGACATGTGAAGAAATGCCTCTCACTTTGGAAAGGTAGGCGAATGTACTCTGTCATGCACCATCAACTTGAAAAAAATTATAAACAAAGAGAAACCTGAATTCAAAATTCTCCTTTACCACGCTCGGACAGAAAAATGAGTGTGTGGTGAGACAATTCCCACTCATGTTTAAAGCCTTTCAGTCAGGTTGTTAAGGACTAGTTAGTCCTACACCTGATTGGCTAAATTTAAAAGTAGTCCGTGAGTACATAAAAGCCTGGGGGAATGAGGCTCTCTTTCCTTCCCCAGGAGTAATTAAAAATCACGCGGAGCGTTATTAAACCAGTGATACATGCTCCATTAGAGCGAAAATCACTTTAATTCAAGTAAGCAAGCAAGCAAGTTCGGGTACCGTCTCTAGCACTCTTGATGACACCAACTGTCTGGGTTATTTTCTTTCTTGCAAGCCCCTATGTTCCACTTCTGTTTGTGATAATAACTTGTGATACTTCACATTTTCTAAAGTGGAAATCTTTACAAGCCGTACAAAATACAAAACTTATATGACTTTGGCTTTTGACACTTGCACAGACTCTTCACTTTATAAGTGTCACGAGAAAATTGTATATCCCATTTTTACCATTTTCAAAAACACGCACACACTTGCAGCTTGACCAGAAATATGTACATCTTGTTTTGTGGATAAGTCACAGACAAGTCCAAGCATATATAGGTGGTTATGAACGTTAGGAATATCCCCTCATTTTTTCAGAAATATCAAAGCTTGTATGTGCATTTTCCCTTTTCCACTCTATATTAGTGCTTAGATTTGTTCTATTGTTGTAACGGTATTTATGTTGTTTAGTCTGTTGATGAAATTATCTATAGCAAAGTGCTTAAGATTTTTTAGTTTCTTTTATTATTTCAAGCCCTACAAAAGGAGACCAAGTTTGTCTTCAAAGACGATTGAAACTCTAAATTACACGGGCGTGAAGGAAAACATCGTTGTGTTTGATCTAATCATGCTTGCCGTATCTCTTTGTGTTTTAGAGGTCATATTTCTTCTTAAGTAAATACACGCATCAATAGACAGACAGATTGGGTTATCATCCTTGAGTTTCACTGTACTTTCGGTTCTTTACTTCATACAAGCCCCAAATTTATTAGTTTGAAAACGAAAAGATAACATGCCCCTCAATACTGTAACACGTCTGTTCTGACTCTACCGATGTGAGTGTGAGTGTTTATGTCGAAATGTTTAAGTGAGATATAAAAAAAATGGTCAGTTTGAAAACGCGAACCACTACTGTGACGCTCAGTATTTTGATGTGGTAAGAGGAAATGGTACAACACACACAAAGAGGGCTTGTAAGTTCACATTTCAGTCTGTCTGCACTGTAATGGTAACAACGCAAGAACATAGGGATTATTATGCCACACAGACCTAGAACAAAACAATGCATCACCCGTTGTAAGCCATTTCATTGGCTATACTTATTTTCTTACCGCGTTCGCTTCGAATTGACTTGAGTAGCTATTCAGACAGTGACGAGAATGGCCATGTTTTACTGGGTCTATCCTATAGGCGATTTATATAAAAAAAATATTTTTAAAAATTAAACTAATGCACGAACATTCGTACCATGGGCGATCCCATGGAAATTGTGTCCGTCTTATTGCAAAATACATCAACATTTAATTTAACCGTGCAGATCGCTAGAACAAACCTCTGATAATATACATTTTGAAAAGTGTTGTGTGACACGGATCGCCATTGTCGCTTGGTGTCTGCTTTCTTGTTTGAAAAGAGATCGTTTCGTCTTGACTATAAAAATTTAATTTGACTAAGTTTTACGCACTACTTGAACTCATACATTTACGTTGTAGGTGTAAGCCGTCTTCCTCAGTTTTCTGGAAGTTCCTTTTTGCGTTTCTCAGATATGATACTATTTTTATGGACCGAACGAAATTTCTTTTGGCGTGAATCAGGACTCGTGGTTTTGTGGCATAATTGGCGAGCATTGATTAAAGCTCAGTTATGTCGTCTTCGAAATCGCTGACACGGATTTGAACTAACACTTCAGGTTTTGTGTGAGGCGATACGGTACATCATTGCTTTTTACTTCCTCAATGAAATCGTTTCATCTTATTGCAAAATTACATTTGACTAGGTTTCATACGCAGCAGGTCCCTGTATATAAGGAGAGTGTCTTAGCGTCAGAGTATTCATTCCGCTCTCAAACGATCAAGAAGATGGAAGAGTCAGCACAGATCGACCTGCTGGTCAAATATTTGCTAAAAGTCATACGAAAGCATAATTCACATGCGAAAGTGGCAACAAAACTTACTCTTTTGATCGTTGATTTGATGAGAGTCATACGAAAGTGTGTAAGTGCTAATGAAGTTTGCTATATCTGCAAAGGTAAATGGGTATTTGTCTCCAGAATACCTGCTTCGTCTAAGAAAGAGAGACAAAAGTCAAGATACCTAATATCGTTGTCAGGAGAAAGGACACTGAAATTCAGAGTGCCCTACGAGGAAAGAGAATAAACAAAAACAAGACGAAACAGAGAAGAGGGATTCAGAAGAAGAAGAAATTGAAGATGATGAAGAACTTGTGCCAGTAAAGACATGGAAATGGAAAAATTGACAATGTGAGCCGATGCGTTGGCCCTGATGTGAAATTTCATACTACCTTCTAAAAGAGAATAGACCAGAAAGAAAACATAGGTGTCTCTTGGTCTTGACATTGTATAATAAGGATGGCGTGTTTTGTTTTTACTCACACTTTATGAAATTGTGCTCTTTCACCTCTCTCTATCCCTCTGGATCATGTTTTAGTTAGAATTGAAATGGAAGGATGTTTTCCTTCACGCACGCTCTTTAGGCATGCAAGTCGGTAAACAATAGTCAGTCTATTCATCCATCATTTTGTGTCTTGATGTTTCCTAAATCACACACTGATGCCATAAAATAACGGGTTAAATGGGTTTTGTAGTGTTGGGAGTGGGGAGTGGGGTGTAGGTGTTTGGCAGAGTTGGTCATTGCAGGTGAGGGCTTAGGTGCTTTCAAAAAACTTTTTCTTCTTCACTCTGTGTTGATAGTATATTTCGGGTTTGTATGCGTTCGCGTACGTTTGTGTGGATAGTTTATTTGGGGTTTGCATTATCTCCCTTCTGTGTTGATAGTATATTTGGGGTTTGTTTTTGCCTCTTCCCTCTGTGTGTGTGTGTATGTGTGTGTGTGTGTGTTTGTTCGCGTACGTTGTGTAGATCGTATATTTGGTTGCTTTTTTCTTCTTCCTCCCGAGTGTGGATAGCATATTTGGGGTTTGTATGCGTTAGCGACGTTGTGTGAATAGTATATTTGGGGTTTGTATGCGTTCGCGTACGTTTGTGTGGATAGTTTATTTTGGGTTTGTATTATCTCCCTTCTGTATTGATAGTATATTTGGGGTTTGTTTTTTCCTCTTCCCTCTGTGTGTGTGTATGTGTGTGTGTGTGTGTGTGTGTTCGCGTACGTTGTGTAGATCGTATATTTGGTTGCTTTTTTCTTCTTCCTCCCGAGTGTGAATAGCATATTTGGGGTTTGTATGCGTTCGCGTACGTTTGTGTGGATAGTTTATTTTGGGTTTGTATTATCTCCCTTCTGTATTGATAGTATATTTGGGGTTTGTTTTTTCCTCTTCCCTCTGTGTGTGTGTATGTGTGTGTGTGTGTGTGTGTGTGTGTGTTCGCGTACGTTGTGTAGATCGTATATTTGGTTGTTTTTTTCTTCTTCCTCCCGAGTGTGAATAGCATATTTGGGGTTTGTTTGCGTTCGCGTACGTTTGTGTGGATAGTTTATTTGGGGTTTGTATTATCTCCCTTCTGTGTTGATAGTATATTTGTGGTTTGTATGCGTTCGCGTACGTTTGTGTGGATAGTTTATTTGGGGTTTGTATTATCTCCCTTCTGTGTTGATAGTATATTTGGGGTTTGTATTTTCCTCTTCCCTCTGTGTGTGCGTGTATGTGTGTGTGTGTGTTTGTGTGTGTGTGCGTATGTCTGCGCGCGTACGTTGTGTGTGTGTGTTTGTGTGTGTGTGTGTGTGTGTATTGGTCTCTGTTTGTCCCTATAAAAACTCACTTTATCCCTATCAGATACACTCTACCTACCTACCTGCAGTAGCGCGTATTCAGGTCAGCCACTTGCAACACTGTTGCCATTTATCCCCTAGTGTTCAGTACAGTGACGTCACTGACGCTGGAAATTTTGAGACTATAAATATCGACTTGGGGATTTCCACATTTTGTAGCTATACATATATACTGGAATTCATAAACAGGAACGTCACTCAAGCTGAGGCTATAAAAAGATAGTGGGATTTTCCAAAGGAAAAACTCACAAGTTGGAGCTATAAATAGATAGTGGGATTTCATAGGAATTTCAGCTGATTATAGATACATAGGTATTTATTCAAGATCGTCACAGAAGTTGATATTGTAAGTAGTTACTAATTTTATCCATTTTTGTCTAAACCATTGTAACTTTATTTTCGGGGATATGTTTATTTTCCTTTAAATTCTGGGACAATTTCGCCATTTTAGCGTTACTTTTAGTCACATCCATTTTGTCGTTGAGCATTTCCTTGATTATAGCTATTTATAGCATCATTACAATTATGCAAATTTTTGAACACCCCAGCAAGATTTCAGGTCTTGGTAATGCTTTATATATAAATCTCACGCTTGTACTAGTGTATGTATGTTTCTGTCTCTGTTGTGTTTGACCCTCTACCATCATTGTCCCTAGACAATCCCACCATGTTCAATTCCCCTTGACGCTATACAGACCCACCATGTTCAATTTCCATATGTTAAATTCCCCTAGTCCCTAGATAGACCCACACTCTATTCCCATGTTCAATTTCCCTTGACGCTATAAAGTCCCACCCTGTTTAAATTCCTTTGACGCTAAACTGTCCCACGATTTTTCTCCATGTTAATTTCACTTGACGCTAATCTGACCCAGGGGTCTCTGTAATGCTAATTCCCATTGACGCTAATCTCACCCCATTTACTACTGTCGTTTGATTGACAGTGACACAGTTGTCATTTTTTTGAAGTTAATATATATCGGTGTGCACGATTTACACATATAAGGAGATATAAGACTATGAATTTTTGCCTGAACACGATTCAATTAGTTTGATTAAAGCAACGTAATCACATATACAAATGACACTCTACTGGAATTTCCACAGCTAATAGGCGAATATTCAAAACTCACGGAACGTATAGATTATAAACATTCTTTGTGACACAAGTTTAAACGATTGTTTCAAATCTTACATATATTTCGTCATGAAATTATTCGCAATTATGGAGAAAGCATTAAAAGAATCTAAACAAGTCTAACAATAAAGAGCGTAAGGCATAAATAAAACAATGTCTTCCTATAGTACCACACTTACCGAGTAGCGATGTTTAAGTACACTGTCTGGTGACGCAATTGTTTTGTTAATAAACTCAAGTTCTTCCTTATCCAACAGACCCCTGTTAACAATTAATAATGAAAACTCAGCTACTTTCATGGCTGAAAGTGGCATATATTAAAATAGGTAGCTGAGTAGCATTCATTATATAATACACACTCTTCATCTAAAATCACACGTGTTTATGAACGTCTCATCATTTGTGTAATACAATTAAAAACGTATATAATCTAACACAATTATACAAACATACCCTTGTTTTACTGAACTATATGAGACGAAGTTTCTAAATCAGAAATCTATCAGATATTGATGATTTTGTTTAAACACATTTTTAAATGTTTCATACCTTATATTACCCTTAAGAGTTTGATATAAGCCCGTGTCATTCCCAAAGCTTTAGTCATCTGTGCCATGGTTACAATGAAAATTTTAAACGAACTGAATGCAAACACAAGTCCTTATAATTTCCTATGTAAAGCTAATATTAGTGTGGTTTTATGTAATCGATGGTTGCCAAAACAAACATACCTATAGAGGGGAGCTACTATTCAACTTCTGTTAGTTTGTTTACATATTTGTTTCTGTAGCCGTGATTGCCCGAATAAAACTTGGATTAACGGAGTTGACGTAAAACTATGAACGAAGACTTATGACCAATAATAAATCAATGCACTTATTACACATTAAAATGTCCAACAGTTTTGTTATATAGTGAAAATATTATATCACTCTTTGACTGTAAGTTGTATAACATCCAGATTACTTTGAATATAAACGAATCTGTTCAACATAATGCAAGGTCTAAAATCAGTTTATAAATGTAACATTTTTTCTATAACTCCTATCATATTTCGTGCTATGAAGGACATTCACGTAAAATATTGTCTTATCTTTCTTTACGTAATGTGTACATATTAGTATATTTTAATTTCTAGACAAGTAGGTTCCACACCACAGCCAAACATAGGCAATTAACTTTTAAAATGCAATATAATCATGTTCTAATCACATTTTTCTTCATGACATTCATATTTAAAGAACAAAAATCCGTTCATACACTTGTTTTATTTGCATGGACACTAAATGTCAATACTCAGTAAATGATATCCTATGTAAAAAGTGTAGTATTAGACTTATTATATGATATTCTATGCAAGAGGTGTAGTATTAGACACAGTCTATGAATTATATGTACGAGGTCTTGTATTAGACTCACTATATGAATTTTATGTAAGAGGTGCAGTATTAGACTCAGTCTATGAATTATATGTACGAGGTCTAGTATTAGACTCAGAATATGATATCCTATGTAAGAGATGTATTATTAGACTTAGTATATGACACTCTATGCAAGAAGTGTAGTATTAGACACATTATATTAATTATATGCAAGAGGTGTAGTATTAGACACATTATATGAATTATATGTAGGGGTGCAGTATTAGACTCAGTCTATGAATTATATGTACGAGGTCTAGTATTAGACTCAGAATATGATATTCATGTAAGAGGTGTAGTATTAGACACATTATATGAATTCTGTGTAAGAGGTGTAGTATTAGACACATTATATGAATTCTGTGTAAGAGGTGCAGTATTAGACACATTATATGAATTATATGTAAGACGTGTAGTATTAAACTCAGTATATGATATTCATGTAAGAGGTGTAGTATTAGATTCAGCATATGAATTACATGTACGAGGTCTAGTATTAGATTCACTATATGATATTTTTTTAAGAGGTACAGTATTAGACTCAGTGTATTATATTCTATGTAAGATTTGCAGTATTAGAATCAGTATATGATATTCTATGTACGAGGTCTTGTATTAGACTCACTATATGATATTATATGTAAGAGGTGTAGTATTAGACTCAGTATATTAATTTTGCGGCCCCGAGTGGTAGAGTGGTCGAAAGCGCTCACCGTTACGGATCACTGCCATCTCATCTCTGTCTGCGTTGGTTCGAGTCTCGGGTTCGGCCAATGTGGATATATGAGAAAGCTTGCCGGCAGCTTCTCGTGGGTCGGTGGTTCTATCCGGAGTCTTCCCGGTTTCTTCCTCCACCATTAATACTGGCCGCCATGTATAGCCTATATTGTGCAGACAAATGGCGTTAAACCCTACAACAACAACAACAACAACAACAGAGGTATAGTATTAGACTCAGTATATGATATTCTATGTACAAGGTCTTGTATTAGACTCACTATATGATATTATATGTACGGGGTGTAGTATTAGACTCAGTATGTGATATTCTAAGAGGTGTAGTATTAGACTCAGTATATGATATTCTAAGAGGTGTAGTATTAGACTCAGTATATGATATTCTAAGAGGTGTAGTATTAGACTCAGTATATGATATTCTAAGAGGTGTACTATTAGACTCAGTACATGATATTCTAAGAGGTGTACTATTAGACTCAGTATATGATATTCTAAGAGGTGTAATATTAGACTCAGTACATGATATTATATGTACGGGGTGTAGTATTAGACTCAGTACATGATATTATATGTACAGGGTGTACTATTAGACTCAGTACATGATATTCTAAGAGGTGTTGTATTAGACTCAGTATATTATATTCAATATAAGAGGTTTAGTATTAGACTCAGTATATTATATTCTATGTAAAACATGTAGTATTAGACATTATATTATAGTCTAGCTACGAGGCGTAGTGTTAGATTCAGTATATTATATTCTTTGTAAGAGCTGTAGGATTAGACTCATACTATTATATTCTATGTAAAAGGTGTAGTATTAGACTCAATATACGATATTCTATGTGAGAGGTGTAGTATTAGACTCAGCATCTAAGGATCGTGATTAAAGATTTAAAAGAAAGAAAAAAAAAACAACCAGATACGAAACATTTGCATTTTAAAATCTAACAGAACCGCAAGAATTGAATTCGTTCAAAGATTCGTTTGTTTATTATGATGTTATTTACAATGTTTACATTTGACAATATTGCCTAATTGGTCAGCACAATTAATACACACTCACTCGCGTCTACCTGATCTCACCAATAACGGATGCATTGGATAAGTATATTCATAGAGTATCACATCACAGACGAGGCAGCTAGGGGATAATGTAACTGAAGGATAAGAAGAAAGCAATAACAACTTAAGAAAATAAAATCTATATTTGGCGAAAGCACAATCTGGGATGACCACGACTACTACTTAGCACAGCATTGTAAGTGAAATCAAAAGATGACTTCAGTGAGAGTAATATTTGGTTCACCTTAAACAAACTCAGAACAGTTGTGTAGAAGATAGATACATTATGACAGTTGGAATTTTTTTGTACGTCCTTTACAATGGAGCTGTCCAAGGCGTCAGAATATCACTGATAATGCGGCATTATGGTCAGACAAGCTTGTCATTACATACATTACTACAGAGTAATTTATAAACAGCTCAGATATAGAGTGGATAAACGTTAATTTAAATTTAATAATCAACGATTGACTCGCAACTGGTGGTAAGTATTTTGCTCTTTACATGAAGGAGAAAGAGGGAAAATAAAAGTATGTACAAGATGAGACTGAATGATATGACCAATGGCAACAACTAGAACGTGGGGAAAGACAGGCCAGTAAGAAGATGAATATATCTGACGATAAAATTTAGTGCAATTGATAGGAGAGACCCATCTTTGAGACATAATACTTCTGATAATTCTATCTTACGTAAAATGTCTCAGTGGTCTGTACAGTTATAACATAAAGCCCAATTTCAGAAACATAAACAAACAGGCTTACACATAATGAGGGAAATACTGAGTGAGAAGAAATGACTTATAGAACATAACCCATGTATCCGAAAACGAAACTGCAGACAAATTCCAGACTACTTTCATATATTGTTTACATGTGCTATTTATTTTTATTTTGCAATAGCACAAAACATGCATAAGGATCAATTTAATGTCGTAGATTTACCTCACCTTTAAGCGTGTGTTAAATGTCATAAGCACTGGTAGTCTTTTATTTCAATCGTCCTTCACTATGAGCCGGTCTGTGCGTGCAACGTTGACTCAATAAGAAAGCTTTACCTCAAGATGATGCATCGATATTCGTCGAATATCAGTTTAATTCTGATGTAACGGTGAAATTGCCATTAAAGCAGTTATTATTGTGGCTTACATTAGAAACATACTATGAAGGAGGGGCATTCATCATCCTCTTCATAACAGACCCTCATGACCAACTACTGCTCACTATTAAGAGTCGATAAATATTGAATCATCTAATGATTAAGTCAAAGTCGATTTTGATTCGACTCTTCTGCAGTCATTCGATTTTGATTCGACTCTTCTGCAGTCATATCGATTTTGATTCGACTCTTCTGCAGTCATATCGATTTTGATTCGACTCTTCTGCAGTCATATATTCAACTTATACTTGGGTGCCAGACTAAGCTTACACTGTTATAATCTGGATGGTTGTTTTTATTTCTTTTCATTTTTGCCCTCATGATCAGCAAAATCATTTTCCTATAATTCTTGTTTGAATCTGTCTGTAATCATGAATATAATTTCAAGAAGCGAACATATGTTTAGAATTCAGCTTCACACTAAGACATGTTAACAGTAATTTTGACCAAAGCATATTTATGTCTATAAGCGTCAATGACCCTGCCCTATCCTCCATATTATTTGTTTCTATCAGTGATCGACAGCGTTATTCGACCACACGTTTTAGATAATGAATATAAACATACTTCAGATAAATAGTACTTACAATTAGATCATGATGTATATAAACATAATACTTACAACTAGAGCAAAATGTATATACACAGTGTGTAATGTAAACCCTATTTAGAACTGAACGTCCATGATGTTTCTTATTATTGGTATGGTTATGTTATTACGATGATTCCAGAAACATAAATAATTATTTTCTTCACAGATGAAATATTTTGACTATTTTTGTTCCATATTAATTTTTCCTGTTGTCCTCCTTGTCTCAGTGTCCTAAAGGTATTTTTATTCTCTCTTTATAAATACTAATATATGTGTATGTAATTTTATGGTAGACTGTACGTTTTGGTTACGCATCCCCACAGGCATACACAACAATAATGACTACAATCATATACCAACAACAACACACGGAGCTATTAAAGCTACCATTGTTATTTGCAGTCTCTTGCAGACGACGTAATTGTTCCTATTTATACTTTTACTATATATGGTAAGACTTTTTACTACACGTACTTGTAATATTTGCTGAGACATTGCAGTGCTGATTGAATATCCAGAAAAAGAAACATCTCGACTTATGTAAAATGTAACATACCACACTTATCCATGACGTATGTCTAGATCTTGTGTAAAATGTAACATACCACACTTATCCATGACATATGTCTAGATCTTGTGTAAAATGTAACATACCACACTTATCCATGACGTATGTCTAGATCTTGCTTAAAATGTAACATACCACACTTATCCATGACATATGTCTAGATCTTGTGTAAAATGTAACATACCACACTTATCCATGACATATGTCTAGATCTTGTGTAAAATGTAACATACCACACTTATCCATGACGTATGTCTAGATCTTGCTTAAAATGTAACATACCACACTTATCCATGACATATGTCTAGATCTTGTGTAAAATGTAACATACCACACTTATCCATGACATATGTCTAGATCTTGCTTAACATGTAACATACCACACTTATCCATGACGTATGTCTAGATCTTGTGTTAAATGTAACATACCACACTTATCCATGACATATGTCTAGATCTTGTGTAAAATGTAACATACCACACTTATCCATGACGTATGTCTAGATCTTGCTTAAAATGTAACATACCACACTTATCCATGACATATGTCTAGATCTTGTGTTAAATGTAACATACCACACTTATCCATGACATATGTCTAGATCTTGCTTAAAATGTAACATACCACACTTATCCATGACATGTGTCTAGATCTTGTGCAAAATGTAACATACCACACTTATCCATGACATATGTCTAGATCTTGCTTAAAATGTAACATACCACACTTATCCATGACATGTGTCTAGATCTTGTGCAAAATGTAACATACCACACTTATCCATGACGTATGTCTAGATTTTGTGTTAAATGTAACATACCACACTTATCCATGACGTATGTCTATATCTTGTGTAAAATGTAACATACCACACTTATCCATGACATATGTCTAGATCTTGCTTAAAATGTAACATACCACACTTATCCATGACATATGTCTAGATCTTGTGTAAAATGTAACATACCACACTTATCCATGACGTATGTCTAGATCTTGCTTAACATGTAACATACCACACTTATCCATGACGTATGTCTAGATCTTGTGTTAAATGTAACATACCACACTTATCCATGACATATGTCTAGATCTTGTGTAAAATGTAACATACCACACTTATCCATGACATGTGTCTATATCTTGTGTTAAATGTAACATACCACACTTATCCATGACATATGTCTAGATCTTGCTTAAAATGTAACATACCACACTTATCCATGACATGTGTCTAGATCTTGTGCAAAATGTAACATACCACACTTATCCATGACGTATGTCTAGATTTTGTGTTAAATGTAACATACCACACTTATCCATGACGTATGTCTATATCTTGTGTAAAATGTAACATACCACACTTATCCATGACGTATGTCTAGATCTTGTGTTCCATCTTTTCAGCTTTTCTGAAATAGGAGGTCCTAACGTACGTGCTAGCCGTACATATATGTTCAATGTAAACTAGGTCTTTTGTATGATACTGAAAAAAGAGATTTAAAAGATTAAATGTGTTTTACTTAGTCAATGGCATTAAAGACTATCCATAACGTTTTCTTTAAAGACGTCTTCATATTTGTGGTCTATTTGACTGTGCCCCTCCGAACACATGTACTTAATTAAATTAGTGTTTTCACTGTATGTGTATGTATGTTTGAAATGCTAGTAAGCCTTGTATATATTTTTGATCATCTTTAATAATCATGCTAGTCATGTGACACACACACACATGAGGCTACAAACATTCTCTTTTCCTCAAGCTTAATGCAAAATGACGCTTAATGCAAAATGTTGAGAAAATGGATAACATAAAAGAGTGTGGACCACTGCCGTACCGTTTCTGAATACAACCAGCAAACATTTTATGTTTTCATACACTTATATAAGTTATGTCAGATATTTTCATTCCACACCAAGCTGAACAATCGTCGCGAACATGTCTTCAGATTTTGTAGAAAGAAACTCTTTTAATCGTATAACAACAGACAATCCACTGCTAGTAAACATACCTTATCTTCTCTGTTACGAAATGTACTCTTATTTTATGATTGTGAACTGTATAATTTGTACGCTATAATATAATACAATTTGTTTCATAACACTTGTGTACGTAAATAATATCTATCATAAAAAATTGCTCAAACATAGAAAGATATTTTCTCTTGAAAAGTTTGTTTGTCTTGACATACTTGACTCAACTCACATGACTAATCTGTCGTTTATTTTACAAGGGTAGCCTAATGATTATTTACACCTATTTCATCTTTAACCTGTTTTATCTTTAATCAGTTTATGTTTGCTCAGGTTGGCTCCTGCATGTACATATTGTCTTGATAAAATTATCTTAGTTACTGTGACTTTGACCTTTCCGTATTGAAGGTAAATGATTGCATATTCATGTCGTTATATATATTCTATTATCGTATATGTATTATACTAATCTAATGACGCATCCGCATTCTGTCAACTGTTTTAATTTTATGTCAAAGAAAACCCATGGTATCATCCGAAAATGCGGACAATTTTCTGCTTTCTATGACATCCTGACAAATTCTTCTTATCTAGACGCGTTAGGATATATACCTAAGACGGATTCGTGGTAATCATTTATGTACACAAACGCATGCCATTCTTCCCAAGTACGTTATTTCACTAGTGACAAAATATTGACTCATTCATGGTTGAAAACAGTGGATCAAAAGTTCTGATTCACCTATAATATAAATCGGATCTTCAATAATACAATTGATTACACAGATGTGCCATCAATAACGTGGAAGACTGAACAATGCTGATTGGGTTCAAAATTTTCACACAAAATCCATTCACATTTCATTTTTAACAAAATCTTCCGGTATTAATTTGTTTTTGCAATACTGTGCAAAAACTGAGAAGATTTTTAATGATAAATCACTAGCATATGAACCCTTTCTTTCTGAAATATAATGAAATTTATTTTACATACATTGTAAATAACATGTGTTTGCTTATATATATGTGCCTGCTTGTTTGCGTGTCTGTGTCTGTGTGTCATTTTCCAGCTATATCTATGACTCCCATGGCAAATTATGCATGCATTTGAAAAAAGGATCGGAACTGTCTAGTGGTGAGAAAGGAGCAGCAGCATGTGGATGTACGATAAAGTCCTTAAAGCACAGCGAACAGGATTTCATAGCTAAATATTTTTTGAATGAGGCAAAATAGCGGTAACAACATTGGCTGATAGCATGTTCCTTGCAATAAACTGGTCTCTGTAATCAGCCGTGGAAATTATTTCTGTCGAATTTGTATCCTGACTGGACCTGAAATAAATGTTTAAATTGATTTGAATTTGTTTTATTTTTGCAGTACTTGGTACAGTTGATAAAGGCTGGGTGGTATATATTGTACCATTTTCGTCGCGACATATCACAAAAACTAGTATATTTATTCGAGACATTCCTTCATTGGTTAGATCATATATGTACACACTTTTTTCTTAATTAGTGTGACAGAAATGTCACCTTCAGTACAAAAATTGAATAAGAATAAGTGCAAACGTACATAGTTCTCACCCATGCAACAGAGAGATCTGCTTGTTTTGCTAACCTTACTTTTCCTGTCTCAGTCTATTCATCTCAGACCAATCGTCTCAGTCAAGGTGTCCACGCAACACGGACTACTGTATCAAGGGACGTAACCATAGTTGTCTTATGCTTGGTCTGAAGGAGTTATTTTCGTATCAATCAGCCGCTAACACTTTGGGACATTTAACAAAAATAAATGTTTGGAGTAGAGAGAATAAATAACTTACAGAAAAAAAGATCCAGAAAGAAAACGATAAATGTAAGTAAAAAAGAAAATGGACTACAAGCATGGTAAAAATCGACTCTTAAAGGTAGGAGAACAAAATCGTAAATGTTTACCACTCACTGGGTACCTATTCCATTTACCACCCACTGGGTACCTATTCAATGTATACAATATAGTTTTTGGACGATGGAAGTTTCGCAAATTATGCAAAACATGAACTAGTAATTTCAGAAAATTCACCACTGCCTGAGTCAGATGATCTTTCCTTTCTTTTTCATGACTGGTAAACAAATTAAATAAATGTGTCGCTGAAACCGAATCAACTTTCGTCGGAGAAAATAACACAATCAGGAGTGGAAATATAAAAACACTGAAACGGTCAAAAAGAGTAGATTTACAGAAGTGGACGAACAATTTGTCACAAATTTTGTTTCAGAGCAAGAAAATACGAATAACAAACGCAAGGCATTGGGTTACAAAACTACTAGAAGAATATCCTGAGAAAATATCTCTTCTCTCTAGCTATCTCCCTCTTTTAATCTCTCTATTTCCCTCTCTCTTCCTCTCTCTTTCTATCTCTCTATTTCTCTTTCTTTCCCTCATTTTCTGTCTCTTTCTCTTTCTATCTTTCTCTCTCTCTTTATCTCACTCTGTCTCTTCCTCTCTTTCTCTCTCACTATCGCTGTCTTTCTGTCTCTTCCTCTCTCTCTCTTCCTTTCACTCTCTCATTCATTATCTCTTTCTCTTTTTTTTCTCTCTCTCTCTCCCACTCTCTCTTTCTCTCTATCTTTCTCTATCGTTCTCTCTTTCTCTATCTTTATCTCTCTCCATTTCTCTCTCTATTTCTCTTTATAACTCTTTCTCTCTCTTTCTCTCTTCTCTATCTCACTCTCTCCTTTTCTCTCTCTCTCGCACTCTTTATATCTCATTCTCTCTCTATTTCTCTCTAATTCTCTCTCTATCTCTCTCTTTCTATCTTCTTTCTCCCACTACCTCTTGCTCTCTTGCTCTTTTTCACTCCCTCTTATATTTCTCTCTTTCTCTCTCTCTATTTCCCTCTCATTCGCTTTCTTTACCTTTCTCTTTTTTCTTGCTCCTTATCTTTCTCTCTTTCCCTCTCTCTTTTGCTATTTGTCTATCTTTCTCTTTCTCTTTCTATCACTTTTTTCTCAAATTCTCTCTCTCTTTATCTCTCTTTTCGTCTCTATCTTTCCCTCTCATTCTCTCTCTCTTTCTCTCTTTCACTCTTTCTCTTTCACTTTCTTTCTCTGTCTTTCTCTCTCTGTTTCTCTCTCTCTCTCGCTGTCTTTTTACTTCTCCTTCTCTTTCTCTCTCTTTCTCGTTCTCTCCTTCTCTCTTTCTCTTTCTCTCTTTCTCTCTCTCTCTCTGTCTCTCTCTTTTTCTCTCTCTCTTATCTCTCTCTCTTTCGCTCTGTTCTTTTTTCTCTATATGTCTCTCTCTCATTCTCTCTCTCTGTTTCACTTTCTCTCTTTCTCTCTCCTTCTCACTATCTATATCTCTCTTTCTCTACCTCATTCTCTCTCTTTCTCTTTCTCTCTTTCACTCTCTCACACTCTCTCTCTCTCTTCATCTCTCTTCCTCTGTCTCTCTCGTCTCTCTCTCTTTCCCTCTCTGGTTCTCTCAT
Source organism: Sinohyriopsis cumingii (assembly GCA_028554795.2). NCBI lineage: Eukaryota > Metazoa > Mollusca > Bivalvia > Unionida > Unionidae > Sinohyriopsis > Sinohyriopsis cumingii. The sequence continues at coordinate 63,823,958 of CM068840.1, forward strand.
TCTCTCTCTCCATCTCTTTCTCTCTCTCGTTCTCGTTCTTTCTCTTCCTCTCTCTCTCAATCTCTCTAATTCTCTCTTTCTCTTTTCTCTCTTTCTCTCACTCTCTGTCACTCTTTGTCTCTTTCTCTTTCTCTTTTCTATTTATCTTACTCTCTCTTTTACCCTCTCACTATCGCTAGCTCCCTTGTTCTCTCTCTTTCTCTCTCCATCTCTCTATCTCTCTCTTTCTCTCTCTTTGCGTATCTCTCTTTTTCTCACTCTGTCTCTCCCTCTCTTTCTCTCTCACTCTCACTCTATTCTATTTATCTTCCTCTCTCTTCCTTTCTCTCTCATTATCGCTCTTTTTCTTTCTTTTTTCTCACTATCTATCTTTCTCTCACTCTCTAGCACTCTCTCTCTCTTTCTCCCTCTTCTCTTTCAGTATATCTCTCTCTTTCTCACTCTATATCCCTCGTTATCTCTCTTTCTTTCTCCATCTCTCTCTTTCTATCTCTTTTTCTCTCTATATCTCTCTCTTTCTGTCTGTTTTTCCTCCTCACTGTCGCTCTCTATCTCTCTCTCTTTATATTTCTCTTCTTTTCTAATTCTTTCTCTCTTTCTTTCCCTTTCTCTCTCTACCTCACTTTTTCTCTCTCTTTCTCTCTCTCTCTTTTTCTCTCCCTATTTCTCTCCTTCTATCTCTTTTTTATCTCCCTCTCGCTCTCTTTCCCTCTTACTTTATCTATTTCTCTCTCATTATCTCTCCCTTTATCTTTCTATTTCTCTCTTACTCTCTTTCTCTCTCTCTTTCTCTTAATTTCTCTTTCTTTCTCTCTCTCTTTCTCTCTTTGTCTCTTTCTCTCTCTATCACTGTAGCTTTCTCGCTCTCTCTTTCTCTCCTTCTCTTTCTCTTTCTCACTCTCTTTCTGTCTTTCTCCTTATCTCTCTCTTTCTCTTGCTTTCTCTCTCTCGTTGCTCTCTCTCTCTTTCTCTCTTCTTCTCTTTCACTCTCGCTCTCGTTCTCTCGTTTTTTCTCTCTTTCTCCCTCATTCTCTCTTTCTCTTTCTCTCCTTTATCTTTCCCTCTTTCTATCTATATTTCTCCCTCTCGTTCTCTTTCTTTCTCTCTCTTATTCTCTTTCTATTTTATCTCTCTCTTTCTCTACTTCTCTCTTTCTCTCTCTTTTTATCTCACTTTGTCTCTCTCTTTCTCTCTTCCCATATTTCTCTCTCTCATTCTCTCTCTGTTTTTCTTCCTCTCTCTCCCTCCCACTCAATTCTTCTCCTCTCTTCTGTTTTTCTCTTTCTCCCCTCTTTCTATCTCATTCTCTTTCTTTCTCTCATTCTCTGTCTCTCTATCTTTCTATAGTTCTCTCTCTCTCTTTCTTTCTCTCTTTCTTTCAATCTCTCCCTATCATTCTCTCTCTTACTATCGATCTTTTTCTATGTCTCTTCATCTCTCTCACTTTGACTCTCTCACTCTCTATTTCTTTCTCATTCTCTCGTTCTCTCTTTCTCTCACTCTCTCCCATTTTCTTTTTTCCCTCTCTTCTCTCTCTATCTCTCTCTGTCGCTCTCTTTCTATATCTCTTTCTCTCTTTCGATCTATTTCTCTCCTTTCTCTCCTTCTCTCTACTCCCTCTCTCTTCTTCACTTTTACTTTCGCTCTCTTTATCTATTTCTTTCTCTCTCCCTTTCTCTCTCATTCTCTCTATCTATATCTCTCTCTTTTATTTTCTCGCTGGTTGTTTCTCTCATTCTCTTTCTCTCTCTTATTATCTTTCCCTCTTTTTCCTTCTCTCTTTCTCTCTCTCTCTCTTTCTCTATTTATCTCATTCTCTCTCTATGTCGCTTTCACTCTGTCTCTGTTTCTCTGTCTGTGTGCTCTCTCATTCTCTCTCTGTATCTCTCTCTGTATCTCTCTCACGTTCTCTGTCGTTGTCTCTCTCATTTTCTTTCTCTCTCTCTCTCTCTGTCTCTCTCTCTCTCTCTTTCTCTCTCCTCTTTCTATTTCTCTTCCTCTCTCATCATTTCTCTCTCGAATTCTCTATTTATCTCACTATCTCTCTCTATGTCCCTCTTTTTCTCTCTGTGTCTCTCTCTTTATCTCTTTCTGTCCCCCTCTCTCTCTTTCTCTGACTCTCTCTCGCTCTACTTGTCTCCTCTTTCCCTCCATCTCTCTCTTCTCTCTTTAGTTCTTTTTCCCTCTTTCTCATTCTCTTTTTCACTATCTCTCTCTTTTTTTCTCTCTATGTCTCTATGTGTCTCTCTATGTGTCTCTCTCTTTCTCTCACTGTCTCTTTCTTTCTTTCTCTCTCTATATTTCTCCCTCTCTTTCTCTCTCTTTCTCTCTCTCATTCTCTTCCTCTTTCTCTTTCTTTTTCCTCCCTTTCTCTCTCTCTCTCACTCACTTTCTCTTTCTCCCTCTCTCTTCTCTCTCTTTCGCGTCTCTATCTCTCTCTTTCTGTTTCTGTTTTTCCTCCTCCCTCTCGCTCTCTATCTCTCTCCCTTTATCTTTCTCTCCTTCTCTTCTCTCTTTCTGTCTTTCTTTTTCTCTCTTTTCTTTGTCTTCGCATTTGTCTATCTTTCTCTCATTCTCTCTCTGTTTCTCTTTCTATCTTTTTTCTCTCTCCTCCCTATCTCTCTTTATGCCTCTCTTCTCTCTTTGTCTTTCTAACTTTCTTTATCTGTAAATCTCTCTTTCTCCCTCTCACTCTCGCTCTTTCTCTCATCCTCTCTCTCACTCTTTCCCTATCATTCTTTCTCTTTATCTTTCGCTCTTCTTCTCTCTAATTCTTTTTCTGTCTTTCTCTCTCTCTCATTGTCTCTCTTTCTCTCTCACTCTTTTTCTCTCTTCCCGTCTCTCTATCTTTCTATCTCTCATTTTCTCTCTCTTTCTCTCTCTATTTAAATCTTTCTCTATTTTTCTCTTTCTCAATCTATTTCATTTCCTCTCTATCTCTCATTCTCTCTGTCTATCTCTCTTTCTCTGTCTCCTTTTCTCTGTCTGTGTCTCTTTCTCTATGTGTCTCTTTTTCTCCCTCATTTTCTCTTTATCTTCCTCTCCCATTCTCACTCACTATCTCTCTTTCTATCTCTCTTATTCTCTCTCTCATTCTCCCTTTCTCTTTCTCTCTCTCATGCTGTATAATTGTCACTTTTCTCTTTTCCTCTCATATTTATCTCACTCTTTCTCACTCACTCTCTTTCTTTCTCTCTTCTCTCTTTCTCTCCATTTCTCGCTCTCTCTTTCTACCTCCCTTTTTCTCTCAATCTCCCTCCTTCTATCTCTCTTTTTTCTCCCTATCTCTCCATTTTTATTTCGTTCTCTCCTTTTAACTCTCGCTCTCTTACTCTTTTCCTTTTCCTCTTTCTCTCTCTCTCATTTTATCTTTTTATCTGTCTATCTTACTTTTTCTCTATTATCTATCTTTCTCTCTCTTTTGCTCTCTCACTATTTCTCTATCTCTTTCTCTTTCTTTCTCTCTCTTTCTCTCTCTTTTTCTCTCTTTCTCTCTTTCTCTCTCTCTCACTGTCACTTTTCTCACTCTCCCTTTCTCTCTTTCTCTCTATTTCGCTCCTTCTCCTTCTCTGTCTCTCTCACTATCTTTCTCTCTCTCTCTTCCTCTCTCTCTCTTCCTCTATCTCTCATTTGCTCCCTCTAACCCTCTATCTCTATCCATTCTCTCGTTCTCGCTCTCTCTTTCTCTCTCTATTTTTTGTTCCTTTATATCTTTCTCTCCCTCAATCCCTCTTTCCCGCTCTCTCTTTCACTCTCTGACTGTCTCTCTTATCTCTATCTCTCTATCCCACTTTCTCTCACTCTCGCTCTATCCTACTCTCTCCCACTCTCTCTGGCTCTCCCTCTCTTTTGCTCTCTCCCACTCTCTCTTCCACTCTCTATCTCCCACTTTCTCTCCCATTCTCTACTACAATCTCTCCCAGTCTCACTATCTCTCTCCCACTCGATCTCTCACTTTCTCTACAACTCTTTCTCTCATACTCTCCTTTTATCTTTTCTCTCATCTCTCCTTCTCTCTTTCTCTCTCTCTGTCTTTTTTCCTCTCACTTTGTCTCTCTCTTTCTCTCTCTTTCTCTCTCTCATTCTTTCTCTGTTTTTCTTTCTCTCTCTTTCACTCTCTCTCCCTCCCACTCACTCCGTCTCCCTGTCTTCCCTTTTTCTCTTTCTCACTCTCTTTGTTTCTCTTTCTCTTTCCCTCTCTAATTCTCTGTCTGTCTGTCTGTCTGTCTCTTTCTATCTTTCTCTATATCATTCTCGCTCTCTTTTCCCTCTCCTTGTTCTCTTTCCCTCGTTCTCTCTCTCTCATTCTCTCTCTCTTTATTTTTCTCTCTTTCTCCCCTTCTCTCTTTCTCTCTCTTCTTTTCTCTCTTCCCATCTTTCTGTCTCTCATTCTTTCTCTGTTTTTCTTTCTCTCTTTCTCTTTCTCTCCCTCACACTCACTCCTTCTCTCTCTTTCCTTTTGCTGTTTCTCACTCTCTTTCGTTCTCTTTCTCTCTTTCTCTTCCTCTCTCTTTCTTTCTCTCTCTCCCATTCTCTTTCTATCTCTCTTTCTATCTTTCTCTCTTTCTCTCTCTTTCTCTCTCCCTCTTTTTCACTCTCTTCTCTCGCTCTTTTTTTATGTGTATTCATCTCTCAATTCACAGAGAGAGAGAAAAAAGAGACATAGAGAAATAGAGAAAGAGACAGAGTGAGAGAGAGAGAGAGAGTGAAACAGAGAGACATAGATAGAGAGAAAGAGAGAAGGAGAAAGAGGGAAAGATAAAGAGCGAGAGAGTAGAGAGAGATGGAAAGAAAGAGGAGAGAAATAGTACAAGAGAGAGAGAGTGAGAGAAAGAGGGCGAAAGAGAGAAAGAGAGAGAGAAAGAGAGTGATAGTGAAAGAAACAGAGAATGAGAGAGAGAAAGGAAGAGAGATGAAGAGAAATATAAAGAGAGCGAGAGAGAGAGAGAAAAAGAGAGAGAAAGAGAACGAGAGAGACAAAGAGAGAGATAAGAAGAGAGAGAGATACAGAGATAGAATGAGAGAAATACACACAGAGAGAAACAGATACATAGAGAGTGAGTAAGAGAAAAAGAGAAGAGAGGGAGAAGGAGTGAGTGGGAGAGAGAGAGAGACAGAGAGAAAGAAAGAAAAACAGAGAGAGAGAATGAGAGAGATAGATGGGATGAGAGAAAGAGAGAGACAAAGTGAGAGCAAAGGAGAGAGGGAGAGAAGGAGAGAGGGAGTCGGAGAGAGGGAGAGATTGGGATAGAGAGAGAGTGAGAGAGTGGGAGAGAGAAAGAGGGGAGAAAGAATGAACGTGGGCGGGAGAGACTGGATAGAAAAAGTATGAGAGAAAGAGTTGAAGAGAAAGAGAGAGATCGAGTGGGATAGAGAGAGAGAGTGGTAGAGAGTGTAGGAGAGAATGGGAGAGAACGTGGGAAAGAAAGAGTGGAAGAGAGATTGGAAGAGAGAGTGGGAGAGAGGGAAAGAGAGAGAAACAGAGAGAGAAAGAGAGAGATGGAGAGAGATATAGAGATTTAGATGGAGAAAATGAGATATAGAGAGGAAGAGAGCGAGAGATAAAGAGACAGAGAAAGAGAGAAAGAGAGAAGGAGAAGGAGCGGAAGAGAGAGAAAGGGAACGAAAGAAAGAGAGAGAGATAAAAAGAGAGAAAGAAAGAGAGAATGAAAGAGAGAATGAGAGAGTGAAAGTGAGAGAGATCAATAGACATACAAAGAGAGCAAGAGTAAGAGACAGAAAGAGATGGAGAGACAGAGAGAGAAAGAGAGAGAGAAAGAAATAGAGGGAGAGAAAGAGAGAGAGAGAAAGAGAGGGAGAGAAAGAGAGACAAAGATAGAAAGAGAGAAACAGAGAATGAGAGAGGGAAAGAGAAAGGAAGAGAGAGAAAGAGAAAGAAAGATAGTGAGAAAGAGAAAAAGAGAAGAGAGGGAGAAACAGTGAGTGGGAGTGGGAGAGGGAGAGAAAGAGAGAAAGAAAAACAGAGAGAGAATGAGAGAGAGATAGATGGGAAGAGAGAAAAAGAGAGACAAAGTGAGAGCAAAGGAGAGGGAGAGAAAGAGAGAGAGGGAGTCCGAGAGAGGAAGAGATTGGGATAGAGAGAGTGAGAGAGTGGGAGAGAGAGACAGAGGGCGAGAAAGAATGAATGTGGGAAGGAGAGACTGGAGAGAAAGAGTCATAGAGAAAGAGAGAGATCGAGTGGGAGAGAGCTAGAGAGAGTGGGAGAGAGTGTAGGAGCGAATGGGAGAAAAAGTAGAGAGAGAGATTGGAGGAGAGAGTGGGAGAGAGCGAACGAGAGGGAGAGCCAGAGAGAGTGGGTGAGAGTACGATAGAGGGAGAGTGAGAGAGAGAGAGTGGAAGAGAGAGAGGGAGATAGAGAGACATAGATAGATAGACAGAGAGCGAAAGAGAGAGAGGGAGAGAAAGAGATAAACTACATACATACATACATACATGCATACATACACACACACACATACATCCATACATACATACATACATGCATGCATACATGCATACATACCTACATACCTAAATACATACATACATACATACATACATACATACATACATACATACATACATACATTCATACATACGTATACATACATACATAGATACATACATACATACATACATACATACATACATACATACATGCATACACACACATACATACATACATACATACATACATTCATACATACAAATATACATACATACATGCATACATACATTCATACATACAGACATGCATGCATGCATGCATGCACGCACGCACACACACACACACATACAAACATACATACATACATGCATACATACATGCATGCACACACATACGTACGTACATACATACATACATACATACATACATACATACATACATACATACATACATTGAGACATACATACATACATACATACATCGTACCTGAGTAAGATCTAGCGGTGACGGTTTTCTGTCACGTTAACTCGTTTCAAATGAGTAATCTTACACTGTGTTAAATATCATTATGCAAGTAATGTTGGTCAATTATATAACAATAATCAATGTTTTCTTATAGCCATTCTCAAGCTTGAAAAGAAAATAAGAAAATAGAACCCAGTGAAAGGAACATTTGTGCTTTCATAAATCTTATCTAGACACGAGATGAAAAGTTTATAGTAACCTAATGTCGCGAATTGGCAATCAGAGGTTTGTTCAAGGATGAACAGAAAATCTCAGTTAAAGGCAGCCAATGTATATCATTATTATTAATACAATCAATAAGATACTAATATAAACATAAAACTTATTAAGCAATATTTGTTGTTGGTAAATATGTCATCTTTATTTTTAAAGAAAGTCAGTCAGTCAGTCATACATCCATCCATCCATCCATCCATCCATCCATACATACATGCATACACACACATACGTACGTACATACATACATACATGCATGCATGCATGCATATATACATACATACATACATACATACACACACATACATTCATACATACATACATACATACATGCATGCATACATACATTCATACATACAGACATGCATGCGTGCATGCACGCACGCACACACACACACACACATACATACATACATGCATACACACACATACGTACGTACATGCATACATACATGCATACATACATACATACATACATACATACATACATACATACATACATGCATGCATGCATACATACATACGTACATATTCACACATACGTACACATATATACATACGTATACATAATGCATACGTAAATATACATACGTATACATACATACGTATACATACATACATACATTCATACATGCATACATACATACATACATACATACATACATACATCCATCCATACATACATACATACATGCATGCATGCATGCATACATACATACTTACATATTCATACATACGTGCACATATATACATACGTATACATAATACATACGTAAACATACATACGTATACATACATACGTATACATACATACATACATTCATACATACATACATACATACATACATACATACAAACACACTTACATACATACATACATGCATTTATACATACATACATGAATACATAGTTACATACATACATACATACATACATACATACATACATACATACATACATACATACATGCATGCATACTTACATACGTACGTACATGCATAGATACATACATGCATACATACATACATACATACATACGTACATACAAACATACATACATACATACATACATACATACATGCATACAAACATACATACGTACATAAAGGCATACATGCAAGCATGCATACATACATACATACATACATACATACATACATTACATACATACATACATACATACATACATACATACATACATACATACATCGTACCCGAGTAAGATCTAGCGGTGACGGTTTTCTGTCACGTTAACTCGTTTCAAGTGAGTAATCTTACATTGTATTAAATATCATGATGCAAGTAATGTTGGTCAATTATATAACAATAATCAATGTTATATTATAGCCGTTCTCAAGCTTGAAAAGAAAATAAGAAAATAGAACCCAGTGAAAGGAGCATTTGTGCTTTCATAAATCTTATCTAGACACGAGATGAAAAGTTTATAATAACCTAAAGTCGCGAATTGGCTATCAGAGGTTTGTTCAAGGATGAACAGAAAATCTCAGTTAAAGGCAACCAATGTATATCATTATTATTAATACAATCAATAAGATACTAATATAAACATAAAACTTATTAAGCAATATTTGTTGTTGGTAAATATGTGATCTTTATCTGGTCATAGTAATATTGTATAGCCATCTCTCAATGATTAGTTATTTGGCTCATGAAGGTTATACATCCAACGTTTATAAAAATAGCTATTTATTGTCAATAACTCGAAATGAGATTTTAAACAAGTTTTCAACCAGTTAAACAAATCTCTCTCCCAATTTACTTGACTGTTATTTTATACATATATCCAGGTAATTCGCGCCCTCGCTTCTGCTAGGGTATGTACTTTTGGACACTGCTATGCCCGTGCTGTCGAGGAAGGTTGTTGATGAGAACTAGATCTTTTAAGTGACTGGTATGAAGTAAGATGGTATTGGATTAAATAAATCGCTACCTTGAGGTTATGTCATAATCAGCGGTAAAGTGACTGGTATGAAGTAAGATGCTATTGGATTAAATGAATCGCTACCATGAGGTTATGTCATAATCAGCGGTAAAGTGACTGGTATGAAGTAAGATGCTATTGGATTAAATGAATCGCTGCCTTGAGGTTATGCCATAAACAGCGGTAAAGTGACTGTTATCAAGTAAGATGCTATTGGATTAAATAAATCGCTGCCTTGAGGTTATGTCATAATCAGCGATAAAGTGACTGGTATGAAGTAAGATGCCATTGAATTAAATGAATCGCTGCCTTGAGGTTATGTCATAATCAGCGGTAAAGTGACTGGTATCAAGTAAGATGCTACTGGATTAAATGAATCGCTACCATGAGGTTATGTCATAATCAGCGGTAAAGTGACTGGTATGAAGTAAGATGCTATTGGATTAAATGAATCGCTGCCTTGAGGTTATGCCATAATCAGCGGTAAAGTGACTGGTATGAAGTAAGATGCTATTGGATTAAATGAATCGCTGCCTTGAGGTTATGGCATAATCAGCGGTAAGCTGACTGATATGAAATAAGATGCTATTGGATTAAATGAATCGCTGCCTTGAGGTTATGCCATAATCAGCGGTAAAGTGACTGGTATGAAGTAAGATGCTATTGGATTAAATGAATCGCTACCGTGAGGTTATGTCATAATCAACGGTAAAGTGACTGGTATGAAGTAAGATGCTATTGGATTAACTGAATCGCTACCTTGAGGTTATGCCATAATCAGCGGTAAAGTGCAAATGCCTCATATACATTAAAAATGCACGTCACAGAAAAAACTACCAATTCTAGCTGCTTTCTCGCAAGTTTGTCCTGAAGTAATATTTACTTCAGCTCACCGTCCCATAGCAAGAGAACAGAGAAAAGAGACAAATATGCGCTTGCTGAACTGTCCTCTTCTTTGCAAAAAGAAAAAAATAATAATCAAATTTATGTTTTATCATATAAACACATTATTTAAGGGGTTTCACTTGCTTGGATCAAATTGTAACAGACTATATAGGAGTTTTTCTCTTAAGCACATTGAGACTACCTTGACATTTCTTGCTATAGTTTTAATACACCTGAAATGAATAGCAAATGTTCGTAAGTAGTGAATAGGGATAGTATAGCGACAATGGGAATTAGCATTAAAAACACCCTTGGGAACATATAGCGACAATGGAAATTTAACATGGAGAAAGATCGTGGGAACATATAGCGACAAGGGAAATTAACATGGGAATAAATCGTGGGACTGTTGAGCGACAAGGGAATTAAATATGGAGAAAAATCGTGGGACGGTTTAGCGACAAGGGAATTGAACATGGGATTTTTTTTAAAATTTAAATTTAAAAAAAGGGGTAGGCAATTGAAAGGCTATCTCTTTTCGAGAAATATGGCTGGCCCTGAAAAGGGCCTTTGGTTTCTCTTCTTCTTCTTCTTCTGCTTCTAATTTCTTCTTTTTCTCAACCAACTTCTTATTTTCTCTCCTACACTCTTTTTCTTCTTTTTTTTCTCCTCCTCTTCTTTCTTCTCTTCCTCCTCTTCTTTCTTCTCTTCCTCCTCCTCTTCTTTCTTCCTCTTCTCATTTTCTTCTTCTTTTTCAATTTTTTTCTTCCATTTTGTGACGATCGTGGATAAATATCTATGTATCTATAATCAGCTGAAATTCCTATGAAATCCCACTATCTATTTATAGCTCCAACTTGTGGGTTTTTCCTTTGGAAAATCCCACTATCTTTTTATAGCCTCAGCTTGAGTGACGTTCCTGTTTATGAATTCTAGTATATATGTATAGCTACAAAATGTGGAAATCCCCAAGTCGATATTTATAGTCTCGAAATTTCCAGCGTCAGTGACGTCACTGTACTGAACACTAGGGAATAAATGGCAACAGTGTTGCAAGTGGCTGACCTGAATACGCGCTACTGTAGGTAGGTAGGTAGAGTGTATCTGATAGGGATAAAGTGAGTTTTATACGGACAAACAGAGACCAATAGACACACAACGTACGCGCGCAGACACACACACACACACACAAACACACAAACACACACACACACACACAACGTACGCGCGCCGACATACTCACACACACACATATACTCACACACACACACACACACACACACACACACACAGAAACACACAACGTACGCGCACAGACATACTCACACACACACACATAAACACACACACTATAAAATAGATAAAATTAGTAACTACTTACAATATCAACTTCTGTGACGATCGTGGATAAATACCTATGTATCTATAATCAGCTGAAATTCCTGTGAAATCCCACTATCTATTTATAGCTCCAACTTGTGGGTTTTTCCTTCGGAAAATCCCACTATCTTTTTATAGCCTCACCTTGAGTGACGTTCCTGTTTATGAATTCTAGTATATATGTATAGCTACAAAATGTGGAAATCCCCAAGTCGATATTTATAGTCTCGAAATTTCCAGCGTCAGTGACGTCACTGTACTGAACACTAGGGAATAAATGGCAACAGTGTTGCAAGTGGCTGACCTGAATACGCGCTACTGTAGGTAGGTAGGTAGAGTGTATCTGATAGGGATAAAGTGAGTTTTATACGGACAAACAGAGACCAATAGACACACACACAACGTACGCGCACAGACACACACACACACACACACACAAACACACAAACACACACACACACAACGTACGCGCGCCGACATACTCACACACACACACGCATACTCACACACACACACACACACACACACACACACACAGAAACACACAACGTACGCGCGCAGACATACTCACACACACACATAAACACACACTATAAAATAGATAAAATTAGTAACTACTTACAATATCAACTTCTGTGACGATCGTGGATAAATACCTATGTATCTATAATCAGCTGAAATTCCTATGAAATCCCACTATCTATTTATAGCTCCAACTTGTGGGTTTTTCCTTTGGAAAATCCCACTATCTTTTTATAGCCTCAGCTTGAGTGACGTTCCTGTTTATGAATTCTAGTATATATGTATAGCTACAAAATGTGGAAATCCCCAAGTCGATATTTATAGTCTCGAAATTTCCAGCGTCAGTGACGTCACTGTACTGAACACTAGGGATAAATATCAACAGTGTTGCAAGTGGCTGACCTGAATGCACGCTACTGCAGGTAGGTAGGTAGAGTGTATCTGATAGGGATAAAGTGAGTTTTATACGGACAAACAGAGACCAATACACACACCCACACAACGTACGCGCTCAGACATACGCACACACACACACACATACACACATACACACACACATACAGAGGGAAGAGGAAAAAACAAACCCCAAATATACTATCAACACAGAAGGGAGATGATACAAACCCCAAATAAACTATCCACACAAACGTACGCGAACGCATACAAACCCCAAATATACTATCAACACAGAAGGGAGATGATACAAATCCCAAATAAACTATCCACACAAACGTACGCGAACGCATACAAACCCCAAATATACTATCAACACAGAGTGAAGAAGTAAAAGTTTTTTGAAAGCACCTAAGCCCTCACCTGCAATGACCAACTCTGCCAAACACCTACACCCCACCCCACCCCACCCCACTCCCAACACTACAAAACCCATTTAACCCGTTATTTTATGGCATCAGTGTGTGATTTAGGAAACATCAAGACACAAAATAATGGAGGAATAGACTGACTATTGTTTACCGACTTGCATGCCTAAAGAGCGTGCGTGAAGGAAAACATCCTTCCATTTCAATTCTAACTAAAACATGATCCAGAGGGATAGAGATAGGTGAAAGGGCACAATTTCATAAAGTGTGAGTAGAAAACAAAACACGCCATCCTTATTATACAATGTCAAGACCAAGAGACACTTACGTGTTCTTTCTGGTCTATTCTCTTTTAGAAGGTAGTATGAAATTTCACATCAGGGCCAACGCATCGGCTCACATTGTCAATTTTTCCATTTCCATGTCTTTACTGGCACAAGTTCTTCATCATCTTCAATTTCTTCTTCTTCTGAATCCCTCTTCTCTGTTTCGTCTTGTTTTTGTTTATTCTCTTTTCTCGTAGGGCACTCTGAATTCCAGTGTCCTTTCTCCTGACAACGATATTAGGTATCTTGACTTTTGTCTCTCTTTCTTAGACGAAGCAGGTATTCTGGAGACAAATACCCATTTACCTTTGCAGATATAGCAAACTTCATTAGCACTTACACACTTTCGTATGACTCTCATCAAATCAACGACCAAAAGAGTAAGTTTTGTTGCCACTTTCGCATGTGAATTATGCTTTCGTATGACTTTTAGCAAATATTTGACCAGCAGGTCGATCTGTGCTGACTCTTCCATTTTTGATCGTTTGAGAGCGGAATGAATACTCTGACGCTAAGACACTCTCCTTATATACAGGGACCTGCTGCGCATGAAACCTAGTCAAATGTAATTTTGCAATAAGATGAAACGATTTCATTGAGGAAGTAAAAGGCAATGATGTACCGTATCGCCTCACACAAAACCTGAAGTGTTAGTTCAAATCCGTGTCAGCGATTTCGAAGACGACATAACTGGGCTTTAATCAATGCTCTCCATTTCTGCCACAAAACCACGAGTCCTGATTCACGCCAAAAGAAATTTCGTTCGGTCCATAAAAAATAGTATCACATCTGAGAAACGCAAAAACGAACTTCCAGAAAACTGAGAACGACGGCTTACACCTACAACGTAAATGTATGAGTTCAAGTAGTGCGTAAAACTTAGTCAAATTAAATTTTTATAGTCAAGACGAAACGATCTCTTTTCGAAGAAGAAAGCAGATACCAAACGACAATGGCGATCCGTGTCACACAACACTTTTCAAAATGTGTATGATCAGAGGTTTATTTAGCGATCTGCACGGTTAAATTAAATGTTGATGTATTTTGCAATAAGACGGACACAATTTCCATGGGATCGCCCATGGTACGATTGTTCGTGCATTAGTTTAATTTTTAAAAATATTTTTTTATATAAATCGCCTATAGGATAGACCCAGTAAAGTATGGCCATTCTCGTCACTGTCTGAATAGCTACTCAAGTCAATTCGAAGCGAACGCGGTAAGAAAATAAGTATAGCCAATGAAATGGCTTACAACGGGTGATACATTGTTTTGTTCTAGGACTGTGTGGCATAATAATCCCTATGTTCTTGCGTTGTTACCATTACAGTGCAGACACTGAAATGTGAACTTACAAGCCCTCTTTGTGTGTGTGTGTTGTACCATTTCCTCTTACCACATCAAACTACTGAGCGTCACAGTATTGGTTCGCGTTTTCAAGCTGACCATTTTTTTTATATCTCACTTAAACATTTCGACATAAACACTCACACTAACATCGGTAGAATCAGAACAGACGTGTTACAGTATTGAGGGGCATGTTATCTTTTTTTTCAAACTAATAAATTTGGGGTTTGTATGAAGTAAAGAACCGAAAGTACAGTGAAACTCAAGGATGATGACCCAATCTGTCTGTCTATTGATGCATGTATTTACTTAAGAAGAAATATGACCTCTAAAACACAAAGAGATACGGCAAGCATGATTAGATGAAACACAACGATGTTTTTCCTTCACGCCTGTGTAATTTAGAGTTTCAATCGTCTTTGAACACAAACTTGGTCTCCTTTTGTAGGGCTTGAAATAATAAAAAAAGCTGAAAAATCTTAAGCACTTTGCTATAGATAATTTCATCAACAGACTAAACAACATAAATACCGTTACAACAATAGAAAGCCTTAAATCTTCTATCAAAAAGAAATGCATGAAAAAAATTAAAGATTAACGATAACTAACCAATGAAACCGAATTTAACAAAGGCAATGACATGTGAAGAAATGCCTCTCACTTTGGAAAGGTAGGCGAATGTACTCTGTCATGCACCATCAACTTGAAAAAAATTATAAACAGAGAGAAACCTGAATTCAAAATTCAGTTGTTTTTTTTTTTCTTCAAAATTATTTCGTTTCTTTTTTCCTTTCTTTTTGGAACAAATCTAAGCACTAATATAGAGTGGAAAAGGGAAAATGCACATACAAGCTTTGATATTTCTGAAAAAATGAGGGGATATTCCTAACGTTCATAACCACCTATATATGCTTGGACTTGTCTGTGACTTATCCACAAAACAAAACGTACATATTTCTGGTCAAGCTGCAAGTGTGTGCGTGTTTTTGAAAATGGTAAAAACTTGGATATACAATTTTCTCGTGACACTTATAAAGTGAAGAGTCTGTGCAAGTGTCAAAAGCCAAAGTCATATAAGTTTTGTATTTTGTACGGCTTGTAAAGATTTCCACTTTAGGAAATGTGAAGTATCACAAGTTATTATCACAAACAGAAGTGGAACATAGGGGCTTGCAAGAAAGAAAATAACCCAGACAGTTGGTGTCATCAAGAGTGCTAGAGACGGTACCCGAACTTGCTTGCTTGCTTACTTGAATTAAAGTGATTTTTGCTCTAATGGAGCATGTATCACTGGTTTAATAACGCACCGCGTGATTTTTAATTACTCCTGGGGAAGGAAAGAGAGCCTCATCCCCCAGGCTTTTATGTACTCACAGACTATTTTTAAATTTAGCCACTCAGGTGTAGGACTAACTAGTCCTTAACAACCTGACTGAAAGGCTTTACACATGAGTGGGAATTGTCTCACCACACACTCATTTTTCTGTCCGAGCGTGGTAAAGGAGGAAAAAGGTGCTCAGCAAGACAGCCATGGATGTTAAGTACTCACCAAAACGCTAGCCCGTACTTATTTCAAATCAAGTCGTGTCACCAAAAAAGACGACGTGTACGACATCAAAGGCATTGTCAAACGCAGAATGCCTCAATGCTAACTGGCTAGGTCTGCATTTCTTGCTCCCGCTGCTGTTGCGTATATTTCTTCCCTCCACACCGAGTTCTGGGCCTAATTCTTTTAATTTCGTTGTACCCGAACTTACATTATCCATATTATCACCAACAAAAAAAAAAAAAAACAAAAAAAAAAAAAAAAAAAAACAAAAGAAAAACGTACAGACCTGAAAGAAACATTCACTGACATTTTTACAGAATATTACTATTTTTAAAATTTTGATAATCGACGGAAACGAACAACTTAGAGTCACACTTTCTAACCAAGATAAAGAAATCATGTGCTGATAGACTCACTTCTGTATTTTTTCTTCTAACTGACTAACATATCATAGGCAATGGAATGTTATTTCTTTTCGAGAGTATGGGGTAGCCCTGAAATTTTTTGGGAACTTGAAGCTATGGCGATCGCTTAGGTTATAAGATGGCGGCCTCCTCTGACGACAGGCTTTCTCACAGGATAAGGTCTGCTTCTTCGGAAAAGAGAAGAAGAACTCTTTGGTGTCGATACGACAATCGACAAAGCCTCTGTCAGGTTCATGCTGCTGCTGTTGCTGCTCTCTCTGCAGTTTATGAAGTCTGTACTTCTCCATCCATTCTTCTTTCTCCTTCTTGAATTCCTCCTTGAAGAGCTCTTCTTTCAGGTCTTCAGTGACTTTCAACATTATGATATTGTCTATCTCTTCAGGTCTCGGTATCAGACTTGTCATGACCCTATGCAAATTCACATAGGCTTCGTTCAACTTGGCTAATCTTGAGCACATCTTCGTAGGAAAATAAGTTAACAATGGATGGGCAGACTGGAGATTTCCCCGTTTGTATTGTCAAAGCGCGGACGTGAAGGAAAACATTGCTACACGGTTTTCGAGCCGGAACGTTCAAATAGTGTTATGGGAGGGATAGAAAGAAGTCAAAGAGCATCAATTCAACATTCCTATAGCCAAACAAACCACAAAGGCATTTTTTTTCTTCAAAACACAACATTTTTTTATTCATACTAACAAACAACTCTAACATTTTTTAACAATAATCTAACACTATAACATCAAACATTTTTTTCAAATACCAAACGTTTTTTTTAATTCACACTCTACTTTAAACAGGGCTGACAACGTTGTGAATGAAATTGTGATTTCCACTGTTGGAAGTCATCAGGCCATTGATGGACACTACGTTTCCTAGCTTGAGACAAAAGATAAGCATAATGATCACAAAACCATCAATCTACTTTCACATCGTTTCTTGAAGAAGAACGAGGATCAAAATGAGTCACTAAATGTTCTAAGGAATAGCCCAGGCTGCGATGATGCAGAAAATACACACAGTACTGTCCGCACACCAAGGAAACTGTGCCTTGTAATTTCACATTATTGAATCGGGTGGTCTGAGCATTTCTTCTCATAAAGTCGATGATATCGTCTTCCAAAAGGGGCAATCCGTACGAATCGAAATATTTCACACATCCTTCTTGAGGAAAGTAGACGGCTACCCAGTGGGTTCCTGGGAGATGACTGTCGTCCGTGTTGATCACGTAAGCTTGATGGTCTTTAGGTTTGCGATGAGGGAGTTCATCTTTAGCACAGACGACAGGGTTCCAAGAAGCAGTGTACGAACTGTGGTTCAAAAGGTAATAAAGTTCTCAGGTATCCATTTGTTGTTTTTTTTCTTAAGTCATCAATTCGATCCTGACTTTCTGCTTGAAAATGTCTGACAAGTAACCGTTTTCTTTGCCTTGTCTCCCAACTCTGATCCAACAGAGCTTCGATGCGATTGATCTCTTGAGTTGTTAATGGAGGACAATAATGTTCACGCAAGCCTTTATACCACTGTTGTAACACGTCTTCTTCCGAGATGAGACTCTAAGCTTCGTCCAGATATTCGTCCAATTTTTCTTCTTGACTCAGCATTAGCATTTATCGTGTTGAATTTGACTGGGATGATCGTTATGACATCCATAGCAATCTTTCTTGATCAATTCCTTAATTTTTTTTCTGTCAAGACTATAGCATAACAGGAAACTATATGTGATTCTTGTTCTGGCCATCTACACTTCATCATGATGACTTCTTCGTCTTTGTCTTGGGGTTCTCCTTCCTCAGGATCTTCACATTCCATGTCCAAAGAATCCCTACTATACAAACATTGATAAAAGTCTTCCATGACTTCTAATAGTGTAGAATGACTTCTCTCAAACTGTTGGCTTATATCGTATTGTCCAATTCAGCATACAGGAGGACGTTCACCGTATTATCTGCGCGTAGATTTTCTGCAAACTGAAATTCCACACGCATCTGGCCGGATTTTATAGGGTGAAAATGTCACTCGTCGCTGTCTTGACTTACAATTCGTTAGAGAACCGTTTTCGAAAATGGAGTTTCACTGTAACTTTCCCTTTGGAGAAGGGAATATTTTGTCCCAGATCTCCTTTTATAGCAATGTTGACAGTGTCTAAATACGACTTACTGACGGGTAAATAGTGAGGATGTACAAATTCACGGTGTACGTGATAGATGTTTGCACCTTCCTGGTCATTGTTTGTGGTACTATCCACTTTGAAAGGAATGACACGCAGTAACGGCACAGAGGTGTGTCAAACCACGTTGTACTCCACCACATCGGAATACACAAAGATCAAATTAAGTCCTTGGCTCAGTTCTACCGGGTTTCCAAAAGCTCTGTAAAAATCCATATTACTTTTGATCTGGGGGCTCATATTGTTTGCGACCATTTCTGCATGTCCACCCAAAATTTCAAACAAACTACCATTGAACCTGAGGGACAATGTGTCCGTATCTTGAAATTTGATCACGAGACGATGAGCCACTTTATGGTACTCAATCTTCACACTTTTTTTGGCTCTGTTCAGTGCTTTGCCAAAGGCTAAGTTGAACCTGTCCGCAATAGTGTCCACCAAATGTTCACCACTAAAATAATAACCTGAAGGAATTTTCAAGGTGTAGATAATGAAGGCTGGATTGCTGGCTGCTCTTGTGTCCCCTAAAATCCCGATTTTGTTGATTTCTTCCTCCAATTGGGCATTCAGGATTTCCACCTCGAAAGTGTTTTGCTTTTCGGTGATGTTTTTGATTTGTGTTGGGTGAATGATTTCCACTAAAGCCACTTCCCAATGGGCTTCGTGATCTAACTGGATGGTCTGAGGTAATTTGACCGTGTAACAGCACAACGTGTTGTTGGGAAACACCTCCATGGAACTGTCACTGGGTAAGGTTAAGTAAAATTGGCTGTTATTGCTCATAATTCCAGAGTTTTGTGGCTCTCCGAGGCGATACTGGAAGTCAGAGGAGAGTCTCCGCCCAAAATGGAGTTGTTGTTGGAGTGGTGGCTGGCACTGACACTGGACACAAGGTTCCCGTGGTTCCCGTTCGAGGAGAATTTCAGGGAGGGATTGGGAAGCAGGTAATCGATGTAACTGCTCAATACAATGGTCCACAATTGTTTGTCTCCTTGTTGCAAACTCAAATTGGCGATGGCTGCCCGGATGACACAATACACCACGAAGATTTGGCAGAAAAAGACGATTTGCGTTTTAGGCACACGTTCTCCACACTACACCCACAAGGGTTGTTTTTGTAAATCTTGCAGAGAAGAATTGGGTGAAGGAGTGATCGCAGTAGCTGAATGTGTGTGAAAAGGAATGATGGTCACTTCTTTTTATAGTCGATGACGTGCGAAGCGTCGATCCAAGAATGATAACTGGTCGGATATCCTTTCCAACGTACTTTGACTTCTTTGACGTCGTTTGCCCACTTTACGGTTTCTGCCAGTTAGCACTCCACCCACCTCGAGAACACAAATAACATCTAGTCAACAGCCGACTATACCTAACAAACAACCCGTCCCGGAAAGAGTGGTGGCAAAACAAAGGTCCAATTATCTTAGACAAACGGTATGGCAAACTCAAATGTAATTATCGGAGGCACTACGTTCTTTTCTCACTCCGATACTACAGGCAATCTCAGCTGAAATAACAACCACAACAACAATAACAGCGACAGACACCATAGCGGCGGATTTGAAACTATCTGAAGAATTAGTATCAGAACCAGAAAAAGAAATTGAGGCGGTTGAGGAGGAGGAGGGGGACGCTGACCCTCGTTGAAAAGTACACCGAAATGGGGCTAGATCAAGCATTGTATGACGTCAACATAGCAGGGCAGTTTATTAGAGCCATACAATACGTTGCCTACAGATCTCTAGACACCTTTAAACCAAGACCTTCTCAATGGGGATTAGGGGTCAGAGTTCTTCCCCAATTCTGCAGACAAACCTACACTGGATACCCCCTCAGTCAACTGGTAGAAGCCGCTGCTTACATTACCGCCCATCATGGCTACGCATTTCCTGATATCAAGAATCATGTGACTAGGAGTGCGGGAAAGAACGTGAAAGCAAAAGAGAGACGTGTTACCTTCTAACAGAAAAAACAGACTTTTTTTAGGGCTCCAAAAGATTGCTTTTTATTAAATAGGGAACCATATTTGGCTTGGTATCCCTCCTTGACTAAACTATTCTCGAAACAAACTTGACCCATTGGAACACTGCAACAAACTTAACTTTTTAAACCTAACAGTGACCAAACTGGTATATGTCGCTTAGACATAATAATTTAAATAAGATCAGTATGGCTATTTTTATGTACACTAAGTACTAATATTAGACAGATATGTTAGGAAATTTAACAGACTCGTTAGATTTGAATTAATTGCACAGGTGGTTAACACATTATTGGTACTTATTATTGTCGATTAGCAAAAAACGGGACTTGATTTGAAATAAGTACGGGCTAGCGTTTTGGTGAGTACTTAACATCCATGGCTGTCTTGCTGAGCACCTTTTTCCTCCTTTACCACGCTCGGACAGAAAAATGAGTGTGTGGTGAGACAATTCCCACTCATGTGTAAAGCCTTTCAGTCAGGTTGTTAAGGACTAGTTAGTCCTACACCTGAGTGGCTAAATTTAAAAATAGTCTGTGAGTACATAAAAGCCTGGGGGATGAGGCTCTCTTTCCTTCCCCAGGAGTAATTAAAAATCACGCGGTGCGTTATTAAACCAGTGATACATGCTCCATTAGAGCGAAAATCACTTTAATTCAAGTAAGGAAGCAAGCAAGTTCGGGTACCGTCTCTAGCACTCTTGATGACACCAACTGTCTGGGTTATTTTCTTTCTTGCAAGCCCCTATGTTCCACTTCTGTTTGTGATAATAACTTGTGATACTTCACATTTCCTAAAGTGGAAATCTTTACAAGCCGTACAAAATACAAAACTTATATGACTTTGGCTTTTGACACTTGCACAGACTCTTCACTTTATAAGTGTCACGAGAAAATTGTATATCCAAGTTTTTACCATTTTCAAAAACACGCACACACTTGCAGCTTGACCAGAAATATGTACATCTTGTTTTGTGGATAAGTCACAGACAAGTCCAAGCATATATAGGTGGTTATGAACGTTAGGAATATCCCCTCATTTTTTCAGAAATATCAAAGCTTGTATGTGCATTTTCCCTTTTCCACTCTATATTAGTGCTTAGATTTGTTCCAAAAAGAAAGGAAAAAAGAAACGAAATAATTTTGAAGAAAAAAAAAAACAACTGAATTTTGAATTCAGGTTTCTCTCTGTTTATAATTTTTTTCAAGTTGATGGTGCATGACAGAGTACATTCGCCTACCTTTCCAAAGTGAGAGGCATTTCTTCACATGTCATTGCCTTTGTTAAATTCGGTTTCATTGGTTAGTGATCGTTAATCTTTAATTTTTTTCATGCATTTCTTTTTGATAGAAGATTTAAGGCTTTCTATTGTTGTAACGGTATTTATGTTGTTTAGTCTGTTGATGAAATTATCTATAGCAAAGTGCTTAAGATTTTTCAGCTTTTTTTATTATTTCAAGCCCTACAAAAGGAGACCAAGTTTGTGTTCAAAGACGATTGAAACTCTAAATTACACAGGCGTGAAGGAAAAACATCGTTGTGTTTCATCTAATCATGCTTGCCGTATCTCTTTGTGTTTTAGAGATCATATTTCTTCTTAAGTAAATACATGCATCAATAGACAGACAGATTGGGTCATCATCCTTGAGTTTCACTGTACTTTCGGTTCTTTACTTCATACAAACCCCAAATTTATTAGTTTGAAAAAAAAAGACAACATGCCCCTCAATACTGTAACACGTCTGTTCTGATTCTACCGATGTTAGTGTGAGTATTTATGTCGAAATGTTTAAGTGAGATATAAAAAAAATGGTCAGCTTGAAAACGCGAACCAATACTGTGACGCTCAGTAGTTTGATGTGGTAAGAGGAAATGGTACAACACACACACACAAAGAGGGCTTGTAAGTTCACATTTCAGTGTCTGCACTGTAATGGTAACAACGCAAGAACATAGGGATTATTATGCCACACAGTCCTAGAACAAAACAATGCATCACCCGTTGTAAGCCATTTCATTGGCTATACTTATTTTCTTACCGCGTTCGCTTCGAATTGACTTGAGTAGCTATTCAGACAGTGACGAGAATGGCCATACTTTACTGGGTCTATCCTATAGGCGATTTATATAAAAAAATATTTTTAAAAATTAAACTAATGCACGAACAATCGTACCATGGGCGATCCCATGGAAATTGTGTCCGTCTTATTGCAAAATACATCAACATTTAATTTAACCGTGCAGATCGCTAAATAAACCTCTGATCATACACATTTTGAAAAGTGTTGTGTGACACGGATCGCCATTGTCGTTTGGTATCTGCTTTCTTCTTCGAAAAGAGATCGTTTCGTCTTGACTATAAAAATTTAATTTGACTAAGTTTTACGCACTACTTGAACTCATACATTTACGTTGTAGGTGTAAGCCGTCGTTCTCAGTTTTCTGGAAGTTCGTTTTTGCGTTTCTCAGATGTGATACTATTTTTTATGGACCGAACGAAATTTCTTTTGGCGTGAATCAGGACTCGTGGTTTTGTGGCAGAAATGGAGAGCATTGATTAAAGCCCAGTTATGTCGTCTTCGAAATCGCTGACACGGATTTGAACTAACACTTCAGGTTTTGTGTGAGGCGATACGGTACATCATTGCCTTTTACTTCCTCAATGAAATCGTTTCATCTTATTGCAAAATTACATTTGACTAGGTTTCATACGCAGCAGGTCTCTGTATATAAGGAGAGTGTCTTAGCGTCAGAGTATTCATTCCGCTTTCAAACGATCAAAAATGGAAGAGTCAGCACAGATCGACCTGCTGGTCAAATATTTGCTAAAAGTCATACGAAAGCATAATTCACATGCGAAAGTGGCAACAAAACTTACTCTTTTGGTCGTTGATTTGATGAGAGTCATACGAAAGTGTGTAAGTGCTAATGAAGTTTGCTATATCTGCAAAGGTAAATGGGTATTTGTCTCCAGAATACCTGCTTCGTCTAAGAAAGAGAGACAAAAGTCAAGATACCTAATATCGTTGTCAGGAGAAAGGACACTGGAATTCAGAGTGCCCTACGAGAAAAGAGAATAAACAAAAACAAGACGAAACAGAGAAGAGGGATTCAGAAGAAGAAGAAATTGAAGATGATGAAGAACTTGTGCCAGTAAAGACATGGAAATGGAAAAATTGACAATGTGAGCCGATGCGTTGGCCCTGATGTGAAATTTCATACTACCTTCTAAAAGAGAATAGACCAGAAAGAACACGTAAGTGTCTCTTGGTCTTGACATTGTATAATAAGGATGGCGTGTTTTGTTTTCTACTCACACTTTATGAAATTGTGCCCTTTCACCTATCTCTATCCCTCTGGATCATGTTTTAGTTAGAATTGAAATGGAAGGATGTTTTCCTTCACGCACGCTCTTTAGGCATGCAAGTCGGTAAACAATAGTCAGTCTATTCCTCCATTATTTTGTGTCTTGATGTTTCCTAAATCACACACTGATGCCATAAAATAACGGGTTAAATGGGTTTTGTAGTGTTGGGAGTGGGGGTGGGGTGGGGTGGGGTGTAGGTGTTTGGCAGAGTTGGTCATTGCAGGTGAGGGCTTAGGTGCTTTCAAAAAACTTTTACTTCTTCACTCTGTGTTGATAGTATATTTGGGGTTTGTATGCGTTCGCGTACGTTTGTGTGGATAGTTTATTTGGGATTTGTATCATCTCCCTTCTGTGTTGATAGTATATTTGGGGTTTGTATGCGTTCGCGTACGTTTGTGTGGATAGTTTATTTGGGGTTTGTATCATCTCCCTTCTGTGTTGATAGTATATTTGGGGTTTGTTTTTTCCTCTTCCCTCTGTATGTGTGTGTGTATGTGTGTATGTGTGTGTGTGTGTGCGTATGTCTGAGCGCGTACGTTGTGTGGGTGTGTGTATTGGTCTCTGTTTGTCCGTATAATACTCACTTTATCCCTATCAGATACACTCTACCTACCTACCTGCAGTAGCGTGCATTCAGGTCAGCCACTTGCAACACTGTTGATATTTATCCCTAGTGTTCAGTACAGTGACGTCACTGACGCTGGAAATTTCGAGACTATAAATATCGACTTGGGGATTTCCACATTTTGTAGCTATACATATATACTAGAATTCATAAACAGGAACGTCACTCAAGCTGAGGCTATAAAAAGATAGTGGGATTTTCCAAAGGAAAAACCCACAAGTTGGAGCTATAAATAGATAGTGGGATTTCACAGGAATTTCAGCTGATTATAGATACATAGGTATTTATCCACGATCGTCACAGAAGTTGATATTGTAAGTAGTTACTAATTTTATCTATTTTATAGTGTGTGTTTATGTGTGTGTGTGAGTATGTCTGCGCGCGTACGTTGTGTGTTTCTGTGTGTGTGTGTGTGTGTGTGTGTGTGTGAGTATATGTGTGTGTGTGTGAGTATGTCGGCGCGCGTACGTTGTGTGTGTGTGTGTGTTTGTGTGTTTGTGTGTGTGTGTGTGTGTGTGTCTGCGCGCGTACGTTGTGTGTGTGTCTATTGGTCTCTGTTTGTCCGTATAAAACTCACTTTATCCCTATCAGATACACTCTACCTACCTACCTACAGTAGCGCGTATTCAGGTCAGCCACTTGCAACACTGTTGCCATTTATTCCCTAGTGTTCAGTACAGTGACGTCACTGACGCTGGAAATTTCGAGACTATAAATATCGACTTGGGGATTTCCACATTTTGTAGCTATACATATATACTAGAATTCATAAACAGGAACGTCACTCAAGCTGAGGCTATAAAAAGATAGTGGGATTTTCCAAAGGAAAAACCCACAAGTTGGAGCTATAAATAGATAGTGGGATTTCATAGGAATTTCAGCTGATTATAGATACATAGATATTTATCCACGATCGTCACAAAATGGAACGAAAAAATTGAAAAAGAAGAAGAAAATGAGAAGAGGAAGAAAGAAGAGGAGGAGGAAGAGAAGAAAGAAGAGGAGGAAGAGAAGAAAGAAGAGGAGGAGAAAAAAAAGAAGAAAAAGAGTGTAGGAGAGAAAATAAGAAGTTGGTTGAGAAAAAGAAGAAATTAGAAGCAGAAGAAGAAGAAGAAGAGAAACCAAAGGCCCTTTTCAGGGCCAGCCATATTTCTCGAAAAGAGATAGCCTTTCAATTGCCTACCCCTTTTTTTAAATTTAAATTTTAAAAAAAATCCCATGTTCAATTCCCTTGTCGCTAAACAGTCCCACGATTTTTCTCCATATTTAATTCCCTTGTCGCTCAACAGTCCCACGATTTATTCCCATGTTAATTTCCCTTGTCGCTATATGTTCCCACGATTTTTCTCCATGTTAAATTTCCATTGTCGCTATATGTTCCCAAGGGTGTTTTTAATGCTAATTCCCATTGTCGCTATACTATCCCTATTCACTACTTTCGTACTTCAGAATTAGTTTAAAAAGTTTATGAATGTTAATAAAATTATCGAAATCATTTTCTGTTTATACTTTTGTAGTTAACCTTACACACACACAGACACACACACACACACACACACACACACACACCACCACCACCACCACCACCACCACCAAGTTGCATTGGAAGCCCAGTAATTTCAATGGTTCAAATATAATTGCATAAAAGGAGACAGCTGGGTATCGCATACACTTATTGACGACTCAAATGATGCTGTGTATTCATTTCTTGTTTAATATTCAATCTAATGTATGTACAAAAAGTTTATTTAGGGTTGTATACGGTCTATATGTAATGAATGGTAATAACTCAAGATTGCTTGGTCAGTCAAATGCGGGGACCCTATAAAAAGCATACCGATATTTTAGTCAATTTAAATTAGCTTGTATATGTTGATTAAACGTGTAAAGGTTTTGATTACTTTGATATCACAAACCCTGCTGTATATCATGCCTAATTAACCTGCCGAAATATTAGTTATCTTTTCAAGAACACCTGAATGGCTGTGAAGTGAACAACGTGCCTAATCATATTTTTGATGTCCTGATTGCCTTGTCAGTTGGAGTTTAGGTGACAAAGCAAGTTTGAAGTTGTTCCGTTGTAGAATAACTCAACGTTACGAAGTTTATATTTTATCTTGTTTCTTGTAGAAATGCTGCCAAAGAACTAGCAGCTCGAATACCGATTGTTCTGTTAAGAGTATTCGTAATCGCAATGTCGGTGCTTCGTCTCAGCTGTAGCGTTTATTATACAGCCATAAATGGGGTTTATATTTAAATGTTGTCCGATCGTGGTTTTTCTGTCAGTCAGCCAGTTCTGTTTATGATAATAGCACGACTTTTTCATTAAGCACAGCTACTTTGTAAGTAGCTTGTCTTTGGGAGAAATAAACAATCAGTGTCACAATTAGTCGAAGTAGAAAGACTTCTTTCCATACAAAAAATGACATTTGTATCATATACTGAACGAGTTTGTTGATGACTTGTGTCTGATATAATAAAATATCATGCTAATAGTAGGATAAAAGGTTCAAAGGTAATTTACTCCAAAAGCAGGTATCCGCTTTGGTCAAGTTAAGCATGTTATATCTGTAGCTAAATTTTTAGATGCTACCATTTACCTTTTGCAAGATATGGCAAGATACACTTGCAACGCTGCCATATAAAGCATACATAATTTTGCATAATCTTATAAGTACACTAGACTAAGGTACACTAGACTAAACCACAAAATACTGATCACATGACCAATTAAAAGATATTACTCGTTTGCAGTTCCTAATTAAGCCCATAAAATTCCTAATGCAGAAAAGATGTTGAACCTAACATTTCTTTATTGTTTAATATTGTTTTAATTGTTGGATTCATGTATATGGTTACTCGGTCCTTTTTATGGGGGATTATAGGAAATATTACTCTTTCTAACTGGAAGTTAAACAATATTTGATTATGATAATATGTATGAAAACAGACCAAATACTAAATAAAACATGAATATCGTTATACCCTTTTCATCTGGGAATCAGACGCTGCAAGCAATCAGGTCAGTTGGTTTAGGACCAAAAAATAGCATGAAAAAGGCTACATCAGCAACGATAAGGAACAACACACGAAATACTGGTATGCTCTTGTACCATTATGCTTCTGTGGTTACATCCTAGATTTCAATATTCTATCAAATAAGTCGGTTAATTTATAAATATATCGCAAGCTGGCACAGGTTAGAACTTGCCATATTGGCTTGTATTATATTTCCATTAGCTAAGTATGCTGAATTTCTTTAAAAAATGTTTAGAAGACATCTCGCTGCGGATCAGATTATGTGCAAAGTTAGAAACAACAGTTTGTGACCATGATATAACAGCCACTTCCATCCAAAAGACCCATTGAATTCATTATACACCATGCAATAGAGATTCAGTTAATTATGTAGTCATCTCGCCGTATGGGTTGAACATGTACCAGAAGGATATCATTTTGAACTTTTCACCAAGCACACACGTAGTGGGGGAGAGTCAAAAGGCCAACCTAAATATTAATCGAATGCTAATTTAGTAAAATTTGGAGTAAATAAGATTTGTGTGTGCAGTCACAGGAAGAAGGTTTAATATTTCTAACACGGTTTTGCGTTCAGATGTCTCAGTTAATATATTGGAGAAAAGAGCTTTTGCATATCATGTGAAAAACAATGTTGTACCATCAAAGTTGCTCTATTTAAATTAAATCTTGTTATTCAAATTTAAATTAACTTAGATCCCGCTAATGCGTGTCCTGTCACACTACATGACCCAGGTTCACCTCGGATGCATCACTTTGAGATGGTGTACGTCATGGTGACTTCCAAATATTTTGCATATATATTCAAACGTCATGATGACTTCCAAATATTTTGCATATATATTCAAACGAACAGTTAGGCTTCCCTAATAACTAGATGTCTAAGGATACAAAGTTATTTTCATCCCAGTTAGCGAGGTGCTATGAAGGAAATAATTGCTCACCAATACATGTAACACAATTAATTACTTACGCGTCAGTCCACTGTTACTATACAGAATACACCATATAAACCATGTACATATATGATTATTCGAATACAAAGGCAAATGATGCCTGATTAACTTTAAGCTTATTCAGTGCACCTAACCTTAAAATATTATGTTTTATCCTCGTTTAAATGAGTAGAGATTTTATCCTTTCTGGTGAGTTTACATGTTTATTTTGCTCTGTCAATCAGTCCGCAGAGTCATGGATAAACGTAGTTTTAGTGACTCTATCGGTGTCAGTAGAAATGAGGATTCTCCCAAATTTCAAAAAGTCGCTAAAATAGGTAAACGTATATTCTGAACAAAGTCTTAATCCTTTAAGAAACATGGATGTACAGAGCAAGTGGTTTGATTACTTAAATTGGTTGGAAATTAGTAATGAGTCGAAGATGTATTGCAAAGTTTGCAATGCCTCAAACATGAAATACCTTTGGTGATGGTGTAACTTTATTTCAAATTTCTTTTACCAGCATTAAGCCAATTAAAATGTGCTCTCATCACCGCGTGCTGATTTTACCATCCTTATATGTAACTATTGTGACATGTTTGTTTTAGCTGATGCATGTCAGAGATGATTATATATTACAATTGAAAATTGCTTTATGAACAAAAACCGTATCCTTTATGATGTAAGTGCTGTCATTTATTGCCTTGCTTTTTATGTAGTAATTATCTTATATATCGTACAAATGGGTTGTTTAAATAGTAATCGCCTTGCAGCTCCTGCAAACTGCTTTTGTCCGTACATAAATTATATCCTAGATTTTGTAAGTTGTTTTTCCCCATATAGTATATATCTTACAGATCTTTAAAGTTGTTATTTTCCATATAGTAATTATGTTATGTATTGTGCAAAATCGTATTTTTCCATATGGTTCCTAATAAAAACCTCCACGCATTTATGTATTTTATAATTATGCAGGCAGTATATATATTAAGACGACTGTATTGCTTGCTTCCCAGTAATTGCAAAAAGCGGATACATTATCGGTCATACACGAAAGGCAGAAAAAATCATTCATTGACTTATCCTTCAACTAAGACAAGGCTTACAGTAAACTCCATTAAAAAACCGTTTCTTCACATGGAACGAGTACAAAACGCATGCTAAGTGATTGACGTAAGTACTGTACACAACTTTTACACATATGTGTGTGTGTGTGTGTGTGGAGTGTGTGTGTGTGTGGATTGTGTGTGTGTGTGTTATACAAATTTTGATTTCTTTAATAAATACTTGTTCATAATTTTAGATGACACTTTTGTTTGACTGTACTCTTTCCTTGTTTTATTTCCAGCCTAAGGCACAGATCCTGATAACTTTACATATTTCTATACTGTCACTAAATTCATAGTTACAAGAAATAAAATTACATATCTTGTGCAAAAGTTAGACATCGAGGAGAAACAAATCAAATACATTTTCCTAGTTTAACATCGCAGCTTTAACTTGAGTGTCATACACATCGGCTTGCTGTCATATAAGATCCGTAAATGCGACTCTTGAATGTCACCTTTATTTTATGTAAGGATTAATCCTGTCGGATGCATTACATTTGGTTATCATATCGTACGGATAGTTGCATTGCTTTGGACTCGCCTCATCCAACTGGATAATCTGAAAGAAAGCAGTTTGACTGGAATAGTAATACTATATGCTGTTGTATCGTCTCATTCATTATTGGGAAGATTAAAACTGATTATAGTCACCCAACACATGTTTTTGAAACCAACATAAAGGTACGCAACAGATGGACAGGTCACGAAATTGGACCACAAATGTGAAAGGAAATAAAAGCAAACATAATGGGTTGACGCTGCAGTTAGTTATGATAGATTTAGATGATAATGACAACACAAGTGATGTAAACAGCGAAACACGAAAAACAGGAAGAAATGCACCAGACAAGACACACTGACACACTGACCAGCATAATAAGTTGACTTTCTTGATGAAATTTGTGATCTGAAGCATAAAACGGACACATTTGTATAAAATACGACATTTGAGGAGTCCACATATTTCAAGTTCACCATTAATAAATTTGAAGCCTACAATGCCTCCAATAAATGAGTAGTCAGGGGATTCCAATTGTGTTCCAGCTCAAGCAAGTGCTGAAAGTACAAATCGGTACGGTGGCAACTTTCTCGTCGAAATTTAAAGTCTCCGACCCTTCGACAAAAACAAAAATAGCGTATACAAATAAGGAGAAATATAATTGATGTGTTAAAATTAAAAATAATTTACTAACAGGCTTTTTTCCCACTATTTATATATGTTTCTACGTAATATCTTCATACGAGGGACAAATTCAATCCGTCAACTATTTATTAGTTCCCCAGATATATATTTTGCAATGACGATCTCTTGTCATCAAATTTTTGCCCTGAAAAGCATAACATTTTTGAGCATGTATTTAAAAGTGAATTTTACAATCAGTCAATAAACAGTTGTATCCAAACAATTATCAGGAGACTTCATTTTAATAATCAGGCATGGCCTTTATTAGAAACTTTCATACAACAATAGAAGTTTATCCGAAGCTATAATACTATAATAGAAATTTATAAAACTCTTTTAACATGAAAAGTTTGAAAATAGATCATGTCGTTATATAATTCAGGATTCAGCAACTTATTTCAGACATCAGCTAATTGCGTAAGAGATACAATATAGTAATTCCCACATTAACACTGCAAAAGACATGTCTTCTAGTTACAAATCTCAGAATGTGTTCTGAAACTTATCGAACAACAACTTTAAAACAGAGAAAATGATCAGTGAGTTTTCTTACCTCTTCCTCCGACAATTTCCATCCAGCCGAAGCACCCATATTTTCCTCGATTTGTTTAACAGAAGTAGCTCCGCATACAACAGATGCTACTACGTCATTTTGAATCAACCACCTCAACGAAATCTGGGGAACAGTTTTACCTGAAAAATTGAAACACTGATCACCGCGGTTCTTTTATTTTGCGCTGATTTAATGAATTATTTCATAAAATTATATTTAGATGAATTTGTGTGTCAACATATTTTTTATCATAACACTATGCTGAGTCAGCTTCTAGATTTCATTAATCCTAAAAATTGTATTCTTGAAATGCAGCATTTGTTTGTATAGGATTGTTATTAAACGTGCTAAGCCTATAATAAAACAAACGGATTGGAGGGGGGAGGGAGGCTTGAATTTCGAAAGACTTTACTTGCCATGCATAAAATATATAAACAAAACTACGCAAGACTTTTATTCCGAGTCGGCCGAACAATCGAGCTTGATACGGCGCAGGAATTAAGTTATTTCGCAACATATTGCTTATTTGCTTTTGTTGGCTTTAATGATCTTATCTTTGTTCACATATTCTTTCATATTTTGTAATGTGTCTTTTAAATTGACTTTTCGGGTTAGTGAAAAAGAAAGTGCAACCCCCTGACAAACTAGTAAAAGAATCTCAGTCTAAATATATACTGTGATATTATATATGTCACCGCTTCTTATACAAAATGCTGGCCTTCTTCTGAACCATGACTGCATGTAGCCTTAGTTGGTCGCTGACGTTTCTGTTTATAGTTCACTGAGCATGCGCATGATATGTGCAGCACATTACCCCCGTATGTAGGGCGATGGTTTACCAAAATGCGGTTCAGCAACGGATTTTGGATACATTTTCAATAAAGTTATTTTCTCCTGACGTTAATTTGTCTAATGTATATGTTGTAAATAATTATCACCTTTACATTGATTTCTAGTCTCAAGATTAGATAGGATTTTTCGACAATTTTCAAGTTCTCCAATATGCAACACTTTTTCAACAGTCTTCCAACTTTCAAAGGTTTTCGAGCTAAATTCCAATTGCACGGTATGTAAGAACCGTGTAACGTCGTATCGGAATCTATCAAACCGGTGCACGAGCAACAAGACTACAAAGCGTCTGCAACCCAAATTCTTTGGATGTGTACAGCAACATGTAACAGTCGGGATTAAGATTCAAGAGAGCAAGACATGCGCTTCTACCATAATATTATATTGTAGTCTCCACTTTAATTTTAGACTTCATTTACTGCACTTATTTCTTTGGTGCTTATTCTGGAATATTTAATCTAGGATCTAATTTCATGAGTTTGAAATATTTATATATTTAACATTTAGTTCGTGTCTTTTGAGAAGAATTGTTATCAGTTTTATAAAGGTATAGATGATCGCCTTCAATATGGATACATTGTCGCTATACAGTTTCGTGTGGTGATCATGGTGACGTTTTCTCACCAATATAATCTCTTTCGCATTGATTTACATGTGGTCATTGAATGAGGCTCTCTTTTCTTCACGTGCCACGCTTTTACAAATATTAATTACATGTTTTTACTAATACATATTTTGCGGTCATCTGATGAGAACATTTTTCTCCTTGTCACACATATTCCTCTGTGCGTTCATCGGGCGAACATAATAGTTCTCCCGATACCATAACAAACTTCAAGTAGTCGTTTGGGACGCTGATAAGGGAAACAACTCTATTCTTGATTGGAAATAGTTATGTGATATATAGCTTCCCTTAATCAAGTGCAATCCTTGTAAATAGTTATCATTATCTGCAAGAATTTCCTCGTCTGCCCATGACTGTCAATTATACAAACAATGAGAATCCTCGCAATACATACTCCATCTACACCCTAATATTAAAGAATTAAAAACTGAGTAGGTTTCAAGTCATGCCGAGAACGGAAAATTGGTGATATTTGTCCTTGCACATTAGTGACTGCAAACATGTATACAAACCGAACATACAAGACACTACTCGAATGTCAAATACTAAGTCAAAGCTCATTAGTGTGTGAGGTTATTGCATTAAAAGGAGTCAGAGAAATAAAGTGCCATACGGTCAAAACAGTTACAAAATGTCACAAGTGAGAAGAGTTTTAGTTACTTCTCAAACAGAGCATATTTTAGGACATAACTGAACCCAAATATTTCACGGGTACTTAGTTAATATACACAATCCACTTCCAAGCTAATGTCAGGGCTCGTTTAGGAGACTAACAGAAATTTAAAATGTTCAAACTCACAGAATGTTCGTTAATATACAACCATTTTAAACTCTGTATTTTTAAGGTTTTCATTGCCAGAGAGTATTGATGCATTGATTTTGTATTGACGCATTGATTTTGTATTGATGCATTGACTTTAAGGTTACATGTCAACCCGTTTCTTACGAAAGTCATAATGCATTCTCTTTAAAACACGTGGACTAGAGATTTATACATTATTTGGATAATTTTTAACATAGAAATCATATACAATATGGGTCTGTTTTCCTCACTTTCTTCTACGTGAAAAGGTAGCAGGAATTCTGAACGTAAATCAATTATAACATGTTGCTTCGGATGGAAAACTCATATCAACATTGTAGCAATATGTACTTCTTCTAAATCTAAATCAGAAGCAATGGAGTACCAGAAAATACCAGGCACGGTCGGATTTTTAGATAACAATTTGATCTCGCCCGGTCGGTCCCCTTCATATAGCAATAATAAAATAATTCTTTAAAAGAGCAAACTGTGTTCATGGTTGATAACAGTGTCTCACAGACTGTGCAGTGTAGTGTTAGGAACGTGCCCCCTGGCCTCATTAATAAACAAACATAATTTAGGAATAACTTACTGATATCTACACAGCATACAAATAGTTACATAAGTATTTAAGTCGGAAATATATTTGAATTGCTAAAATGTGTGTTATATTTACGAGGACAGCAGCTATTGGGATGACTGAAATAAAAAATAAAGAATGTTTTTGGTGTTTTAGAAGAGATATTTAGAAAATATCGAAAAGTTACAAATACAATGATTCAGGGCGCGATGATTTATACTTACATGTCTATGGAATTTATTGTTTTTACTTATGATGTGACGTGTGATGAGCAGCAGAGGGGGCGAATCGGACATTTTGTCCAATCGTTATTTTGCTTAATTATTACTTTCTGCACTCAACGATCTAGTGTCGTCAGCGCCTGGTAAAAAAAAAACGACGACGTCGTTGGGGGATCGTCGCGTCGTCATTTGGTTTAATTAACACCTTCTGCGCGTCGATCCCCAGCGTCGTCAGCGTCCGGTAAGCACATCGACGACCGCGTCGATGTCATTGCCCCCTCTGCTGCTATGATCTTACAAACAGAGTGATCACTAACTCCTCCTCTTGCAGATCAATTAGGTTATTTGACTGATCGGTAATTCTAAAATTAATTCTCGTTAAAAAACGATCATGGCATCGCATATAGACCGGATTAATCGGACTCTCAACGATTAAAAATCCCGGAGGGGCTGTTGGTGAAAATGAATAAAGGATATATCCCTGTTGAGCTTGATTTGATTGCTTGGTATCTACCTGGTAACTCCCTTCGATAACATCACATACTAGATTGATTGCTATCACCGATGCAATATTTACGTTGTATGGAGCAATATGCCTACCACCATCTCCGTTATCGTATCTGAGGATAGTTGATGGGGGGGCGTCCGCGGGTGGATTCTCAGGCCATCCTAGTATGGTTCTTATTGAACTGTTATAAATATCAACCATATACCCCGGTGTGCTTATTTCAATCGTCGACGATAACGTCGGTTCATGAACCGTAATAGCGATTTTTGATTCTTTTCCTGTGATCGATTTTATCCTGCGTTGAAATTCTTTATTGATTTGCTCTATTTGGTATGACCCAGTTGGTATTGTAACCTCCTCCCAGTTTGGGGTCCCATCGGGTTTATTTGTCCGTGCAAAAACCAGCGAGTTATTAGGTTGTTGTCCGTTAAATGCGTTCGCTCGAATATTAGGCCAACTGTGATATATTCGCAATTTTGCCAGCGCTATTTCCTTCACTGGAACCGGCGACGGGAAGTTCACACTGAATTCGGGTTTCGTTGACGTTATCGATATCATATTTGTTTGTACCGGAGTGGTGTTCTCCGCGATCCGCTGAAGTAATTGAAACCCTTCGGGGTTCAGCGACATTATTATTATTTGTTGTCTTTAGTGTCTAATTTCAACAACCAGGTGGTTCCGGCTTCCAGTTGAAAATCCTCGATTTTTGACATCGCGGAGCTATACAACTGGACCATCGTGGAGAATTCAACATCGGATACGAACAAATTATCAATTGACAACGAGATCAACCCGGATAATTTCGAGTACGCGTCGGATACTATTTGATGTTTTACTGTATACTCGTTGAGTTTTTTCTGAAAACACGATGATATCTTCCTAGTGATTGCGTTGGCGACTCCAGCAATTGTTGTCATTGCGGAGACAACGATTGGAACAGCGATCGGGGCTATCGTGGTTACCGTGGATAAAATAACACCGGCGCCAGCTACTATGCCCGACACTGAGTACACGACCGCGTCGATGGCGGTTATTTTACGACGGTATTTTTTTATTTTTGCACGGTATTGTTCGGAAAGCGTTTTCAAGTTCGCGGAAAATTCTTTTGCGGTATCGAATCGATATTGATGTGACGTCGGTGATACCTCTGATTCAATTTCCTTGGTGGTCATTTTTATTTTAAAAAAGTTAGTGTTTTTAATTACTTAGATTCGCTACAAATTCCACATACCATGTAATGTTTGCCCTGGTTAAATTTCCATCAACGGCATAAATTGTAAACTGTTCAGTTGCGTTCTTGTCTATAATTGTTGATATTGTATTGTTAAACCCGGATGAACTCGACGATAATATATTAAACTGCATCATTGAAACCAGTGTCAGTCGATAAATGCCCTTAACAGTTGCGGTGATATTTACTGTATTCTGTGTAGGAGTCCAATCGAATGATCCATGCCGAATTGTGTATACTGTGTTGATGATGTTCTCATGAGGGGTTTTTATTTTTTCGAATTGCTCTGCTACTCTCGGTAGTCCGTCTTTAATCGTTTCAACATCAGTTCTGATTATTCCTACTTCCCGCCAATGCGCGTCTACATTATTTATGATCGTTACAACATTAGTTTTGATTGTTTCTATTTCCCGTGTATTCTCGGTCATACTTTTTTTGTTTGCTGCAACATCAAGTTTGATTGTTCCTATTTCATATGTATGCACGTCTATACCTTTTTTGTTCGCTGCAACATCAGTTTTGATTAATCCTATTCCCCGCCAATACGCGTCTACATTTTTTTTGTTCGCTTCGACATCAGTTTTGATTGTTCCTATTTCCTGTGTATGCGCGTCCACACCCTTTTTGTTCGCTTCAATATCAGTTTTGATTGTTCCTATTTCTTGTGTATGCGTGTCCATATTATTTATGATCGTTGTAACATCAGTTTTGATTGTTTCTATTTTCCGTCCATGCGAGTCTACAT
The DNA here is from genome assembly GCA_028554795.2 of Sinohyriopsis cumingii. Classification (NCBI taxonomy): domain Eukaryota; kingdom Metazoa; phylum Mollusca; class Bivalvia; order Unionida; family Unionidae; genus Sinohyriopsis; species Sinohyriopsis cumingii. The sequence continues at coordinate 63,860,862 of CM068840.1, forward strand.
TATTTATGATCGTTGCAACATTAGCGCCGATTATTTCTATTTCCCGTTCATGCGCGTCTACACTCCTTTTGTTTGTTGCAACATCAGTTTTGATTGTTTTTATTTCCTGTCCATACGCAGTGATATCATTTATAGTTATTGTAATCTCATCCGGCTTGGTATTTTTTTTACCAAAGAATTTATCAAAGTTGTCATCGATCCTGTTAACATTTTTTCGCAACGGGGGTAAATTGGCCGACATCTCCATAAGATCCGAAATAGCATTTTTTATTATTACAAGATTTGGTTCGTCTGCCGTCGGGGGCCCCCGAAAAAAACTATTGACAATGTCTCGCATTTCGCTGACGTGCGTTATCATCGACCTGAACTGTTCTCCATGAAAGTTAAATTCACCACGTAAACCCTTTAACGAATTTGACATGGTTATATAATTGTCGCCAAGTGTACTTATTTTTCCATTTATTGTCAAGATGGATTCACCCGGTTTGAGTCGTCCGTCGCCGGTATACAACGCGATAGTGCCCTCGGCGGCATCACGCTGTCGTATTAAAACGTCATTCAGCGACACATTACTGGATTTCAATTTACCCTGGCGGTCTTGAAATACAACTATTTCATCTGGGTCAACACTGGTTAAGTTCAACGTATCAGCGATTTCATCCTCAATTAGTTTTTTTATGTCATCGGTGGCGGGCGTTTCCGTGGACTTTTTCAGCGCCGAAACCGGTCGTCCCCAGATATCAATCATCGTTATTGTAAAAAAAACCAGCGTTTCTAATTAACCCGCCGGGCCTCTACGACCCCACTAGTATATTCGTTTACAACCATATGAGGTGGTTTTCGCGATGATGAAATCGCCGCGAGTACGTTCAATACCTCACGGCCACATATCGGCGGGTCACTCAATTGCTGTGTTGGCAGCGTGGAATAAAAAACCCGGGCTGAACACGCCCGGGCTGAACACGCCCGGATATACCGCATAAACTCTTTCGGCGGAGCTAACCCGTATGAATCAAAATAGACGATCGCACGCGGATCAATCGCGTATGCAACCCAATGAGTTCCCGCTCCGGAGGACCCATCGAGGTTAATTATACCGGTTTCAATATTCCTTGGTTTTGTCGGTAATTGATCCCTCATAAAAACACCTCTGAAGTTTTTTTATCGCTAACGCGTTTGCGGCGTCTATTAAATCAAAATTAGACATGGGAGTCATTGACTCCTGCGTTAATAAACGGTTCCCGGTAGTCTTAGACCCTTTCCCGAGTACCATGAATACGGGGTTCCCGGTAGTCTTAGACCCTTTCCGGCCACGGGTCGTTTTTTTTTGTAGCCTTTCCCGGTTGCCTTCTTCAATGCCATTCCCGCCGCGGTACCAACGGCTCCTAACGCCGCCGCCTTAGCCACTGCTGGTGCGGCCGCGGCAATCAATGCCGGAATCGCAGCTAACAGCGGAAATATCCCACCGGTCTTTTCCATGTTTTTAATTGCTGCGGCTGAAAAATCTATTTGAACACCCTTTTTATTCTTCATCGCATCATTGAAATGTTTTATTTGACGCGCCGTCAACGATATCTTATGATTACCACCCGCCATCTGTGACGGCTTCAGCGTTATTGTGATCCCGCATTGTTTAGCCGACTTTGATCGTAATTTCTTGACTTGACCATCAGTCAACTCTACACTGACGACACTATACGACATTTTATTGTAAACGCGTTTGTGTTTTCAATTACATGTTTTCCACTGGCGCATCAACGATTCTCATTCGTCCACCAACACCTTCTAGCAGCATTGATTTATCGCTGAGAATGACAGCGACCGCTCTGTAATTAACACCAGCTGGGGCTATACGAGCTCGGAAGTGTATATCAACGACGGATTGTCTCGTTAAATCAAGATGTTCCAACGAAAAGTAATAAATCGGATACAGGTTTTTAAAATCAAGTTGTGATATTTGCAAACCAGTGTCGACGTTTTGATCACGACCCATATATGACAGCAATCGATGATACACACGTGCGACATGGTTGTCACCGTAATTAAGCTGTATATCCTCGGATGGTTCCTGTTGTCCGTTTATTCTCAGCGAAACCTCCATGACTCCTAATCGATCAAATATCATATGGCTGCGTTCTTGATTACCCAATCGTTCCCTATTCTGTAGCGCTATGAATATATGACGCGGGGCTGAAACACCCTGTTTTGATGCTAGGTGCCATGTAAACGTATCGGCGACGTTATCCTCTTTAGCATCAGTTGTTACCGCTAGCCAACTCAACAACGATTTCCCTCCCTGTTCCATAAATGCTAACAGTCGTGCTTCCGTGGTAACTGATGGAGTCAGCACCGGCATCCACAATGCCATTTTAGTTAAAATGACTTTACCGGCAGCGACGCCAGCAGCATGCCATATTGCATTGTTATCATCGCCCCTTCGCGTCAGCGCGATTGTATGCTTAGCCCCATAGACAACTTTTCTAACATTTCTGCAGAATCCAAATATGTGATGGAGTGGAATCGCGCATGAAAACTTTCGGCGTGGTCCTTGCAACATTCCTATTCGTGTTGCAAACCCTAGATTAAAATTATCGTTAGTACTTTTTATGATATTGAACTCAGCACCCGGTCTTGTTCTGCGGTCTGGGTTGGCTGCTTCAGCTTGATTAGGAACTGAAGTATCTCTTTCCACCAGCACGTTGATGTACTGAAAATGATCAGCGTTATCGGTGGAGTCCTTTGCGAACATTATAGATGGGCCCGCCGATCTTGTATAATCATCCGAGTATCTCGCTAACCCAATTATCGTCGTTGCAACATCAACCTCGCGTTCTATTGATTCAATTTCTCGCCCGTCAATAAGATATCTGGCGCTCTCAAATAACGCCATGATACCGTTGTTGACGAAGCCAACTCGAACACGATGGTCATCTGCGTATGGTGCATTATCGGCGGCATTTGTCACGAGTTCTCCCTCGATTTCGATAAACGCTTCACACGGCAAAAAATATTTACTGGTATCTTGGACCTGAAGTTCAATTCGCGATCGTAGATCAGGTTGCGCTGCATAATAAGAATAATATTGATAATCACGGACAGAATCATCCCTGCGCACTGGGGCGTCCATATCAAACGCGGGGTCAGCGGTACGCGCAAACATTTTATTATTATTCATGTTGACGTTTTCAATTGCGATTTTTTCGTCGTAAATTCTTTGAATTTAAACCACTTCCCGCTATCGCGTTCATGAGCGCGTTGGTTGCCGCATCGGCGGATGGCGAAGTCGCCAACGACTGAGTCGTCGCCAACGACTCTAATTTTTCTTCCACGGCGTTATTTATTACTTTACTGACATTTGCAGGCATCACTGTCGTTGATGGCATTACCGGTGGTTTCTGTTTTTTTCTCCTGGATTTCACCAACGACATTAGTTTGTCTCGCGCGGCTGAAAGCGCCTTTCCGGCAACATCTCCAATGGCACTAATACCCTTATCACGAATAACATCAATAGCCTTCATTCCTAATTGTTTGGCTAACGGCGCTACTTTTGGAGCCATTCTTGTAAATAACCCCGCAATGGTGCTACCGAGACCATCTCCATAGTACGCGCGGTAAATAGGCAATCGCGAGTTTACCACGTAGACGAGTACTGGTTTATCATGGTTGTAGTGTATGATCATCCTTATTAAAAACACCAGTTTTCCAATTAATCATCCACGAGTTCGTCTATGAGCGTTCGATATGCATTAATGTCCATAATACCGCCTGCAAATAACCGCTTGCAAATATCAGCAGCCTCATTGATTATTTCCGGAGAGTTATTTCCGGCTCGTTTTCCTCCAATTAGTACCTCTAGCCGTGATATATCACTGAGAACACTACCAGGGCAGGTAACGCCGTAGGATTCTTTACCAACAGAGTATCCTTTTCCTTTTTTTGGTGTTATACTCTTAACTTCCTTGTGGAATTTATCGTAATCGGGATCACCACGATGTGGTAATGCATCTTTATGTTTACTTGCTAAATACACTATTCTTGCCCAGTCCTTTAACGACTTTATATTTTTCTCGTAACCGCTATTGATATGCTTCTTATCTCGTATGCTCTTAGCAAAATTGTTGGCAGTAAAATTAATTAATTCTTCCCTGTTGCTGAAGCCTCTAATTTGATCTATTGTGTTCTTCTTGAGTACAATACGGGGTATATTCCCCTCTTTTTCTTCTGGTATTTCTTCTTCCGGTATTTCTTCTTCTGGTATTTCTTCTTCCGGTATTTCTTCTTCTGGTTCTCTTGCGGTAGCACCTAGTTCTTCTTCGTCGGCCATTGTAACATAAGGTTCTTGTGGTTCGGTTATAGCGAGTGGTGGTGGCCTCCGTGTTGTAGCAGCAGCTATTTTTGCAGGGAGTGTTTCTAAAGACTTTTTTGTTTGTTTTGTCTCTGCCGCTATCTTTTCAAGCGCATCGAGGACGGGCACAGTTGCCGCCGTAACATCTTTGGTCGCTTTAGTTACCGGGGCAAAGAGTTGTTCGCTTCCAACAGTAAAATCGGTTTGTAGTTGCTGCCGCGTTTGAAGTTGTTCTCGGACCCTGTCTCGTAACGGTATGAACTTTTTAAGCGCTGCTAGCCGCTCTCTGGCTAGCCGAGTAGTAAGTGATTCGCCTACCATTATTGCAATTGCGAAGCAATTTCTAATTTCTCGCCGGAGTTTTCGTCTATGATCCTTCTAATGTTTTTGATCTTACTAGAAATCTCCCGGCGTCGTTCATAAACACGTCCGAGTTTTTTTCGTATTATTTCAACGGCAGTGAATAGTCCAATGAATGCATTTGCGTCATTGTGGTACAAGTTTTCATTGATCGTATGTTGTAATCGTTTTATAAAAAAGTACTCGCGGGCCAGGGTAAAACGTCCCCGTTTCGACTGTTCGTTAATAATCTCATAATCGGATAATATTTTTTCACTGTCAAGACCATCAGATAATTCAATTCCTTGATTTTTTAATTTTGAAATCTCGGCTAATATATTATTGATGTCTTCGATATTCATTATTCTTATAAAACATCTTGTTTTTAAATAAAAAAAAATGAAACCCCGTGTATCAATTCCGAAGGTGTTTAATAATTCGTTTTCTTCCGGAATGGACAATTTATTGTCATGGCGACTTCGTCAGCGCCATGGGCGCCGGTGACTTCGTATCTATATATAAAAATCGAATTCTGTGGCCCGTCTTTTTTGAGATCGCTGTTTTAGTTATATTCTCTGCAACATCTCGAACTGAGGTTCTACAAATGTCAAAGTATCTACTGGCTTCATTCATCGACTGAAATGTTTTTTCTTCGTGAGTTGTTGTATCAAACGATTTGACGCCCCTTGCTTTCTTTGGGTATTTACCGGTTTGGCCTTTTTTATTGTTTTCACTCTGAGAGATAGCTTGCAAGTTTATAAGAGAATTATCAGTCTTATTATTATTAATATGATCAATAACAAAACCATCCTCGATTGGCCCCTTAAACGCTTCATATACCACCCTGTGAACAAGATACTTCTTCTTTCCGGCACCAAACATTAAATACCCGTGATTGTTTTTCCATCCAACCGGCTTCTTCAGTCTACGATTTCTAACAATGCCGTCGCGAGATGCCTCGTAATTGACGAGCACAGGATGCGGCTGAAATTCTTGGTCCATTTGTATAATAATACTAATTGTCTAATTTATTATTTGGTTTAATTATGAATCTTTCAACGTAGTCTTGAGGGGTTTTGATAACGAAGTCGGCGGTGGGGTCAATGACGGCGTTTTTAATTCGCTTGTCGTAATAACGTTTTAGTTCCCTGTATCGCTTTCCGCCACAATTAATACACAACTGCGATTTTCCTCTTACACCGACGTGACAAACCAAGCACGGGAGGGGGCCAAGAGAACCATTACGAACGCTTTGTAAATGATATCCGCAGAATTCACCTCTACATGATTTATTGCACGGGGTTATCGACCCAATCATCAACCATTTGCAGTGATTCATTATACTATATTCTTTCATTTAAATACTTGTTTTAATTATATGGATGAGTTCGAGAGATTGGCAGCAATTAAGCCCTGGAAAAATATTAAATTCAATCTCGATAGAGTCCTCAAGGACACACCAAAAGCGTTAATAAACGATAGAACCCTGTTGAGTAAAATACGCGATTGTATCAATGAATTCAAGCGTGATGATGCATCTCATAGTTGGTCAACATTTCGAATTGATGGTGTTGTTGATGCTATCATGAACGACAACCGCGCAGCAACGATAATATCACAACTTGACGGTAAAAGGTATTTCTTCAGAGTAAAATTCATTGTCCGGGTGGAATCAGGTGATTGGATCATACGTGATAAATTTGAACCAGTTCTCAGCGACATGAAAACAGTCACTGTCAGCCGCGACTCCAAGCCGGGGTTGTTAACCGGAATTGACAGACCATACTATGAACGAGCGTATCCTGAAACAGCAGTTGTTTATGGAATATACCCGTTAAATAAGAAACCTGATATCGGAAAACTGAAACCGATGAAACAGTCAACTGGGATAAATTGTGTAGCAGAACGAATAATAGAGCATTTTACAAATGCATGTCGAGGAAACAAATTGACTGATTTACGACGTAGCAAAATCAACCAGTGGGAACTAACCGTAAAAGAGCGTGGAGCAACCATCAGCGACATAGCGAGATTAGAAACGTCGTTGAGATTTCCAATAACCGTTACAACGATAACCGGTGAAGTATTACACGAATCAAAGTATAAATCAAAGGGAACCCCAATCAAAATTATTGATCATAACGAACACGCATGGACGCCCGCGATCACAATATTTCCACGGGATAGAACAGTAAAGTATATCCCGGGGGAATTTTTGGGAGAAGAATTCTCCCGGGATGGTTTTCTCGCGGAGAGGAAACTATTTGATGCTATTGCTTGCTTGTGTAAAAATGACCCTGTATCAGTGTGGTTACTTCGCAGCGCTGAAAACGATGCGGATACCTTTGATCAGTTTGTAAGACCAAACGGCGAATTATATCGCACTGAAGCATTTCACAACAGGATGAAAAAAACCGCCATAGAATTTGAGGAGCATGATGAACAACTGCTAACAAATTGTTTTACGATTCCATCGGTTGTAGCTCATGTTGCAGCAAGGAAAAATGCGTGGAGACCAACGCGCAGGGAATTTCTACCGGATGTACAATCCAGTTGTTTGGAATACTATCACGGTGGACTATGGAACACTGAATACAACCGCGACGCTATGATCTCGGTTGATATGGTTGCCTGTTATCCAGCGAGTTTTCTCGGGTATGGATCCGCCGCTGAGTATTTCAAACGATTTGGACACCCCAGACATGAAATGACTCGTGTTGCTATTAATGGACCACTGCCTGATTTTGATTTAACCGGATTCGCTCGCATAGTATCATTTGAATTCGCGGCAGGACTCCATCGCTGTTGCTATATTTGGATCGGTAGACACATGGCTGAAAAGAAGTGGTTGCCAATAGCGCTGCTACGGTATATGATTGATTGTAGCATGCTAGTTTCGTTGATTGTCAGTGACGCAATTATATCATACCGGGCACAGACTGAAGTCTGGTTACCAGAACCGGAGCGTCTAGATAGCATAATTGACGAGTCCAGAGCACACATTGATGCCGACGAGGAATATATCATCGAATGGTCCAGGAGGATATTTAACCAACGAAACCGCGAGGCAAAAGATCTCGGTAGAAGAATAATTGGTAAGTTCACACAAGGTGGAAAAAACCACGACTACAAACGATATTGCTCACGGCTGATTATAGATGACGCAGAATATGATTTCGTAATCAAGGACGCAGTGGCGAAAAATAGATACGTGAACTGCAAAACAGCTTTCTTGTCCAATGGAACGAGGTTGGGTACAGTTGTTACCTACAGCGATGGAGACAGCCCAGCATACCCGCATTTGAGGGCGTCTATGCTGGGTTATGCCGCTATTAATTTATTCTCGATGATAAATAGATTTCCTGACACCGCGGTTAGAGTAGCCGTTGATTCATTTTATATAGACGTAGCGTATAAGGGAAACGTAGCCGAGTTTACTAGTCCGGACGAGAGTTGGGGTACATGGAGAATTAAAAATGAAATACGACGCGATTATTCCCCGTCAGCAGATGTCACCGTTGAGAACGACTACTTACGCGGTGATAAATTATCAGAATGGTCTAATGCACCACCGTGTTCTGATCCAATTTGTAGACACAAGACGGTTTATTTAAGCGGCTGTGGCGGGTCAGGAAAGACGACTCGGGCAATTGAATTATTTCGAACGCGGGCAAGTATAATCGTGCTTACACCGACCCATAGACTAGCGCGAGAGATAAAACAACGAAATGTTGACGCCGTTACTTATCACAGCTTTTTTCGATACAGCGGCGGTGAGTGGACTCCTGATCGAATGGGTGAAAAATTTATTCCCGACATTATCATCTGGGATGAGATATGTACTGTTTCGTTAGATACTTTACAAATGTTTCTTGAGTGGTTGCTGCGCGCGAATACAGCGGTAATCATGTGTGGGGATCATGGCCAACCACCACCATTTGTCGGCGAGGGTCCACATGATTGGTTAAGGGGTTTTGTGGACTATTATGAAGAAACCGATAATGATTACCGAGCACTTGATGAACAACTGCGCGAGGTTAAAAAACTAATCAGATTACAGCCGGATAGAGTTCAGTGTGAAATAATCCGCGAGGTAATTCCGGAAACGCCGTTGAATGAATTCTGGGAAACATGGAGACCAAACGATTTGATTGTAGCGAGTAGAAAGATAGTCAGAGACACACTTCAGCGGAAGTTGTTTACGTTGCATAAGGAAAAGTTTCCAACGCGTCCAGTGCCGTTATGTTATAGACCCGCGGACACACGGCGGCAGAACATTGAAGTTGAAATCCCGGCCCCGACAGCGTCAGGGACAAAAAAACAAATTCTCGTGCTGAATGATATCGTGCTCGTTGATATCAGCGTCGTCGAGGACGCGCTACGTGCTGATAAATCCCCGTGGACGCTAGGGTACGCAACAACAATACATTCCTCGCAGGGACTAACCATCACGGACACAATTGTTTGGATAGTTGATAATCGCATCGAATGGTCAAATCTAGTCTATCTTGCAGTGTCCAGAGTACGAAGGATAAATCAGCTTCGAAGAATTGTTGTTGACGAAGCCGGTGACGGAGTCACTGACGGAGTCACCGACAACGATGCTAGCGTCATTGATAGAAAACTCTCGGGTTACCGCCAACAGGATAAAAAAAAACAGCGGCGTTTTGATATTGATGCCGAATTAATAATCTCGCTACGACAACAACAGAATAATCACTGCGCAAGTTGCAATTGTATAATGAGTTGGCGTTATTCGGATAAAGACACTCGCCAATTTACCGTGGATAGGATCGATAACAGTCTCGGTCATGTCAAAAACAATGTGAGGTTGACCTGTCTTGAGTGCAATAGACGCAACGGCGCTAGTTAAGACCACGTGGGGGTAATTGAGTATCGTTAGGTATCACTTGTAATTGCTCGCGTGTAAATCCGCGCTGAGGAGCAGTTGAATCCAGCCTATAGATCGGTGGTCTACCAGTTGATCGTGTTATCGTTGATATGTTATGTGTGGTAACACTCCAAATAGGATCAGTAGCTCTTTTTTTACCGCCTTCAAGCTCTCCTGGTTCATACAGATATCTCACGGTGACATTGCCGAGAATCGGCTTAGAAACGCTATTTATTTTTAATTTTCCGGGTATATACTCGTATTTAATCGCGTCGCTGGGTTTCATGTTGATTACTCGGGTAATCTCGTTATTTAACGCTGCAATTACACCTGGCAACCTTTTAACCCATTCACGAGATCGTTTTTCTTGGATGAATTCCTTCGCGTATTGATATCCAAATAACCGTTCAGCGAGAGTCCGATTGAATCGTTCAACAATTGCCTGATCACGATGTAGCGCAGTATGACCTCGTCGTATCGCGACGCTATGATGTTTTAGCGTTGATAAAACAGCGCCGCGAAATTCACTACCAGGATCAACTTGTAATAGATTTGGCCAGCGCAGAGGGCCTCTTCGATAAATTCTTTCAAACGCACCAGCTACTTCAGTTGCTGACTTTGTTTTTAACGGCTCCGCTTGCTTGTATCGACTCGCAACATCAACTACGGTTAGCGCGTATTTGTAACCGTTGTCATGCGGCAGAAATAGTATATCAGCCTGATGAACTTCATTAGGTACGCTGACATCAAAGCGCGAGAAGTTGATTTGTTTAGGCGGTGGTAGATAGATTTGCCATATAGCCTGTTTGGATAACCAATTAGCCGCAGTGGTCTTTGTTACCTTTGCAGCGTTTGCAAGCTTACCAATTGCGGCCTTCCCCTTCCAGTATCCTCTCGGAGAATAATAGATGGAATCCATCGTTTTTCTTGGATGATTGTTATTAATTACCAGCGCCAATCATTAATTTACCTTTCATAGCCGATTTTACCAACCATGAGGCCAATTTTTCTTTGACGGATTTATCAGGAATAGCATTTAGCGCGTGAATTAATTTTACATCCGCGATATGACGCTGTTGCAGATCGCTACTTTTGTAAGCAACATCATGAGCATGACACGCCTTATCGATAGCGTTTATTGGATACTCACCGGGTTTGGGCTGATTTTGATCATCGAGTCTAATATCTAATCGTGTTCCGGGGCCACAGTAGTTATATCCTGGGAGGTGTTTTTCTCCTGGATACTTTGCCCACGGTGTTCCGGGGAGTTTTGCCAATTTGGCTGCGATGTCACCTCCTCGCTTTTTTTTAAAACATCTCCGGGTCTAATAGAAATAAATCTAAATTTCTTTGTACCGCATTGTACACACTTACCAGTAAGCGCCGATCTGTTATTTCTTGTCGTAACGGTTGTCATATCATTTGTGCCAGTACGCACTCTACACTTCACACAATATAGATCCATAATTTATGTATAGAGATATGAATATAATTGATTTTTCGGCGACTAAAACAAGAGAACCAGTTAAGCATGTTGCAGCGTTACCAAACTCGATCCGGATGATTATCATCGGACCATCTGGATCCGGCAAGACGCAATTGTTACTCAATTTAATAATGAGATGGATGAAGTGGGATAAGTTGTATTTGGTTGCTCCTAGCGTAGATGATCAACGATGCTACGAGGTGTTGAAAGATTTCAACGAGAATGCATCAGCGATCGCTAAAAAGAATGTTATTGAGTTTATTACGGATATCAATGATGCACCGGGTATTGATGATATTGATGGCGACGTTAACAATCTAGTCGTGTACGATGATGTTATGTTAGACAATCAAAAGAACCCAGCTAGGATATTTTCCAGAGGCAGGCATAAAAACACTGACGTGATATATGTCACTCAACGATACACTCAGATTCCAAAAGTAATCAGAGATAACTGTAATATTCTTGCTGTGTTCAACGGCGTTGATACACACACGCTACGAAATATTTGGCAGACATGGTGCGGCGGTGACATGGACTTTAATGTTTTTCGAAACTTTTTTAGTCATGCTCAGTCGACCCCACATGGATTCGTAACGATAAATTTACATGATCCTCGGACACGATATCGTATCGGACTTGACCAAATATTCGGTTAGTTGTAAATAATTTTCATTGTAAATAACCACTTAGCAGCAGAGGGGGGCGATGACATCGACGCGGTCGTCGATGTGCTTACCGGACGCTGACGACGCTGGGGATCGACGCGCAGAAGGTGTTAATTAAACCAAATGACGACGCGACGATCCCCCAACGACGTCGTCGTTTTTTTTTTTACCAGGCGCTGACGACACTAGATCGTTGAGTGCAGAAAGTAATAATTAAGCAAAATAACGATTGGACAAAATGTCCGATTCGCCCCCTCTGCTTGATGTCCGTGCATAGTTACCTCCCTTATACTTACCATTGGATTTTGCGATGGTTTTCAATGTTTCTATGAGATTCCAATAACGTTCGTCATTAGCATAGGCACTCCAAGCAGGGGAACTATTTCGGTTGGCCATTTTCTCATCCGAATGGATAAATCCAATTCTACTATTAGAAGCTTCTGGTTTGTTGTCTTTCTGGAATTTTCCTGTCAGAAGGCCCCTGCGAATAAGCAAAAAATAATTTTTTATTATCGAGTCAAGGATTACTTCATTAAGCTTAATTTTTTTATTTATATATCTTGTTACTTGCCGGGTTTTCTTTTTTTCTTTGTTGCTTTGTTTCATTTTAATTGGTTCTTTTGTTGTTTCCCTTTGTTTTCATTTTGACCTTCAGTTCCTCACACATCTTGGACATTTTCATGACAAATATATGCATTGCTCCGATTTAGTCTTACCCTTTCAGCGGACTCCATGGAAGAACAGCTATTCCCTCATTACGACAAACCGTAAGCTCTTCCCATTCCGGCTGACGGCATAGGAGGCTGTACTGCTGCTGAAAATCAGCACAAAAATCTGACTTGCAACGATCATAGTATACGAACAAAATCGTACTTAGGACACGAGCCAGTTGATGGGGCAGACATTCCGCATCAAAGAAGTTTACGAAATAGTACAGCTTTTCAGTACAGCTTTTCACGTGCTGACGTTTAATTAAAATTTATCTCACACATATATTGTTTGCACGCTTGTTGAAAGGTCTACCATTTGTCGCAACAGTTGCTCATTTCTTTTAGAATTACTTGTGGTAGGCGCCTATCTAATCTGAATTCGTACAGTATTAAAAAGAAGAAAAAATAATAAGTAGAAAGCAAATAATAAATTCGCTTCAGGGCATTGCAAAATCGTTCACGCAGTGGAGAATAAGCAGTTGCACGGGCACTATATATATATATATATATATATATATATATATATATATATATA